>JAPDOI010000402.1:0-646971 GCA_029168955.1 Aplectana chamaeleonis
GTAATGCTAACATTCTGCCCAATGCCATCGTTTGTATGCGTTCAGATACAACGCCATCGTATTTGTCGACGAGTGCCATGCTAGTGGATTCTTCGGTCCAACAGGAAGAGGCACCGAAGATGCACTTGGTAAGTCCTCTGCAACTTTCTTGACAACCGTTCTTATTTTATTACGTGAACAGGAAAGCATGCACATGTACTGCATAGTCATTTAGCGATGACCGCGACAGTACCAGATTTGAGGAAACGGCGACGATAGCTCTAAGAGCACCTGGGGCACACACTTTGCAGCCATGCGTCGCTTTAGAGACCTTCAGCGAATCAGACATAAGCGTAGTGAGCTAAGCGATCAAGCCTAACAATCTAACCCATGAGAGCACATGTGAGCACGCGGCGTGACCACACGCAGCCGGCAAGGCTCCATCGCGTAGCTCACTACGGCTGTGTCAGATATTAGAGTTCACGTACTGAATTGAGTCTAAAGAATGGACGGGCAGCGATGCTAGATCGCAGCGCGCGCGAATTCAAACCCCGTTGGCATGTGATGCCGCCAACACCGCACGACCAGCCGCCTGGTCCATGCGTCAGACTAAATCGAACACGGAAACCATACATACCGACTTAAAATGTGCCTCTCGATCTGCGTCATTCTGAAAATGAATTTCGTGTGGACAGCGTTTCCCTATGTCGTAGGCACAGCGAAACCTTGCCGCGCGGTACCACTTGCAACATGAGTAATAGGGGACTAAATGGGCAAAGTTGGCAACAAAAGCGTGTTTCGCCTATAACTTCCTTCAGAGTGCTTAAATCTAGATTTCGAAAAACCATCCTCTTCAGGGCGATCTATTGCTTCTATCTATACCAACCGCAATTATCCTGGTCCATTCACTAGATTCAATCTGATCAAATTCCATACATTTGTGCGCTGTAATTTCATTCCGCTAATCACAGCACTCGAATTTATACGCTATCGCATGATGAAACAACATTGCCCAAAAACGGATTCTCTCGTGAAGTTTTCCGTTTCTGGCACTTCAGAAAAAACTATAGGAGAAAAACGATTTTGTTGCCTACTTTGCCCGTTTCGCCCCATTTTTCCCTTTGTTAGCAGCTGTCTCAGACAAACCATCGCTCGGAGCGGGACCGGCTCCTCCCAAATGTGACGTCATTGCCCGGACAGCGGCCGAGGGGCGATCGGCACGGCGGTCCCTGTCCGGTAGGAATATCAGCGTCGGCCGCTCTCCGGTCGCTCTCAGGGCGACAGCGGTGCCATCGCTGTAGATAGAGAGACACGAGATTGGTTGTTCTTTGAGTCATAACGTGCGAGTCGTGTTATCCTGTGGGTATAAAAGGCGGCTCGTCTCGTGTAGACGGGTAGTTGGCCTTTCGAGGCCACTCTTGAGAGGTGACCTGGGATCACTCTCAGGAGGACAATTTTTGGCTGCCGAGGGGATCCCCTATGGCCCGCGATTGGGAAGGCTTCCTCATTGCGGACCACGCTGGGATGGTATCCTTGTTGCGGCCTGTGGCAGGATTACCCTCCTGGCCCATAAGCTGCAACAAGTACCTTACCTTTTCAGAAGGTTTAATCCTCTCTAGAAGAGGCGGAAATAAAGAAAAAATTGGTTAGGAAATTTCGGAAACCGCCCGGACAGGGAGCGCAGTGCCAAATGCAACCGATTGTCGCTACGAGCGAGACTGCGGTCGTCCGGAGAGCGGCTGCTGTCGTCCGAGTAGATAGCCAATTTCCGCTCGGAGCGGAGAGACAGCGTCGCTCGGGTTACTCTCCAGTCCCGCTCCGAGCGATGATTTGTTTGAGGTATTGTACATTACGTCGTCCTCTGTCTATCGTTTAGGGACACTACAATACCACCCAGAAGCGTCCGTTCGGTCCTCCCCGTTTTCGTTGGCATCTTAGGCGCTATTTATACTCCTCAGCGCCAGAGCGACACGCGCGTGACGCGCGGGCGTGGCGTTGAAGTGTGAGTAGTTTCTACGAGCGTCAAGCGCTTTACGCGCTTGCGAAGTCTATAAATACTATAGCGGCGAAGCCATGGCGGAGCGGGAAACAAAGGGTCTCAACTTTTCCAAACAAACAAATTCTGTACGCGCGTTCACCTTCACGATATCAGAGGACAGTAATGGAATTGATTATCATAAAACTGAATAAAATTGGTGATGTATTAATAGTGAAAATGTTGAAAAAAACTCTACGGCCGACGCCACCACGGAGGAGCGGGTGTTACGCTCGTGCCGCACTGGCGTTGAGGAGTATGAATCCTTAGCGACTCGCACCAAAAAACTATCATCGAAACAAACCGAAGCTGACTGATTCATCTCTGAATCGAGTTTATTCTCGTATGCCAAAGCCGATTTCTTTACTCCAACTGTGGGTTTCGTCTAGAAATCTTTTCGCAACTTTGGGTGATGACCGTAGTGTTTTGCAGCCCCAAGAGAGGCGGGGGAAACTCCGTGTTCCATTCATTTACGCGCGTTGCTCCTCCCCCTTGCGTCGAATCGCGAGCACCTCTGATTTCCGTTTCTCCAACCCTCCGGCGGCTGAAATACATTACGACCATTACCACGCAACTATGCACACGCCGTGCGCGCTAGTCTTGCAGCGCTCGCGCATAGTTCGCCTCATTCTTGTTCCTGCTTGTCTATTACCCCCTGGATGGTGGCCGAACGTGTGTATGTACGTACTTCATGCGAGTAGAGTTTATAAAATGCACCCGTTGTCATCAGATCGGGCACGCCTGTGCCGTCCGTGGCCGCACCGCTCGATACGCATATACTTCCTGTCTCAGCCTCGCCTTTGCTTTTCGTGCACTCCATTGATTGCGTCACGCCTATATGCTTTGTCGCAGAGTGTCATTTCAGAAGGCAGTGCTCTTGATGCCTATTCCAAGTACCTCTTGTTATGAGCAGAATTATGGCAAGAGGGTTTGAAAGAACAAGTTTTTTCGCCTTTTCCGCGCAAAACGCAGAAAATATGTTCGGTATTGTACATCACGCGATTCGGGTGTAAAAAATCAACCAGTTGTGGTCCGACTGAGCACGTCTGTGCCGTCCGTGGCCGTACCGGTAGTTACGCATATAATAAATATATTGCTTATTTACGTCGAAAAAATCTCCTCTCCGCATGTCGCCGGAATAAGCCGGCTGTAGTGCTCTATAGAACAATTGTCTGCGATTCGATTGGCGTGCGGCTGACACACTAAAGGCTGCGCAGGACGGCGCATGATCACTAGGGACGGGAGAGCATTTTTCAGTTTGACCTTGTGGCGACTACGAGGGAGCCTACGGAGCTGTGCGAATTCAGCAAAAAAGTGCGCCGGTAGTGCTCAGGCGATGCGTGTGACTGATTTTTGGGCAGTATCAAGTGTTGTGCAACATGATGAATTTTTGTGAGAGTCCTTTTGATTGAGAGAGCCCGACCTGTTGAGAAACCAAGAATAATTTATTACTGCAGGCATCAAAGGTCGTGTGGACATAATTAATTCTACGCTTGGGAAAGCTCTTGGTGGTTCTATGGGAGGATATACCACAGGTTCGTAAATTGCATTAGGACTTTCTCCTTAGAGCTTAAACATGTGTAAGTAAATTCGGCACGGACAGCACTGATACTTTGCGTTCCTAATTGTGTGTTGGCTTAAACTCGGTGTAATGCTGTGATCCGGTGTGCATTTGCGGAATACGGCTGTTGCATCGAGCAGGACGATAACAATCGTGCTTTGGCCACGTGATCCTGGCACAATTCACCTTCCTCCCACCACGATTATCATCATGTTGCGTGACGCAGCAGCCGTAGTTCGCAAATAAGGACAGGAATTTGTCTCCGAGAACTACAGTACGTGCATCGAGTCCATACCGGCTTTTATTGCGATTTCTTCAGGTCCTAAACCTCTCATCGACCTTCTACGACAGCGTTCAAGACCGTATCTGTTCTCCAACTCTTTGGCTCCCAGCATTGTGGGCTCAAGCATAAAGGTTCTCACAGGTTCTTAGCAAATAGCCGAAATATTAGACAAATGTATACACTCGAACTACTAACCGTGGGGTAGGATAAAGCAAGACATGATCACATCAAGACATGCCCAGGTTTCAAGAAAATCGGACATGGACCTTAGAGGATACAGCTTTAGCCCTTCCACATCTGATTTTCATAAAGGATTGAATGCGGGCAAGGTTCATCTAGAGAGGTACAAGACATTGAGACCTACATAAAGTAAGCCCGAATGAGAATGGCGGCCCACGCGGCCGGCGTGCTTGGCAGGCGGCCGTCGTATGTGCCGCCCTCGGACGAGTGTTGGATTTCAACGACGGCCGTCCCCTCTCCCCCCATCTACAGAGCTGATTGATGGGCGCAGTGCTTGCTGCCAGCCGGTGCCGGCCCCGTTCGTAGTCGATGTCGGTGGGGACTTTTCGCATGCTCGTCCGAGAGCGGCGAACGCGACGGCCGCCTGCCATGCACGCCGGCCGCTTGGGCAGCCATTCTCATTCGGACGCACCTTATTTTATTCTCCCAATGAGCTCCTGACACCTCTGCGTTCCTCCCTAAAGGCAGCGTTCACGATAATCATCCTCGATGACCTTCAACAGTGCAATGATAGGCAAGAAGGTTCCTAGGCTCCTGCTGTTGAAAGAACGGTAGAAAACGAGCCAGTAGTGGCAAATAATGGCTTCAAACAAGCGTTTTGGTGTTCCAGAACAGCCCCGTGCTCCAGGTCCGCCCCCTCGATGTGAACAAATGAACACTCGAGATCGTGAGATGAACGATGGTTTCCGATCAAAAGCCCCATTCTTCCTTTCATTCTCAACTGCTCTCTTTACTCAGGTCAGCTCGCTCACACCGGCTGCAAACGATGGAAGTTACAAGCCTCGGACAACACGTCCACAATGCTTCCCTAGCTCAATTTTTTAGGGGCCATAACTCCGTTCCCAAGGGGTCTTGTACGATTCCAGAGACATCATCGGAATCAGCATGGGACCTTTTTAGAGGCAGTGTTCACGATGAAAAAAGTTTTCGAAATCCCACTAGGATTGGGTAGTGGAGGGACACTTTGTAACGTTAACGTCAAGAGAACGCATGAAAACGAGCCAGGAAGAGCCTCATAAGAGCCCGAAGTTGCAACTTCGAGCGCATTGAGAACCCCAAAAGCGCATCACACGCCCACCGACGTGAACAAATGAATGCTCGAGATCGTGAGATGAGCCATGATTTTCTATCATTAGCCACGTTCTTCCCTTCATTCTCAGCTTCTCTCTTTACTCAGGTCAGCTCGCATAGATCGGCTGCAAAAAACGGAAGTTACAAGCCTCGGACAACTCGTCCACCATGTTTCCATAGCTCAATCTTTGAGGGACCATAACTCCGTTCCCAGAAGGTCTTGTACGATTTCAGAGACATTTTTGGAATCAGCATGGGGCCGTTTTTAAGATAGGCGGGGAAACAGAAAAACGATTTTTATCGTAAACACTGCCTTTAAAGATGGGCGTAAAAACAGAAAAACGGTTTTCATCGTGAATACTAAGGTATAGAGAAGACACAGGCAAGTTCTCGATGTACCATTCAAATGAGTTGACATTTAGGTTTTCGACCTTCTCATGAACGACTCGTCATTCGTAGGATCCTTGAAAGCTAACGTGCAAAGATTCAGGTAGCATGATCATCTCCGCTGCATGCATACGCTTTCTATCGACGATGGATTTTTCAGGTCCAAAATGACCGATCTGGGATTCAAGGTTCTAGGCAACGATAATACTCACCCAATCTGTCCAGTGCTTCTTGGAGACGCAAGGTAAGGCATAGGTGCACCAAATTCGATAGCACATGGAGCATGGTGACATGGGGCTCTATCTAAGGCTAAGACAATGGAGATTCAAGCCTAGTACTGCTTGTTAATAGGCTGGGTCAAACGAATTTTGAAGTTACACCTCGATTCCATTACTTAGCGACAAAGGTCAGGATTATACCCTGTCACACCAGTAGAACCAGCTTGCAATGAACTCGACTTCCAATAGAAGGTTCGCAACGTTAAAACTTGATTTCAATCGAAGCTGGTGATCTTCACTCGCTGTATTCGCTACTGGCGGAGTTCTGGCCAGGGCTGGGCACGCGTCCCGGGTAACCTTAGGGGGGTGCATATTAGATGTTGCAGAGAGGGCAAAGGGGGTGCCTAAACCGAACACCAAAAGAAGACCGAAGTGCCTGTTCTGTCGAATTTCAGGAAAAAAATAACACACACTATTCTTCTGATTTGCCATATTTTCTTTCCCACTTTTTGAGTCGAACACTAAAAGAATTCAAATTATTGATCGAGATGCAGGTTGTGTTCGCAATAATTCATAGTAGCTGTCGAAGTTTGTTTCGATGAAGGAGTGAACACTACTCCGTTATCTTGTAGCAAGTAAGGATTGATGTGGTGTCATGTTTCTTTGGTGCAACGTTCATTGATTACGCGGGTGGCTACCGATTCGAGGCAAAGATACTAAGACAGCGCCCAGGAAAACTATCATTCAAGTTCAAAAAAAGATTAGCGAACTGATGTATAGCCTAGGTCGCTCATTTTGAGCCAGTCGAAGCAAGACTTATCGGACTTATCATGTCAAAATCTCCTCTTCATTGTTATATTTTGCCTTGACCGATCGCTTCGCAGCTTACTCCGCCCGGACTCATCCGAGCAGGCTAGGATTTATTTCGACAGTTTAAAAGTACAGATAGCCCAGTCAGTATCACAACTAGTCATCAGATTTTAATTCATGAGAATGTAACTTATGAAGAGAGGCAACCGTAAAAATTGAAGACTGCAAGTTCCTATGAAAGAAGCGAATGACCGTGTCCTCCACATTGAGAAGTACCCTGTACATAAAAACCCGAGTTTTATCCACCTTGAATGCCGCAATCTCTCATAGACTAGGCTAGCCGTGCGATATGGTGTTTGTCCGCAGCTACACAACGCGCAATGGAGTGGACGCGCACGCAATATTAACAAAAAAATGTATTTTATTACAGAACGGGGCGAAGAAATTGGTTGAAACTGGAGTAAATGGAAGGAGGCAGAAATAGGATTATTTCAATGTATCCATAATACCAATTTAATGTAAACAAACTATGTTGGAGCGGAATGAATTTTTCGGACGTGATAAGGTTCATTCAAATGAACCTAGTTGATTAAAAACACCCATAAACATGAGAACTAAGAGCATTGAGAGAAAGAGGAGAGTCTGGCAAACGTTTTAATAGCGATAGGTTTGATATTCAATGTGATTTAAACGCAGCAGAGACGCTCGAAAAAGTTATCGAGATAATTGCATTAGTGGGGTTGTGCAGGCCCTAGAAGAGCCCTCACGAAGTTGCAAGCGTTAAAAACGATTCCAAATGACTGTATTTGAGCCGTAGTCAGTCACGAAATCATCCTTGCTCCGCCCATCGATACGGGCTCCGCCCCTCCATACAGGTATTCAATGCTCGATTGCGGCCACTTCAGATTACTTTTTAAGCTTCTGACGGCGTAAGCGTTCCAGAAAGGGCCGTACGAGTACATTAGCGTCGTTATCCCAACAAATTTGTTGCTAGCTCCGCTATTTCAGCCAGTGCCGTACAACTCGTCCATTTCTGGGCCAATATAGAACGTACCGTTATATTTTAATTTCCGTCGATTTGTTTTCGTATTTTTCGTTATTTCTTAATACTAACAGCTTCAGACCTTCAGTTTAATCCATAAAATTGATATCATTTTTGAGCGTGTCTGCTGCCTTTAAGGACCTTAAAACTCGACCCGGTTTTGTCCTGGTTTTGTCCCGGTTTTCGGGGTAAAACCGGGACGAGATTTAAGGTCCTTAAATCACATTAAAAACCGGCCACATTGATGCTAAAATGTTTGCCAGATTCTCCTCTTTCTCAAAATATCCTTTGCTCTCAGTTTAAAGCTAGTTTTGATTATCTAGGTTCGTTTGAATGAACCTTATCACGGCTAAATATTTACACCCGCTCTAACTTTGTTTATTTACATTAAATTTCTGAAATAGGTACATCCAGAATATACTACCTTTACCATCTTCCATTTCCTTAAGTTTCAACCCTTTTCTCCTCCCCGTTCTGTAATAAAATACATTTTTTATTAATATGGTGTACGCGTGCATTCCCGTGTGCGCTGTGTAGCTGCGTACAAACACCGTTTCGCACGGCAAGCCGATTTTTTAAGGAATTGCGGCATTCTAGGAGGGTGAAACTCGGGTTTTCTACTCCCTACGAATCACATGAATCCTAACATTGTTCCACAACAAACAATAGTTCTGATTTCCACATCAGAACAATCAAATACAGATTAACTAATCCTTCATAGGTTTATGAAAACATTCGACTGGAAACATTAATTATCGCAATAGTAGTAGTTCTGTTGTTTGTAATCGTTCAACTATTTTGTACTGAAAAATGTTTTATCTTTTGTCATAACTTACCGTTTTACTAACAAATTTTCCTCATGGGGTTGTTTTGAAGTTCAGAAATTACACTACCTTTTTTGTTGCCATTTTCGGAATTTTCTCTATTCAGTGCTTTTTTTATATTCTTGTTTATCAAAATCAGGAAGTCAAGATCATGGCTGTCCAACTATTCGGAAAACAGCCGATTTCGATTTCCCATAAGGGGGTGCCTAAAAATTACCGAGCTAAGGGGGGGGGGTGCATATTCAGAATCGACATGTCGGGACGTGTGCCCAGCCCTGGTTCTGGCTTGAAGGCAGCCTACACGTACCCAAAATTAGTGGAGGTAGCGAAGCTGACAGACCCATAAGATCGGTAGAAGAACGATAAGGAGGTTGGAAGCGTAAAAAAACCAGCCAGAGTGAGCATATTAGAGCTTTCAATTCGATGGTGTCCGCATTGAGAGAGTGGGATTTGGCATAACATAGGCGGAGACCAGACGCTTGTTGGCTCAAAGGGTTTATTACGACGTAAGCGTTCTAGTAGAAGATATACGACCCCATTAGTCTTGAAATATCAGCCACTGATACGAGCTTGTATGCTGCCTTGCATCCGTCTTTTGAAGTTTCTTGAAGGAACTTTTTCATATTCCAGGTTAGCTTCTGAAATGGCTGACGCATTGTTAAAGAAAGGCATATATGTAATTGGATTCAGCTATCCAGTGGTGCCGACAGGAAAAGCTCGCATCAGAGTTCAGGTAAGCCCTTTTTCTGGAGTAGTCCACTCCACACGTAGGCCATGAAAGCCACCAAGTGACTACATGGTATCATTCAAGATACCATAGACACCTCTGTTTTGCTGCTAATTGAGTATACTATATAATACCACAGACTTCTTGGAAAAGCCTTTCATGGGTTTTAGTGGCGCGAATGGACGAGGCCGCGGCGGGTAGTCGCTCGCAATCTAAATTTTCACTGTCCAATGATGTGGCTATCGCCTCAAGGCTCGCCGCAATGATCGCGTCTTGTTCACTCGCTCAAAGCCCTGTTCACGGTAAACCTCATCCTCGAGATTCACATGACAAACGCTTCATGTGACTCTCAGAAGCAGAACAGCGTCAAAGAAACGGGACGAAAAGCTACCCAGGAGCCGCAAAACGGCTTAGAAAAGTGGGAAAACCCCTCCCTGATTTGGGGTGCTGATCACGAATATGAGATTCGTTTTCGGATTTTTGGGGGATTTCTGTAGGTCACGGCAGGTACAATCCCATTTCTCTACAGAAATCTATATAAAAAACCCCATAACTCCGTCCAGAAAAACGATTTTCAGTTGCAAGATGAAAATTCGGATTCTATGTCAGAAATTGATCCTAGTAACGCATACTTCATTTGGAATGGCCGCGGCATGTAATGATCCTTCCCTTGTCAGACTGTCGGGTCCGAGAGAACAGTCGGCAGCGCTCAGACTCGCGTCGTGGTTCAGCGATAGTCTGTGGCTCAGCGCGGTCAACAGGGAAGTAAGGCACGTGACACAAGAACAAAATGTGCTCTTCAGTACTCCCTCCTAGGTCATTTGCAATCTATTAGAGTAGAGCACGCGGAACGGATGCAAAAAATTCTCCTTCAGTGGCCTCCTTGGTTTTTTGATAGTCCTTTCTTGGCAGTCCATAGTCGTGGCCTGTCGATATGCAAATAAAGCAAGCAGGCGGAGGACAAAAAATTATCCTTCAATAAATTTCCCTACAGTCGGCACGAATCGCACTGATGCTCGCATTTTATAACATATAGATATGTCCACGGCTTACTTCCTCAAGAAAACATTTAAATTTCACCCGCGGCTAGCGAGGCGTCGCGTGCACCGACCCGCTGATCGATTTAGGCTTTGAAAAGAGCACAGCTGATCAGCTTACCATACCCCGAGCCGCCGGTGAGATTTAAACCGGCCCGTAGTCCAATCTCAGGCGTGCTGATGGACGACTCACGAGTGACTACGGGCGACGAAGGAGGGACTACGTACGACCTAGGCAGGTCGGACAATTGTCCATAACGGGGCCTCAACGAAGAAGGAGGCGCTCTCGCGCTCGTGTCTAACAATAATCCCGTGGCTATCACTGTGAAGTGCCCTTTTACGCTACTTCAACAATTATTGGCCATACAGGAAATTTTTCCCTTGCGTTTATTCACATGTAAAGTGACTCGTTGAGCTTCTCAGCTTACAGTCTAAGGCTCCGGAGGAGGCCAAGACTCCGAAATGTCAGCCGAATAAATCTGTACCATACTCGGTTGGAAGCTGCACAAGACAATTGCTAATCATAATCTTTCCGGATTACTATTCTCAGAGGTTCTAGTTACAGATCTCCGCTGCTCACTCCACAGAGCACATCGATATGGCGGTCGATGCTTTCAAGGAGGTTGGCAAGAAGTTGGGCGTGATCTGATCCGATAGAAGAACTGTTAGGCTTATTCCACTAATATGAAACATCAATACGTAGAACATTGTTCTTTGCTACAAAGCAATCCAACAGGCATACCATACCTTTCATATTTTCCCCGAGAACATTTCTCGAATAGTGAAAGTCTCAACCCTGAATCAGCACTATGAAAGATTTTCAAAGAATTCCACTTTCTCGAACAATGAGCTTATCGGCGTCGTGACAAGTCAAAACATTAGCAAAGTGATTAGTTGCAAGCGTATCTTTTTGAAACCTCACCAATTTATCAGTAAACGAACAATGCAATTAACTGGCTCACGAAAGCTCCGAAGTTGCTAGCAGCGACAGGCATCCTTCATTTGGGAAGCCGAACGGTCGACCGGGATGGCAACGGACTGTCCTGGCGTGCTCAGTCCTACCACAATGGGTGGAATAACCACACCCGATCAGCATGGTGTAGATGCTTCTCGACCGGGCCTGCTTCAGCCGATCGGCAGACTATGGGGGGCCTGAGTTGCATTTCTTACCACAGATACTGGATAGACACACTCTGAAGGAGCTAGAAGATGATATCTGGAACTACCCTTGAAGGCAACGAACGGGCTGAAAATCGCTCACCGTTTTGGTGGGTTTAATTCGCTGGTTGGGGCCGCCTGAGAACGTAGGTAGAGGGTCCCCAAAACTCTACTGTGATGCTATGGGAGAACGAATGCCCCGAATTCCGTTAAAAGAGACCTACTCCGACAGTCATATGGCACCAAAGTAGACGAGAAAATAGCTTATCCACAAATTATATAGCTGAAAGGAGTGGATGCTGATGAAATACATACTCGTAAGAACGTAGCGAATCTTGGTGATCAACTCTTCCTCTCTCAGGGCTCAACTGATGAATTTTCGGTTCGAAAAAGCAGTTTCCAGTGATTTTTTGGCGGCCCCGATAGCCAGAGTACGTTTACATATTCGACTGGCCTGCAGCCGACACTAGGGGCGCAACAGAACGGCGTGGGATCACTAGAACAGGAGAGGACGACTCAGTCTGGCTGTTTTTAACCTATTATGAAGGAGGCTTCAACTAGACACACTCTGAAAAAGGTAAAAGACTTTATTGCCGGAGGACAACTGCACAGTAAAGTTGGACTTTGTCAGTAACAACGGCACAAATGTACATGAGCGATTACATGGTAGACATTGGATTACTTTAAAAGTACGGGCTCAGCCCTTTGAGAGCCGAGTGACTGCGTTACGCCTCAGTGTTAGTCTTCCGATCTTGGAAACACATGCTAAGAAAGTCGCAATATGATCAGGCTCGACCAAGCTTGGAGCCCGTCTCGATTCGCCGAGGCATTTCCTTGTCTATAGACTCAATTGCAGATATGTAGCAGCTTGAACCCTCGTCAGTGATGAAACGCGGTAGATATGATGACGGAGGTCTGTTGCTTTGTTACTGGTATGACGTCGCTTCGACGACGAATAACTGCTGTGGCAAGCATCCGGACATCTCCGTTGAAAACTAGCAGTACGACTGGAATGACCACGCTGTTTCCAATAATGATAAGGTTTGCAGTAGCTGTGAGGAAAAATCGACCATAACCGCGAACACCGAATGTCGGAAAGAGCTGGAAAGCAACATCCTGCACCACAAGAAGAACACAGAGTGGTATAGTCTGCAAAAGTACGAAGATTAGAAACATATAGAAATGTGTACTTTCCAGTGGAACACAACCAATGGCATAACATTTGAAAGCACCTTTAGTGATAAACTTCGTTTTTGTTTTTTCAGTGGAAACAATTGTGATTGCGCTCCGTATTAGTATGACGTCGAAAACTGGTCTAAACTCCCTCTCAAACTCATGCAGTGCCTTGGAGGAATGTTTCAGAGTTAACGTTGCACATCCTTGGGTATCAGCTGCTGTTGAACATGACAGTGTTACAGCCGTTCCAACACCACAATGGCTTTATCACTGCTATGTTTTCACCTTCATTCATTGAAAAATGTTTTTTAATCGAAAGAAACATTGGTATGTCAGCCTTAGGCTTGACGAGCATATCCGTATAGTTAAAACAAGAATTTTACGAATTCATTGTCTCTTCCAATGAAAAACCACTGCTGATGATCGGAGATCAAATTTTGACAGTGAAACTGTTGTATTGGTGTTGATGAAAACAACTGAAATCCATATTAACGCAACCTGAACCTTGAAACAATCTTCTGAGCCGTTTTCCGTTCTTGAGAGGGCGTTTGGCCACCTTTTTTTCGATGCTATTTGCTTCTGATCGCAATTGTTTTCTGTGGAGAACGCGAGAAAGAAGTTCATCGCGAACAGTGTCTTTGAGGGCTGTGTTCAAGATAATCTTCAGTTTTAAGATTATACGCTCAATCAATAATTTGGGCCTCCGGGTAGGACTGAAATAACTGAGAAATTGAGAAAAACGCACCGGATGAACACGAAATCCTTCAATTTCACCTAGCCTCCTTACTCTCACAGAAACTGTTCGTTGCGATAATGATATCTTTTGTGGACCCCTTTTTTTGCAATTCTCTACTCTCCGTTGCTCTGTTTTTTTTCCTTCGGATCCTAAGTAATACTACATATTTTGCATAAACTATTCTTCCGATTTCGATTGACCTCGTTTTTCACCGTCGCCCAAAACAAATACATGTCAGCGCGACAGCGAAGATTAGCTACAGGCCATATCTGCTTCATCAAAAAGCATGATCACGGGTTATAAGTTTATAGGATTGAGGTAACTCGGCAAAAAACGCATTGAAACACTAGCATTCAGTGAGTCGGTTTGCCGACATGGACTTGAGGATGAGTAACTAAATGTGTTTTGTCTCCGTAAAATTAAAAGATCAAATCGAGTTCAAAATTGGAATTAGAGAAAGGCTAACCACGTTTCAAGATAGTTAGTACTGCAATTGTTAAACACATTGCAAGCAAATCGATCGGTCGCAAACCACGGCTGAAACGTGACAATCGTTTCGCGAACTCTAGCCCAGATGGATATCTTACGTCAAACTAGGATACGCAGTTAAACTCAAAAACCAAGAAAACTTTCAAAAATTAGCTCCAAGGAGAGGTGGATTTTAGTGGATGAGTACAACAACAATTTCATTGTTCCGGAAAGAGATTTGTTTCTCCTGCAGAGTTCAAGCACTCCTCGTTCGCCACATCCATCTAAATACAAAACCGCTGCTAACATAGGGAAAAGAGGGGCGAGCTGGGCTAAATTGGAAACAAAAGCGTCTTTTGCCTATTACGTGATTCAAAGAGCTCCAATTTAGATTTTGAGAAAAACCATCCTCTTTAGCACGACCTATTGGCTCCAAGCAGGGGTGTGCGACGAACATTTTTGGGTAATTTTTTACCGAAACTTTTTATCGAGAAATTTTTTTCGGTAAATATGGTAAAAACGGTGAAATCGGTGAAAAAAAATTGGATCTCGATTTCTCTACATATTACGTGCAACAAAACAATTTTCAAAGAACCTTCATGCAAGGAGAATCGCAGGATGAGGAACTCTTATCTAAGAAAATCGCGGCATTAAATGCGTGTCGGATATGCATTCGACTCGAGTGACCACAGCCATCGAAAGGCTCTATCGCATCGACACGTGCTCCAAACAGCAGCACGTGCTGCAATTTTTCATCGCAGAAGCACGTGCCACAAAAAATAGTAGAAGGGGCACGTTTTGCGAGGTAGTCCAGCGCAATCGTAGCAGCACACCGACAGGCGACGCGGCCGGCACACCCACGGGCGACGCGGCCAGCTCACAGATCACCATCTGAGGCCGCCAGCGGTTGGAAGAGCCCTCTAAAAAAGGGCCATGTACCGCAAACTTGGGTAATCGAACCGGCGATGCTGCCGGCATTTTAGTCCCGTCTCAAGAGTGCGTCGTATGCTTTCCTTTTTTGAAAAATCGTTTTGTCATCGAGTTGTATGTGTATCATACACGCACTGAATGTCTTATTTGTTGAGGCACGTGTTGTAAATCAAAAGACAATGGCAGCACGTGCTCCCCTAGCAGCACGTTCCCTGACTGTGCTCGGACCCGCCTTGTCTTCGAGTTGGATGCGTATTCGACACGCATTGAATGCGGCGATTATCTGATATATTACCCTTTTTGAAAACAGTATCGGAAAAAAATCAGCAAGAAATTGATGAAAGAATTTGAAACGCCTCAACTTTAAAAGTGGTACAGATCACAACACGATCCATCTTTTCCACTCAAAACCGATCATTTGGAATGCTACTAGCATTCACGAAAAGTTGCAATTTGGTCGTTGAGTACCAGCTTAAAAAGGTGGAGTGCCAAGCCCGAAAGCACCTTCTAATTTGTTTTTATGCTTTTGCAGCAACTTTTTTCAAATTCTCTCTACAATAGGGATTAGATCTAGGTTTCCTTGGAAAAAAGTCTGGAATCTTTTCTATCGCTGCCCTGCCCTAAACCGGGTGAGAAAACATTCTTCTCGCTTCTCCAATGCGCAAAAAGAGATTTTTTTTTTGGGGAGGGGGACGGATTCAATTCGTTTCTTTTGACCGTTTCAATAAGACATAACACAAATGAAGCCATTAAGTTCTATTTTGAAAAGGCACACGATAGAACACCAAAAGAAGACATAAAACGTCTCACGAAAGAAACACGCGGTCGTAATGGAGTTTATTCATGAAATGCAGGCGAGAAATAGGTCGGAATAGCAAAAAAGAGTCACTTACTTTCTACCGGTAAAAAATCGGTATATTTCGAAATTAAGTCGGTAAATAAAAATTTACCAAAAAATATGGTGGGCGTATCCGCGAAAGGGATAGCTGGGGACCACTCAGCAGGCCGCGCGCCTGTCGCGTGTGGCGATCGATCACCACATCTTTCGTGGGCGCACACGACGCAGCGCAGTCTGCTGAGGTGTCCGCAGCTATCCCTTTTATAATTACCCGAACTATACCGATAAATCCGGTAAATTGGTAAGCGGTAAATTCCAATCATATCAAGGAAGTGCGGGAAACTTCAAGAGGAAACCCCGTTCTGGGCAAAATTGTTTTATCATGCGATAACATGTAAATTCACCCGCGATGGTTTGTTTCCGCGCATCACCGCGCGCGAATTTACACGTGAAGAAAGGCTTACATCTCGACTATTTGTTTTTCTACCATTCCTTCGCCATCTCAGTCCTATAGGGAGACCAGCCGCTAGCTTTGGCTATTAATCAAGAAGGAAGATCAGATCAAAATATCTACCATAGGTATACAATACCATAAAGTGCAAAACTGTCTCACCTGTATCAGAAATGCTATTTCCTTTTTACAGAATCCACGAGTGCTTTCATGTTTGGACATTCTAATTGTTATATAAATGACTATGTAGATAATGCACATTAGACCTGGCACAAAATAGCCCTGGTACGACATCAGCTGTAATTAAAGAGTTGAGGCAGCTCTCCATCTTGAAGACAGCTACAGTTACTCAAACATAAGCACTGTTTCGAGCATCGACCCAGAAGAAGACGAGCAAAGCTCGACGGGATTCAAGTGAAGGCCCTGTTGATGTGCCAAACAAGGAGATTTGGGCCAGCCACACACAACGTTGATAATTCACTCAGCGTTGCGGCTTCCCGGCTACACTAATCTTCATGGGTGACCAACTAGACCAAAATCGTGTAGGAGTTACCTTTTCATAGCCAGACACGCCGTTGATGTCGTCAGAGCAGTCGTAGTAAAAGAAGAACTCTAAAAAATTGAATATTTGGGAGTATAAAATCTGTTTGAGGGTTGACAGTTGTGGTCATGATATTATGCGTTGTGTTGCGGCAATAGTTCAATCCAAACAATGTCCGCTGTCCGCTAAACTATCAAGTATTCCTGATTCAGAGCTTGAACTCGGATAGTGAGGAAGCAGTTTCCAGCAGCCCGTTGGCAAGGGCCGCGAAATACTTACGACCCCCCTCGGTGGTCAGTGTTCGCCCAGAAATATCGGAAATTGTAACGTTTCCCCAGACAAGGTGCTGAGTTGATCGCAAAACGCTTGGCTCCGGGCGAGATTGAACCAGCATATTCCCTTTCCGGGGGAGCGCCTTATCGCACTGCACCACCGAAGCCCCAGCGCCGCTCTCGGAATATGCTGGTTCAATCTCGCCCGGAGCCAAGCGTTTTGCGATCAACTCAGCACCTTGTGTAAACATACCATAACGTGCACTGCGACGTTGAACTGCAGTTACGGCAAAAAAAAACATCCAAAAATCGTGTTTCCCCAGACGGTGTGAAATTTTATTTGAAAACCTATTCAGGTGATATTTCTAGGAAGAGATCAAAAAAGCACTTGTCATACCGCCGTGAGAGTTAGAAATCGAAAAACTATGGGTATTGTCCAGGGGACCCCGTATTCACGAGAATTCAACCAGAAATAGCTACCAAGCAGATGAAAAAAGATAAGTGCTAGAAGTCAGTTTTCGGCTGCAGAGTTGATAGAAGTAATTTTTAGGTGTAAAACACTTCTTACATCGCTCTGTGAGAAAAGGCTATGTGCATATTTTCACACAGTCTAATAATCTCAAATTCTATTGCTGAAGGAATGCCACCCGCAGGGTAGTGATGGCAAAAACCGTGCGATTTGCCAACGTGGCTTGACAACGTCAACCACTTTACCTACTCTAAACTCTTGTACAGCATTCGGGTTGAGAAACGAAACTGCAACGTTTTGTGGGGAATTCTATGTGGGACTCAGCATTTCTTATTGGGTGGGCGGTACGTCTTATAGTGTTTTTTTAAGACGAAGTAGTGTGCTTATCTGGGCCATATTCCGGTCCGCAATTGCGTCTCGACACGCTTTGCGACCGCACGCTTCCGAATCAGAAGAGCTTCCAGCGCCGCAGCCGACGATCTGCTGACTCTAGGTGGGTTTTGGAAACTGGAAACTAAGAAAAATTGCAGAAAATTGTATAAAAGAGCCAAATCGAGTCTTCTTTGGCGCTGGAAACTCGATTGATTCGAGCGCGTGCGGCTGCAAAGCGTGTCGAGACGCGATTGCGGACCGGAATTTGGTCCAGATAGGCACAGCACAGGGAATTCCCGCCTACAATCAGATAAAAAACAGTTGAATTGGCTTGGAACTAATTCTTTCGGATTTAGAATAGTTGCAATTTTATTTTAAAATCGCAAAAACCTTTTCTTCCACAAATTCAATGAAGTTTTTGCCTCCCTTTACAACAAATTGCATATTTTCCATTACAAAGTTTTACCATCCCCCTTCAGCCTTTCGTTATTCCTCGAAAATTTTTACACCCCCCCCCACCACCAGTTGGCAAGCTATCCACACCTTCTGAACCCTGTAGGTAAGCTCGTGATGAATTCTTGATGCCAACAACTTTTTTCACATTGTGCAATTGTCCTCGAATTTAAATGAGAATGTACAGCAATCCCTATTGGCGGCCAAGGCTTGTTAAGGGTCGACTGCCGTCTATGCCTATTTCTGGCTGATAACTGGAGCACATTGCCTAATTTAACTGTCTCAGTCAAACAACTCAGGCAAACCATCGCTCCGAACGGTACCGGAGAGCTACTCGAGCGGCGCTGCCTCTCCGCTGCGAGCGGAAATTAGCCATCTACTCGTGCCACAGCAGCCGCTTTCCGGGCCACAGCAGTATCGCTCGGAGCGATCTTCGGTCCCAACTGGCACTGCAGTCTCTGTTTGGGCGTTTTTCAAAAATTTCCTAATTGCTATTTTTTCTTTATTTCCGCCTCTTCTGGAGAGGATTAAGCCTGTTAAGAGGATTAGGTACCTGTTACAGCCTGCGGGTCAAGAGGTTAATCCTGCCACAGGCCGCAACAAGGATACCATCCCAGCATGGTCCGCAATGAGGAAGCCTTCCCCACCGCGGGCCATGAGGGATCCCCTCGGCCGCCAAAAATTGTCATCCTGAGAGTGATCCGAGGTCACCTCTCGAGGGTGGCCTCGAAATGCCAACTACCCGAGGCGAGCCGCCTTTTATACCCGCAGGATTGGTTGTTCTTTGAGTGATAATGTGGCTCGCACGTTATCACTCAAAGAACAACCAATCCCGCGTCTCTCTATCTCTGGCGATGGCACCGCTGTGGCTCCGAGAGCGACCGGAGAGCGACCGAGGGGCGAACTGGCACCGGACAGGGACCGCGGTGCCAGTTGGCCCCTCGGCCGCTGTCCGGGCGATGACGTCATAATTGGTAGGAGCCGGTCCCGCTCGGAGCGATGGTTTGCTTGAGAATGTGGTCCTTCTGCCAAGGAAGAACAGACGGTTTTCACCATTCATGCACTCAATTGTACAACAATGTAAATTGTATTCGATTTCTTACCATTTTTTGAGAACAGTTTTTTGCACACTTTACTGAACAACAGCATAGTAGTAAAAATATATAGCCAAACCACGATGGATAAGCTGAAAACTTTATGCTTCAGAAGGGTATGTTGGCACAATAAATTATTCCACAAAAAATTGAAACCGGCCAAGCTGTGCGTATGTAGAGTGCGCGCAATAATTCTAGTCTGATGAATGGACGAGGCTGCGGCGGTAGATCATCCCGCGCGAATCGAAACCGCATTTCCCATTGAGGCCGCCAACCCCGCACGGCCAGCCGCCTGGTCCATGCGTCAGACTAGATTGAAAACGGAAACCATATGTGTATGAGCGCATCTAAAGCCTAGTTTTGACTGCATCGCTGCTGTTTTTCATCGCAGCGATTTCACACCCGCTGCAGCAGCGATGTAGCAGCGGCTCTGTTCATAGTGCATAGCCTCACGAATGATCGAAGAAATTCAATCAATCAGTGAAAATAATGGTTGGTTGTTATCAATAACACGTTACGACTCGTAAACACTGATCTTGTCATGTGAAAGGGTCAATATTCACTAGACAAAACGTGTCATTCGCTGGTAATCGCTTCGTCGCTGCCATAATGGCAGCGATGGAGCGATGATCAGCGACCATCGAGAATCGCTCCTCCAGCAGCGAAGCAGTAAAACATAGGATTTCGTCGCCGCGACCCAGCGATGTAGGACGTTTGCCACGAAGCGATCACAATTGGAGCGGCTTTCCATTACGCGCGATGAAAAAGGAACAGTTGTCCCTCGCATGGCCGCAGCGACCACCTGCAGTCAAAACTAGGCTTAACACAGAGGCAGATGGGTGCTGCCTTGCTATACACTGCCGAGTTCGTGAACCACTGTGGGGTGATGCCTTTAAACACCAATTCCGTCACCCCGCTGCAAGCAAGTCGGTGCCTAATTTATTTGAGAGGATGCAATCACCCACTTGAGGGTATACCACGCAATCGAAGTGTATGCCTTCACGATGATGGAATCGACCGAGAGCCGTGAAAATTCCACATTAACTGCCCCTGACAATGAGGAGGGTGGGGGAGCAGAAAATCCGCAGACGCGTAGAAGAACGACTACATTTTGAGAATTCATCCATCCATTTAGCAGCTATCGAGTTCGTAAATCTGGTAGAGGGCCGGGCCTATGGTGGTGAGCGAAGGAGGTCGGGCCTGTGGTGGTCGCTTATATCTCGCTTATTTGGAGGAATTGAGATCTCGCATTTGGCACGTGTTATACAGTAGGGGTCTGCTACGCAATCAAACAAAAATCACTACTCAAATAAAAACAGCCCACTTCCCGCCGGCCAAGTCGGCCTGGTCGACTCCGCGCGGCTCCAACTTTGTGGGCGTGGCATAGCGCCCCACTTCCCGCAGAGAGAGAGAGGCTTTCCCGTCTTTCCGCGGAGTGTCGACGGGCAGTCGGCAGTCGGGCCTGGGGGTCATCGGACACTCATCATCGATTCCCACATTGGAATCATCATTGCACCACATACTAGAGTGGAGCCAATGAACGATTGCTGAGCAGAGAACGCTGTGCTGAGACTCTTTTTAAAACCCGCGCGGTGCGCGACGCTGGCCTTGGGCAGGTGAACCACTGTCCGTTAATGGCATCTGCGAATGGGAAGGCTGCAAGAAGCGGTGAGTGTAGGAAGCTTCCCGTGGAAGCTCACTCTTTACTTGTCAAGAGCAGTTCCGGATGAAATCCTCAGGAGCGGATTTTTCAAATTTCGTTTTAAGAGGTCTTTACTTGAAGGCAGTGTTCACGATGATTCTCGTTTCCAAGTTTTCCACTCAAAACATTGCGTTGGCTACCAAGTGTCACCAAAATCACGAAGAAACGGCGAGAAACGCACTAATTCGTCTTATTTCAGTGACATTATTCTATGGCCTGGACTAGTTGTTTGGCTGGATGAACATGTTCACGGTGGTTGTCACCGGTAAAAAATGGGGCTAATCGAAAATGGAAGAATATTTTGGGCAAAACAGTATTAGTTAGGGCCCGAAGGAAAGAACGGAATAAAACAGAATGGAGAATTGCAAAAGACGGGTCCACAAAAGATATCATTGTCACAACGAACAGTTCCATTGATACTTAAGAGGCTTGATACTTGAGAAGATACTTGAGAATTTCGTGCCCTTCTGGTGCGTTTTTCTCGGTTTATTCATCATTTCAGTTCTACTCGGGGGCCAAACAATCGATTCAGCGATTAATCTCATAATCGAAGATTATCGTGAACACTGTCTTTAAACGGTGATTTTTGAATGTGCCGCAAACTGCTTTAGGATTGTCTTCTGTCAGTCATCAGATTAGCCGTAAGGTGGTGGCAGAAGGGCCGCAGAGTGCGTGTTCACCGTGTTCTTCGGGCAGACAACGAAACAGCGCTGCCGACTGCCCGCGACCGATCTACTGGCTTTCCGCGGGAGGGGTTACGGGACGTCGGCTAGTGGTACCGCGGGAAGTGTGATGTCTCTATCTGAGTACATTTACGTCTGAGGGTGTACTGTGCCTTTAAAGGCAGTGTTCACGATAAGAATCGTTTTTCTGCTTTCCCGCCTATCTTGAAGACGGTCCCATTCTGATTCCCATGATGTCTCTGGAATTGTACAAGACCTTCTGGGAACGGAGTTATGGTCCCTCAAAAATTGGGCTAGGGAAGCATGGTGGACGAGTTGTCCGAGGCTTGTAACTTCCGTCTTTTGGAGCCGATGTATGCGAGCTGACCTGAGTAAAGAGAGAAGTTGAGAATGAAGGGAAGAACGGGGCTATTGATCGGAAACCATCGCTTATCTCACAATCTCGAGCCTTCATTTGTTCATGTCGGTGGGCGTGGAAAGTGCATCTGGGGTGTGACGAGCTGACGGGTGTCCAACTTTGGGGCCGTAGGGGACCGTTCCGAGCTCATTGTTTTTAGTTTTTTCAAGGTTAGGTTAGCGCTAGGCCCCGCAGCTACCTATCTTCACCAAAAAATCAGAAATGGTTTTTATCGTGGACACTGCCTTTAAGTTGAAGGCAGCAGACACGCTTGGAAAAGTTTCTGGCATAACGATGTCACTGAGGTCGAATGGCTTCAACTAGGACGCTTACATCGTTGGAAACATCGAGAGCGAGTCTTAGCTACCGAATTTAAGCGAAATCGTGTCAAAAAATTCTAAAGACTACATCCCCAAATAAAAACTCGTCCAGATTGATCGTTCGAATACGGTCACTTTGGCTAGTTTTTGAAGCTTCCACTGACAAAAACATCCTGGTACAGGAAGCAAAAGTCTATGAGCTTAGCTGTCGCAGTCACTTTAGGCCCCTGTCAGAGTTGGCCGAAAAAACTCCGTGGCCAACCCGGTCGATAAGTATGAAGAACATGGACGAGGGAGGCTGCGAAAAACACCCGGGGCGGCATGCATGTACGCGGCGGGCTAGGTTGGGGTTAGGCAGGGTTTGGAGCGTCGGCGCGTTTGATGATAGCAGTGCGAGGGCTAAAAGGGGGTTAGGCTAGCACTGAAAAATCGTTCCCTCGCAAACCCTACGTAAGAGGGTGGGGCAGCCGAAACCCCGTTGAGACCCCAACTATTGATTATCTCCAGCACTCGCACAGCAATGATCAAACGCGCCGGCGCCCCAAACCCTGCCTAACCCCAACCTAACCCGCCGCGTACGTGCATGCCGCCCCCGGTGTGGCCAGCTGCGACTGACGCGGTCAATACGCATGAATGATGTGGAACGATATGATGGATACCACTCTTTTCTTATTTCTTCATTTCATGGACCGTTTTCTCCACCCCACCTCACTCATGTTTTTCATGATTATCGACCGGGCTGGCTACGCCGATCGGCCAACTATAGTCTACAGCAATGGAAGTAGGACCTGGTGAGGTTGCGGACTCGTCCTAACATACGGTAGTTTGTAAGTGGTATCACTCATTTTTCTGAAGCAGATGTGATAGATCGGTGAGTCTGTGTTTTCACCGATATGACTACATCTGTGGAAGCAAGGAAAACAGGTGAAAGTGTGAGAGTGGAAGCAAAAACTCATCTACCGATCTCAGTTACTTCAAAAAAATGAGTGATAACACAATCAGACTACCGTATGTTAGCACGAGTCCGCAACCGCACCATGTCCTTTTAACATTGCAGCAAACTATATGCCCGAGGCCTCACCGCTAGCTCCGCTATTTCAACCAAGCGGGCATACTTCGGTGTAACTCGTCCACTTTCACTCCATAAACTATTCGTGAATCCTCTAGTTGCATCCAACTTTTCGTCGGTCTTCTGTTAGTTTCGCATCTACCAGCTCTAAACCCTTGACTTATGTCCTTAAATCAATACCATGTTTGAAGGCAGCGTCCGCGTAGAAAACCGCTGTGTACTGAAATCTTGTTAATTTTAGGAAGTTTTTGACAAAGGAAAGGCAAAAATTATTAATCAGCCCATTGAGGTAAAGGGTCTAAACCATTTCAGACGTTCAGATTTTCTGTGTTTGTGTATTACATAAGACGCACCGGACAGGCGTGAGAAAAGGAAGCTGACTTCTTAGGAATCGAATTAGTTTTTTTTTATATTGGGGTGTTTTGGTTGGCCTGTTTGCCATACATTACAACTTAGTAGGCCAACCTGCGCAAAACAGAAAAAAATTGAATTCGTTTTGCGCGTATTCGCCTTGGAAGGCAGCATACACGCTCGTAAACGTGATTGAGATAACTACGAAAATAGAATGGTATGGCTCAGAACACAACGCCTACTCATTTTGGAGCTTCGAAAATGACCCAGAATGACGCTACAGGAGTGATAATTTGGCCCGTCCCTGTATCTGCCCGCCCCCAATATTTGCCGTCTTCTTCCAAAACAGAGTTGGTGGGCCATTCCCACCATCGGCGACGTTTGTGGGTGGCAGAATAGGTACAATAGGTAAACCACAAACGACGCCGACGGTAAAAATAGCGTGAACGTTGTGTTCTGAGCCATACCATTCTATTTCCGTAGTTATCTCAACCACGTTTACGAGCGTGTATCCTGCCTTTAAGGCCCCGGTCATAGTTGGTGCTATTTGCATCTGCCTCCCCCCCGCACCCCCCAACACCCCCCAACACCACCCCGGTCGATACGTATGTTTAAAATGATGGAGTGAGGTTGAGAAAATCACTCGATGCATCCAACTAGATATGACGATGATTACGTGGCCAACAGGATTGCACCTGTTCAGAGAAATAGTGAAGGCGAGTATGGTGAAGTCACGGAGGTAGCAGTAAGGTTAGCTTTCTAGTGATACGCAATGTTTTATCTTCGACCCGCCCACCCGGTGATTTTCTCATCCACGTATTGCATGGATATCGACCGCGTCGGATACATTGAGTGATTTTCTCAACCTCACTCCATCATTTTAAACATACGTATCGACCGGGGGGTGCAGGGGGGTGTTGGGGGGTGCGGGGGTGCGGGGGAGCGGGGGGATACACCCAGTGATTTTCTCAGCTTCACCTCACCATGTTGTTCATACGTATCGACCGGGTGGGTGTTGGGGGTGTTGGGGGTGCGGGGGTGCGGGGGATACACCGAGTGATTTTTGCATCCCATTTCCAATGCATTCTGTGTGTATCGACCGGGCTGGAGGCGTCGGCTCATCCAACTATGACCGGGGCCTAAGAGGTCCTAGTAGACAAACTCGCTTTACGGTTGTTATGAATTGTATCGGTAACTTCCGGATTCGGCTCTTTAGCCGGATCAGGTTTATAATCAATCATGCCGTTCCACTTACCGGAAGCAAAAAACAGGTGAACAGTTGCTTTGACTACTCTCTCACCTTGAATCACAAGAGCTGATGCGTGACTTTCTAGGGCTGGACTCTTCAAATTAGTCCAGCGTTGCCCTGATTCGCAGCCTTCTTTTGATGCCGCCTCGTGTTCCAACGTATTATTTCTCTTACTAATAGTATGTAAAAGTAAGGTACTGTGGAATCGTCCATCTAGACCGACTTCATTAATGACTCGTGGATCAATCACATGAATGGAGGATGGTCATCGTGAGTAGCCACGAAGCATGTTAAATTAACTACTTTTCATGACGCTCCCAAGTCAGACGGCCAATTACGGAATCTATTCAAAGCAAAAAACAATCATCATCGAAGCGTAGCATCATGCGGAAATTCGCTGTTAATCATCAGACTTCAATGTTGTTACTGCATCTGTATGTAGAACTCACAATATCGTGTTTCTTGCAGAGAAAAGTTTCTTGTTGGTTATAGGAAAAACAAAAATGGTAAACCGATTAATAGTGAGCAAGAGTGATAATAGCAGATGCCCAGTATAGGCAATACCTTCGAAAAATAGTGGCAAATCGTAAAGCAGATAGCTTTCACCCATATACTGAAAAGTCATGAAATCTGGACATCAGATGCACTTTAATATTATGGCTGTTGTCAACCCCCAGTCGGCCCTATTGAATCATGCTGACTGTTGAGATGGCCGCCGAGTGTTAAAGAATACAGTGCTTATCATAACTATAGCAACACACTCAAAGCTCTGATATCAATGTCCACGTAAACTTTCATCAAACGGCACTGTCACCATTAAACTCTGCGAACCCAAAAACACATTTTACCGAAAACCATCAGGAAATAAAATCTATTCTGTAAATAACTTTCTAAGCCCTTGTATCATAATTATAACAACAATTCCAGTATACGATCGCTATTCTTATTCGGGAAAACTATCTTGTAACGACTTTTAAATAGTCTATCGGTCCGCCTTGTTCAGAAATGATTTTAAGAACTCGCTTTGGCATGAAGTTCAACAGTCGTCCAAGCACTTCCACGTCCAAGTTGCTCAAGGCAACGTTTACAGCTCCCTCGAGGTAATCCAGTGAGTTGTACATCCTACCTCCGCTATAGATATGGCGAATCAGAATTACTCGGACATTTTCGATTTACTTAACGTCACGTGAGCACGTCGCTCAAATAAGTCCTAGTTGAGCGAGCCATTTGGATGTCGGCATCGTCTTAGTGAAAGGTGAGCTCATTTTGCTAGAACCGAGCTAGTAACGGTAACAGTCCTGTTCAGAACACTTCCTGGAACTCCGCAGAATTCCTTCTAGAGGAAACGAAGGTTATCTGGAGCACACCGCTAGCATCGAATCCACACCATACAGTGGAACTGCCTCCACCGAAATTCCACTTAGCGAACTACAGCGGCTCTCTGAGGAGATCTCGCCAGTAGTGTGCGTACCCGTCAGGTCCATCCAAGTTGAACTTCTTCTCGTCCGAGAAGATCCCCTGAACACCATGTTCGCCAAGATGAAGCCTGAGAACAAATTCTGCTTATTTTAGACAAGTCAGGCGCCATGTTCTTCTCAGCGCACTGAAGCCGTGCGGCCTTAGGCAGCGCTGTGAGGTGCGATACTAGACGCATACGAGAATGCTCTATAATTCGGTTGCGAATAATCGCCCTCGGTACGGTCATTCTTGATACCGACGTAGAAAGTTTGGCTCCGACCTGTTTGATCGGCATGGTCGAGTTGGACGCGAGCCGTCCTACTGCACGTTCCTCACGAGCAGACAGCTTTCTGGGCCTGCCAGTGCCTAAATTTGAACCATGTGACTCAGGAGCATGAAAAAATCGGTAGACAGCTGTGAATTGACAATGGTGTTGCTCCGCTATTCTTCTGATATTCAGTCTAGCGTTGTCCAGGGCAAGAATCTAAGGTTTTTCGACCTCAGAGAGAACGAACCCGTTTGACATGATAGAAATACGTTGATATTACATACCTCTATCCATATCATAATCGAATTAGAAAATGTTTTGAGAATTGAGCAAGGGAGCATTTCCAATAGAAAGTGTTGCTACCATATAATTCTGATAAAAAGACTTTGAAAGCTATATACAAAATACATCTTATTTCTTGATAGTATTCGGGGGGTGGATGGTGACAGTGCCTCTTGATGAAAGTTTGCGTGGGCATTGATATCAGAGCTTTGAGTGTGTTGCTATAGTTATGATACGCACTGTAGCTGTCGAATGCAAAATGCCTGATACCTGACGGGGACGATAATTCAGGCAGAAGTCAGATGGACTTCACAAGTCATTCTGAAACTAATGTGCTGCGAAATAGCACTGCTATTCATGAGAATTTTCAGCCAAAGTCGTAAGTTAAAAGTAGCAACTTAAGACTTGAGATGAAATTTGGGAAAGGACGCGAAATTTCGACACACGGGATTCGAACCTTGTTCGAATTCTCTGCAGCGGACAGTGTTGATATAGCGAACCAGCTCAACGGTCCACCAGAGGTCATCATAACTTTTCGATCGGTTGATGGGGGTTTCATATTTTACTTACCTGTTCACCTGTCAGAGTTAGAGGAATAGCAATGTATAAATAAAGGAATAGTTCACAAATGTCGCAAACAATAATCTGTATGACTATCACATAAAAGCTATTGCTGCGTATCACTTTCCAGCCCTGAAAGTATGAATCAGCATTGCAGGGGAAAAAATCAGTGCCATACGCTAAGAAAATTCGCCGCGTCATTGCCGGGAAAGTACCGCGGCCCTCGACTGTCCCGCGATAGTTCCGCGATAGTACCGCAAGCGGCTCCGTGACCAGAAGATTTTGTTGCCGTGTCTTGAGCCTCGGCATTGCCGCGATGGTATCGCAGCGGCTCCGCGTTAGAACCGCGCCGGCTCCGCGAGGATGCAGCAGTGAACCCGCGTGAAGTACGATGCACTATCCTGTGTGGTGTGACGGAGTTGTCGCCGGTTCAATTACCCAAGTTTGAGGTGCATTCCGTATTTCCCTTGGGCGAAAAAGCGGCGGTAACCTCTGTCGCAATCAGAGAGAAGACGTAACGACTGCAGGCAGGTACGTCTTTTTGTTCTTGGGTCCCCCTAGTTGTATTATCATTCTTATATAACTTCATATCAGACACTCTCCCGGAGCAGCTGCGCCACTATCGCGAAGCCGAAGCGGCACTTCCGCATCACCGCTACGGCACCGCGGTAGTTCCGCCACGGCTCCGCGGTAGTGCCGGAGCGGCTCCGCAATAGTGCCACTTCGGTGCCGGTAGGTTCCGAAGGGGCCCTATCGCGGAGCCGCAGCGGCAATTTCTCTCAGAGCACTTTCATTGTTCGAGATCAAACTGCGAAAACTAGGTTTTTTTGCGCTACAAAACCTAAAAGATTTTCACGAATCGGTATAATTACAAAGGTTAGACAGACGTGGGATCAACTAACATCACTCTATCCCCTGAGGAAACAAATAGCTTCCCCCTTGACAACTGCTGGTGAGCATAGTAAGTTCCCTGAAGGAGGGGGCACATAATCTACCAATTTACACCTCTGAACCTATAAATGAGGGAAGGCTAAAACAGTTGGGGTCAAACTCTCGCTGTGTCAGCATTTCTCCATGGCAAGACAAGGACTCGGACAGTCGGGGCTTAGTACGTCGGCACAATACCGTTAGTACGTCGGCACAATACCGTTAGTACGCCGGCACAAAGGGATCGGCAGCACCTGTGCTGTAGCTGCTGGTAACAGCAGGATATGCTGGCAACGACCAGGAGCTCCTGTTGCTTGTGCTGGCGTACTAACGCTTTGTTTATCGTGGCAGGCGTGCTATTGCCAGCCCCTCTCTCCTAGTGTCTGCTGACACTCTTCCATTGATTTGTCTAATACGATTGAACATTGCAGCATCCTCTGGTACGACGGCGGCGGGTATATAAGGCGGCCAGTCTCGTTGAGGGGGTAGTTGGCCGTTTGAGGCCAGTCCGAGAAGGTGACCTTGTGTCACTGTTCGGAAGTTAATTTTTGGAACGCTGAGGGGATCATCCCCATCGCCCATCGCGAGTGAAGCCTCCTGGTTGCGGACCGCGGCGAGGATGTTCTCCTTGCTGCTGGCCGTGACAAGAATTATATCCAACACCGGTAAGGAGGGTGGCAGTCCAAACTCTGTCGATAATGAGCGTTAGTATGCCAGCATACGTTGGCAGGATATGCTGCCGCAACCAGCAGCTCCTGCACACAACGAGCGTTAGTATGCCAGGTTTGCCCTGGCGTACTAACGGTATTGTGCCGACGTACTAAGCCCCAACTGTCCGAGCGAGGAAGCAGTGACAGATCGCGAAGAAATGACTTTGGCCTACATTTGATAACCAAATTTTGCGACAGTAAAGGCAAGACGAAGGTGCCGCGAGGATGGTCTTCAATTTTGAAAAAAATACGCTATTATCGGTCTGTAACTATACGACTTTGCCTCCATGGTTTTCATTCGTCACAGCTTTAGCACAAATAACAGCAGTTACCTTGCAAAGCGAAGCGACAATAACGACGTGAAGAATAACACCGACGAATGAGGGGGCAAGCATGAGGAAAGCGCATGTGACTCGAACCGGCACCGTAGCTTCCACGTCCATCGATTACTGCTGGATATAGACAAGATCGTCACTGTGGCGTTAAAGATTATTCAATGATTTCAGGAAGTGACGAGTGATACATAGGGCATCTGATGACGTCATCAGGACGTCGTACAAAGTATTCAGGGCTCCAGATGACGCCATCTGGACGCCGTGGAAAGCTAGTAGCGCTTCATTTGTAGCGTGCGGAACAAGTTGATTAATTACTGATTACCATATTAATCCACGCTAATTGAAATTTTTTTATGTTTTTTACAGGTATATTACTTCGTAATATAAAAAAACGAGAACAATTCTATTAAAAAGGGGTCTTCCAAGCAGGAGTGGTTTGGTTCGTGTCACAAACGTTTCAACAAAAAGGTAACAATAGGAAAGTCGAGTGAGGAGAGTCTAGAAAAAGTGAGCAATGATTTCTGGGAGTGAAATTCTTTTCCGACCCTTCTAGACAGCGAAAACAAACCGTTATGGTTTTTTTTTGAGGAAGAGTTTAATGGTTTTCAAAAAAGGACTTCTACTCGTCGACAAAATTATACGGGAATACTCTTATTTGACGCTGTACTTGTATAGTTTCCTTCTTCTTATAGCTGGAGCCGACTCTGTGTGAAGGCAGTTTTGACAAAACTTCTCCTTTTGTTGATAACTATTGGACTGGGAAATAAGTTCGTTCGGTTTTGTTTGAAGAGCTATGTTTAAACGACTTGTTAAATGTTTAGCATAGTGTTTGCAGTCATTAGAAAAGGATTTTTCTGCTCTACAAAACTGTGTTATTTCTTGTTCCAAATAGTTTTATTTTTCCCTTTTTATCAGGCTTAGAAATGTGATATCTAGAAGGCCAAAACCAATCATTTCCACACCTACATTTCTCCACTTTTGATCGCGGTCAAAAACACCTGAGACAACCCATTCCGTTGTTTGCTTGATAGTGACGTACAGGCTCCAATTCTCATCTCCCGTGACGGTTCGGTAGAAAAAAACGATGTTTCTTACCGCGTGTTGCTCGGTGGCGCGCGAGGTATTAAGCCGCGACTTGGAGACGGTTTGCTTTGTTGAGCCCGTTAAAGGCAGGGTTCTCGATAAAATCGAATGTTGTGCTATCCCCATGGAATGGTGGATCTGGCCATCACAAAAGTGAAAATAAGTGAAAAAATTGGAGAAAAAACGCTCAGGAACAAGTTATTGCTTGGTGTCCTTCCGCCTCCAATTAGCGAGATTCGTGCAGAAGCCTGTTTTTTCAACTTTCATTTTGCTTGTAAAGTAACTTCTAAGCATCTCTGGAGACTAATGAGTACTCTGACAGCAAAATAAAAGGCGGATAAGCAGGCATTAATTGAAATCTCGTTAAAAAGGGGGCCGGCCGTCACCAGTAATTAGCCGTTATACTTAGTTTTTGAGCTTTTTCCAAGCGAATTTCCGGTTTTTTTCACATATTTTTACTTTTGTGATGACCAAATCTACATACTCATTAGGAGAGCTCAAAAGTCGTTTTTATCGCAAACCCTGCCTTTAAGCTCGTGAGGCACCCAGGCTCCGAGTTTTTCGGCAAATCCCAGTGAGTGAAGATGACTGAGGATTTTCTTATGATCGCAGTTCTTTTTTTCGGTCAATCCACGACATGTTTGACGACCATTTTCCTTTAAATGCGCCTTTTAAAGCTTCTCATCGAATTCTGCGTGTCGTCCGCTGCGAGGCGCGTCTTCGAGGTCAAAGTCGCCGTTTTTGAGCTTCGCAAACCATTTTTATTTATTTTTTGTCCAGAAACATCGCAGACCACAGGTCTTTTTGACCGCGATGAAAAGCGAAGAAATGTGGGTGTGGAAATGGCTGAGTTTAGCCTCCTACATATTCCATTTCCAATCCTGAAAAATAGGGAAAAATAAAACTGTTCGAAACAACAAACCACCACTTTCTAATGAATACAAAAACTGTGCCAAACATCTTACAAGTCATTTAAATAAAGCTCTTTGAAAAAAACCGAACGAGCTCATTCCCCAACCCAATAACAAGGAAGTACCTTGTGGTTCCAAAACAGACTCTTATTGTTACTCGAACAATCAGAGTCTGTTTTGGAACCACAAGGTACTTCTTTGTTAAATCACCGCAACGGTGTGTTTCCGCTGTTTGAAGCGTCGGTCAAGAAAATCACGCTCAGAAATTATTGCTCACTTTTTGTAGACTCTCCTCACTCTATTTTTCCTAATTTTCCCTTTTTGATGGACAGTTTGTGAAACAAACCAATCCACTTCCGCTTGGAAGACCCCTTCTTGATAGAATCAATAGTAAATTTCAAATTGGGATAAGGAACAAAAGTTCAGATACTAAAACAGTGTTACAGCTCAGAAAAGGGCGATATTATTAACGAGTATGCAAGCGATGACTCAATCGGACTTGAATGGCTGACTTTTCATGGCCACTGATCGCAAAAATAATATCAAATCATTTATCGCCATTAAAATTTCCCCTAAGAGAATTGCAGAAAACAGGGGTGAGAATCAGAAGTACATCCTCCATTAGGAACCACCCCTGTCAGATGTTTCCCTAGAGAAGAGGCCTGAAAAACTACTTAAAGAGAAAATGCGATAATGAAATATCTAGTCTGAACTTAAAAAGCGGTAATGAAATCTCAACTTAAAAACTCAAAAAGCGCTAAAGGAAATCTCTAGTCTGAACTCAAAATTTATCGGTATGGGGCTTTCGCAACAAAGGTCCGACTTTTCAGGAAGCTCCCGAGAGTGTTCAATGAAGGATTTCGAAAATTCACTCTGAACAGATCTTGAGATAGCCCAACTTTCATCTAATTCACGACGAAAACATAGAGATTGCTCTTCTATTACTCGCACAATTAGTACTCAAAGTTTCGCCGCACTTGGGCTCGCGCGACGTTTTTGTAAAAAGAACGCAAAAAAATTTTACTCAAAAACAAAGCAATTTATGGAACTCCGGTCCAGAATGCACATCATTATGTAGGAATTCAAGAGGTGAACATTATGGCGTTTTCAGAATCCAAAAACGTCTTCGTTCAAAAAAAGGTACATGCATCGGACGGTTTTTCGCCAAGTTTGGCGAATCCTCCCCGTTTTTACAAAACTTAGCGCGGGTATTGTAGTTGCCGGGGGCCGTTCCGTTCCAAAGATTCGAAAATTGGTAGTACCGGCATCTGTAAAAAAACTGACTAAATCGTGTTGGTAAGGAAAGATTCTTGAAGGCAGCATACACGTTCAAAAATTATGTCAATTTTGTATCAGGAATCAAGTCCTGGAGCTTTTAGTATTGAGAAATAAAGAAAAAAACGTGGAAAAATCTATTGAAATGAAGAATCACGGTTTTTTCTGTATTGGTCCGAAATTGAACAAGTTACACCGCATTGGTAGAATTAGAGAGGCTAGCGAGAAACTGGTTGGGTTAACAACGCTCATACACTCGCACGGCGTTTCCTGTAACGCTCACGCCGTTAGAAGCGTCAAAAACGAGCCAAAATGACCGTATTCGAGCACTTAATATTTAAAGGCAGTGTGCACGATAGAAACCGTTTCTCAGTTTTCCGCCTGTCTTGAAAACGGCCCCATGCTGATTCCAATGATATCTCTGAAATCGCACAGCACCTTCGGGAAACGGAGTTATGGTCCCTCAAATATTGAGCTAAGGAAACATGGTGGACGAGTTGTCCGAGGCTTGTAACTTCCGTCTTTTGCAGCCGATGTATGCGAGCTGAACTGAGTAGAGAGAGAAGTTGAGAATGAAGGAAAGAACGGGGCTATTGATCGGAGACCATCGCTCATCTCACAATCTCGAGCATTCATTTGTTCCCGTCGGTGGGCGTGGAAAGTGCATCTGGGGGTGATGAGCTGATGGGTGTTCAACTTTGGGGCCGTAGGGGACCGTTCCGAGCTCATTTTTCTCAGTTTTTTCAACGTTAGGGTTCCGCTAGGCCCCGCAGCTGCCGATCTCCACCAAATAATCAGACAAGGTTTTTATCGTGGACACTGCCTTTAAAGAGTTTGTGTTGAGAGGCGGAGCCCGCATTAGGTGTGCCGAGAAAGGATGATCTGGTGACTAATTAGAACTCAAAGACGGTCATTTGAACTCGTTTTCGGCGCTTGTAACGGTGTGAGCGCCCTACAAGAAGCCGTACGACCCCATTAACGTAGCTGTCTCAAAAACCTTTGCGAACGTGAATGCTGGGTTCAATAAGGGATTTAAAGGTGAACGAGCGAAGCCATCGTTGAGGAATCAAACCGCGAAGTGTTGCAAAAATCAAGACAAAACTACGAATTCATTGAGCTCAGTCAAGGGCATTCATTGTTCGTAGCATGTGATTCAAAGGGAACTCTGTGAAAAGCAGATGGATGATTCACTCGAAATACGTTACTTATGGTTATGATTAGGAGGTGGCGCACAACAGACGAGGTCTGTGGCTGAACATGTTGGTTAATCATGAATAATTGAATAGGGTCTTTCGCTTAGGATTTAGAGACGTACAGAGATCCCTTTAGCAACGAACTACGAACTTTCTCAAGAATTTAACGGAAATAAAACACTGCGATAACATTGGAAAGGAGGAAAAAACGGGGTCAACGAAGTACTGCTTACTAGGGAAACCTCGCGAGGCCATCCCCATCATTTCAAAGATGTTGAGAGCTTTCTGGTCAATTCTGGCTCGTTGTCTCTGAATCTGACCTCGGATTCGGCAGCGGACACCTCAGAACGAAGTTATAAGCGTTTTTGAAGCTTTGCGAATAGGAAACCCATTTTTAGAATATTTGAAAAAAAAATCCGGACTCAACTCGAAACTTTCAACTGGGGGTTTGTCAGGGCGCTGAACTCGAATCTGGGGTCTATTCTTCGTCAGACTTAGGGCTACTATAGGTTACGGTAGGCATAATGTGTTCAACTGACGTTATCTACCTAAATATTTCGAAAATTGAAAAATGAACTTCAAATTCGTATTCCGCTTTCCAAATAACACTCATAGAGAAGTTTTGAGCCAAACCTGAGACTTCGACCAATCTCTCGTTTTCGAGAGCTATCACAATTGTTCCCACTGAATTTTCAATAACGATGTTCATCGTGAGCCCGAAACAACCAGTCTTGTAGCACAAGCTGTAGTGTGCTGCCAAAGTGCCTATTTATAATCCTGAAACAAGGTTTTGGGCATGTCGAGTATTTCTGAATATAGCGCCATCGGTAAAGCTGAAGTCCGCTGAGTGAGAGTATGTATGCGGTCAAGTTTGGGGTAGGCACCAGTTCTCGTCTGATAGAGAACAGCTGACTGCAGTCCTCAACTAGAAACAAGTTTTTTTATCAAGTAAAAGTATAGCTGTACAATTTCGAAGAAATGTTGAACGAACGAAAATCGAAAAATTTCCGTTCGAAAGAATTTCAAACGAATGAAATTTGAAAAAAAAATCGTTCGACGAAATTTCGAACGAACGAAAACGAACAAAAAATTTCGAAAAATCTTCCAAGAATTTCGTTTGACTCTAAAATAAAAGCGAGGTTTCCATTGAAATTCGTCTTCTTGAACACATTTGTCGTTTATCGGTTTTCTGAAATCAAAGAGGGCCTTGGGTTCGAGAAAACTGTCGAACAAGTCATCCCACCATTTGTTCATCAGAGTAAACAAAAATAAATAAATCAACTAGGCGAATATAAACCTAAAAAAAGCTAACAAAAACAAAAAAATCCTAACATGGGCTTGACCCCGTCCAAGACAATTACCATGTCAACAGTAATTATTGGAAATCTTTCCGCCAAAAAAAAGGACTCTTCTTCGTAATGCAGGAAGGAAAGGAAGAAATACTGGATGAAAATAGCAAGAAAATACATCCGCAGTCAGCTACTTTCGCTGGCGAACACTCGCAGAGAAAGGGTCAACGCGGCAGCCTCTCAGCGCTCACTCCAACCGCGTGAGGGTGGGGGAAGCGATTCGCCTTCGGACAGACTTTATAACCGCTCGAAAAATGCGCTGAGGTCTGCAGTAGTGAATAACTGGGTCGGTCATCAACCACTTGATTTGAAAATGTCAAAGGAGGCAGTCAAAAAACAGGATGCTTCAAATGACGTGTAATCGATGTGCGATCTCGATCGATACTTATGGTAATCATGCTATCGCACTGCGCGGTAGATGAACTCTGAAGGCGGCTCTAGAGAAATCTAACTTACCATTATGTGGTGAATAAGGAAATGCCTAAATGTCCTCAACACTGAATGTTTGCTCAGACAAGAATTCTCGTCTCAACTGCTAAGCTACCATTATGTTCGAGTGTGTTATTCCATCCTTCTATGTTCGTGAAACTATGTTAATTACACCAGGAAGTAAACTCTTACTCAGTTTCAGTAAGTATTCATTAGGTGTTTGTTTTACAGACAAAACACAGCCAAAGACAAGAATTCTGTAGTAGTTTAGAGCTCATCTTGGAAAAAAAACACTGATACTCAATTACCTAAGCGTTCCAGAGTTAATATTCAAATCTCTAGCAGCATCAAATTGTGTGCTGTATTGTGAAAGTAATGAGGCAAACCCATAATTCGTGTTTGCTTTTGATTGAGTAATTAGAAGGAAGTCAGAAAGACAGCAAGACGATTATGATGTTTCAATCATACTATTATCAATGATGAAAACATTTGTGTCCGAAGTTCGATGCTTAGCTTACACAAGGGAATTGTTAATGTCAAATGATCATCCAAATTAATTGAAAGCGCACAGAGTTCAGGGATTCATTTTGGTTTTTTCTCGACACATTAGCAGGGAGACGGCACCGTAGTATGCAAAATGATTTGAATGCAGTGTCCGCGATCAAAACCGTATTTTGATTTTCAACGTAAATCGAAAGGCCTGGGGGATCACTCGATCAATAATCCTGGGGAAACGGCTAAAAACGAGCACGAAAGAGCCCTATAAGGCTCTAAACTAGAGTGTTTACCTCAGGCCACGCGCACTCCCTCAACGGCTACCGATAAAGGCGTACAACTGAAAACCCGACTTTAAGAAGGCAAGCTATTATCCAGTGGCGTAAGTTTCAATGAGCGGAGTAGATTATAACCTCCTGAATGTAGGTTGTTTCCCTGAAGTCAGTTTTTCAAATCCCGACGACGTTGCGTGTGCGGAAAACTCAAGTTTAGGGTCGTGTTAAGCTCGTTTGAGCTCCTCACGTTAGCCATTTTCCCAACATTGTTGGTGGAATCGGTTTCGAGCGTCTCGATCTCCGGTGGAAACCAGAATGCTTATTTTATCGTAAACACTGCCTTTAAATTCATGTGAAATTGAAATTTTTCTGAATGAAAGCGGTGGGAACATGACCGGTTTTTTCAAACCAAGTTGTGTGCTGAATGAAGGAAGTGCTGTTGAAAAGGATGAAAAATAAATCCGACGGAGACATTTTGAAACAACGTATTAGCCTGAATATCTAATAAATCACTTCTTCTTCTATGAAAGAAACAACCTAGCTAACCACCAGTTTTGGAAAAGTGAAAATTAGAAGTAATCATATGCTAGCCAGTAGATGAAATTGCTATTTTTGAACATGGAATGGAAGCAACGATTGGTTTCGGAGTACTCTGTTGAATTCATTTTTGAAGGGATTGTACGCGCGGAGGATCTTTTTTAGCTTTGTGTACGCAATCAAACAATTTGGGCTGGCTGGCACCACCCCCGAAAGCTGAGGCTCTGAAAATAAGTCCGTTAGAGCTATATGCCCGCCTGAAAACGGCTGTGGGGTCGATCATCTAGCTCTGCTGATTCGAAAATCTTGCACTTTTTTCACATAATGTCGATGCGACATCCAAACAACATGAAAAGCAATTATGGGACAAATCCCATATGCAGAAAACTTTGAAAAATTACGGTTACCAGGTCTCCAGATACCGTATTTCCTCTAATAGAGGTACACCTCTATTTGAAGTACACCTCTAATAGAAGTACACCTAAAAGGGAGGGCTGAGTATTAGAAGTGCACCCTCTATTTGAAATACACCTCTATTAGAATTACATCTAAAATAGAGGTCTGAATATTAGAAGTGCACCCTCTATTTGAAGTACACCTCTTTTAAAAGTACACCTCTTTTCGGAATGGAACTCCAGTATTTGGGTAAGTGTTTGGCAATTCGAATGTGGCATTTTCAAAAGACCAGTTATCATGAGATGTTTTTTCAATATAATGAGGTTTAAAAATCCACAACAACTATTGGCCACCCCTTTCTCTGCCTAAGATTCCTTGTATGGGACAACTTCCAAGTAGACTTTAGCGAACCTCAAATGACCAAGAAAAAACAGAGCTGAAACTCGATGGTTCACGGTCAATGCATGGAGTTTTTTTAGGTAATTTACAGATATTGATAATTGAGTGGGATTAACATATTAATCCAAAGCTTACTTGTTTTGGTCCAAGATGCTGACTTTAACGGTCCTTGAAGAGCCAAGAATCTCCAGCTTTACGATAAATTGATCATTCATTTAGAGAAGTCGTTTATACGACGAGGAAACCAGGAGCCACCAATGGTAGACTCTATGTACACTCTGTGCATTGTGGACGTCAAGAACTCGCCTCTGGAAGGGCTGTTGTCATGTCGTTCATGAATTGCGCATTTTCAACCGCTCTGGACGGCTCGAAAGGCGATCAGTTCTCTTGTTTTCGAGCCTAATCCTAGTGGTCTCTCTCTTCCTCGTTAAGCACGTGTCAACGAAAACGATACCGAACTTACACAATTTTTGGAAGAAATTAACTTGGGAATGGTTTAAATAATGGTTTTGAAAAAATGATATCAGTGATTGGGAGCCCTCCATTCGATTGAGCCTAAGTGGCTGAGTGGCTAAGTAGAATTTCAATACATGCACATTTCTGGTGTTAGACTGGAAAGCGCTGCCGAAAATGTGACCAGTCCTACCACTGGAAAATCAAAAAATGCGCCGAAAAATAGAAGTACACCCTCTATTAGAAGTACACCTCTAATAGAAGTACACCAAAAATAGAGGGCTGAGAATTAGAAGTACAGCCTCTATTTGAAGTACACCTCTAATAGAAGTACATATAAAATAGGGGCCTGAGTATTAGAAGTACATGTACTTCTAAAAGAGAAAATACGGTATTCAAAATTTCGAGTGCCATTTTGGCACGATCTTTAGCGTTCAATTTTGAGAATAAATTTATTTGCAAAGTAACTAAACGGGGTTTTCTTTGAAACTGAAATGTTTTGAGGAGCTCTTTTGGGATAACCGCTCACTACAGAGGCCAAGGTATATAAAAGCATGTAGGAATGATGAATGGCCGGGTGGCGAAGTCCGCTCCTCCACGTGGTGCCACTGGAAACTCCCTGTGTAGAAGCAATGTAAGCAGAACACGGACACTTACGATTCCGACGCCAGACTTTAGTGACAAGCCGGTCGATGACAACAAAAACCCGGGACACTCCAGGGGGCCACAACACCATGGACGTGGCCTTCAGGAACCAAACGATAGCTAGGGCGTCCCCCAGAAGCAACGCGCGTCGGAGCCCGACCGACGTGCCAAATATGCTAGGGTTACCTACGAATTCTGGACGACGTAGGTTAAAGAAGCTAGTCCACAGTGGAAGCGGCGATTCTCGCAAAAAAACACTTACCTTCCACCCGATTCGCGACTCTGAATGTGGGATCGATGACTGGACGAGCGGCAGAAGTCGCAGCTGGACTTAAAGAGAGAAGAGTTGATGTGTGTGCCGTGCAAGAAACAAGATGGGCTGGTGCCAAGTCTAAAGACATAGGTGCTGGTTACAAGCTAATCTTTAATGGCAGTCCACGAACGACAAACGGAGTTGGAGTTATCGTTTCTGAGCGCTATCGTGATTCTGTTGCTGAGGTCTTCCGGTACGATGGCCGTCTCATGAAAATCATTCTTGTCATCAATTCTCGCAAGATGCAATTCTTCAGCGCATATGCTCCACAGAGCGGCTGCTCGTCACGAACGAAAGATGATTTTCGGGCACTTCTTGATAGTGAAACCGCTGCCGTTCCGGTAGAAGATTGTCTTGTTGTAGCTGGCGACTTGAACGGACACGTGGGACAGGCGAGCAACGGACATCCCAGTCATGGTGGTTTCGGCTAAGGACGAAGAAATGACGATGGCGAGCGGATTATCGACTACGCTGGTAGTCACGACCTCATACTGCTGAATACATGGTATAGAAAGCGGTGCTCTCAGCTAGCAACGCATCACAATGGAACCGTTGCGTCGCAAATCGATTACTTCATGGTCAGGAGGAAAGACCGCACGTTAGTTACTGACGCGAAAGTGATTCCCTATGAGGCGGTGGCTACTCAATATCGTCCACTCATCTGCACGCTCCGCGTTAGCCCTCCGAAACAACAGCGCGCAGACCTCACAGATCCTGCAAGGATCAAATGGTGGAATTTTAAGGACAAGGCACCCGAAGTAGTTGTTCGGATCCATCTACCACAGATCACAAGCGTCGAAGAGAGCTGGGAGGAAGCAAAGAGGAGCATAGTTGAAGCTGCTTGCACCGTTCTTGGAACGACAAAGCCTGGACGGAGGTACATCGAGAAGGAAGCGTGGTTATGGACTGACGATGTAAAGGCATGTGTACAAAGGAAGAAGGCTCTTTACCACGCTCTTCTCAAAGAGAAAACCCAGGCCAACTGGAAAGAGTATCAAGTCGCGAAAAAAGCGGCTAAGAAGGCAGTAGCGAGAGGGTCAACGATACGAAGCTTTATATCGCAAGCTTGACACGAGAGAGGGCGAGCGCGATCTCTACCGGCTCGTCAGGTCATGAAACCAAAAGACGGAAGATATAGAGAAGTTTGTTGGGATAAATGATGGGCATGGTCGGCTGCTATCGAATGAGAAGGCGAAGGAAGGGTGGCGACAGTACTTCGAAGCGGTTTCGACAGAAGATTTCCCGTATCCCCCGTTACCTCATGCTCTTCCCGTTTATGGGGCGGTGTCATATATCGCAGTGAGCAAAGTAGCAGAGGGTTTGAAACAGGAGTGTGCGGAAAATTATTTTCGGTAAATTTTTTACCGAAACTTTTTACCGAATTTTTTTTTCGGTAAATACTGTAAAAATGGAAAATTCGGTAAAAAATCAGGCTTCGGCTTTGGTACCTATCCCACACGATAGCACAAAGGATCAATAATATTTATGTATAATTTTCAATAGTGCATGAGGATAGTGCAAATAGTGAGTGAGTTTTACATATTAAACTGGGCTCAAAGGCTGAACCTGATCAGCAGGACGTTGATTTTAAGAGAAAGTAACATTTCAAAAGTTTCTCTCGTCGAGGCCTTCCTGTAGTCACTCAAAATCAGGACAGCTGAGGAAAACATTCTTTCCGCCTCAACTGTGCCAGGAGGCGCGCCAACGTACTTATTGGTGAGTGAGAAAAGGTCTGGTACGATGATTTCACAATGGAGTCGTTTCAGAACTGCAGTGAATTCAGTGTTGTGTCCGGGGGCTCCGAAAAGAATTTTTCCAGTTTCTAGAATATCTGCTTCAAGACTCTGCTGCGTTGCAAAGATGTAGACATTTCTGAATAAAATATGTATTTCCCGGAGTAGTACTCGTTAAGAAGAAGCGTTTGACACAAAAGGTGAAGAGATCGTTCGAACATTAAAAAGGTAAGCTAAAGGATCAAAAAAAGTCACAAAAAGAAGGATGAAGATGGATAAAGCGCCAAAGGCATGCCGTAACAGCAGCAAACCCGTGAAATACGAGTAAGAAAAAGGCTGATTGGGCAAAAACACCCAATTTTTCTTTTCGGTAAAAATTTCGGTAAATTCCGAGAAAAATTCGGTAAATCGGTAAATTAAAATTTACCGAAAAACACCGGTAAATCCGGGAAATCGGTAAATCGGAAACGGAAAATGCACACTCCTGGTTTGAAAGCAATGAAGAATGGCTAAGCTACCGGACCTGATGATATTGCCGCCGAGTTATGGAAGAGTCAAAGTTGGAACCCAACTGCCTGGCTTGGATTGTTATTCAACCACATTGTGACTGAGCGCAAGGTTCCCTCAGACTGGAAGTAAAGCACCATAGTCCCAATTTTTAAGAAGAAAGGGAGTCCTGCTGGCTGTAGCAACTATCGGCCCATTCGACTCCTTAGCCATACAATGAAGATTTTCGAGAGGATTTTGGATAGGAGAATACGTGATTTCGTTGAGCTAAGCGCAAATCATTGTGGTTTTGTCAGGAACTGTGGCACCGTCGACGCTATCCATGCGACCCTACTTCTTGTGGAAAAGCATCGTGAAGAAGGAGAAGCTGTTCACGTCGCCTTTCTTGATCATGAGAAAGCGTTCGACAGAGTCCCTCACGAGGTAATATGGTATGCTCTGCGTAGCCGAGATGTCCCCGAAGTCGATGATGATGATCGAGATGTTGATCGGTAGAGATGTTGATCGATTGGGTGAAGCTTTTCTACGTGGACACGTCAAGTTGCATACGATCCGCGGCAGGAACATCAAAGCCTTTTCGAATCACTGTAGGAGATCATCAAGGCTTCGCCCTCTCCCCTCTGATCTTCATCATCGTCATGGATGTTATCACACGAGATTTGCAGAATTCAGCACCTTGGACACTGTTATATGCTGACGACGTGATGCTCGCCTCAGACAGCAAAGGAAATCTCTAAGCACAAGTTCAAGCTTGGCACGACAGACTGGCAGCATTCGGCTTACGACTCAATAGAAAGATACGACTCAATTAAAAGAAAACCGAATACATGACAAATGCGAGTTGTGGTGATTCCATCCAAGTTGACAACACAGTCTTGCCAAAAGCGCATACGTTTCAATATCTTGAATCAACGCTTAGCGATGACGGGACGTTGACGGCTGAAGTCGACGCACGCATCAATGCTGCTTGGTTGAAGTGAGTGGAGTGCTCTGTGATAAAAAGGTTTGCGACAGGCTCAAGTCAAGGATTTATCGTTCGGTTGTGAGGCACTGAATGGCACAGAGTGTTATCCAATGACCAAGGAAGCAGAAAGACCAAAAACATCGCAGCTAGTTTAATCGATTGAATACAGCTTATCTTTCATTGCACGGAACGCTCACAACTTCATGTTCAGCGTTTTCGTCTACACCTGAAGGATTATTCGGAAAATTTTCCTAGATCGCACACAGAGATAGATTCCTACGTGAGCCCGGAAGCTACCGAAACAAGAACACCATCTTCTCAAGTTCAAAGCAATGAATTGGTGTGCAAAAAATCAGATTTACCTGTATATTCAGTCGGTTAATGGGTAGTTGGGTACCGCATATTCCTGATGGGTTTGCTAATTAGTTTTACGCAAATACAGATCTCGTATGTTGTAGGTTTTGAGAAAGTCGAAACTGTGGAAATGTCTACCATTCGTGAATGCATTTTGTCAAGTTGTAGACGTCAGAAGTAAATCAAAACTGGAAACGATGCTGAGGTTTGAGGAATGCCAAACTAGACGTCTACTCTGAACAGAGGTCGACCACTCTGCTGGCTAGGTGCAGACCTCCTCGACGTAAAGTATTTGAAGGCACAAAACACCCAGAAAATTATTTCTTAGTTCTTATTCTTATATGTCACACTCTTATGACAGCAGTATCTCTGAAATCGTTCAAAACCTTCTATGAACAGAGTTATGGCCGATCTTTTTGTATACTGCTGTTGAGACTTCCTTGCTCTTTAGCCTGTATATGGCTAGCTATCGATTTCTTAAAACCTTCTTCAGACCATCTATAGTATTGCAGTACATAAAAGTAACACAGGTAGTTTCTGTTATCTGGTCGATAACACAGTCACCCGGAACTTATCTAGGGATCATGCGACGCAGAGAGTAGTTGCACAGGGGGCTGCAAGTAAGGGTCTTAAAGTGCAACTCTGGATCGAGATGAATCAGTTCTCACCATTTAGCGCTGCCTGTTCGGCTATAATAACTACACAATGGCATGCGCCCTGTTATGTCTATACTCAATCGTTACCCCTACGATATTAACCGCGTGGTTTCGATCAGCTCATCCCTGACATTGATCTCGGGGGATAAGCGCTTTATCGCAAGGGCCTCCAACAACTTTCTTTCTAACGGGACCTCCACTGAGCGGCGTACAATGCGTATTCTATTGGCGGGAGGTTGTTCTTGGCCACGGTCGAGGGTACGGTGATGCGGAAACGCGTTGTTGGGGTATGATGCAGGATTTCGCATTGCCCGTACATGCTCGTCCAGCCTTTTATACAGGGGTAGCATCGTCTCTCTGATGTAGCTTTGACCACAACCCTCACATTCGGCCATATAAACCGTCCCAAGCAGTTGACATATTTTCTTTTCCAAACAGTAAGGTGTGTCTGAATGAAAATGGCGGCCCATGCGGCCGGCGTGCTTGGCAGGCGGCCGTCGCGTTCGCGGCTCTCGGACGAGCATGCGAAACGTACTCAACGCCATTGACTTCAAACGGGGCCGGCACCGGCTGACAGCAAGCACTGCGCCGATCAATCAGCTCTGCAGACGATGGGAGACGGGACGACCGTCTTTGAAATCCAATACTCGTCCGAGGGCGGCCCATTCGACGGCCGCCTGCTAAGCACGCCGGCCGCGTGAACCGCCATTCTCATTCAGGCACACTTTACGTGCAACCGTGGCGACCGCACCTTTCCTCGTATATCCTCGATGACGTCAGAAGCTGTTTCAATGTCGGCGGGGGTCGTAGCTTAGTGGGAGAATTTTTACGCACGAAAACGAAGGGAAAATGGCTATCGATCGAGTGATTTCGGGCGAATTTGCTGAGTGCGGCTTCCTAATTTGAAGACTGGGATGACGCTTTCGCATTTTGATAAAATCGTACTAGGGCAACTGTCGTAAGCAATCACTTCGCAAGCATAGGCTTACTCGTTCTGTGCGGCATTTGAGAGTCAGAAATTTTGAGCATAGCCTAGCGTGGAAAAGTAAGCCGGGTTGGGGACAGCATTGCGCGAATAAAGTAGATCAGATGTGACTTTTCTAAGTCTCGCCGACCATTTTGAATCACTTTCAGAAATTTTCGACTGATTGGACTGTAGACGAAGAAATCCAAACATTAAAAGAAAAGTTGTTGGCGGAACTAGGAAAACTCATTCCGATACGCTTTAACCGCGCCGCGCGGTCATCCCCCCCCGGATTATTTTTTCCAGGATAGGTTGTACATTAAAGATGCCTGCTTGTTGATAATGAAGCGTAGTCATAATTCTATTGTCGATTTGGGCTGCGAGATATGTAGTAAAACCTATAGTTCAATGTTTGTTTGTACGAAGAAAGTGAGTGAAAGGAAGTGTCGAGGCACTACTGAAACGTGAGAATCCTAGGTAAAGAGGGTTTGTTTAGAGGTGTGCAAAAGCTAACCGATGTCAACAAGCCAGATGCAAATGTAGCCTGTGCGTCATTGCGACGAAGTAATTTAATACGGTAACACAACGTTCGTAACCCGAATTCTGAGGTGCAGAATTGTAGTAGTAGCTGGAATGTTTACAATTTGCAGAAGTGTGAAAGTCTTATTGAGTTCCGCAATGGAGAGACCTGTGGTCACCTTGGCTAACACTTTGCAGCACACGTGTTCAAACTGATAGCGAGCCAAACTCCAAAGTCCGACAGAGCGATCGTGCACTTGACAAATAGTGCGTTTCACATACATTCAAACACTTTATGAAAAAACGAGAATCTTCACCAGATGTTCATTATCTTACTCAGATTCCAGTTTCAAAATAAGGGCGGAGAACAAGTTCTCGTTTTCAATGCTTAACTTCAACTCATTTTATACAAACTAATGTCTCTAATTTAGGGCCGCCCGAAAACTGTTTGTATACTTACGATTGTCGGCTTTCAATCAAGGAAAAGGACATTGCCACAGGGTTTCAAAAGTCTGCTGATCCTTCGCACCACCTGGAGGCTTCGAAAAATCGTTGTTGTGGAATTCTGGCCGCGATGTTGCTCAGTGTTTATGATCTGATACTGCTCTATGATTCTCGGTTTCGTTTTCTGGCCGCAACGTTGCAAAAAAACCGTCGACTGACAATGCGAACTTTCTTCAGGCCCCGTCATAGTCTTACGGTAGTCCGTAGTCCCATCCGTTCGATATGCGAAACGAGCAGAAAAATAGATTTACCATAGCCCTCGCCCCCGAAGTCGTCTGTAGTTCCACTTAGTTCTCTTTGCTCGATATGCAAGAAAAGGACCCATAATGAGAACGAAAAATTGTGCTTCAATAGTCTACTCCAGGTCGTCCGTGGTGTTAACGGTAGTTTTGATCTAACTTCGCCCGGGGTGGGATAGGGAGGGAATTAGTCCCTCCCTGCAACACACCGGGCGGAGTTAGATCAACAATAGCGTTATAATATGAATTATATGGAAATCTCAGATTTCCTGAACTGTGTAATTTAAAGGCAGTGCTCACGATAAAAATCGTTTTTCTATTTCTCCGCCTATCTTGAAAACGGTCTCATGCTGATTCCAATGATGTCTCTGAAATCGTACAAGACTTTCTGGGAACGGAGTTATGGTCACTCAAAAATTGAGCTAAGGAAACATGGTGGACGAGTTGTCCGAGGCTTGTAACTTCCGTCTTTTGCAGCCGATGTATGCGAGCTGACCTGAGTAAAGAGAGAAGTTGGGAATAAAAGGAATAACGGGGCTATAGATCGGAAATCATCGCTCATCTCACAATCTCGAGCATTCATTTGTTCACGTCGGTGGGCGTGGAAGGTGCATCTGGAAGTGACGAGCTGACGGGTGTCCAACTTTGGGCCCGAAGGGGGCCGTTCCGAGCTCATTTTTCTTAGTTCTTTCAACGTTAGGGTTGCGCTAGGCCCCGCAGCTGCCGATCTCCACCAAAAAAACAGACGTGGTTTTTATCATGGACACTTCCTTTAAAGGCAGCGTTCACGATGATCATCCTCGTTGACTTTCCTCAAAAGAAATGATAGGCGAGAAGGATTCTAGGCTCCCAGTGTCGGAGGAACGCAAGAAAACGAGCAAGGAGCGGCAAAATAATGGCTGCAAACAAGCGTTTTGGTGCCCAAGACACGCCTGGTGCCCCAGATCCGCCCCCTAGGAATAAACAAATGAAGACTCAGATTACAGGAATGATCAAGTCAAGAAAGTGCTGATAAGTGAGCTAATCGCTTCATTGCACTGATAGGTATCATCCTTCTAGCGGTCAACTCCTCCGCGCTCAGAACTCCACGTAAACAAGGGAGGGCTATTTTGGCTAAAAAACGCGTCTTTCGCGTACTTTTTAAAGGCAGTGTCCACGATAAAAACCATTTCTGTTTTTTTATGGAGATCTGCAGCTGCGGGGCCTAGCGCAACCCTAACGTTGAAATAACTAAGAAAAATGAGCTCGGAACGGTCCCCTACGGGCCCAAAGTTGGACACCCGTCAGCTCGTCACCCCCAGATGCACTTTCCACGCCAACTGACGTGAACAAAGGAACACTCGAAATCTTGAGTGCAGCGATGGTTTCCGACCAATAGCCCCGTTCTTCCCTTTATTCCCAACTTCTCTATTTACTCAGGTCAGCTCGCATAGATCGGCTGCAAAAGACGGAAGTTACAAGCCTCGGACAACTCGTCCACCATGTTTCCTTAGTTCAATCTTTGAGGGACCATAACTCCGTTCCCAGTAGGTCTTGTACGATTTCAGAGACATCATTGGAATCAGAATGTGGTCGTTTTCAAGATAGGCAAAAAAACAGAAAAACGATTCTCATCGTGAACCCTGCCTTTAAGCATGCCTTGCTATATAGAGCACCAGGCCTTCAGTAAACCGTGGAGATATCGGAAGTGAAATTTATCGTGAACACTGCCTTTAAAGGCACAGGATACCCAAACAGTTGATTCTCAGATTTTATGCTCGTCATGGAGGGAATCACTCGCTGATCACAATGGTATCTCTGGCCCCTACTTACGTGGCTCTTCGGAGTTTTCCACACACTACTGAAAGTATATAGGGCACAGGAAATCCAAAAAAAACATTTCTCAGATATTTTTACAGACCTGTACATATTTCTCCTCATTCGCAGTCACCGCGCCAGAGCGAGCCTGGATGAAGAGGTATGTAGAACAGCAAGGGAGTGTGAAAATCGGAGATGCGGTTGCAATTCATCAATCCATGTATCGTCATTCACTGAACGAAGTGAAGCCGCGACACTGCTTGACGGGAAAAATGCTCGCGGGTAAACGAAGAGGGGATGGTTATTGATCGAATGATTTCGCACCAATTTGATGAGCGCGGCTTCTTACTTTATAGACACTAAAGATATCCGCCTTTAAAATCGAAAATTAGAAAAATGTGCGTGGAATGTCGTGGTCACTGTGAGGGTTGGGCCCGTGGTGGTCGCTCATATCTCGCTTGATAGGAGGAAGTGATATCTCGCACTTAGCAAGTGTTACGCAGAAGGGATCTACTACACAATCACAAGAAAAGCACAAAAATCATGTTCGATCGTAAGAGTGTGCTGTGCCTTCAGGGTCAAACCGCAACCTGACGACATCAGTGTTCATCCAACCCATCCCATAACAGAATTAGCCGTGAGTTTCAGTGAGCAGTCACCACAAGAGGACTCAAGTCTCAGATCATTGATACTCAGACGCAGACTGCGTGCAGTGAGAAAACGTGGGGTATTGCGGTGATCAAGGCTCACGTTAAAGGCAGGTCCGCAAAAAATCTCTTTTTCCAGTGTGAAACACTGCTCTGGCAGATGCAGGAGGGGATAGGGTTGAGGAAAGCTTAAAAAACGGGCCAGAAATTGATAAAAACCACGGCGCAGTGATGATTTCGTTAGCCCAGTACGCCTGAACTTATCCCGCTCCGCCCCATTCTGACGAGCTTGTGGTGCAGCGCACATTTTCGATGACAAATTGATTGCCAAGAAACTCCGCCACGTTCAGCCAAATCGATTTGCGCCTTTAGCGCGCGCTTGCGAAAACTAGCCGGACCCGTAAGCTCGTCCGCGCCCTGAACATTAGAAATCGCTATTTTAGCTCATTCTGAGCGTTTTTCTTTGCTACTCCTTCCCTAATCGATAGCTCTCCACCGCACAACCCCATTTTCGAGTCGAACCCGAATATGACATTCATGTTATTTTAAGCCGTAATTTCATTTGACTTTTGTGAAAGAAGGAGTCATTTGCTAGGTAACCAACTATGATAGACGTGCCTGTCTTGTAAGCATCGGCGATCTTCAAAGGTGCCTACTGCACTGCCCCTGCCCCATCCGTCGCGTTCTTGCATATGGCCCCTAGGGAGATTGATGCAAATGAGCCCGGAAGATGGAGAATGGTTTTTAATGCGAATGATTCCTTTAACAATCGGCCGTTTGCTTTATTCATGGAGCTGAAAACTGAGATCGAGGAAGCATGGAATGGCATTGGATCATAAACACTGAGCAACTTACGAGTTTTATGCCTCAATGACTCTCCGCACTCGCTAAGAATGGCAAACAACTATTACGCTTTGAGAGTTAGCGGTACCCTTTGTTTTTGGGCAGAAATTATGAAACAAATCATAAAAGAAGTTGGAGTCCGGCTATAAAACCAAAAAAACATGTGCTTTTTTGTTTCGCTCGTAGAATCAGAAAAAGATTATCAGGGTAAGATTTCCATTTTCTCAGATTTACCTACTGCTAATTTGCTAGTACGGTCAGGAAACGCTCAGTAGACAGGCAATTGTCTTTCGCAGCGAGCTTTCTGATTGAAATTTCGTGATAAGTGGAAGGTTTGAGTGAAAATTGGATAGCAAGTTTAAAAAAAACGCAGTAAAACTCTGGAGAATATCATCGAAGTGAAGGTGATTGGCAATACATACATAAGGGAACGCCTGAGATTATTACGAATTAAAAACAAACGATGATTGCTCCGATCCGTCTCAACAAAGTGAACATATTTTTAGCGCCAGGCGACTTCCTGCCCATCATAGTTAAACTAACAAGCTCGGTGTTATAGAATAAATGAATCTGACCGGAATAAAGCTTGGCCATAAAGTAAGCATCAACAACATGTGTTTTGATTCCTATACTTCGGTCTACAGAGATCTCCGACGCCTTTCTTACAACGCATGAGTGAAGGAGGATAAAGAATACATGTGACATAATTGACGTCGTTTTTTGACAACTTTCTTTTCCTCACCATGAAATGATGTGTTAGAGGCAGGACAGGGTAGGAGGGGGAGCGCCGAAGAAAATTGATTCTCCTCCACTCGGGCGAGGAATACGCGGGAACGACTTCTAGTGGTTATAGAGACATGGTATGCTTTGTCGCTGTCATGAGCGGCAGGCATGCCATCTAGCACAAATCGCGTAGGGACACGCACCGGAGCAACTGCGTCGGCCGTCATGGGAGCAATTGTCGCACTTCGGTAGCAGCGACAGGCCGCGGAGGGTTGATATACTACAAATGTACCGAGAGCTGTAGCTGTCGCTGTGCAGCGCACTGCGAGAGCGACAGGCTTGAAGAGACGGAGTTCCACAACAGGCGATCGCTGTAGCCGTGCACAGCGACACGACCGCGTGTCGCAATAGTTCATATACCATACCCGTACAGTACAATGTGAAGCATGCAGGCCTCGGGTCCTTACCGCAATGGTGTCCGGGCCAGGGGTGTGCGGCAATTGCCGTTTGCCGATTGCCGTTTGCGGCCATTTTTGGGGTTTGCCGTTGCAGTTGCCGTTTGCCGAAATTTTCGCCTAGGCGCTATTCATACTACTCAACGCCAGCGCGGCACGCGCGTCACACTCCGCCCGCTCCGCCATGGCGTCGCCGCTGCAGTATTCATACTGCTACCCGGAACGCCTTGGCGTTTTCAACCACTGATATAATTTATCGATCGTCTCATTCATTCCAGCTTCACCGCTCCGCCATGGCGTCGCCGCTGGAGAATTCATAATCTCCGCAAGCGCGGCACACGTGTAGAAAGTATTCATACACAAACGCCACGCCAGCCGCGCTGGCGTTGAGAGGTATGAATAGCGCCTAAAACGGCAAATTTTCGGCGAAGACTCGTTAAAACAACAAGATTTGTCCTCACCGCAGTCTCTGTATTGTCAGCGATTCGGAGCTGCTACGAATGATTATTTTGACTAGTTCCAGCTTCTGCTTCCGGCTCATTCAATGTATAATTGTACCCTTTCAATCGGTAACCTATGAAAACATCTCGACTGGGTGATCGGAGAAGTTCGCTCGAGTTCTAAATTGTTTGGGAGCCACCAGATGTCTTTTTTTTCAATCATCAAATTCTTAACCCTTTAGGAATGCCAAAATTGCAAAAAAAACCTTTTTCAGGGGGATTTCGATTACTGCAAGTTCTAGGGTTACAAAACCAAGTCATATCAAAGCGGTAGCGCAAAAGCAGCCTTATTTAGACGTATGAACCAGTGGAAAGCTCATGTATATATGCCCACTTATCGTCGGTTGGTTGGCCAATGGTAATAATTGGGACGGGAAAATTATCAATTCTGCAAACACTTTGTCCGGCTTTTTAAAAGTTGAACAATATTCACAGCGGTCATTACAGGCAGTGGTCAATAATATCATCGATTTCGTGTTCATTAGCTGAATCGAAAGGCTGACTTTATGACAGAGCTGGGTTTGCTAGGAAATGGGGTTAAGACGAAAAAATAAAATATTGAAAAACCTTTGAAGGCAACGATTGAAACCGCATTCAACTTTTCACCAAAAATCCAAGGGTTCGAGGCCCATTGCAACAACAGTGTGGGAACCCGGCTCGAAACGAGCAACGAATACCAATATACGGCCCGAAACTTGAACGTGGTGTACTCGCTCTACCCACTTCCTCGGTAGCCACAAGAAGGTGAGTTGTGCGGGCAAACCACATTCAAGTTTTGGGACCGTATAAAACAATTTATTGCTTGTTTCTAGCTGATATTTTTGCTGTAATTGGCCTCGTGCCAGCTTGTAGTCGGAATACGCAGAAAGGGGAGAGCCCAAGAGCAGCCCAGCTGGTTAGCGCACAGCACGCGGCGCTCCAGCGACGAAGTGAGCGCAGCGGACTTTCGTCGCGCGCGTCGCATGTACCAGTCAAACGCCCCTCATTCTGTGAATTCGATCAACATGCCATTCAGAGCTCTTGATTTGAAAATTCGAGGGCTGTTTTTACCGTGAGCATTGCATTTAACTAGACTAGTCTCACACCATTCCTGTAGCCTCACAAAGGTAACCATTCAATCGTAATCTGAAGTGAGCGAATTTGGAATCCTTGAGCCTACTACTTGCTACTAACAGTAAAATTGTGACTCCGGTTATACCCTAAACCGCGCGCTGCTGATCGCGGTGTGAACTGCCTTTTGCCATCAATCCCGACCAATCATCGCGTATTCACCCTTCTATTCGCACATGATTGTGGTACCAGTATCGTCCACAGTCTTTGGGGTTAGCGCACACTCCCATCGCACCAAGCTTGCTTACTGTTTGCTAATCGTTCCAGCATCGACTAGAATGGGACTCACTGACCGCAGGCTCTTTTCATATAGTCTACAGGAATGGAGGGACCTCACTAGGTCCTTCCACTCCTGTAGACTATATCTACTCTACCCTATCCATCTTATCGATCTTGAGTTATCAAATTATAACGAGTCGGCAGACTTCGGTCGGCCATCTATGAAAGAGGCTTTAGGCAATCTTCCCATTCTTGCCGTCTTCATACCTGTTTCTGATAACACTTCACTTGAGCAATTGCTTAATAGTATACTGTAATAAATTACAGCCTGACTAAGGTCTACGACACGAAACGTCGCAATGAAGAGGGTAAAAACGATCAATCTCTGAGCTGTCAAGCTTCAAGTCACGCATGAAGATTAAATACTAATCTCCCACCGTGATTGCCTGATTTGAAATTGAAGAAGTAGCGTAAGAAAATTCGCCATTAATAGGCCAACTTTAGCAATCAGAAACTAAGCCATAGGCTGAGCCTTACACATTTCGAAGTATGGTTTTTTTAGTGGGCTACAAGACTGTCTTACGTTTGTCTAAGCATCCTACCCATCCAACACCTACCTGCAGAAAAAATTATGCTTCTTTAACAAAGGTAAAAGAGAACTGTGGAAGTGACCAAGGAGGTATCACAATCATGTGAGAGTCCTAGGACGTAGTAAAGAAACGGAAGACAGCTGAATTATCGGTGACGAATAATCGGTCCTCCGTCATTTCCACGCGGTAAAGAAAGCATAATTGTCGTTTTGCAGAAACATCGAATGCTATGAGGTTTGTTTCGGCTGTGTGTTTCGCCTTCGTTCTGATTGATAATTGCAGAGCTTGAAGACATAAACTCTGGTGAAATCCTAGTAAGGTCGCATTTTATTATAACCAACAGCGGAGCGACTGATAATAAGATTGTTACCACGGATTGTTTCGAATGTTTAGAAAAATACCTACACGGGAAGAATCGGCGATGATGATGGGAAGGAAAATCTTCCGATTCCGGCACCAATTTCAGAAGTAATCAGAATTGTCCGCAGAAGTCTACTGTGCACGCAGACAAGGCAACAGCGACGATTTAGCCATCATTGTGTTTCATAATATATCTGTTGAATGTAGACCAGTACTGTGTTTCGCTACTTGCTTTTATGTTTAAATGGCTCGTTTTCACGGAGCGTACAAGCCTCGCAGCAATTTAAAGGCAGTGTTCACGATGAGAATCGTTTCTCTGTTTTACCGCCTATCTTGAAGACGGTCCCATGCTGATTCCAATCATGCTTCTGGAATCGTACAAGACCTTCTAGGAACGGCGTTATGGTGCCTCAAAATTTGAGCTAGGCAAGCATGGTGGACGAGTTGTCCGAGGCTTGTAACTTCCTTCTTTTGCAGCCGATGTATGCGAACTGACCTGAGTAAAGAGAGAATCTGGGAATAAAGGGAAGAACAGGGCTATTGATCGGAAACCATCGCTCATCTCACAATCTCTAGCATTCCTTTGTTGACGTCGGTGGGCGTGGAAAGTGCATCTGGGTGTGAGGAGCTGATGGGTGTCCAACTTTGGGGTCGTAGGGGACCGTTCTGAGCTCATTTTTCTTAGTTTTGGTGGGGATCGGCAGCTGCGGGGCTTAGCGTTAGGGTCGCGCTAGGCCCCGCAGGTGCCGATCTCCACCGAAAAGTCAGACATGGCTTTTATCGGGGACACTGCCTTTAAATTCATCTGGTTCCCTCGCAGTCGTCGACTATGGTGGTGGTCCGTTTCGTCTTTAAAAGCAGTGTTCACGGCTGAAATATGCAGCTGAACTTCGGTTTCATGATCAGCGGCTAGAAGAAACCCTGGACGGAAATTGAGGAACGCTGTCTTTATACCACGTTATTTGAAACTTAGACCAACTTTGCGGTCTACTCAAAGATTTTTTGTGGTTCATTTTGCTCAGCTATGCAATTTTGTTGGAGGAATTTCGTATTGAGGAAAACTTTTGTTGAGGAATTTTATCGTTGTATTAATCGTTGGTAATTTATGATAGTTTGAAAGATTTTTGATGGTACAGACAGACTTAAAGGCATCGTTCGCGCTGAAAACCAATTTCCATTTTTCAAGCTCAATTTTAAGAATGAGCCTGGTGGACCACGCCGGTAAAGTTTTGCGCGTCAAAAACATATGGTTCCGAAGTTGGAGTGGTTTAAAATGACGATCCGCCACCAGTTTTCACCAACCATCTAGCACGAGGAACAGAAGCGCCATCACAGGCGCAGAAGATTCGTCATTTGAAATTTTTAATTCGGGGAATTCTAACATCCAAACTAGCCCAATGGTTACTTCTATTTTTAGAATAAGTTCCAGTGAACAAAAGGCAAGATAAATTCACCCACTTAGTAAGTTTAAAGCAAAAAACACATCCGACGTTTGTGAAAAAAACTTTGGACGTATTGCACCAGACACACCGAAATTGACGGAGGGGTGGGAAGTAGATAATTCGAGACGTTTTAAAACGAGTTTTTTGCGGAAGTTGATGGTTTTGTGGAGGCTTTCCACTCTTATTCTGTATGTCAGAGAATCGTCTGCGCAAAAACATGAAAAAATTATATACGGTTTTTTGCGCGTACGATGCCTTTAAATCCGTTACTTAATCCTTGCTAGCTCAGATAAAAACGGGTGAAAGTTATTCAAATATTAGAAAATTGTTCAAACTTTTTTATGAATATGCGAATGTTAATTTGATTCGAATATAGAGAGCACTTTTCGAATCGTTCATTTCTTCAAAGTTTTGGAAAGGCGATGTTCGAAAAGTTCACTCACTCGAAAACTCCCATAGTGCATTATTTGGATTAGGCCCCCGTCATAGTCGGTGGATCTACTGAGTCCCACCGGGTCCATACGCACCGAATTCGTGGGAGACGGGTGCAAAAAATCAAACCACCGAGTCCGACGGCGACCGTCTGATGCCCACCGCAATCCCCCCGGTCGATGCTGATGGTTCTCATGCGTACAAGGGCGGGGCCAATGCACCGACTGAGTCCCACTGAGTCCCGCTGCGTCCCAACCGAAATCATTCTCACCCCATCTGTCCAATGATGATTCTTAAAAATGGTTTACGAGTTGAAGACAAAGACATGTTGAAAACAAGAAAAATCAGCCACCAAACACGTTCCGATTCAAAGCTGAGGTGATAATCGTCACTATCAATTGCATGTTTCGCAGAGGAACTGGTTGGCGCTGGGGTCAACCGGACTCAGTCGGACTCAGCAGGTTTTTCGACGAAGTCTGACGGGGGTCTTATTCGCTCATTCGAGAATTTCGGAAAACGCAATATCGACAAACAACCATTTATTCGAAAATTTCAAAAAATCCATATTCGGAAAAATCATTCATTCGGAATATCGAAAAACGAAACATTCGAAAAACCATTCAGTCGGAAATTACGGAAACTCCACATTCGAAAAATTCAGTCATTCAAAAATTTTGAAAAACGCAATAGTTGGAAATTGTAATCCTCCGGAAATTCAATACTCGAATTATTCGTTCATTCGAAAAAAAAAATCATCTAATACCAAAGTATAGAACTTGCCATATTCATAGAAATCAGACGGCAAAAGAAGTCCTCAAGTTGCCAAGAGACGTTGCGAAAATTTCGCGTAAGCAATTTTCCAACCATAGCAACCGTTTTTCGTGTTTCTTCAAGTACAGGTGCACCCAAGCAAGCTTTTTTTGTTGCTCTCGAAGATAGATTTGAATTGTTAAACTGAAAAAAAACGTTGAAAAACCGAGCGACGACGCAACGCGACATCGCCTGATTGATGCGTACGCTAGGGATAGGCCGGGATCATACTCCCGGCGACAGCGACACTGCATCTCACGCATATGGATTTTCAGTCGATATTCATGGTAACCCTTGTGTCGCGTTGCTCGTCGTTGGAAGTATGATCCCGGCCATACCGTCGCGTCCTGCCGCGAATAAACTCTGACAAATGTCTCCAACGCTCTCTGCCAGAGGTAGAGTTGTGCTTTCGATTGGTACTCCACACTATCAAAAGATCACAGACGGTTAGAGGAAAGTCGCTGATCTTTTTTTCCGCAAAACTTCCAGGCGCACTCAATATTTTCGTATTCACTAGTGCAACTAATCGGTGGGAGCCACCCTAAATTCTGAAACAGCGTTCTCTAAATTTGAATTCCCTTTTCTTAGTTAGGTTGCCCTTCTTCATGCGTACGCCCCATGTTTAATTAGGCCATCCTTCCCCTTAGGCCGGGATCATACTTCCAGCGACGAGCGGCGCGACGCAAAGTTTACCTGCAATATCGACTGAAAATCAATACTCTGAGAGTTTTGGCCGCAAAATGGCCGGGAAATAGCTCACCAGACTCCGCAGTGGCTCCTGATGGGCTATTTCCCTGCTATTTCGCGGCTATTTTCCTGCTTTTCACGAAACGGACAAAAAGTAGCCGAGATAACAGCAGAGAAATACTCAGAAGTAAACAAAATCAACCAAGGCGCAACTGTCGCCGGCTCGCCGAGCCACCATCTGGGGCCGCCAGCGCTTGGGCGGGGCTTCCAGAGGATGAACGAGGTCCAAGTACCTCAATCTTGTGTAATTGAACCGATGGAGGTGCTGACATTTGAATCATGACTCTGGAATGCTTCGTATATCTACTGGGAGAGCACTAATTCTTGGCCATTTCGAGGCTATTTCGCGGCGAGCATTATTTGGTGGCTATTTTGCGGCAAGCATTATTTAGCGGCTATTTCTCAGCTATTTCGCGGCGAGCATTATTTGGCGGCTCTTTAGCGGCTATTACGCGGCAAGCAGGCGTTTCGCGGCTATTTCGCGGCTATTTCTCGGTCAAAACTCTCAGAGTAAGCCCGATATGCACTGTTGCCGTCGCTAGTCGCGGGAAGTATGATCCCGGCCTTAAGGCACTGTTTGCGATGAAAATCGCTTTTCTGTTTTTCTGCCTATCATGAAACCGGTCCCACTCTGATTCCAATGATGCTTCTGGAATCGTACAAGACTTTCTGGGAATGGAGTTATGGTCGCTCAAAAATTGAGCTAGGGAAAATGGTGGACGAGTTGTCCGAGGCTTGTAACTTACGTCTTTTGCAGCCAATGTATGCGGGCTGACCTGAGTAAAGAGATAAGTTGAGAATGAAGGGAAGAACGGGACTATTGATCGGAAACCATAGCTAATCTCACAATCTCGAGCATTCATTTGTTCACGTCGGTGGGCGGAAAGGGGCGGGACTTGCCCACAGCGGCGGGGTTTGCCCACTTTTCTAAGCCGTTTTGCGGCTCCTGGGTAGCTTTCCGTCCCGTTTTTTTTACGCTGTTCTGCTTCTCAGAGCCACGAGAAGCGTTTGTCATGAAAAACTCGAGGATGAGGTTAATCGCGAACAGTGCCTTCTAAGGCAGCATTCATGATGATCATCCTCGTTGACTTTCCACAGTGAAATGATAGGCGAGAAGGATCCAAGGCTCCCAGTGTCGGAAGAACGGTAGAAAACGAGCCAGGAACGGCAAAATAACGGCTGCAAACAGGCGTTTGGGTGCCCCAGACACGCCTCGTGCCCCAGATCCGCCCCTCAAAAAGAACAAATGAAGACTCAGATTACAGGAATGATCAAGTCAAGGAAGTGCTGATAAGTGAGCTGATCGCTTCATTGCGCTGATAGGTATCATCCTTCTAGCGGTCAATTCCTACACTCTCAAAAATCAACGTAAACAAGAGAAGGCCTATTTTTGCTCAAAATGCTTCTTTCGTGTCCATTTAAAGCATGCCTTGCTATATAGGGCACCAGACCTTCCGTAAACCGTAGAGATATTGGGAGTGAAATTTATCGTGAACACTGCCTTTATGGCCATAGTTATCCATCGGCCAAATGGAAGCGTTCCGCGATGACACTGCCGCAGGTTGTCGCACGGGACAACGTTCTGCTTGGCCCAGCCTATTTCCCATTGTTAGTTGAGCGTTTAACTTACCTCGTTCAGATGATTCTGTAAGCATTGAAAATGTTCCAGATCTGAATCGAAATTTCCCAATAATAAACGTTATTTTGAGCGCTGAATTCGAGGCTGACTTCTGATTGTAGATTTTCGGAAGTTCTGGGTATATTTCGTCCAAAACCTCTAATCGAGGAATTTTCTGACGGCCAAACGCGACATTCGAAGTTTCCCGGAATGCTGCTATAAATGTTGCTCATATCTTTTTTCTGGTGGTTTTTCGATTTCCTGACACGAATTTAAGGCTCGTTTATCGGGGTTCTATGGGTTACTGTAGATTACAGTGTGTATGCGACAGTTCGATCAAAGCCTCAGATTTATTTCCAAGCTTTTCCTTGGGGGTTGTTCGGGGTTCATCGATTGATCTCCATTCGTTGATTATCGAGATATTAAGAAAGATTACGCTCCGCAGCGGGCTAGAATTTGCCCGATGGATAGATACCTCTACTTTTTGGCAAAGTTTGAAACACGCTCATGGCTGTTTGAAACCAGTAGCTCGGCTCGAGCTAGAGGACAATGTCACTGTACAGTGAAAAAAGAGGTACTAACCATGATATTTTTCTCGATTGCGTTACACGCTCCGGACACTCCTTTTAAGTACTTTTTTTAGAAGCTAGATAGCGTTCCATTACGTTTTTTTGCCTAAGACGATCGCCGCATTCAATGGGGAGTGGGCATTGCTCACCCGTGTGTGCTGTGTCGCGGTCGTTGAATGTCGCGCGCGGCCATATGTGCGTCGACGCGGACTTCCAGAGATCGGTTGAAATCAAGTAAATTGACATATCCTTGAGTATTTGTGACAAAATAGCGTTCATTTCATGTCACTGCCGGTAGTCAGTGCATGTCGAATATGCATTCAACTCGAAGACAAGGCGGTTTAAGCACAGTCAGGGAACGTGCTGCTAGGGAAGCACGGGTTCCTATCGCTCCAGCCGCCAAGTGGCTGGAGAGGTTTGGTTTTGCCTAGGCCTTGTGATCACTAGGAATTTTATCAAACAGGGTATAAAACAAAACAAATTTCCTGCACATTCACTTCTGGGTATAAGTGAAGGGCTCCAGAAGACACCAGCTGCCGAAATTTGGGCCGAATCGGTTCACAAATAACAAAGTTGTGAACCCGAAAGCTTAAAGGCAGTGTTCACGATAAAAAAAGTTTTCGAAGTTCTACTAGGATTGGGTAGTGGAGGGACACTCTGCAACGTTAACGTCGAAAGAACGCATGAAAACGAGCCAGGAAGAGCCTCAAAAGAGCCCGAAGTTGCAACTTCGAGCGCATTGAAAACCCCAAAAGCGCATCACACGCCCACCGACGTGAACAAATGAATGCTCGAGATCGTGAGATGAATCATTAGCCCCGTTCTTCCCTTCATTCTCAACTTCTCTCTTTACTCAGGTCAGCTCGCATAGATCGGCTGCAAAAAACGGAAGTTACAAGCCTCGGACAACTCGTCCACCATGTTTCCATAGCTCAATCTTTGAGGGACAGTAACTCCGTTCCCAGAAGGTCTTGTACGATTTCAGAGACATTTTTGGAATCAGCATGGGGCCGTTTTCAAGATAGGTGGGGAAACAGAAAAACGATTTTCATCGTGAACACTGCCTTTAAGAAAAATTTGCGTCGTGGGCCGTGGGCCGTGGGCCGTGGGCCGTGGGCCGTGGGCCGTGGGCCGTGGGCCGTGGGCCGCGGGCCGTGGGCCGTGGACCGTGGGCCGTGGACCGTGGACCGTGGACCGTGGACCGTGGACCGTGGACCGTGGACCGTGGACCGTGGACCGTGGACCGTGGACCGTGGACCGTGGACCGTGGACCGTGGACCGTGGACCGTGGACCGTGGACCGTGGACCGTGGACCGTGGACCGTGGACCGTGGACCGTGGACCGTGGACCGTGGACCGTGGACCGTGGACCGTGGACGTGGGCCATGGGCCGTGAGCCGTCAGACTTTTTATTCGTCAGAGCTAATAGCCACTGCCAATGGTTGCAGGCGATCAACTTGGCAGGCAGGTAAGGTGGAAGGGGGTACGTAGGCTGGTAAGTAATAGATCTGTAGCCGAGTGGAAATTCTGATGACGTCATCGGGACGTCGTGGAAAGTGCATCGGGCCTTTGATGACGTCATCGGGACATCGTAAAGTGTGAGTAGTCATCATCTGTAGCATGCGCAGCAATTTGGTTACTTACTGATTATCATGCCAGTCCATACTAATTGAAATTATTGAGGATTATTCAAGGATATCACTACATAATATAAAAAAGAACAATTCTATAAAAAAGGGTTCTACCTAATAAAAGTGGCTCTGTTCGCGTTACAAACGCTCTAAGAAAAAGAGAACAACAGAAGAGTAGAAAGACGAGAGCCTAAAAAAATTTTCAATATTCTCTAGAAGCAAATTTCTTGGTCGACACTTTTAAACGGTAAAACAAACCGTTGTGTTATCTCTTGAGAGAAAGGTTGATGGTTCTCAATAAATACCATACTTCTACTCGTTTTGCGGGATTGAAAGGCAATACTCTTCTTTGATGTCGTACTTCTATTGTTTCGTTTCGTCCAACAGCTGGAGCTAAGCGTCTATTTGGGTTGCTTTGACTTCATCTTCTCTTCTAAAGATAGCTATCAAATACACATAGACTCTGTTTCATTCCAAGTGAACTCATGTTTTCGGTTATCACAGCGCGGAGCTGTGGCGAAACCTCTTTATCACTAGTTATATTTCACCGAGGCCCACCGCTCCGCTGTTGGTGATAATCGAAATCAACAGGTCACTACGGCTGTAACAGAGATTACATGTATATTTTTGGAGGTTTGCGCATAATCAGATTCATTTTTGGAACCAGAAAGTACTTCTGTGTAGATTACCGCAACGGTTTGTTTTCGCCGTTTAAAAGTGTCGACCAAGAAATTTGCTTCTAAAAATATTCTTCATTCCTTGTGGACTCTCGTCACTTCACTCTTCTATTGTTCTCTTTTTCTTGGAACGTTTGTATTGCGAACCAAACCACTTTTGCTTGGTAGACCCCTTGTTGATATAAGCGTTTTGATGTCGTCAGCGTGCCTTAGTCGCTACTTCTGCTTTCATTGGCCTACCTAGTTACCTGAGCTGTTTCTGTCTTCTAGTTACTGTACGCAATCAACTCTCCATTTCACAGACGATTATTGCCGACCTGTCTCAGAATTCTCACCGACGATCTCCGTCGTGGAAGTCTTTCGGCAGCAATACCATCTCAGCACGCGCCGCATGCTTCTTGCGGCGCGCGGCGTACCACACTTCCCGCACCCGTTTCATTTGGATCGTTCCTGTCCCTCACTTCTCGAGTTCTCTCAATGCTCCTGTTTACATTCTTCTTTTGTTCTTTTATTTACACTAGTGGAGGTTTTCAGTGGCAAGGAGCGTAACCACAGGGTGGAAAACTGACGCAAGCGCCGCTCCCACTTTGTTAAAATGTTGACTTCAGCATGTGAACCTAAATATTGCAATGGTCCTATATCCTTATCTATCTAGCAGTAATCTTCAACATAAATTTAATGTCATGTAGAGCTATGTAATGTCGACTATGAGAGCTTCTTCCATTTTCTATACATCTTTGTTTTTATATGCCAATCTAAACACAGAGTAGGAGACCCCATCAGAAGAAGAGGAGCAGGAATTGGTTGCGGGATCCCCTCCCCCCCAATGTTGCCTCTGCAATCGCAGTTTTCGCACACACAAGGATCTAAGCGAACATCGTCGTCAAAGTCATGCCAAAGAAGGTGCCGAAGGGAGATATCAAGACTACAGTTATCACAACATCACTTTCGATAGCTCCTATTCCTACAAGGTGTGTTCACTTCGATACTCGTTGAACACATCCCCGTAACAATATCGATACGCGCTTTGTTCAGGACTGAGTGAATAGAATGTGCGATCGTCATTGCACCTTTTTTTCGTAGGTCGAGTGATAAAAAAGAAAGCAGGTTCTACTTGAGGTAAGAGATCTTATCGAACATATCTCTCAGGAAACACACTCAAAACTCGCTTCCACTCCTAACATAAATATATTTCCTGACTACTCGCTTTTCGGCGAAACTCACTCTGTCAGGTCAAGAAAAGATGCTTCAGTGGGAGCGGCCTGTTACGCCGAATACAATCTTTCGGCAGCAATACCATCTCTAACGCCATTATCAAAGTTCACCGTGACATTGTGAAACCGATGGATATGAATAAGCGTTAAAATAGAAGCCGTCAGCGAGCCTTCGTCGTTACTTCTGCTTTCGTTGAGCTACGTAGTTGCCTGAGCTGTTTCCGTCTTCTACTTACTATACACAATTGTGTTTCAAATAACAGCACACTCCCCCATCACAATTAAGACATTCAATGTGTGCCAGATACACATTCAACTCTACGACAAAGCGATTTTCTAAAGGCGGAAAGCATAACGTCGGCATGGATCGTGAAGAGACTTTGCGTTCACTGTTGAAGGTTGGCGCAAATTCGGTGCCATATGCTATAACATAGGTGCACCCAATTTGCGCCAACCTCCAACAGTGAATGCAAAGTCTCTTTCGGATCCATGCCGACGTTACGACGCACGGCTCCGTGCAGCCGCTGAAGGCCTCTTCCAACCGATGGGGCTCCAGATGGTACTCGGCGAGATAGCCGCGTCTTAACACGGTGCGCTGCTACGATAGCGCTGAACTACCTTGCAGCACGTACTCCTGCCATATCACTGATTTTTTTAGGAGCGACGTTGCAGAGAGAGCGATAAAAGAGCAACGCGTGCCGGTCGCCATTTCATACTAGAAGGAGAACGCTGTGGTAGCTCCTACAGGCACTATCTCTCTGAAAGAAATTCAAAACTTAGTTTCCGATCGAATTATGTTCATGCGAGTTCCTTGAGGTTAAATGGCTCAAATTGTTCATTGGGTTTTTGGGTCCCCAGCTTGTTTTCGGGAAGCACATAAGGTTGCAGCCGGCTTTTCGTCTCTCCTTGTTTGGTGCAGGGAAAAGCAGACCGTTGTCCCGTCTATTAAAGGAGCTACCCCCCCCCCACCGTTTGGTGACCTCAATGTTCCAAAAATGTCGAAAATTTTATCGCTTTCGCCAAAGTGAAATTTTTCTGCAAGTGTGGGAGTTGAAATTTTTAAGAACAAAATTTCATTTTGTGTTTATCCTATAACTAACACTGCGGTTTTTGCCCAACATCTTCGAGGAGTTTCAAATAAACTTTTGTTGAATTCATCCCCAAAATTCTCATATTCAGCCCAACATTTTAACGTTCTTCCCCCTTAAAAAACTATTAATTTTTCGAAAACTTTCTTTTTTTTTCTAATTTTTTTTTTGCATCACCGTTATCTCGGTGGGCAGCAACCACTAGACCGTGGTGGGAGTACACAGAAGATTTTTTGACAGAGATGAACTTCTGAATCAGGTAGTTGTTATTGATATTAATCGGTGTCGGTGCCTTCGAAACTCAGTGGAAGTACTCCGATCGTCATCAATCGGTCATCCATTACATTTTATTTTGAGTTCTGAAGGTAGCCCTCGCTAACTGAGATTGCACACTTTTTCGAATAATTCTGATGAGCTGATGTATAAACAGAACACCCAAAGCTATTCTTCTACCCGAGATTAGGAAAAGTTGCTGTCATCATCACAAGGGAAGGGGGTCGCATGAAGCCCTCAATCGCTTTGGGGTTCATATCGTCGATAGGAAGAATGAAAGTTCCTAAGTGACATCGCGTTTCTTTAACTATCGTGGTGAGCGCAAAAATGCCAAATCCTAATATCAAAATTCTTTTCAAAATCAAAGTTCAGGACAGCGTTTACGCGCCTGAATGATTTCATTCGAAGCTGTTCTGATTCCAAACTTGGACGGTTCTGTTGAGTTCAGAATCAACATACTATGCAGTTTTTGCAACGAGGGGGGGGGGGTCACAAGGAGCCTCCAGAACATAATCACTGAATTCCTTCTCGTTATGCAGCCCTGAAAACGCCCATAAATCTTTCTTAAGTACTTTTTCGTGCTTGTCTTTTGCCTGTAAGTTGATCGCTGTCCGATGTAATACCGTAGTCGAGGAAGTGGTGAGCACCAAGCCCACAACGACGAACTGAGCGTGTTGCGGGCGCCGGCTTTTCTCGGTCCTTTGCGTTTCCAAAAAATAGAGAAAACTCTCATGTTACGTAAAGATACCTCTAGTCGCCGTCGCGCGGCGCGGCTGGCGCGGCGCGGTGTGATGGGGCGCGCTTGTCACATCCACACACCGCTAGTCGCATGGTGATGAAACAGACAGAGGAGTGAGGAGCAACTTATATGGTTATGTTTCTCGTCATAATTTGATTCAGAGTGCCAGACTGTTTACGTTCTAGGAACGCAAATAAACCGGCTCAATTGTTGAGCCGCGATTTGAACTGAAAACTGCCTACATGTAGGCAGTTCTTCCATAAATAAGGGTTAACCATTGCTACCAATCGTAACTTGTCCTCGTATCGGAAACAATGTTGCTCATGAACACCGTTCAATGTGTTTCTATAGTGAGAAACAAGATTGTCTCGAAACTAGAGATAAAAAAATTCAAACTATTGCGAGCAACAATTGATTTAGTATGAACTGAATCCTCATAACTAATAGATACAGAAGGCACAATCTTTTTCATTCACATCCTATTCGATTCGGCGCAGGTGCGTCAAGTCTATCCACACGTAATTTAACCAACTGAGCACGATGCAACTTTCGCCTGCGAGCCTCTCGTGTGGGAGCATTCTTAGATGTTTCAAAGAAACGAACATATGTATCGTTTATATTAATTCACCCTAAGAGGAAAAGAGGAAAAATTTCATTCTGGTTTAGCAATGGTTAGCGATAGAATTCGAGAAACACTGCCTCACATTAATGCAGAGATCGGTGGATTTCAGAAAATCTGAAAAATATCGTAAACTGAGTGGAACAATGAGTGGAACGTTGAGTCGGCAGACTCAACGTTCCGCTCATTGTAAATCTTACATCGTTAAGTGGCAGGGAAGATGCTTTTGCAATGTGATGGTATATTCAGAACTTGGAATTTTAAGATTCAAAAGCCGTCGATTTTTTCTTCCAGAGCAACGTTCACTGTCGTCTCTGCGACGTGTGCCCCTACTCTTGGTTCTGCACGAGCCAAGATAATAGAACGGGCATTTCCTGTAAGCATAGGCATGCCGTTGAAGCCTATGGCGACCTAGATCAGCAGGACAGTACTGTAGACGTTTGCGATTTTGACTTGGAAGCCGACGAGCTGGAAAGTGATTCTCCTGGGACGGAACCACAGCTTCTAGAGGAAGTGAATTTGCCTTGCAGAGGAAAAGATAACTGGAGCTCAGCTTAACATAGAACTGGGTTAGCAAAAATTGCATCCCATAGCATGAATTCATGAACAAACTTTCTCATGAAGAAATGTGTTGTTAATTACTGATTTTTTGCGAGCCTATATAATATATTTTGATACATTTAGAAGGTAATGTTGAATACATCATTGAACAAGTGTTGAGGAAAGAAGCGTAAATCCGTGAAATTCCCTGTGAATGAGCAAGTTGTCGTCATTAACGAAATACTCAGGTGCTGTTAGTTCGGCAGGTGTTGGCGTGGTCGCTTTCCACTACAATTGAATATTAGCTCTAATAATGAATCCAATGTCAGTATTTGGGCTAAAAATGTATCCTAGAAAAAAGGTATGCGATATGAATCAAAACTCTGCCAGCATTGGCCTCACCACTATGCGACTAGCGGTGTGTGTGTATGTGTGCGTGGTGTGACAAGCGCGCTCCATCACACCTCGCCGCGCCGCGCGACGGCGACTTGAGGTATCTTTACGTACTCTGGCATTCGCTCGCGTGTAGCCCTACACAAACTCACTTGTTGCCCAGTGACACCTGGGCAACAAGTCATTTTTCTGGGGCGCGACATGGAAAGTGTGGGGCGATTGTGAGCATTTGTGCCCCTAAAACCACTTGTACCCCCACTAAATCACTAGTCGCCCAGCGAAATCACTTGTTGCCCCGCAGGTTCACTTGTTGCGACGCAAAACCACTTGTTGCTCGGAATCATCATTTGATCGTTCGGACCTCACTGCGTTGTTTAATCACGGATTCCGTCCACCCTCTAGACACCTTGTACTTCTCAAAACCTTCTTCTTCTTCTTCCTCTTCCCTCTCTTCCTCCTCTTATTCCTCTTCCTCCTCTTCTTCCTCTTCTTCCTCTTCCTCCTCTTCCTCCTCTTTTCCTCATCTTCTTCTTCTTCCTCATCTTCTTCTTCTTCTTCTTCTTCTTCTTCTTCTTCTTCTTTTCTTCTTCTTCTTCTTCTTCTTCTTCTTCTTCTTCTTCTTCTTCTTCTTCTTCTTCTTCTTCTTCTTCTTCTTCTTCTTCTTCTTCTTCTTCTTCTTCTTCTTCTTCTTCTTCTTCTTCTTCTTCTTCTTCTTCTTCTTCTTCTTCTTCTTCTTCTTCTTCTTCTTCTTCTTCTTCTTCTTCTTCTTCTTCTTCTTCTTCTTCTTCTTCTTCTTCTTCTTCTTCTTCTTCTTCTTCTTCTTCTTCCTCCTCCTCCTCCTCCTCTTCCTTGTCTTCCTCGTCTTCCTCGTCTTCTTCCTATTCTTCCTCTTCTACCTCGCCGCTTGCAGTGTGGCAAACCCAAAGGCAGCATACACGCTCGCAAGCGTAGTCGAGATAATAGCATAGATAGGTCCGCACGGTCCGTAATATGTCGTCAACGACGTTTGAAGCGCCGAAAACTGTTAAGGATGACAATATGTGACAATGTTTGAGCAATCTTGCCTTTCACGCCCGTATTTTCACACCCCTTCGAGTAACAGAATGAGAATCGATACTTGTGAAAACGTGTGATAATTGAGAGTGATAGCACTATCAAATGGGAGTGCACGAGAGAAATAGCTTGGTTTACTTGAGTATAACATGTCTGCATACCTATTGACTCTCGTCCACTTTCGAGAATGCCGCTCTGCTTTGGCTGACCTCTTGAAATGGGGGATTTTATCAGTGCACAAACATGTTATATTGAGGTAAATCGAGTTTTTTCTATACTGCACTCCCTTTTTATAGTGCTATCATTCTAAGTTATCACATGTTTTCTCAAGTATCGATTCTCATTCTGTTACTCGAAGGGGTGTGAAAATACGGGCGTGGAAGGCAAGATTGCTCAAACATTGTCAAATATTGTCATCCTGGGCAGTGTTCAGCGCTTCAAACGTCGTTGACGACATAGTACGGACCGTGCGGACCTATCTATGCTATTATCTCGACTATGCTTGCGAGCGTGTATGCTGCCTTTAAAGGCAGTGGTCGCGATGAAAAGCGTTATCTACAAAACTATAGAAATCAGCCTAGATTGAAAACAGCTGAAAAACTATGAAGGTAGCGCGGTGAAAAACGGGCTAGAATCAGAGTTTCTAGGGCCCAAAGATGGTGCGTAGTATTTCACTGGGAGTGTGCGAGGTGTCATGTGCATGTGTGCAGTACATAAAGTAGAGGTGCAGGACCCAGTAGGGTCCTGCACATTCTGCGCACTCCCAATGGGATCCTGCACACTCTCAGTGAAGTCCTGCACACCCCCAGTGAGGTCCTGCACACATCCTGCACACTCACACTGTGGTACTGCACCAAATCATAAACGTCCTGCACCCCATTCACGACGACTTGCATACTCTTCAGCAAGCGTAAGCGTAAGGAAAACGCGTTATCGTATGTGATCTCGCGTTAAGTCCGCGCAAAACTGCAACCAAATGGGAGCTGACAGAGAAAATGGAAATAGTGTGTGAATGAAGAAAAAGATGGATAGCTTCCGAAAAAGTCCTCCGGAGGACTTTTTCGGAAGCTATCCATCTTTTCCTTCATTCACACACTATTTCCATTTTTTCTGTCAGCTCACGTTAAGTTGCTGTTTTGCGCGGACTTACCGCGAGCTGAAAAAAAGCTAAAAAAAACTTGAGAAAAATTCTAAATCGCTAATTTTTCTCCAAAAAAAGGCAGGGCGGACTTTTTTTTTAAGAAATTTTTTTCAATGCGTATCTAGTGGCTCATACAGTGAGTGTGCTTAGTTTAAGAAATGCCTAGCGCATCTCCTAAAAATCGTCAACTGAAAAGCTCACGGTCAGCTGCAGTTAACCGCGAGTTATCTCGCGGTTATCTACCCATTTACTACCACCCCAGATTTATTTCTGAATGCTCCAAAGAAGAAAATCACGAATAAATTAGAGGATATCAAACGAATAAAAATTTTCGAATATTCGAATAAACGAATTATTCAGAAAATTGACTTTTCCGAATATTCGAATAAACGAATAATTCGGATGATTGACTCTTTCGAATATTCGAATAAACGAATTATTCAGAAAATTTTACTTTTCCGAATATTCGAATAAACGAATAATTCGGATAATTGACTCTTTCGAATATTCGAATAAGCGAATTATTCAAAAAATTGATTTTTCCGAATATTCGAATAACGAATAATTCGGATAATTGACTCTTTCGAAAATTCGAATAAGCGAATTATTCAAAAAATTGACTTTTCCGAATATTCGAATGAACGAATTATTCGGATAATTGACTCTTTCGAATATTCGAATGAGCGAATTATTCGAAAAATTGACTTTTCCGAATATTCGAATGAACGAATTATTCGGATAATTTACTCTTTCGAATATTCGAATAAACGAATTATTCGGATAATTGACTATTTCAAATATTCGAATAAGCGAATTATTCGAAAAATTGACTTTTTTGAATACGCGAATTATTCGAATATTCGATAATTCGTTTATTCGACCGATTATTCGTTTTCCGAATATTCGTTGACATACTCTAGAAGAAATCGGGAATCGTTTTTTTCTTCAAATGCTCGGTGTTGCGAATAATTCGGGAATAATCACTTTTCGAATATTCGATTTTCCAAATAATTCGGAAATGGCCTGTTTAATTTTCGACTTTTCGAATGATTCGAAGTCGCCTTCTTTAATCGAATATTTAATTCACGAATCATTCGAATTGGTCGAAGGGTAGTTCCCACCCCCATAAAATTTTAGGGTGTTTTTGAGAAAAAAAATCGGATTCTGCTCAAAAGTGGCAATCGGGGGCAATATCAATATGTCACGGTATCAGGCAGTAAACATGGAGAACTCTTGAAAGAAAAACCATTACACTCTCGTGAGAATTTTTTGCCGGTGGCAAATTCTAAACTTGTATCTAGCGTACCACTTCGGAAATCGTCAAAAGTCGCGATTTGCCATCAAATTTTCCCTAAAAAAAAGCTTCGAAAGAATCAAGTCGAAAATTTCAGAAAATTGACACATAAACCCCCAAATTCGTGATCAGCGCCCCAAATAGCACAACAGGGAGGGTATTAAGTTAAATCTGGAACATTTTTAAAAACGCTTCCGGGGCCCACCAATCGATATGAATAAACTCCCAACCGAAAATCCGTACAAATCCATAACGCTATCAGTTTGTACAAAGTTCGGGTAATGTGCCTTCACCCAAACTTGGGCCAGAGGGGTTGTTTTGGGCGCTGAACACGATTATGAGATCAGTTTCCGAATTCTCTAAAGACTAGTGCACGTTTTGGAAGGTACAACAGGTACAGAAATCTGACGAAAGACGTCTATAACTCTTTTCGGTGTGGTTTTAGGCAGATGCGAAGACCATAATCGGTTTTACACCAAAAACGGTTCTAGAGAGTTACATTTCTTCCAGAATAGTTAGGCTAACTAAAAGTAGCTCCCTTAAGAGCCTCACTAAACATGAGCTAATAGAAGAAAGTGGAAAATGGAGGAAGATTGAGGTGATGATCAGGAGAGAAAGAAAACACGCGGGCGCACGCGACACGACCGCACACGACACCGCCCAGGCCTCCTCCGTGCCGGCGCTAGCTGGGGCGAGACAATCCACACAATGCTCACAAAGATTTTGTGGGCATTGCCCACAATCTTTTTTGTGGGCACTCGACTCTCGCCGGCGCGATTATGTGGAACGTCTAGCGCCGACGAAAAAGGACGCGAAATTGGCCACGCCCTCCGGAGCAACACGCGAGCGAATGCCAGAGTAACATGGAAAACTCTACTGTGGCGCAGATATGGGGCTGTCATCGACCGGGCATGATCCCCCCCCTTCTTCGCTAGATGCTCTAGCGGTTTCCGTGGTTCGTCGTGACTGTGTTCTCATCGTGACCGTGACAGGAATGCGGGAAAATTAATGGGCATGTTTCGTAATATTAAGCAAACTCTTCGCATGTGCTGAAGCAAAATTTATTGATTGTCTCTGATAATGAGCCTGCGACCCCATCGGTTCTCGAGACTGCGGTCTTCCCATTTCTCGCACAAAAAACGATCTATCCATGATGAAACCAAACGTTTCTCGTTGTCCGCGTCTTTTGGGACAACACCACCATTGCGTCTCTTACTGTATGATTTCACTCCAGCTTCCTCCCAGCCACAATTATTTATTTCTTCTGGTATAAAATCGTGGTTGTGATAAGCTTTAGTGGAGTAGCACAGCACTGAAGCTAGGATAACAGTTGCCAACCGCAGACGCATCATTTTTGAATGTTTTGCTTCTCATTGTCTTCGATGAGCAGCATCGAAGTGTGTCATGAACAGTTGTTGTCAGCGTCAGCGGCCGTTGGAAGTACAACAACCTGCATGGGGTGAGAATGGTCGAAGGTTTTTCTGCTCTCTTAATGTAAATAAAATTTTGGAGAAAATTTTTCGATATTTCAAACATCAGGGGAAGGGGTCGTAGTCTCACTGAGGTTCAAAACAACAGCACGTTCTATCCTGGTCACTGTGATAATCGCAGCGTTAGGTCCATGGTGTACCTTCGTCCCTGATCGACAGGTTCGCAGTTGGTCCAAAATCAAAATTGGTCAAAAACGGATTCTCCGCTGAGGACAACGACAGACACGTTTTGCGACGCAACTATACCATAGGCTTTAGCCTGACACTAGAACTGTCACAAGAACGTAATGAGCCTCTCTTAGCAGTGAGGGACAAAAATATAACAATAGCGTGGATGAGCCCGCCTATAAGCTAATTTCAGAAAAGATAAAGCCTCTCAAAATTCAGCGCGTAGTACATTTTCATATAGCGCGCGGACATTGTATTAATAGGAATGCAATGTTTTCATATCTTCTCTCCCTCCCCCGGCTCTCCCTTTGTAATCCAAATGAGAATAGCGACTGCAACCCTTTATTGCTATCGGCGTGTAATTTGTATTTAAAGTGTGCCCGAATGAGAATGGCGGCCCACGCGGCCGGCGTGCTTGGCAGGCGGCCGTCGCATATGCCGCCCTCGGACGAGTGTTGAGTTTCAACGACGGCCGTCCCCTCTCCCCCGTCTACGGGGCTGATTGATCGGCGCAGTGCTAGCTGCCAGCCGGTGCCGGCCCCGTTCGTAGTCGATGGCGGTGGGGACTTTTCGCATGCTCGTCCGAGAGCGGCGAACGCGACGGCCGCCTGCCAAGCACGCCGGCCGCATGGGCCGCCATTCTCATTCGGACGCACCTGGGTCCGGATTCAATACTCGAGGCAATGGCGACCTGTGACTGATAGTGTGGAGGGGCACCATTAAGTGCTGTTGGATCTCATCGATTGTGAACCAGGAAATTTTATTCAAGGATAGCTCCTTCTGGTTGTGCCATACATTTTCGAATAAAGTTCTGTGCACGACTTAGTCATTGTTTTCTGAGTGTGATTCGTCATCTCCTGTTGCATGTTGCGCATTGTGGGGGGTCAGTTCGAGGTGACCACTCTGATTTCCACTACTCTGAGGATTGCAGGGTCGTAATGGAGCACAATAGACTTTCACCTCGACGACGATAGCGAGGACAGCACGAGGGGAAGAGCTGCTGCTCGAGCAGCACGTGCTGCCTTTGTGCCGCTCTAAGCAACATGTGCTGCCCTCGTCCTCCATTTGTCGCCTCAGCTGCTGCTCTTTTTTGTGGCAATAGTACTGTGGTAACATTGCTCAAAGTGGTTCATTTGAATAGCTACGAGCATATTTACAATCAGCATGTAGAGCTCTTTGTTACAAACTTGCAGATAAGAACATCTGGACAGCTTTATGTTAATTCACCTTTCTCTTTTTTCTCCAAAGAAGGTGTATATAATTGAAGCAATCAAACGGTCTTCATCCCAGACGATCGTGGGCTGTCATGGAGCACAACTAACTCTCACTTCCACAAGAAGAGCGAGAGCAGCACAAGGGGACGAGCTGCTGCTCGAGGCGCACGTGCTGCCCTCATCCTCCAATCGTCGCATCAGCTGCTGCTCTGTGTTGTGGCCAGCACAGGGTGGTAACTCTGCTTAAAGTGGCCCCCTAGGTAACGAAGACCGTACTCATAATCAGCATGGAGAGTTCTTCTCTTTTAAGAACATGAACATGCCTACTCCCTGTGAAGTTGAATAGAGTTAACACAGCCAATCGATCGTCAATCATATCACACCTAAGATACAGAGAGCACACTTCCCAAGATACCACTAGCCGTTGTTCCGCAACCACTCCCGCTGAAGGCCATTAGATCGATAGCGGGCAATCGGCAGCTCCGTTTTGCTGACTGCCCGAACACGGTGAAGAAGCACTCTGCGGCCCTTCTGCCACCGCCTTACGGCTCTTCAGATGACTGACAGAAGACAATCCAAAAGCAGTCTGCGGCACATTTAAAAATCACTCTCTAGGTAAAGGGCTGTCAAAACAAAATTTCAAAAATTCGCTTCTGGGCACTTCATCTTGTAGTGCTCTTGGCAAGTAAGGAGTGAGCTTCTACGAGGAAGCTCCCTATACTCACTGGTTGTTGGAGTCTTTTCATTCGTAGATGCCAGTAACGAACAGTGGCTCACCTGCCCAAAGCCAGCGTCGCTCGCAGCGCGAATTTCGGAAAAAGTCTCAACACAGCGTTCTCTGCTCAGCAATCGGTCATTGGCTCCACCCTAGTGGGTGGTGCAATTATGGCTTCAAAAATGAAATCGATGAGTGAGTGTTCGATGACCCACAGGAATAGCAGACTGCCCGCTGGCACGGGAAGACGAGAAAGCCTCTGTCTCTGCGGTGAGCGGGGCGTTATGCCACGCCTTCGAAATTGGGACCGCGCGGAGTCGACTAGCCCGACTTGGCCGGCAGGGAGTGGGCTGTTATTATCTGAGACGGAATACCTTGAAAGCAGTGTCCACGATCAAAACAGTTTGAATTATCAACGTAAATCGAGAGAACCGTAGCTTGCTGCATCAATAATGCTGAAAAAACGGCTTACAACGATCAAAAAATAGCCCTATACGGTCATGAATTTGAATGTCCGCTCACGCCACTCCCGCTTCCTCAACGGCTACCGATAAAAGTGTCTAACTGAAAACCCGAATATAAGAAGGCAACCGATTATCAAATGGGGTAAGTTTTGTTGAGCGGAGTGAATCGTAACCTCCTGAATGTATGCTGTTACCCATAAGGCCGGGTTTTCAGTAGTTCACGGATAGGTGAAAGGAGTGGGCGTGGCGTGAGCGGAACACTTAGGTTTAGTACCGCGCAGGTCTTTTTGAGCTCGTTCGTTTTTTCGACATTGCTCGTGTTTTCAAATTTCCGGATCAGTGAGTGCATCTGAATTTCTTATCCACACCTTCCCCGCTGTACATTTTTTCGAAAATCCTGTTACCAGGTCGACTGTACCAATATCTGTTGCTCGCAAAAAAACAATAGAGGGAGTTGAAGTCAAACGATTCCTACTCGTGAATCTGCAGCAAAAGTTTGTCAATGTAATGCCAGTTTGTCTTCAAGTTAAAGACCAGGCGCCGCCCGGTCGCCGTCAACCAAGAAAGGCTACAATCCAATCGCCAAATCGCAGCGACCTGACGCAACTAACTGCCAACAGCTCGAAGCCTTTTTTCAACACATCCAGTTCATCTCCAAGTGGTGACCCCTCTATGACTTTATCGCTGGCCAAACGTGCGAAACCCATTGCGCGGAAAGCTCACTTTTATCAGCGCGCTACTTCTTCAAACGTAGTACTTTTATGTAAGATTCACATTTTGGTTGCATTAAGTCTTGAGAAAACTTTTGGTTTTTTTCTTATCATAAATCAAACGCGACTTCACTTTGCAGAAAATGTCAATTTAAAATGGCACCCTTGAGAAAAAACGGTTTAGCTCGGCTAAAAACATGAATTATTCTGGAAAAGGGGATGAGTCGTCATTCTCATCGGAAGGTGGTTGTGTGAAGCCGGTCAAAAATTCGAGAGGTGTTCGATTCTTCTAAAATGAGTCATTTAGCGTGTCCTTCCAGATTGTCCAAATTTTACGTTTTTTGAATCAGGAAGTTGTAAGTCGGAAAATTTAAAAAAATCACCTTCTCACTCTGAAATGCGTTTCCATGAATTCAAACCTTTACTCGCATTTTCCATAGAAAAACTGACTGTTCTGGGTTTGGACGACGACCTGCATATTTCAAATGCTGAGCGGCGGTTTGCCAAAAATTAAGCGAAATGGGGAATACCTTTCAACTCGGCATTGCCGCTCAGTCCGCAAAGTGCACGCAGATTGCGAAAGCGTGCTGCGGCGCGGTTGCGAGTATCCTCAGTCAGGAATGTGGGATCACCCGGGCGGTGGGATCACCCGGGCACCAAAAAAAACCGCCCGGGTGATCCCACATCCCTGTCTGAGGATACTCGAAACCGCGCCGCAGCACGCTTTCGCAATCGGCGTGCACTTTGCGGACTGGACAGCATCACGGAGAATAATTGTACCGTTTCTTTACGAAAAGCACAATGCTCCCAGAATTCAAGGCCGACAGTTCTCAAGAACAGCTTTCCAATGAAATTAATAATTTGAATTCTTCCGAAAAATGTTCACGACAATAATTTAGAAACAAGAAAAAATTTCAAGAAATTCTAAAATCGATGTTTCTTGGAAGAAAAGATATCACCATTTACAGAGATCAATAAATGATGAATACTCTGATATTTGAATTCCGTTTAACACTGGACATTCCTTTTAACAGTGTGAATTTCAGCGACTTAAGAATATTTTGAGGAGAACTTCATTCTTGGAACATGTGGATATAACTTTTTGTACAAAGAAAGTCATATTTCGTTTCTCGAGGCAAGTGAAACAGATTATAAAGCCTCATTCACATCTCTACAGTCATGAAACCAAGTATAAATCGTTTCTTGATCAAGGTATAGAGAAATTCTGTGTCAAGAAATGTTTTTGGAAACTCATATTCACTACTGACCGAGGCCTGTGTTGAACGGCCCTCACAAACTCGTGCCAGATACGAGGCCGCCTAGTTTGGGGATGGGACAGCCCACAGTGCCAGCATCAATTCCTTCAATTGTGGCGAAGATCAATGAATATAATCAAGGATGAATCAGCCGTTGTAGATATGAATGAGACTCAATGAGGGCTCTAATTTTCATAGGTCGACCCAGCGCTGCTGCTGACAAGGGAAGTATACAAAGCGTAGGTCGGATCTGCCAAAACGACTAGTGTCGTTAGTATCTTTCGTGGCTCAATAGTAAAACTGCGCAGTACCCCGCCCCGAGGCGCAGGTTCCAAGAAGCTACGAGCTCAAAAAGCTCATTTTTTGTGCTTTTTGTACCTTCCAAAAAGCGCGTTAGTCTTCGGAAAATCTGGAAACGGACCTCATAAATGTGTTCAGCGTCAAAAACTACCCACCTGAGCAAAGTTCGGGTGAAGGTACATTTTCCGTACTTTGTCCAGATTAACAGCGTTCTGGACTTGTACGGATTTTCGGTTGGGCGTTTATTTCTACTCAGGTAAAAATAGTTGTCCAGAATCGGACGAATAGTTGTCGACAATCGGTCGACAATCGAGAAGTTGTCCAGAAAGTTGATAGAGGTTGTCTAGAATTCCGGGATTCGCAGTATTTCTCGAGAATCGCGGCCGATTTGTTCGGAATTTCGGAGAAAGTTGCCGAGAATTTGGACAGATTTCTCGACAACTCCTTCCGAAATTGAGGATATATTTCGAATAAGTCGAAAATTTCCCAAGAATTCAGGCCATCACTTCAGACCCCCCTCTTTACACTACATTCTTCAAACGTTGCGGCTGCTGTTTTTTTTTAATTTTCTTTTTGTGTGGGTCCCCTGTGGTTTTTTTTCTTTTTTTCTCCATTCTTCTATCTGGTTATCAATTATAGTGTATTTAGCCGATTTCTTGAATATCAAACTCGTTTTTTTTGGATTTTCATCTTCTGAAAATAGCGAACATACCAAAACATGGGATTTTCAAGTGAGTGAGTTTTGAAAGTTTTCGAGCTTCCAAGTACTAATCTTTTTTCCGATGATCGGTAGTTGCAGCAATCGGATTTAAAGTAAATTATTCAAGAAGTTACCTAAAAAGTATCAGAACAACGTTTAAAATTAAGAATGTTCATTCGAATAGATCTCGAGTGATTCAGTTCTGACCGAAATATGCTACCCTAAACCTTGCAATAGTTGTTTAGCATTATGTTGGTGTACAATAAGTGCACTTCTGGTGGGTCCACACTTGCAGCCAGCAAATTGGCCGCTGGCTGCAGGTGTGATCCCCCGGAAGTCGACAATTTTGAAAACTAGGAGCCACGAGAGTAGGATATTTGAGTCCATCGTGGTCGATTCACTCTATATACAAACTTTCACCGCCTGAGATGGAGGCTAAACACCGCTACAGTACGTTGGCTCACACCTTTCTCAGATGTGGTCCCCGGAAGTCGAGAATTTAGAAAACTAGGAATTACGAGAGTAGGATATTTGAGTCCAGCGTGGTCAATTTACTCTCTGCTCAAACTTTTGCCGTCTTGAGTACTCCGCCAACGCGTAGCTAAATGCCTCACACGGAAACCAGAGATGCCCAGGGTTTCGGAGGCATCTAGTCTAATTTTGACACGAGAATTTACGTAAATTACGGAAAGTTTAGCCTCAGCTGGTGAAATCTTAGCTACGGCACCCGCATATTCTACGCAAATTCTCGCTACAGCACCCGCATATTCTACGCTTATTCTCGTTGCAGCACTCGGTCGATCGACCCACCCAGTCTTGATCTGTACTAGAAAGACGATCCCTGCCGCATCGCCGTTTCTTCCCACGGCCTGCAGCATCCCAGCGGCCAAAATTGTCTCTAGCAAGGTCTTTCAGAGAGCGACACCGGGTCACCCGCCACGACCACCCACAGAGTGTCAAGTTATTCGTGGGTTGACTGGGCCAGGACTGATAGAACGGCATCCCTGCGTTCCGCGTAGCCAACGCGGGTTAAGATTGCATTTCAACACAGCCTGCCGCTAAATCCGTAGATTCTCGCTACAAAATTATAGCGAGAATATACGGGTTTAGCGTCAGAGAGAACAATGGTTCGAACGACACAAGAATAAGCGGGTTTTAGCTATCGTAGCTAAAACCCTTAAATTCTCGCTACATGGAATGGGGCGGCGTTTCTGGCCGCGCCCTCGGATGCATCTAGCTACGCATTGGCAGAGAATCGGCACTCATTGAAGCGTTTTCCGTTGTTGTAGGCTTCATAATGGTTTTTCCTCTAAGATCCATTACAGGTTATCGGGGGCTATCATTCTAATGCCTAATTGATAGCCATTGCGGGGAATGTTTGCATGATCAGCGCAAAACTCAGAATTTTACTTGAACCTCAACGGAGATGGTCAAACGTCGTCAGAAAGGTCAAAGGATCGTGTTCTCTTCCCCGCGCCGCCACCACCTCGGTCATGCACGACCCATGACTTGGCTCCCTCCCTACGCGTCTCTGCAGAATGCCCGCTATTTCCACTTTCCACTCGCAGCTCGTGGCTCCCTTTCGGACCTCAGGTCCATGGCGGCATGCCGAGGTGGGTGACATTCGGCTGCGAGCAAAGTCACCACCTCAGCACGCACACGTGCATTGAGATAGGGTGGCCACCACCTACATATTTCGCTTGCGATGTGAGCCACCACCTCGCGCCTGGGAGGCAGCTATGAGCTCCCACCTTCATGTGGGATTGCTACGGGCCCAGATTCCTAAGCATCCTAAACATCGCGAACCGCTATCTCCAACGCAACAAACTTATGTTCATGGGAAGAAACGCTAATAAATCCATTCGGAGTAACGCTTCACAAATGTAAAGGGCAGACTCGAATGGTTCAGAAAGTGGTCTTGGAAACGTACATATATCCCTATTGAAATAACAACGTTGTCCAAGTATCCTTCCCTTGATCGATCCTGTCTAAAACTATAGAACCGCGATTTTTTCGTCATCACAGTGTTGACCACCTTAGCTTGGATTGAACTGTGTTAAGTGAGGCGATGATTCTTTATCTTTTGGTGCTTCTCTATTTTTCAAAACTTGGGCAGACGTGGCGAAGGTGTGGCAGTATGTATACTGCGAATTTCTTCAAGTACTGCTTAAAGAGTTTCATTTTGAACCTCAACCTCAAACCTCCTTCTATATAGAAACACTTCATCACTGAATTTCTGAGACGCTCCTTCATCGAATGAGGTTCGGGCTATGTGTGGGATTATTACTCATTATCAGTTACGAATTACGAATTACGATTTACGAATTACGAGGATTTTTGAAAATTACGATTTACGATTTACGAAATTACGAAATTCAGTTGCGCACAGCCCTGACATGGACGCGGCTCCGGGTGCATTCGGTATGGGCTCAGGGCCTGCTATCGTCTGAGATATTCAAAACGGTCCCACGCTGATTCCATTGATGTCTCTGGAATCGTACAAAACCCCCTGGGAACAGAGTTATGTATCCTCAAAAACTGAGCTGCAGAAACATGGTGGACGAGTTGTCCGAGACTTGTAATTTCCGTCATTTGCAACCGATTTATGCGAGCCGACTTGAATAAAGAGAGAGGCTGACAATGAAGGAACGAACGGGGCTATTAATCGAAAACCATGGCTCATCTCGTCACTGTTAAGCTCTAAAGATCGTAAAGTGGGCGTGGCAAGATGGCTTCCTGATGTGGGCGCCCCAGGGTGGCTTTCTCCTATATCTCGCTTCTTCAGAGGAAATGAGAGTTCGCACTTGGCAGGTGTTATATGGTGTGGGTTTACTTTACAATTATGAGGAAATCTAAGATTTCGCAACTGAGTTCGGACTGTGCTTTTAAAGGCATCGTTCGCGCTGAAAGCCAATTTCCATTTCTCAGGCTCAATTTGATGGATGAGCCCGGTTGTCCACACCGAAGAGCTTCGGCGCGTCAAGAACGTGGGGTTATGAGATTGGAAAGGGTTAAAGATGAGGATTCGTAACCAGAGCTCACCAGTCATTTAGATCTTTTTGATAGAATGTTGATGCGAACGTCAAACAACATGAAAAACAATTACGGCACGAACTCAACATGCAGAAAAAACTTTGAAAATGATGGTGACGAGGTCTCCGAACGCAGAAAGATTTAAAAAACCATTTTGACGCGAAATTCAAACTTGTATTTACAATGTGTTCCGATTGACTTTTCTTCACAATTTGAGGGGTTTATGGGTTTCTTCGACATTTTCGTTCACTAGAGAGGCCAAGCTACACAAAAACATGGGAAAATATTGTACGGTTTTCTGCAAGTACGATGCTCTGTCAATGAAAGTAAGCTCTTAGCCAGAGCATATCGCTGTGGGCAACCTTACGCTGTCGACCCCATTGACTACTTGAGTAGTGGGAGGCATATGATCGATGTCTGCAGTCCTAAAAAGGCGGTTTTGCGGTAGCAGCCTTCGCCAAAATATACGGTAGTGTCATAAGATAAGTCATCACTACTCTGCCAGCGCGTAGCTAGATGCCTCACACGGAAACCGGAGATGTCCAGGGTTTCGGAGGCATCTAGTCTTATTTCGACCCGAGATTTTACGTAAATTACGGAAAGTTTAGCCTCAGTTGGTGAAATTTTAGCTACAGCGCCCGCATATTCTACGTAAATTCTCGCTACGGCACCTGCATATTCTACGCGAATTCTCGTTACAGCACTCGGTCGATCGACCCACCCAGTCCTGATCCGTACTATAAAGGCGATCCCAGTGAAGATCGACAGCATCGCCGTTTCTTCCCCAAGGCCTGCAGCATCACAGCGGCCAAAATTATTCCTAGCAAGGTCTTCCAGAGAGTAATACGAGGTCACCCTCCACGACCACCCATAGTGTCAAGTCATCCGGAGGTTGGCTGGGCCAACACTGTTCGAACGGCATCCCTGTGTCCCGCGTAGCCAGCGCGGGTTTAAGATTGCATTTCAACACAGGCTGTTGCGAAATCCGTAGATTCTCGCTACAAAATTATTTCGAGAATATACGGGTTTAGCGACAGAGGAATTGTGGTGCGCGCGAAGCGCGCACCAGATTTGGTTTTGAATGGGCCACGCGCGCAACCCCTTTTTCGAAATCTCAGTTCAGAGTGAACATAGAAATTAGGGCTAAGTTACATTGAAAAGAGCGTAAAAAGTTGGGTATAGACCCTAAAAATGGTTTGGAACGGCTTACTGGTTTTCGAGAAAAAATTTAAAACCCGCTCGTTTTTGTTGTTAATCTCCTTTTTTTTTCAGACGGCGTTCACGATCTTGCGGGTCCACTTAAAATTGAGCTAGGAAGCTCATTTTTGGACTGGAGACTGGAAATGGGTGCAGGTCGCTCCTATTCCAATTTGAACTTGATACCTTAACTTTGAAGGGTACCTCAAAATCGTGGGTTTACATACTAAATTAGCCGTGGAGCACGAAAACTGCTTGGACATGATACGGCTGTGGAGACCAAGACGTGGGGTGGATCTGCAGCCAGCTAACACAGGTCGACGGAGGTAAGTACGGAATTTGCCAGAATTCCCACTCGTGACACGAAATCGATCGATAATCAATATTATCGATTTTCGAGCTTTTTGCACAAAATGCGGCGTGGAGTGGTGATTGCTGATGGGATTGGTTTTCTTGGTTGGGAAATTTTGCTCATCAGTCATTACCGATAAATAACAATCAATAATATTGATTTTTTTCGCCTGTTACTGTTAATGATTTTTGATTGTTGATGGCTTTAAGTCACTTGTTCGGGATATTCTTCTCACCATGCAAGATCAAATATTAATTATCAATAATATCGAGTTATCACATGTTGCTCGAAATGCAGCAATGAGTGGTATTTTTTATGGTTTTGGGTCATAAGTTACAAAAATTGTACTCATACGACAATATCGTTTGTCAGATGTTTCATCATTCCAAAATGGAAATCGTGGAGCGAAATTGGAGTCAGAAAGGGAACCTTCGGGAAAAATATGTGAAATTTCTGAAAATTTAGCTTCCTGGCAAAAGTAACGATTTGGTAATGATAAAAAAAGTTTTAAAAATGTCTTGAAATATCTTAAAAAAGAGATTTGGCGTAAAATAGCCTGGAAAATAAAAAAGGTAGGAAAGGAAGTGAAATAACCAAAAATGTGATTTGGTGGTCGATCATTTCACAAGCTTCTCCGTTAAACTTATCAAAACAAAATGAAGCGCGCAACGGAAACCTTAAGCCATTTTTGAAAGCTGCAATAAGGGAATCAGCATAGGTCAAGCTAGGTGAACGCAAAGCTCCTTTCCATATCGTGCTTGATTTCGTTTTGATAAGTTTAACGGAGAAGCTTGTGAAATGATCGGCCACCAAATCACATTTTTGGTTATTTCACTTCATTTCCTACCTTTTTTATTTTCCAGGCTGTTTTACGCCAAATCTCTTTTTTAAGATATTTCAAGACATTTTTAAAACTTTTTTTAATCATTACCAAATCGTTACTTTTGCCAGGAAGCTAAATTTTCAGAAATCTATGTTTCGAATTTAGCCTTCGTTTTTACGTAGAGTACACGTAGAATTTGCACCCTTGTACCGTTGACACAAGAATATGCGGGTTTAAGCTATCGTAGCTAAAACCCGTAAATTCTCGCTACATGGAATGGGGCGGCGGTACAGGCCGCGCCCTCGGAGGCATCTAGCTACGCGTTAGCAGAGTAATTCCGAAGACCGCTCTACTGATAGCGCACTGGGGCTGGGCAAGGCCAATAGTGGCCCATGTTGAGCGATTTTTTAGACCCTTAGCATATACGATGCACAGTTTGCCTCTCCCAAACGTCCATAGAGCGTGCCAAGTCGGGGATCCGCCAAACAAAGTTTTGTGAAGCCATTTTCTTGGGCTGCACTGACCGTTGTAATCAACGGTTGGGCAGGAGCCCCAATTTTTGGTAAGTGCATATAGATGTGTATGTGTATAACTGTGTGTTAAATTTCGAGAATCAGGAAAGAAATTGCCGGGAATTAGTCGAGAAGTTGTCGAGAATTGGGCAAAAAGTTGTCCAGAATTTTCTAGAGTCTGCGAAAGTTGTCCTGCATTCGTACGCATGCAGGACAACTTTTCGTCCGATTCTCGACAACCAGCTTTACCTGAGTACCAATTGAGGGCTCTGGAAGCGTTTTAGAAAAATTGTCCAGATTTAACTTAAAATTCTTCCAGGGAGGTTTTTCGGGGCGCTGATCAAGAATCTGTGGTTAATTAGTCGATTTTCCAATGTTTTCGGCTAATTTCTTTGAAGCTTCCCAACCGGGGAAAATTTCGAGGGAAAAACGCCACTTTCGAGATTTCCGGGTTTCTACGATGAATATGTCTCAAAATCGTTTTCTGAGGGTTATTTGGAGTGCTAAACACGAATCTGGAGTCCGCTAATCGATCTTTTGCAGATTGCGGTAGATTACGGTGGGTATACGGTAGTTTTGTAAAAATCTCAGATTTCACTCAAAATTTGTATACGGGGGTTATTCGGGGTGGAGAATACGAATTTAACGTCCGTTTGTCGTTTTTCAAAATACTAAGGTGGGTTTTGATCCCTAAATGAACCTACCGTATTCTACAGTAAACCTCAAAATTTCGACAAATGGACTCCAGATTCGTATTCGACACCCTAGATTACCCCTACATACAACTTTTGAGCTAAATCCGAGAAAATTTTTTGAAACTCCAAAAAAAATGCCTGATGGGTACCCTTGCCTTTTCGCCAGGCTTGAGAATGCTCATAACTTTTTTGAGCCTGCGGCTCGCGGCGGGATACTGCGCATTTTTACTATTGAGCCAGAAGAGATACTAACCATACTAATCGTTTTCGCAGATCCGACTTACGCTTTTTATACTTCCCTTGTGAGCTCGACATATCCCCTGCGGGAGAACGGTCATGAGAAAGAAAGGAGAGATCATAAATGAAGAGCAGCGATTGGGGCCATGATGAGCAGCGATAGGGGAAAGAAAAGCGGCAGTTGGGGCCACAATGAGGAGCAGCAGTTGGGGCCACAATGAGGAGCAACAGTTGGGGAGACGACTGGAGCAGTTGGGGCGACTGTAGCAGCGGTTGGGGGCAGTGAGCGGAGCAAGAGGACACACACACACACACACACACACACACACACACACACACACACACACACACACACACACACACACACACACACACACACACACACACACACACACACACACACACATACACACACACACATACACACACACACACACACACACACGAAGCAGCGTATAGTTAGTAGGATGTCGCTTACATGCGACGTTTTAATGCATTTCTCGCCGTTTCTTCGTAATTTTGGTAACACTTGGGGGCCAACGCACTGTTTTGTGTGAAAAACTCGAGAACGAGAATCATCGTAAACACTGCCATTAATTTCTGGCAAAACGCGACATTTTCATGCAATTCACCAGAAAAATATCGTTCGCGGAAACGTCAGGATATCGCATCGTCGATTGCTTTTTTTGAATCTGAATTATTGGTTTATATTCCATGTTCAGGAGAGCAGAGATGGATATAGAAGTGTTATATGTAGAACGCAACAGTTCACCCGCAGCAGAAGTGACAACCTCCGAACATCCTTAGACCTGCATTACCCGCTGATATCCTTAGCAGGATATCCTTAGCTACCTTCAATACACGATCTATAATTTGTACATACATACTCGCCTGCTCGATCTTGCACCTCCAATTCGATAAGTAATCCACAGTCCTCATTATTGCGTTTAAAGGGAGGCTTTTCTCTCGAGCAGTGAGTCACGTTCGTACGGAGCCACGTGCGTGTGGAACAGCTACTGTTTGAATTTGTCTCTTCAATTCAATCTATCACAGTTTCGACGCTTTACATGCCTGATCTGAATCGTTGTTGAAGAAGATTCTATTCACTTCAGGCTTCTTGAAAATGAGCTTGTTACCATATGTCGTGCCACGAAAATCTCTGTAAATTCCTCTATAGCTCTCGCGATCGGCTGGAGTGGATGAGAACGCTGAATGGGGTGTGAAGGCTGGGGAGCAGGGAAGTGCGGAAAATTTTCCTTTGGAAACAGAAAACAGAAAATTCAGTTCGACAGAAAACATAAAAAAATCTCCAAAAATGGGCGAAAACAGAAAAGAGAAAACAGAAAAATTTTCAAAAGTCAATAAATAACGCTCAGCGTATGGTGTTTGGGCTTTTTTACTGCGTTAAACTTTTTACTTAATTTTTTTCTGTCATAAATGTTTTTTTTTGCACAAGTTCGAAAGCCAACAATTGGCCAGAGGGAGAAATGTAGACTTCCGAGAAAGGCAGATGGAAAACTCAAAAGGCCCCTCTAACGTCCCCTTTCCTGAGACAATAAGACTCGGTCATTTGATCAGAAGGTCAATATGTACAAAGAGTACATAGACTTAGTCGTAGCAGACTTGCCGTTCTCTAAGGTGTTTATTTTGACGATTATTTCGAGGTAATTGTGGGTTGTGCTTTGTATTACTCTTCAGCGCGCTAGAGTAACACGTGTACCGCGCGGGTATGCCGTGTGAGTATAAATGTCATCACGCGCCGTTCGATCCATCATGGCGATTTCGCTTGTAACTCTGTAACAGTTTCAACAGCTACATCATCACCCCCCGCATCAGTTTCATCGCGCTTCATCTCATTCAAATTCTGTATCACCCTGGAATGCGTTAAAAGACGAAAATTTGCGTGAATGACATAATTGGAGCAAAACTTTAACCCCACTTCACCAAAGCAGCGACACTGGAGTATTCTCAGAGTCTGCCGACGTTTATAAAGTATTCATACTCGAACATCGGGCTAATCTGGAAACGAGTAGCGGGCGCTAAAATGGAATGAAGCACATTATCGTTATTATTGAATAAAATTTGAGTTATTGCGTTATTACTGTAAGGCATACCTTCTGAGGATATCATCAATGGTAAACCTCGTCTAAGGGTAAGCACTATAAGATAAAGATGAAGTCTCGGCTTTTTCAATCCCTACTGGGATACGGATCCCATTCGATGTCTATTTCGCTCGTTATGTCCCCTTTTACGAGTTCCAAAGATGCCAATTGAAGGCACTATCAACAGTAAAGACAATCTTCGTCTTTATAACAGAAATCGAAATGGGTGCTATCTGAGCGGGGGGAGGCACTATTGCGCAATGCACTTGGCCACGCCCATATTACTGCGCCACACTGAATTTGAGTGCCAAAGGTTTTCCTCCCCTGCCAAAACCAGGGAAGTCTTTGCGGCACGAAAAAATGGGCGTGGCCAAGTGCGATGCCACAGTGCCCCCCCCTCTGCGATAGCATCCCCGTAGGTTTATGGTAGGTTCTAGTCCGCAATTTCACCAATTCTGCAACATTCTAGGTGCATGTAGGGTTCTACTTGTGGCAATGATAGGGAAAGGAGAGCAACTACGAAGCTCCATAGTTGCCCTCCATTCCCGATCATTGTTACAACTCTAGGTACTATGTGGCCGGGGGGAGGGGTATCGTTGTGGCGCGATGCACTTGGCCACCCCCATTTCACCGTGCCGCACTAAATTTGATCACCTACCCGGGGTTTCTTTTCCCCGCCAAAATCAAGAGTCACAGTGGCGCGGAAAAATGGGCGTGCGATACAACAGTGGCCCGGTGCTATCGCAGTCACTGTCACAAGTCGTAGAACCCTACATGCCCCCTAGAATTTTGCAGAATTGGTGAAATTGCTATCAAGAACCTACCATGAACCTACGAGGGTGCTATCGCAGCGGGAGGGGGCACTGTGGCATCGTCCTTGGCCAAGTCCGTTTTTCGTGCCACAACGACTGTCCTGGTTTTGACAGGGGAGGGAAACCCCGGGTCCGCGCTCAAATTCAGTGTGGCACAGTAAAATGGGCGTGGCCAAGTGCATTGCGCCATAGTGCTCCCCCCAGCTAAGGTAGCATCCCCTCGGGCATCAATCAAAGGACTCAGACTTGCGAAAGCAATCATCGAGAACATAACAATAAACGAGAGTGAAACAAGCACCACGAGTTTAACGCTTAAGAGACCGCCTGCTCCACGGCGAATTCCCACAGCCGACCGATGCCGGCTAATCGTTTTCGTGGGTGACATGTGTGGACACACGGTCCGTTGGTAACCACTTCGATTGGAGCAGGCCTTCTTCCATGGTACACAACCACCTCATTTATCGCACTTCCACTCCGCCCAAGAGTATATCGCTCCACAAAGAATTGGAGAGAAGTCATTGTGAAGCAATGATCATTCACTACCTCAAGCACCTAGTGTAATTCGAATTTGAAAGGCATTCCAGCTTCGCACAAACAAGTTGCTTTGAAACACAACTTTTCGCAAATTTTCAGGCTTGCTGGTCACGAATCAAACGTTTTTCTTTCGACTTCTAAAATCTCTGTAGGTTACGGCAAATGGTTAAGACTGCACCGCCCGAGGCAAACCCGAATAAGTTGGAAATTTTTAAAACATGGATGGACCTCAGGTACGTGATGCCCTAATAAGCCTCATGGAGTACTTTTAGCGGTCTCAGAGACTTTGACCTGCAAAGCTGTTCATGGCAACTGACGAAATTTCCAGAAGAAATCCAAAATGGGAATGAGATTCGTGATCAGCATCCCCCCTCTCCCCCCAATGACCACATGGGTGAAGACGCATCAAAACCTCAGACGAACACTAATGGATGACGAAGTGCAGACACCAAATATTTTGTTAAAAGTCGTGGAATAAACCTCATTTCATTCAACACCTCCGCAGCGAAGTTTCAGCACAATCTTGAGAACTGAACTATCTGCAGGCTTTAAGGTCCCCCCTTTCCCACCAGTTACCCTCCACTCGGGACTTAGCTACATCTGAAACAAAGTTGACCGATGGGTAAGATGGCTCATTTACAGCAGTCGACGAAAATTGTATTGGAAACTGGAAAGTAAACACCAGATCCGTATGCGACAACTCGAATAACCCTCGGGGTCAAGGCGGCAAAATTTGAAAAATTGATCTACTGGAGTTATTTCATTTGGCTGACGCTGCTATTTCGAAAATCCACCAGTGGACCTCAGGTTCGTTATGAACATCGTTGATAACACTCCTAGCAACGTTTAGGGCAACTTATTTCCGACTACAGAAGCTCGTGAATTTCGAAAAATGTCTTTTCCAGAGATACTGGTAAAAAAAACTAGGAAGAATCAAAACGCTTGACCACTGTGACTGTAAATAGGTTACAACATAAAGAACCAACTCTTATTCAAGAAAGTTCCCACTTCTTGAAATTTCAAAAAATATTGAATGTCTCATGACGTGGGTGCGCAGTGTGGACACGCGGTCCGTTAAGTGTTAAGTGTGCGAAAATTCGAAGAGGAATGAAATTTCAAAATGGATGCCGAAAACTAGCTACGCGCCGCGGCTGGCAATGGAGCGCTCCAACCCACTAAATCCCCTAGTATTCTTTCATTGCCACAAATCTGAGTAGCCAGGAATGAGCAGAACCTACTTCTCTATAACAAATTTCAAAGAATGAAACATGCTTCCCCACCAAATCGGATGCTAGGGGGAAGGAGTACTTGACCACGCTCGTTTTTCCGCGCCGCAACGACTCTCCCGGTTGGTGCTCGATTTCCGCGGCGACACGGAAAAATGGACGTGGCCAAGTGCGATAGCCAAATGATCCCCCCCCCTGCTGCGATAGCACCCCGAATTGTTCCAATAGCCTAAAACTTCGGACCATACCAGCTAAAACCAACTTTCAAAAGAAGGCAAACGCACCTTAGCCTCTCCGCCGCCCTCATGCATACAGTCGCGCTCCAGGAATTTTACAGGGTATGTTGCCGTGTGTAAGGAATGTGCTGGCATCTACAATACCTACGCGGTAGAGTATATCAAACGAATAAAGATTTTTCGAATATTCGGATAAACGAATTATTCGAATGATTCGAATACGAATAATTCGAATATTCTGCCAAAATCGCGAGTATTCAAATAAGAAGGACGGACCGAGTACGCATAATCGAACTCCTTGTTCGCGGCACTACCACCTTTCTTGAAATTTTTTGTATATTATTATACATATCAAAGCTATGCCAATGTACTTGAGCGAAAAAGACATTTTACATTATATCATGAGAGTATTCAAACTAACATTTACCACTGTCTGTGAGTAGTTGTTAAAGGATACGATCAAAGTTCCTGGATTTGCTAAACAATATATACCAACAATATCCGAATTTCCTCTCAGTTTGTGGTGCTCTCTGAGCGGGGGGGGGCACTGTCGTATCGCACCTGACCACGCCCATTTTCCATGTCGCAATCACTCCTGATTTGTGCAGGGGAGGGAAACCCCGGGTATGTGCTCAAATTTAGTGCGGCACGGGAATAATGGGCGGGCCAAGTGCATCCAGACATAGTGGCTCCCCACCGCTAAGGTAGCACGCAGTTTGGGTGGAGACATTTCACCTTGGGACCGCAAAAATAGTAGGTGAATGCTGAATAAGAACTGGCCTAAAGCTGCAGCAATTGATCTGAACTCATAGAAATTATGTATTACATAATACTCTAGCAGCGTACGGTAGCCGTTTCTGGAACATCGCTCGAGTCTGTTTGGGACATACTCCATTAGATGGAAAACAGTATCTATTACGTCTGCCCACAAATTCGGTGCTGAGCGAGATATTCCACCATTAGGTTTCTGACTATCTCATGCTGAATTTCGGAGTATCCTGATTAAATTCGAACTTTCTACCACTTTGATTAGAGACATTTCACCTCTTAACCCCAGAAATGAATATGTGCCGGAGAATCTGCTTCTCATTTTTCTGAAATTGTTCGCTTATTCGGCCAAGTAAAACGAATTATTCGAAAAATCGACTTTTCCGAATAATCGAATTATTCGAATACTCGATTATTCGTTTGTTCGGCCGAATATTCGTTTTCCGAATATTCGTTAACATACTTTACTATGCAGCATATACTGTCTAGTATACTGTAAACGCTACATATCATCCACCAATCATGACTGTGTGGGCGTACCCGCAGTATATGCTGCCATGACCTTGCAAATCAGAAAAGAGGTAAAACCTACGAAAGTACTATTCAGCGAGGCCCTGAGATGATTTCCTTGTAGCAGGCAGATGCACCAAAGGAGGAATACAACAGACTGTTCCTCCAGCGAAAACATCACATTCGCGCTCGTTTTGGCTGCTGATGCGCCATAGGCGGAGCGGACCGGGCTCGCTGTCGTGAACTATAAATCAATAAACACATAACCGTCAGCTATGATAGATCACTGGTCGAGAGATCGCCGCGTCGAACACCCGTGGCACGCACGCAAGCGAGGAGGTAATGATACTATCATTACCTCCTCGCTTGCGAGCGTGCCGCATGATGACCGGTCACTATTGCATGGAGGTTTTTGCAGTGTGGGCTTCTCGTTCGCCGTGTTCACCCTGAGGGAATGAGAAAAATTGGAACGAAGCTTGAAATCATATCAATTGAAGAAGAACAGATACCTGTCATCGAAATTGTTGATAGCAAAACGTGAATACAGAACACCAAGAATAGTGGTTAATATCTTGCTGTAGTCAAATACTGGGACCATAGGTGTGATTAATAGAAGTTAAGTGTAGGACAAATCGGCCGAAAATAGATAGCAGTTTCAGGAATGACAGCCAATTAAGCATCACTAGAGAGAAGGGGCACGCTGCAGTGCAACTCGTCCAAGCAGAGCGCCGCGAGCTCACCTTTTTGAAGCCCGTCCAGACCCGAGTGCCTCTTCGGACGCACCCACAATATCGCCCATAAACATGGAAAGTTCTAGAAGCCATGTACGACTCCAAATAAGCCTAGGTACGCCTCCAAATGAGCCCCGGCATCAGAGAAACATTGGTAATATTAATTGAATCTTGCTTGAGTAGTACAAGGCTCTATTCGGGTGACGCGGCGTCAGTTCGCTTTCCTTAGAGTCTGGAGAAGCCAAATAAAATCCTACCTTACGTCACGACTTGCTTTATGAATTTTTCTTGAAACTCTGCTCCTTTGGTACCCCGCCGTATTCCACTAATCCGCGATCCCTGAGAACTTGTCTCGATATGATAATTGGTCTATTTTGCTCTTGTTTATCAGCATAGAATTTCGTAAGTTAAGTTTCTGTGGAGAGTTCACCGCAACGGCGTTTGACCTTGTATTTTCCCGAGTTTTTCTGGCCATTCTATGCTTTGAAGAAAGCAAAACCGTAAATGAAATAGCCGAACGAAACCGTCTTAGAGAGCCAAACAAAGAAGATCAAATCGTCTTACGCATCTGACAAGTCGTGCAACTTGTGAATCATGTTGTTTAAAGGCAGTGCTCACGATGATTTTCGTTTCCGAGTTTTTCATATAAAACCAAGCGTTGGCCTCCAAGTGTTTCCAAAATTAAGAAGAAACGGCGAGAAACGCATTAAAGCGTCGAATTTCAGAGACATTATTCTCTGGCCTGGACTAGTTGTCCGATTGGATGAACATGTTCTCGGTGGTTGCGACCGGTGAAAAATGGGGTCAGTCGAAAATGGGAAAATATTTAATGTAAAAGAGTACTAGTTAGGGTGCGAAGGAAGGAACGGAGCAACAGAAAGCAGAAAATGGCGAAGGACAGGTCCACAAAATATTTCTTTGTCACAACGAATAGTTCCTGTGAGAGTAAAGTGACGAGGTGAGAGTAAAGGATTTCGTGCGCTTCTGGTCCGTTTTTCTCAGTTTCTCCGTCATTTTAGATCTACCCGAGGGCAGTTAATCGATTTGCGAATAATCTCAAAATTGAGGATTATCGTGAATACTGCCTTTAAGTCATGGAGTTCACCACTGGCCACCGCACTACGACCCCTTCATTGTCTTTGACCGCTTGCAATGCTAAATCAACTTCGGACATAGGTGCAATTGCTGCTCAGACTTGACTAATTTGGCTAATTTCAGCTGTCCTTGCACTGTAATGTGCTCATAATGCTTAGTTACATACGTCAGCAAGAGCAATTTAATGTTGATAACTATCACTTGCAGGCAACCTTTCCAGGTAATTTACAATAACTTTCTGAGCAAAAGTTGAGCTCCGAGGCTGCATTTGAATGAAATGGCATTTTGTGTTCACCCTGTCTACCCTCTTTCATTCCCTGGGGGCGTTCTCAGATTCAACGAGTGATATTACCAAGTGCCTTAGTAAGCTAGCTGTTGTCGCACCATTCGGCGCCTCCTTTACATGATAGAATCACGTTCACAAAACTTCCTTCTTTGATTTTCATAAGTTGAAAGGATTTATTATTTGCAGGCAGTGTTTGCGATAAAAATTGTGTTATTGGCAAAAATTGTGGTACGCGCAAAGCGCGCACCAGATTTGGTTTTGACTCGCCCATGCGCAATCCTGCGAATCCGAAATCAACGTTTAGAGTAACTGCGGTGGTTATTCTTCCATTCAAAGAGCGTAAAAATCTGGTGAAAACCCCGAGAAGTGGTTTCGAATGGATTCTGGACAGTTGAGAAAAATGGAGAAAACCACTTGTTTTTTGTCGGAAAACTGTTGATCTCCTTTTCTTTTTTTCAGTTGGCATTCACGATCTCGGAGGAGCACTTCCCGGTGAGCTAGGAAGCTCATTTTCCGGCAGGATGCTTGATATGGATGCTAGCTCCTATTCATATTTGGAGTTGAGAGCTCAACTTTAGTGGAACCTCAAAATTGAGGTCAAAGAAAGGCAAAAACATGTGAATATGCTATTACAAACCCCCCAAAGTTCACTCATCCTCAAAAATGAACTAATGAAAATCAACGTTGTCACTGATAGGCCTCCGCGCAAGATTGTGCCCCCTTTGAGACGGTTTCGTTTCAAGCTATGCGAATGAGACGAGACCTTGGAAGTACTTTCGGAACGCCATGGTGTGAATAGGATTTCAGGAGTGCGCAGGATGCCGTAAGTGTACGAGAACACGGTGAGTGTGAAAGGACGGTGCGTAAAGTGTTTGGGACATAACAATAAGTGGAAGAGCCGGAGCAGTAGACGGTGTGCTGGACCTCAAGGGGAATGCGCAGGACGCCATAGAATTTGTATAACCTTCTCATTTTTAAAGGAAAAACGGAGTTATGGCCAACATTTTTTCTTCGCTACAAAATTTTATTTCAAACAAGTAAACCCAGAGCAATGTTAGATCGTTCGAAAATTCCTGAGGCGTGAATCAAGACAGAAAGGGAACCTTTGAGAAAAATAATTGAAATTCCTAAAAGTTGGCTCGCTGGCAACCTAACGATTTGGCCTATTTCAGAGAAATAATAACTTCAAAATGGAAAAAGTGTTTTGAAATAAGTGGAAATTTTATTCCGCGCGAATAAGTTGAATTATTTGAAAAAAAATAGGAAATGTAGTGAAATGACTAAATTAGGATTTGGCGATCAATCAGAGACCAACTAACGATAAGTAGCGACTGACGAAGGATGCGATTTTGCAAGCTTCTCCGTCAAACTTATCAAAGCAAAATCAAGCGCTCATCGAATTTGAAGATTGAGTTCACCTAGCTTGACCTATGATGATTGCCGTATTACAGCTTCAATAAAATGTTTTGCGGTTTTCGTTACGCGCTTGATTTTGCTTTGATGAGTCTAGCGGAGAAGCTTGTAGAATCGAATCCATCGTCTAACGATACTTATCTGACCGGCTACCTATTTATTGTGTTTGGCTACCGATAATTAGGAGATATTGTTATACTCATATACAGGCTAGGACACGGTACCGGGTCTCCTATCTTCATCAGTGGCCAAAAGTGATGAATGGCCAGAACGCCCATTCGAGTTCGTCGGCTCGGTCAGTGGGCGGTTCTCCGGTATAACTCGCTACAATGTAGACATCTTTCGAACCTTGAAATTTACGGTATTTTCCATGGCTGAACATACACAGTTATTTGACCCCACCCATAGTTTAATCCCTTTTGGCTAAAGGTTGAAAAGTGATGCACCTCTCTACTAGAGCCCCTCCTACTAATCTTAGGAACCTGCGTTGGACGATTTTTGGAAGAATGTTTGTCTACTCTTCTCCTTTCTGGCCGAGCACGTTATTCACTCCAAACGAAAAAAATGCCCCAAATGTTTGAGAGCCGCCCGAAATTTCCCCGATGGGTTATTTGAGGCGCTGAACACGAATATGGAGTCCACACTCATTTTCTAGAAGAACCAGGGTTAGGTACGGTGGGTTTAAAGGCAGTGTTCACGATGAATATCGCACTCGAGTTCGACCCAAAATGGGACTGTTTGGTCGTGAGGTAACTAATAGTGAAGAAACTGGGAAGAAAAACGTCCAGAATAAGTCAGATTAACGGTTTCTAAATTCAGGGCGTGGACGAGAATCATGGGCCCTGCCGATTGCGGCAAGCGCGCGCTAATCCCAAAATCTGCGCGAATCGATAATGCTAGCTGCGGCAGAGTTGCTTGGCAACTTGCCATCGAAGCGTGTGCGGCGCCACAAGCTCGTCCGATTGGGGGGCGGACCGGGATAAGTAGGCGCACCGGGAGAGCTTTCAAAGCCGTTTGTATTTATTTCTGGCCAGTTTTCGTTGCTTTCTTCGACCCTATCCTCTACAGCACCTGCCAACTTAGTGTTTCCCACAGAGACCTCGAGAACGAGATTTATCGTGAACACTGCCCTCAATGACAATTGAGGGCACTGCTCGCGATAAACTTCATCCTCGAATTTTCCATGACAAACGCTTCTCGTGGCTCTCAGAAGCAGAACAGCTTTGAAAAACGGAAAGAAAAGCTACCCAGGAGCCGCAAAATGGCTCAGAAAAGTGGGCAAACCCCGCCGCTGTGGGCAAGTCTCGCCCCTTTCCGCCCCTCGACAAGAACAAAGGAACACTCGAAATCTTGAGATGAGCGATGGTTTCCGATCAAAAGCCCCGTTCTTCCCTTCATTCTCAACTTCTCTCTTTACTCAGGTCAGCTCGCATACATTGGCTGCAAAAGACGGAAGTTACAAGCCTCGGACAACTCGTCCACCATTTTCCCTAGCTCAATTTTTGTGGGACCATAACTCTATTCCCAGAAGGTCTTGTACGATTCCAGAAGCATCATTGGAATCAGAAGGAAACCGGTTTCAAGATAGGCAAAAAAATAGAAAAGCGATTTCTACCGCGACTAGTGCCTTTAACTATGATAACTCACTAATATGTAGACGTCTGCAACTCTATCTAAACTTACATTTTGTTCAGAATGGCCACTTTCTCCCATAACCTTCCTTGTAAGCACCGTTCTCCTACTGGAAACTATGATCTTTGTTATTGTTCATTCTGGTTTTTACTTTAAGTTGAAGTGCGTAGAGTCGCAGAGACCTCCGAACAGATTTGAAAAAGTTGCTAGGAGCAGAAAGCTAACCGGAGGCACTGATTAACACTTGAATGTACAAGTTTGTGTGAACAGTATGGAGCACGTCATAACTGCGACGAGCCCCGGAAGTTTGCGTGGAGCTGAACCCTTATTTGGTCTCATGCTACACTAGAGCACCCCTTTACAACGCCCTGCTTTGGTAGAAATCGCAGCGACAGTGCAGGGGTATTGCCTCTGCGGCTCCTACAGACACCCAAGCGGCACTAGGACGGATTCGCAGCGGCGATGCCGTAGCAGTTCCGCCACCGATCGGTGAGCCTTAAGAAAAACGTTATCGAAAAAACTACAAAAGTCAGCTTAGATCGAAAACAGCTCAAAAACTATGAAGGTAGCGCGGTGAAAAACGGGCTAGAATTCGAGTTCCTAGGACCCTAAATTTCCAGTTTGTGCACACGTGCACAGAAAGATTACAGTCTCATGCCAAACAGTCGAAAATCATCGACACTCAGAGAAAGAAATAAATGCAAATTTACTTAAAAAAACAGTTGAACAATGATAGCAAGCACTTCAGTCAGTGTTTTTGACTAGATGTGTACATAAATCCAGAGGTTCATTGATTGAAATTCAATTTCAAGCCAGCTAATGTTCTTGATATAGGAGGTCATCGACCCGAATGATGTGGGGTGAGCTCGTCCACCATCAAAAGACAACAAAGTTCAGGCTTCTAATTTGGCCCAGAACAATGTTTTTTTCGCGATTTTTTCCTATAAGTTCTACTACTCTATACCCAGGAAAGGGTTTAGAGAGGAAAAGAAGACGAGCATAATTGAGCGCGACCACTGCCTTTAACAAAAATAGGACCGACTGCGGCTAACTCGAATAAAATTATACAAATTCATTATACAACCAGGCGAAGCCTACCAACAAAATCACGAGCCTACTGCTGTTATGCCCTCTGTCTAATAGGGACAGAGGGTATCTACTGTTTGGCGACCAAGTAGGAACGGGATGTACCTCAGACTTAGGTGATTGATACGGCGGCAATCTCGTTTTAGCACACAGGACAACTCATCGTACTCGACGCGGGCTCGCTGGCGCATCCCCGTGTGGCCATTTGCTATTCTAAAACGGAGCTGTAGCGGTGCTATTGCGGCAACATCGCTGTATTTTCGAGGGTCAAGGCACTGCAACAGCACAGTGATGATTGCGGATCCCCCGCGGTACTACGGCGGAGCTACCGCGACAAATTCGAGGGTTGCGGTACTTTCCCGGCACTGTCGCGGTAGGTTTGGTCGGAGTAGTGTAGCATGTGACGATCAATGTTTGGAAGCCTGGCTAACCTATCATTGCCGTCCCAGTAGGCAGTGATCTTTGACCCAATCATCGATCACTGCAAAAGTCGTCTTCTAATCACTCGAAAAGTTCAATATTCGAAGAGGCGAAATCCAGAGTAATTCGAAAAATCAAATATACGGAAAAAGTCGCCTCCCGAATTATTCGGAAAACTGAATACTCGAAAAGTTAAAAGTACCGAATTATTTGAAAACCCGAATATTCAAGACGTCAAAATCCCGAATTATTCGGAAATACGAGTATTCGAGAACTTCATACTAATTCCAAATTAGTCGGGAAGTCGAATATTCAAAAAATAAATGAAAATGTTACTGTTATCCTCTCTCTCTCTCTCTCTCTCTCTCTCTCTCTCCCACTCTCTCTCTCTCTCTCTCTCTCTCTCTCAACAGAAAACATATTTCCACCGTTTCAATATTATCAAACCTGGCTGACGTTCTCTGAATCAAAAATCGCTATCCGTAATAGTTTGTGTTGAAAATCGACCCTGGTTCTTATGCAATCTTTTCCGACTGAAAGAAGCTCTATATACGTGTTGAGCTGGAGGTAGCTATTATTCGTCGCACTTTAAATGGAAGATATGGTGACAGGTAAAGATTCAGAGAAAAACATATATGCGCTCATGTTCGTATGCCTACATTTTAGAGCTAGCTTTCAGATATTTGCTACTTGTGCGGAGTACTGTCAGGTGTTCGCATTGCATTCGCCGGACCAGGGCTCATTTTTAATTTAACTGTATTCGTCGTCTGTCTTCTGAATCCACAAACACTGCTAAAAGTGAGTGTTTTGTTGTTAATATGGAAGTCCGATTCCGGAACGCGGCTAATGGAATAAGGCTCAAAACTTATTCGGCTTCTTCGCTTCGAAAGAAAGGTTTCGCCCGCGCGGTCGGCGTGTGTGTCGAATGGCTGTCTGAAAGCCATTTTTCAAACTTGGAAATCGTGTGGCAGGAATGCTTGACGAATTCTGAGTAGTGAAACAATGAGCTGTTTGCAGGCATAAAAAGGCTCATCCAAAATTTTGCCTTTGCGACGAACACTCCACAAGCATGCCGACCGCGTGGACGGACAGTCGAATTTGGACAGACTCTACTTGATCAGGCATCAGTCCTTTCAGTGACGGCTTATCCAGTGAGTATTAAGACCACCCACAATTTGGTAGACGATAGACGTATTGGCAAACAAAACCAACTGTGTCAAAAAAAGTCCAGAACGCGAAACGAAAACGTTTTGCGTTGTTAATATTTATTGCGTCTCTATACGGAGTAGCATTTTGTACTAAGCTGACGTAAGCTGTCGGTTCCGAGGAGTTATATGCAGGACTGTGCGGAAATATTTTTCAAGATTTTCGGAAACAGAAGCGGAAGAAAAATGGCCAAAAACTCCGGAAACGGAAATTGGGAAACGGAAGAGACCAAGGCAAATATGGGTTGTCTCATTCTCACGCTCCTTTGCTGCTCATCACTTGCAGCTCTCATTTGATAACCAATGAATTCAATCGTTACATTAACAACTGCCCGAAGTATAACCACTACGAGGCACTCCACGATTTCGATTTGCAGCTCCTAAAAAATCCGAAAAGGCAATCCCGAAAATTACTTACGACACATAAGTAGCCGCCCTTCAAAACAGTGTACAGCCTGTTCCCCAGAAAGTAGTCCAAGTTGTCGCGGCCGTCCAGATGCAGCGGACCGTGTGGATGTGGGCGGCCGCGTTGCGTTTGAAGGCTGATCAGAAGTCAATTTCCCGATTCTCAGAGTTTTTTTTTTGAACTCTAAAGGCAGTGTCCACGATGAATTTGGTCCTCGGTTTTTAGCCGGAAATCGAAAGTTCAGGATCTAATTGGAGCACTGGGGTGGAAAGAACGAACGAATACGAGCCCCAAAGAGCTCCATACGGCTCCGAAGTCCGCTCGCTCTATTCCTTCCGCTCGCGGTCGAGTTTTCCGAGGAACAGTTTCTCCGCTTCTTCATTAGCATTGGGGCGCGAGCGCGGCTGAGTTTTAGCATTGGCGCGCATTTGCACACGCTGTCTACTTCAACCATACCCGCGCAACTGATCAACCGTTGAAATGTGGCTTTCAAGAAGAAAAGCTGATTTTGGATGTTTCGCAGCGTTTTTCATGATTCTTTCTTCACTGATGAAACAGTCTGACTCTAAATCTTCGTTTTCTGGTGGAAACTCGATAACGATTTTTATCGTAGACACTGCCTTTAATTGCCTACTGGAGTGGATACCAGACGATTGAATTTTTTGAACAATAAAAGAAAACTCCTCGGTGAGGATAGGAAAATTCAATGTGATCTGACTCAAACGCGCTGCGCCACTGCCCGTAGCGACCTCCACCTGCCTCCGTCAAGACTTCTTCCTGGGAAGACACGCTGTGTGTGCAAGAAACCGTGTCTCGAATCTTATTGCTGTTGTAGCGGTAGACTAGCGAAGGAATGGGAATATCCCTGAGTAGGCGTCCAGATTCCTATCACGCCAATTTCTTGTCATCATTCTACGCGGTCGCAGTTTCGGGACCCCATGCTCCGTGATTGGTCTCAGCCAGGCTGATATTCGATTGAACACCAGAGGTCGGTTGTGATTTCCATCGCCTCATGATGTCTTTAGACACCCTAGGCTGGACCGACCACCATAAATCATATAGCACTATTTTACTCCGTTTCCGACCCCAAAAGCCCAGAAACGGGAGCGGAACGGAACAGCCCGAAAAGCGCCGGAAATACGTAAACGACATCGGAAACGGAACAGTTCCGCCCAGCCTTGGTTTTCTGCTTTTCTGAAGCCTTGCGGGAGGGTGTCAATCGGATTGAAACCGGGCGGGTTTCATGGCCAAACATCCCTAATTCAGAAGTTTGAGAGGCTACGAGAAAAAGCTGTGTGCAAGTTTTCACACAGTCCCATTAACTCCAAGTCTGGACCCTTGGCAGTCCAAAATTCAATTGCATAAGGGGTTCCACCCGTTGGATAGTGAACCCTGCGATTTGCCAACGCGGCTGACCAATGTCCACCACCTTACCTCGTTCAAACTCTTTTACATTAGCCGGGTTGAGGAGTGAAACTGTGACAATTTATGGGGATTTCTATGTGGGATTCAGCTCCTTTTTTTAAATCGGAATTTCGATTTTTAATGGGGGTCTTTCGTCTTGTAGTGTCTTTTCAGATGAAGTACAGCGAACTCCCGGCTTCAAGGGAATTGAAAACAGTTGAATGGACTTTCATCTGGTTCTTCTCAAGTTGTAAACAGTTGAAACTTCGTTTTTAAATCGCAGAAACCTCTTTTCTACAAATTTCACGTCGTATTTATCTGACTTGTTTCAATGTCCCTCCTCCAACTTTTCGCTTCTCCCCGAAAAAATTACTACCCCCCCCCACCACTCGTTGGCAAGCTATGCACACCTACTGGATCCTGCACGCAGGTGTGAGCCGTGCATTTGATCAACAAACCCTTCCCCTGTTAAACTGTGTACTGAGAAACCCAGATGCATAGACTTATTTCCATTCTGTTCCAAATTTAGCGATTTGTCAAAGCTTGCCTGAACACATCACTGAATACAGCAAAAACACCTGCGCCCGAGACACGCAGCTGTAGTAACCCCTAATTTACACGATTGACGGGGACCAAGTTCTGCAGCAGTCTTTCGATATGTACCCTTTTCATAGTTTTTTGGGTTATTATCATCAACAGGCTCTTATTCCTACACATGCTCTTTGAGCATGCACATTTCTCTTCATTAAAATACCAATGGAAATGAACTTTCATGCATCGGCAGGCTTCAGTAAAACAATGGTCTTAACACCGAATTTCGATGCCTCTCAAAGTAAGTTTCAATGGTTGGATTAATGTCGTTGCAATAGTAAAGTAGTCTAGGTAGTCCAGTTGCCTATGTGTTCTTTTAAAACTTGTAGTGGTATTATGGTACTGTTCTAACCTGTAGCTATAGGGTTCTAATAAATTGATCTTTCAGTATTGAATTTTTTATTTGTGTGAAGGGCTATACCGTTTTAGATTTTCAGGAAACCTTTTATGCACTCAGTTTTGTCTATAGTATGATATCTATCTTTCTACACATAGCAGATATCGTCAGTGAAGTCCTCCATAACGTCTTCTCAAATGGCTCTTTTTTAAGCGACCATGTAACAATTTTTATTCGAACTGTCAGCTTTTACTATACACCATCTGTGGTCTTTCTTATAGACTTGAATCGTATGGCATCATTCTCTTCAGGAAAACTTGGCAGTATTTTCACGAGCAGGTTAGAGTTACGACATTTGAATGGTAGATTTGGAATTAGGTGGGTGCACGCAAAAGTCTCTCCAGTAAATAAGGTCTGCTCGTACAATTCGGTATAGTAGATGGACTAGCTCCAAAAGTCGAGGGGTAGCACGTCGGCACAATAGCGTTAGTACTCCGGCACAAAGGGATTAGCAGCATTCCTGCTGGACCTACTGCTAACAGAAAGAGCTGCTGCCAATTGGCAGGAGCTCCTGCTGCTTGGGCTCGTATACAACCCCTTTGTTTACCGTGGCACGCGTGAGTCCGGCAGCCTCCTCTCCTTGTGTCTGCTGATACTCGCCTCTATTGATTTTTCTGATACGAATGAACATTGCAGCATCCTCCTGTACGATTGCGGCTGGTATATAAGGCTGCTGAGTTCTGCAGTTGGCCATTTGAGGCCGGTCCGAGAAGGTGTCCCTGCGTCGCTTTCTGAACGTTAATCTTGGACGCTGAGAGGATCATCTCTATGGCTCATAGCCAGGGAAGCGTCCTAGCTGAGGACCGTGGCAAAGTTGGCCTCCTTGCTGCGGGTCGTGAAAAGGATTAGACCCAAGACCACTTGAGAGGGTGGTTTTCCGAAATTCTCCTCCGTTTGCAGAATAGGCTGTCGATAACGAGGGGTTGAACCCCAGCGTACGCTGGCAGAACATGCTGTTGTTAGCAGTGCCTACTGCTGATAGCGAAGGGTTGTATCCTATATTTGCCCTGGGATACAACCCCTATTGTGCCGACATACTACCCCAGCGACTGTATGATGTCTGAGAGGGTGACGCGTTGTTCGAGCCAACCAAGTGAAAGCATTGCAAGAGAGGATGCTGCTGCAGCAGAACGTTCCCCCATTAGTATGTGTATGTCTCTGTCGTCTTCGTGTTCACTTGCTGTTGTCCTTTAAGGGAACCTCACGGCTTAATCCGCGGGAGAATACGTTTTCGCCATAACGTGAGTGAGCCAGTACATTGAGGCGACTATCTTGTGTCATGATAAAAAAGGATTTACTGTGCTGTTATCGTTTTTTGATTTGATTTGATTTGAGTTGATTTATTACACGGCAGAACCGTGTGATAGACAAACAACAAAACGAAACAACTAAACGGCAACTCAAAAAGACTAAAGATAGAGGATAATAATAAAGCAAGTCGATAAGCTGACCACGAGGCAACACCGGCACCATGAAGGAATGAGATCATACAGAGATCGCTCTTGGGACAACAGATAACTCTGAAACGCCTTCTTGAACTCAGTGAACATCCCTACTACGAAACCTGACCGAAGTAATTTAATGAATTCAGATTTCAATTTCAATTTCATCGACATCCTTGTGTCAGCCATTGCTTCGGGGTGTTGGTACTCCTAGCATCAGCGCAAGGCAAGCGCCTGCTTCATATTTGCGTCGTTTACCTGATGGACATGCTGCGAAATGAACTCGGAATGAAATTTGAGCCTCGAAATGCAGATTCTAGAACGAGACTGCGTCCAATTCGGTGCAAACGCAAAAGCGCTGTTTCATTGCACATCAGTCACTTAGAAAGAGGAAATCTTGTTGCCTAAGTTCCTAAGCCGTGTTATATGTGTTAAGAACCACCCTGCTCATGCATTCTAATACTCAGTTGACTGAAATATTCCAGGAACAATGTTCTGTTCATCTCTCTCATTCTTCTGGGTCTTTCTGTAGCTAGCGGCCTATGGTCGGAAGAATTTATCAGGTTGGTCGCCTATGCATTCGACGTCGACGTTGTTTTCTTCACAGCTGATCCAGGACTTCGTATGGTGAGAACTTTGCAGAACACGAATATGCAAGATTGGGGTTGGGTAGGACCTCTCAGGGTCTCTTCAGTTGGCAGCAGGTCCTTGAGGTGTCGCCACGGAGCACATCTGCTGAAATGGGTAGGGTCCGCGCGAAAGAATCCGCCATCGGCCTGAGGAGTACATCTTCTAATCTCCTGTCGCTGGATACGGAGACCATGACGCGAGACGGTGTGCGTGCGTGCTGAGCGGCCTCCGATTTATGCAATTTACCAGAGTTCGGAGCACTTCACCGCAGTAGAGGTGCCGCATGCTTCAGTTCGTTTTTTCTTTCCGTCACGTTCCACAGGAGTTCAACATTCCACAGGAGTTCAAATAAAAGACCTTGCGCTCCACAGATAATGGTTTCAGTCGGCTCTGAACCTCGCAAAAGCTGTTAAGCATTGTCTGTGATATTCAATTGATGTATTCTATACCAAGTACTCAGCCATTGCCTGGATAGGAGCTTTAAATTTCTAAGACGTCCCTGTTGATAGCGCAGTAGTGCTGGGCAAGGTCAATAGGTGCCCATATTGAACGTTTTTCAAAACCCTCAGCCTATACGATGCATTGTTTGCCCCTGCCGCACGTTGGTAAGTCAAGTCAAGTTGGGAGTGCGCATAAAACATGCCTAAACATAAATCGCAACCTCCCACCTTCGTGAACTATTCCACTGTCACAACCAACGATTGGGTGTATGCTCTAAATATTGGTGACAAGAGTTCACGTAATAATTTTAGTCTGATGAATGGGCGAGACTGCGACGGTAGATCGCCGCGTACGAATCGAAACCCCGTTGGCCGGTGATGCCGCCAACACCGCACAGCCAGCCGCCTGGTCTATAATAATAATAGGTTTATCGGTAACATGAAGGTAAAGTAATAGAGGAATTCAAGTTGAATGAGACGCACCGATGTTATGTAGGAATGTTATCATGACCTTAGAGTTAATACGAAGAATAGAGATTACGACGAACGGTTTAAATCAAGCGAAATTATGATATGAACGATTAGTAATGACGAAACACGGTGGGTGGAGTGGGAGCGTACGGTGGCGAAGGGCAGTGGGAGGCCAACACTGCAAACCGTGTGAGGTAATAAACGGTTCCGGGTACCAACTTCGTAGGCCCGCCAACGCCGCCAAGGCCCACGTGACTGCATCTTGGGTGTTAATAAACGAAGAGAGAAGTGGAAAAGTATTGTTTAGAAATATTAGTATAATTACAGGTACAACCATTAGCAAGAAATCATTAGCATGAAACAGAAGGGGAGATAGAGGAGGATGAGAAAAAACAATGCAATTCTATCCTGTGAGGTGATTAGTCAAAGGTAATACCAGAAATGCCTAAGCAAACTGTTATAGTAGACATAACTTTAGTACTTAAGTAAAATCGTAGTAAGTAATAGTAAAAGGATAACCTTTAACAGTTGATAACAATTTTAAAATGACAAAGAGCAGGAATTGAATCTGAAAAGAAGCAAAGTTAAAAGAGAGAGGGAGCGCAAAACTAAAATTAAAATGAACCCATCCTCTTGAGATAGACTTCGAGTCCACTACTGAAACTTTCCGGCGTTGATGAAGGGGGGCGCCGGACTTCAGACTAAATCGAATACGAAAACCATATATACAGATGTACACGAGCTTAACTACTTTTCAATAATCGAGAATCAGTCGAGTTGTTTAGAATCCGGCAAGAAATTTTGTAGAATTCGAATGAATTCAGGACAACTCCTCGCCGACTTTTCGACAAAATTTTCACATGATCGTGGTGTCTGAAAACTCACAGAGCCTCGGACCATTAAAGGCAGTGGTCACGATGAAAAACGTTATCGAAAAAACTCTAAAAATCAACTTAGATCAAAAACAGCTGGAAAACTATGAAGGTAGCGCGGTGAAAAACGGTCTACGAATAGAGTTTCTAGGGCCCAAAGAAGCTAGTTCGTGCACACGTGCACAGCGATGACGAAACAGATCGCAGTCTCATGCCGAGCAGTCAAAAATCATCGACATTCAGAGGACGAAATAAATGCAAATTTAACGAATAAAAACGGTTGAATAATGAAAGCATCACCTCAGTCAATGTTTTTGACTAGATACACACATAAATTCGGAGGTTCATTGATTGACATTCAATTTCAAGCTAGCTGATGTTCTTGATATAAGAGGTCATCGATGCCGATGAAGTGGAGAGGGCTCGTCCACCATCAAAAGACAAGAAAGTTCAGGTTTCAAATTCGGCCCAAAACAATGATTTTTTCGCGATTTTTTCTTATAGGTCCCACTACTCGAGACCCAGGAAAGGATTTGGAGAGAAAAAGACGACAAGCATATTTGATCGCGACCACTGCCTTTAAGCAACCCTGCACATTGTTCTGCTCACATCTGTTGCTATCAATTTTACTGCTATTTCGTCAATAGATTCCGAACTTCTGAAGAAACCTCAAATCTTTGCAGGCTATGGACATGATGTTTTGTGTTCCACTATTCGTATCCTGTTCCATATACGTACTCGTACTAATGAGGCTTCGTGCGAAGCAGGCTGCGAGACTTTTTAGCGACAACTGGATTATTGTGTATCGAGCAGGGAGAATGATGACAACACAAGTCTGGCTCGTACTCGCATGTTATTTGGTACTTCTTTCTTTCAAATACTCAATTGCCTGTTTTCACTGCACGCGGTGGCGGCTGACACGCTCAAAAATGGTATCAATTTTATGTCTCAAATCGAAGGTTTGAAGCTAGTAGTATGGGAAACTAACGAAAAGTTTGCAAATACAGGAATAACGGCTGTTTTTGTTATGGGGTAAAATTGGACGAGTTATGCCCGATCGGTTGAAATAGCTAATATTAACGATGAAACGGTTGGGATGGCTAAGCCGATAGACTCTTACAGCCTGTATCACGTCGTTGGAAGCGGGACAGGGGCTCTCTACACACCGAGGAAGGAGTTGTACCGCTTTTGCAGTTTGAAACGTCACGGCTCTCAAAGCGAGCGAAGTGGTCCCGAGTGGAATTAGAGCCGCAAAAGGTGGGACAACTTCTCCCTCGGTGTGTAGAGAGCTCCTGTCCCGTTTGAAGCTTCAAAAACCAGCCAAACTGACCGTATTCGTATATCGAGGGGGCGGGGTTAGAAGCTCATGGGCGTGGCTGACGGAAATTTTCGACTCAATTTTAGTGGTTTTCACTCATTTTGACGCTTCCATCGGCGTGAGCATTCTACTGGGGGCCATACAACCTAAGTAGCGTAGTTATCTAAACAACTTTTTTCAAGCGTGTCTGCTGACTTTCAAGGAAAAGACGACCGCAATTTTTTTCAATTTTTTGAAAAAAATCTGTAAATGAAGGGATGTTGAAACTTTGGAAAGGGAAAATCGAAATTCTCAAGGGGACAAAGTCATCGGAATTTTTCGGATAGTTTACTAGAAAACCTGACAACCTCTGCAGCTCCACTGATGAAAGTCTCTTTTTACCCTATAAGTATAAACGAAATTAGAGCAGGAATATCTTCTCTTTTAGCAGGACTTTGAAAGTAGAGATCAAATCATTCGAATCATACGCATGATGACAATGCGGCTGAGACGTAAGAATGTTTTGTGAACCCGTTTATTTTGTTTCAATTTGTTCCCTGGTTGGGACGGATCAATACCGTTAGTAAAAAGGGGAATTCGGCCCGATCTCGATCCCGACACGACGAAATTAACGGAGAGAGTACGCCTTGTGATATTTCAACCTTTTCGGATTATTTCTCCACCTATACTGATGCATGCCACTTCCAGATTGCGGTAATGGTTCGAGTGCTGACAAAGTTTTCGAGGTTTTCTGACGCTCAACTGCATTTGATTGCAATTCTCCTCTCTGAAGCAGCAGAAGGCATTCCTAGCATAACCATTCCGCTCATCGTAATTGTGAACCGTTTCTCTTTTTCGTGAGCGATTCTCCTGATGTGTTTGAGTGTTCGATAATCGATTTTGTCGTACAAACAAATTAACTGTTGTTATGACATCTTACTCGAAATGAGGTCAGGTTCATAAAAGATAATCCTTTTGCTTGAAGATGAGTTTAACCCCCCCCCGCAGCTCAACGCTCTGCGTCGCTATCACGCCTTTTCGGTGACTCTCAAATAATGGGTTTGCCGCTGATGAATCTAGCCCATGCCCGGGCTCACGCTATGTAGACTACCCTCAAGTGCATTTGACAGGCATTTCTCATACTTTCTGAGCAGGGCAGAAAGAGGTTTCTTTCCGTTCCAACACTTTGGTCTTAAAAATGGCAGCAATTACAATTGAATGATATGACTATTGCGACACATGATGTGTCCGCAGATCTCCCTCTGAGAAAATCCGTAGTGACGGCACCGCAATGACGCCGTGTAGGTGCCCTATAGGCACCTACACGGCGTCATTGCGGTTCCTTCATTACAAGTTGCCCTGTCTGCACGCCGATATCAAAGTAGGCTCCGCAATCGCACCTCGCTGAAGAGCCGATTGTCGCGTCGGCTGAGCGTTGACTCCGCGTACTGTCGTTCTCGGAGCCACATTACGGTCCGCATTTGCGAACTAGACAGTTGCGTCACGCGACACGATGACGATCGTGCTGGGAGAAAGGCGAATCGTGCCGGGACCAAAAAGTCTCAGCACGATTGTCATCTTCATGCGTGATGCAACAGCCGTTGTCCGCAAATGCAGACCGGAATTTGTCTCCGAAAACGATAGTGAGGGTTATTCAAAGACATTGTTAACGATAAAAAACCCTATTTTACTTTTCGATGTTTTTGAGTAGGAAAGTTCACAAAGTAGAGTATAAAAGGGAAAAGTCTCCATAGACTTCTCAAATAATGGAGAAAAAATCAACGAAGGAAACGCGCGAAACGCATTTTCACACCTTAAGCAGGGATGAGTGAATATGTCCATCGTCACGCCTATATACCCCTTGTTCGAGAGTAAGCTATGTGTCATGTTAGAAAAAAAAGCTCTCGATGTTAATTCCGAAAGTGTCTTTATCCCCAACGAAGACTGACAACTTGAGAAAATAGGGTTTTCGAGTGACTCAAGCAGTCGATTATTTGAAAAAGGACGACTATCGATACAACCAAGAATGAAAACAAAGTTTGTAGCTCGAATGAAGAGAATTTTTCTCGGCAGAAATCGTCAAGTACACTCGAATAATACCCACATTTTTCGATTAATACCCGAGTACTCGAAAATTCTATTCATCTGGGAACTTAAATTGTCGGATTTTTTTCGAGAATTCGATTCATTCATGAAATCGAAGTGGTTGCTTTTATTTCATTTAGAAAGATTACAGTGTTCGGTTTTCAGATTATTTCGAAAACTGTAAAAAACTTTGCCTTATATTCGGTCAATTGGAGAAATCTGAAAATTCAATTCTCGTCTCGGGTCACGGGCCATTGAAAAAAGATTTGCAAAAATATCTATGGAATATTTGGAAGTTTGTTCAAATAGGCCGAGAATTTTTCCGAATATTAATATCAAACGGATGGAGTAGGGTTTTTTAAGTTGTTCACTCATTCGGAAATTTCAAAAAGTCCTTTTTTGAAATTCTCATTCAATCGGGAAATTCAAAAGAGATAATTGAATAACGCCTCCTTCTTCGTAAGTTTCGAAAAGGCAACATTTTCGAACCTCATTCATTTGAAACTTTCTGACAGTTCCCATTTCAATTTAGAAAGTTTCGAGGTGCTCTAAAAATGCAATATTCTTTCATCCATTTGAAAATTAGTGTCGAATGACCATGCCTACTGTGCAATGTACCTACGGGATGAATTCTGAAATCTCAGACTCCGAGAAAACACCCAAAAATTTGTGAAATGTAACAAATGACATTGCTTGTAAGATCTTGGTTGCTACAGCTTTGAAACCGAAATCTCGAAGAATACAAGAAGCGTAATACACGGAGACGTAAGAGCACCAGAAAATGATCAAGATTATATTAGATAATCTCACAATATAAAAAAAGGATTATTACGTGGGATGGGAACTAATAAGAAGGCAATTTTACCACATAGGCGGAGCATGCCGTGGTTCAAATGTAGATAACATAAAAGAACACGAATTTGAACAAAACCGAGAAAGAAATCGACGAGTTTAGTTGGAAATACGATCGATACTGCAGTATGACTGATGTGAGCCAGTTCGGAGATGTGTCGAACGCGGAGCCGACGGGAAACTGAAAGCCTGCGCACTCATCGCGAAGCCGACGCGATTTTGCCGAGGAGCCGTGTTGTCGACGCTACCTCTTTATCGACTTGCGGAGCCGACGCGCAAGGCTATCGCGGGGCCACTGCGTCACACACCACTTTTCCACGATCGCGGAGCCGCCAATCAACTGCCGATACCCCATCGCGATACCAGCGGGAATCTCGGGGCTATCGCGAAACCAGCAATACCGATTTTCTCAGAGTACCTCCTTGCGACAATCGCAGCTAATGCTGAACCCAGGTTTGATGAAAAGAGTTTTCGAGGATGTGTAGAACAGCTTTACTACATGTAAGGGTAGTTGGCGAATAAAAGTTTGTTTGGGAAGAATGTCGGAAAGGATATAGCATTGAATAGAGCGGCCAGTTGTCAATTGCTACTTTGCCTGAAGGATTAATTCATTGAACACCTAGAGTTGAATCATCACAAAATTTATTTCAGCTTAAGGCTCATTCATAGCTGGTCGCTTCGACTAGTCGCGGCACTGCCAACAGGTACAAAACCCATCGCGACAACAGATCTTGCACTGAGTCGCAGTTTGCAGTTTCAGTCACGATCGCCGGGCGACTGGGGTATTTCATAGCTAGTCGAAGCGACCTGCTCGATTTTGTTAGGTCGCTTCGACTAGTCGCGTCGCTTCTATGATGGAAACGATTCGTGTAGTCGAAGCGACTAGGCCGTAATCTTTCGTCAGGACGTGGTGTATTCGGCGCCAAATTGCGGACGTCAGAGCTCACCCACAAAAAAAACGGCATGTGAAAAGGAACAACGAGTATTTTTACACATTTACGATTATAGAGGTGAGAAAGTTTAATCAGGCTACCGCGAAATCACATTTCATGCAGAGCTTTCGGCCATTACTAACGTTAGTTGAAGTTTTATGTTGCTGTACACGCAAATTCCATCCCTTCGTCTTTTGAAACCATGTCTTTGTTGGAAAACTATGCAAAACTAATTTATTTGAAAGATTAAGGTACCGAAGTCACAAAAAATCAGGAGGAATCAGCCAAAAACGAGAAAAAATGTTTTTTTAAATTCCTGCGGCGTTGTCCGCAATTGTCCGTATTTTTTACGCAAAACTGCGATCGCCCGAGCGACTCGAAATCAGTGGACGAAGCGATTTCAAATCGCGGCAGTTTTGTTGGTCGCTTCGACTTCAAGTCGAAGCGACCAGATATGAATAAGTCTTTAGCAAAATGCCTCCGACGGAGCGGCCTGTTCCCACCCCTTCATTCCATCTGGCCAGATTGGAAGGGTTTTACTGACGTTAGCTTAAACCCGCATATTCTTGGGTCGCAGAAGCAAGGGGGCAAGTGCTACGCAAATTTTACCCAAAAATAAAGTCTAGGTTCGCTGTATTGATCTCGCTGTAGCTAAACGCGTATATTATCGCAATAATTTTGTAGCCAGATTTTACCGGCGTAGCGAGAGCCTGGGTTGAACAACAATCTCAACAGACCTACGCTGAACGCTGAGTTCCGTTTGCACAGTGTTTCTCCAGTCAGCTCATTAAGTGATTATTACACGACACTCTGCCCCCGGTCGTGGAGGGTGACCCCGAGTCGCTCTCTGGAAAACCTTGACAAGAACAATTTTGACCGCGGAGATGCTGAAGGTCGTGAGGAAGAAACGGCCATGTTGTTTGTCGAAGCTGGGACCACCTTTCTAGTGCGAATGAGAATCGAATGGTTCAAGACAGGTTGGATCGATCGATCGAGTGCTGTAGCGAGAATTCGCGTAGACTATGCGGGTGATGAAGGTAAATTTCCACCAACTGGAGCTAAAAATTCCGTACTTCACGCTGACTTCAGTGTTCACGATAAATCTCGTTTTCGAGTTTTCAGCGAACAACACTATGCTAGCAGATGCTGGAGAGGATAGGGTCGAAAAAAGCTGCGAAAACGGGCCAAAAATCGATAGAAATAACTGCGAAGTGGAGATTTCGTGAGCCCAACACGCCTGATAAGCCCGCCCAACCCCACTTTCGGCGAGCTTGTGGCGCCGCGGACGTTTTCGACGGCATATCGCCGAGCAACTTCGCCACGTCCAGCCTGATCCATTCGCGCACATTTCGCAATTAGCGCGCGCTGGCGGAAGCTAGCAGTGCGAGAAAACTCGTCCAATCCCTGAAGCTGTTCGTACGTTTGAAACCGTTGTTTTAGCCTATCCCGAGTGTTTCTCTTCACTGTTCATTCACTATTCGCTAACTCACCACCAGGGATGAGCGAAAATGTTTTTTTTGAAATTTCGGAAATTGGAAAGACCACTTGTATTTCGAAAATCGGAATTCGGAAATCGAAATGCCAAAAACTATCGGAAAATCGGGTAATCGGAATTACGTTCAACTGGATAGATTCTAACCACCCCTGTTGGCTGTATGTACCTACCCTACTGCTAATCTGTTTAGCCTTCAGCACTGTCTCAAATCTCTTGCTGGAAGGAGACCTCCCAATAAAAAGACATAACGAAAGGCTAGTCTTCTTTCTCATTTAATACGTTAATCTGGAACACGACAAAAACCGGGAAACCAGACTAATTCTGCCCAAAACTCGCTTCAATTACAACAAGTAGACCAGAGTACAGATGGGCAAAAATTCTGTAGTAGGTGAAGGCCCTTTGCTGAATTTGGTCTAGCGCATGGACGAGGCCATGCGGAGTTCGCGACATCACCGGCTAACGGGGGTTCGATCGCGCGTCTACCGTTGGAGCCCCGTCCATTCACTACACTACATTCTGGGAATAGATCATACGTATATACACCCTCTTCTGATTGTACTGTGCTTCTCTGGGCCAAATTCCGGTCCGCTATCGCGTCTCGACACGCTTTGCGGCCGAAAGCACCTAAATTGGAAGAGTTCCCAGCGCCGCAGCCGCCGACCTGTTGATCCTAGGTGGGTTCTGGAGTCTGGAAACTAAAAAAAATCGCAGAAAACTATAAAAAAGCCACATCGAGCCGGCTTCGGCGCTGGAAACTCGACCGCGTCGGGCGCGTGCGGCCGCAAAGCGTGTCGAGACGCAATTGCGGACCGGAATTTGGCCCAGAGAAGCACAGTAAACTCGAATAAAGATAAACACGGCAGAGGCCCAAATTAGAATCACTTAGAGGCAGTGGTCGCGATCAAATATGCTTGTCGTCTTTTTCTCTCAAAACCCATTTTCTGAGTCTCGAATAGTTGGACCTATAAGAAAAAATCGCGAAAAAACCGCTGTTTGGGCCAAATTTAGAGCCTGAACTTTCTTGTCTTTTGGTCTTTTGATGGTGGACGAGCCCACCCCACATCATCGGCATCGATGACCTCTTATATCAAGAACATCAGCTGGCTCGAAATTGAATTTCAATCAATGAACCTTCGGATTTATGCTTACATCTAGTCAAAAACATTGACTGAAATACTTGCTTTCATTTCTCAACTGTTTTTATTAGGTAAATTTGCATTTATTTCTTTCTCCGAATGTCGATGATTTTTGACTGCTCGGCATGAGACGGCGATCTTTTTGGTCGACGCTGTGCACGTGTGCACGAACTCTCATTTTTGGGCCTTAAAATCTCTATTTCTAGCCCGTTTTTCACCGCGCTACCATCATAGTTTTTCAGCTGTTTTTTGATCTTAGCTGATTTTTGTAATTTTTTCGGAAACGTTTTGCATCGTGACCACTGCCTTTGAAGCAGAGACAAACCCAAACCTCCCTGAATGAAGTCCAGTTTGAGAATGGTTTAACCTGAATCTAACGGTAAAGAGTCCATTCACAGTGGGTTTGTGGTTTTTCTCAAGAAAATGTAGTTCCTGTCGATATGTGAATCTCATTCCTTGCTCTTTTTGAACATCAAAACAAATCTCCCTAAAAGTTCAGGTTTAGCCCTTTAAAAACTTCCTTAAGGTCTGACACAAAACAATGCTTAACCTTCCAAAATTGTAATCGTCTAATCATTTCCGATTCTTTCCGCATTTTGGGGCGATTTTCAGAAATCGGAAATCGGAAGGCGAAAAACCATCGGAAATCGGAATTATGCTCACCCCTGCTCACCACCAAACAAACCCATTTTTGAGTCGAACTCGATTATGATATTCATCGTGAACACTGCCTTTAATTCATGCGTCAAAATTAGACCGGAAGACTCTGGAAAGCTGGGCATCTCCTGTTTCCGTGTGAGGCATCTAGAGCCCCCTTGACAGAGTGTGTTTTTGTGGACGTCCGAGTCCAGGGGCTAACAGCTGTCACACATTTCGGTCGCAGTTTTCTCATCGATTCCTGTACTCCATCCGTCATTATCAATTGGCGCCTCACTTCCTCTTACAAGCAGTTTCCGTACACTGAACCCACTCCCGCAAACATTTCTTCGGCTTTCCGCTGACAGATAATTCAGAATGATGCTGTTTATTGTTTGGTAAGTCATCCTTTAATTAAATGTTAGGTTGGTGCAAAATATTTGTGTATTCTCGAAAATGTGTTATCATGTGGCAAAGTTATTTTATGTAAACTAATCGAACATTCAGAAGCGGATTTCTTTCTTTGTCCAATATTCATTGTCTCTTCTGAAAAATTGATCGACTTAAAACGCGAAATTTGAATTTTGGCGGTCGATTTCGAGATTGGAGACTCCTGATAGAATATGTAATGAATACACCTTCAGTCATGTACCCTAAGCTCTGAACCCAACCAAACCGACAAACCGTTTCGTGCAATTATGAATCCGGCCTTAGCTAGACATCGATCCTTTGCTTGCTCCTAAAACCAGCGCTTATTTAGGAATACATATCTCGGCTCCTCTAGTGTGCTGGGAATAAACAGGCAGATGTAGGCGTGCTGCGGTGTTTTTCAAAGATGCTGTTTTCTGGCGCGAATGGGGATATCCTCGACGTGATCTCTGACACACTGCATTCTCGTCTGTTTTCGTGTCTGTGCGACTGATATATTCCATGCGACACATTAGCGCCGCTACTCGTCGCCTTCTCGACGCTTTCTGACGAATAAAAGCCGCGAACCACATCGGCTAAGACCTTTCCTCGCATAGCTCTAGTTATGAAGTACTGCGTGAGGCGGGTTCAACCTCTGTTCTAAAGAATGTCAGATGCTAATGCTCTTCATTGTATTTGCTCACCTCTTCTAATTTATAAGGTTAGCTTTGCAACGACTAGAGTCTGATTTCTTGCTACATACTAGGCTTCACTTCCTGCCCAGCAGCAGATTGGACCTCCTCACATCGTCTCAGAGTTTTCTTTTGAAAGAGTTTCTCTGAACTCCTCCATTCCTTGCATCCTATTCCTTTCGTTCATATGTAACTCTCCTCGCTGAAATTATCCAGCACCCTGAATTCTCTCCGCAATATTCAGACCGATAAGTTCTGCCCTTTCTTCATTCAAATCGATAACGAGCTGATTCCGACAATGAATTCAAACTTGAGAAAATCTCAGGTCTTCAGATTGTTGCGACCTACTAATTTGTTGAAAGGATGCGAAATCGGTATGTAGGAGTGATTATGTGCAGAATCCAAAAATACCATTCGCTTCTTCTCATCGTCCGGATTCCAATAATGTATCCCAGTCTGGAAAAGTGGTCGCTTCTTGGCCTATTCATGACATATATGCGCTCATAAGAAGTTGAAATGCTTCAACCCTGGCGAAACTTGAACCTGAGCATCGTGATGCTAACTTCGAGAGTGTCTCCATTTATAGGAAACAGTAAAAATCTACTAAGATAAAGGACCGAAGAGACCCCGTTTTCACACTTTTCACCGACGCCATCATCACGATTTTTCGTTGTTTCTGCAGAATAAAGATTCCTTTTCATTGTAGCTAGAAGGCCCGTACAAAAAAAAAGAGCTCATCTTAATGTTGGGCTGACATGAGGCACCTCAAAAATATTTTATGCGTGTTCAATCACAAAGAAAATTCGGACTTCAGAAGTCACTGAATTGATTGGCCGCGGTCGAATACGCAGATTAGCCGTGCGGCGAGCGGTCTCCTAAGTGCTAAGCCCCTGGACTCATCATCAAATTAAGGGTTTCCCATCCTGTTGTCCCGCGAGGGGAATCGATAGAAAAAAATGCACCGAGCCTATGAGCCGAGGAAGTTCTGCAGGTGATTAAGAGAAAAGGTGTTAAAGCGAGCGCAATGAAGCTTGCGAAATGATTTCATGATTTCAAAGTCTGTTGGAGAGATCAGGCCCACTTACCTACCGCATAACCAGCGACCACGGACAAGATTTTCCTTGAAACGGTTGGAAATTATTTGTTTTCGAATGTACATTCGAATAGTATGCTTTGCATAAATATTCGAGTGGTCCCTTGTCCGAAAATCGCATAATATAGCACCAGTTTTCAAGGTTTGTAAATCGAATAGTATTGGAATGGTGTGATCGTGAAATTTTTGAAATTGGATAGGTAGTCGTATAACCAATAATTCGATTCAAAACTTTTTCAACGTCACATGCTAAATATGTAATAGTAAGTGGTTATTTGTACACGACCACCCTCAGGGTCCTCAGTGTGAGTGGAGGCGATGTTCACAATAATCTTCATTTTTGAGTTTCTTTTTTGCTAGAACTAGTATTGAGGCCCGGGTGAGCTAAGAAATTAGGGGAAACGCACCGGAAGTACACGAAAAAACTGTAGTCTCGCTCCGCCCAGTACCCTCTGTGAAGCGTTTTGCCGAGACGATGAAACCTTTTGTGAACCCGTCCTTTGAAATTGTCAATTTTTCTGTCTCTCCTTTGACTCATTTGGACCCTAACCAAGGCTGTTTAGCATAGTATGTTCTTGCATTATCATTTGGCCTCCTTGTTCACAGGCCGCAATCACCGAGAATTCGTTCAGCCCAATAGACAACTTCTCTAGGCTAGAAGGTTATTTTCCTGGAATATGGAGATTTACTGCATTTTTATTTTCACTTCCTCGTGTTTTAGTAACACATGGTGGCCAATGTGTTGTAGGCGGAAAACTCAGGAACCGAAATCATCGTGAACACTGCCTGACAAAGCAGATCTACTTCGTTGTACCCCTAGCAGACCACCTCCCGTTGTATAGTTAGCCTCGACATGACTGCGATGGTCGCCGTAGTAGACTCTGTTATCAATCAGGTCTTCGGCGCTGAATTTATTTCGTTTTCTCACGTAGGCACGCCGCCTACGTGACTATTATAAACAAATACCGCGTCATCTCTACCATACACAACCCTAATCTGTGATCGGGATCGTTGCCCCTATTCTTACGATGACACCTGCACCAATAGAGGTGGCGCGGCCTCAAACGATTTGCTTCTCTAGGCAATTTGTTTTTTTTTTCTCGTGAGCTGAACCTCGTAACTGCTGTTAAAAGCAATAGTCTCGATGAACTTCGCTCTCGAGTTTTCGGGGTTAAAGGCAGTGTTCACGATAAATTTCACTTCCGATATCTCCATGGCTTACGGAAGGTCTGGTGCCCTATATAGAAAGGCATGCTTAAAAAGGACAAGAAAGACGCGTTTTTAAGCCAAAATAGGCCCTCTCTTGTTTACGTTGATTTTTGAGCGTGGAGGAATTGACCGCTAGAAGGATCATACCTATCAGTGCAATGAAGCGATCAGCTCGCTTATCAGCACTTCCTTCACTTGATCATTCCTGTAATCTGAATCTTCATTTGTTCATTCCGAGGGGGTGGATCTGGGGCACCAGGCGTGTCTGGGGCACCAAAACGCTTGTTTGCAGCCGTTATTTTGCCGCTCCTGGCTCGTTTTCTACCATTCTTTCGACACTGGGAGCCTAGGATCCTTCTCGCCTGACATTTCACTGTGCAAAGTCAATGAGGATGATCATCGTGAACGCTGCCTTTAAACCATAATCATAGCCCTCGGATGCAGAAAAGCCTGGGAAGAACGGGGCCGAGCGCACTCTCTAAGGCGAAAAACGACTTACAAAGGAAGTGTCTAAAGCGATAAACACCCCAATTGTGTTGTGTGAACCTCTCGGGCATCTAAAGTAAAACTGCGAAGTATCCCCTCCCGATTTGGTACTTCTAAGAAGTTATAGGCTCAGGTCGCTAGTTCTCTGTACCTATAGTTTTTTCTGGATGTACTGTGCCTTTTAAGCACAATCGACGCTTGTGGATAAAGTTTGATTATACGGACAGGCCACTGTGTGTAGCGACCTTGCCAAACGTGGAGTTTCAACCTTTCAGAATATATGAGAAAACATGGAGCACCCATTCTCTTCGGTCCCTTCAGGGTTTTTGGCCTTAATAGGAACGAGACGCTAGATGGATTGTAATCAAAATCAATGTTTCTCCATTTGTTTTCGGTCTAGCAGCTTCGTACTGTACTCTAATTCAATGCGCGAATGACAAGAGAAGACAAACCCCAGACAACTCGTTCTCATTGTTTAAATCCACGAGCTTCGAAGAGCCATAATTCTAGTTGTAATGGGTTCTGAGCGATAGTGGGGACACCATTGTGATAAGCTCAAAATTCTCTCCAAGTCGAGCGTTGAAACTGGAAACCGGTTGTGAAATTAAACAGTGCCTTTGAATGCAATGTCTACTCTGAGAACCGCTGCCGAGTTTTCAACGAAATTCAAAAGGGTCTGGGCCTATGGAAACATCACACTCGAAAAAACGGCTAAAAAGAGGCCCAATTAGTTCTACACGGCCCTAAACTTCTGTGCAGAGCGCGATCCCCGCCCACTACACTCAACCGCTATTGATTAAGGCAAACGATGGAAAAATCGACTTCAACAAAGCATACGATTATCAAATGAGTCAAATATTCCCCATGATGCATGGATTGAACGAATTCGCCCCATGTGATTATTATTTTCTTCTCTGAATCGAATTTTCAGTTGATTGTCTCGATCAGTGGACGTTTTGGACGAATGGGCAGGGATCGCGCTTTGTAACGGAGTTCATGGCCGTGTAGCGCTGTTTGGAGCTCTTTTTTTTAGCCTTTTCGACATTGCGGCTGCCATGAGCCCGGCACCTTTCGATTTCCGGTGGAGACTCGAAGCTTGCAGCATTAGTTGGAGCGGAATAACGTATCCGTGACGCTGATTTTGAAAAAAAAGAGATGGATTTTGGTTGGCAGACAAACTGAGGTTTTTGGGCTAGCCGAGTAATGTGGCGTTTAATTTGTCTCCAAGGCTGGCCATTCTATTCCACTTAATCCTTGCATCACTTCTTCCTTCCTTCTTTCTGCGTAGACGTTCTCTAAGGCGTTTTTGGTCATGCGTATAGGGATTTCTCACTAGTAACCATTGAGGCATGCGAACGAGCCTCGACATCTGCCCGTTGCCAACCTTGTTTACATGTTAAGCTCAGGCTTCAGTTTAACAACTTCCGACAATCGATTAGATTTGGAAATATTTTCGATATCCAATACGGCGCCAGCCGTAGAGTTTAAAGGTGAAACATCAGCAAATGTTTTCAACGAGCCATAGATGGGCGGAAAAGTTTTTTTTTGCCCTTCATTTTCTTATACATTAGTATAGAAATGAAAGTATTAGGCCAAATCGTCGAATCTTTGGTCTTCTATTTAGTCTAGCGATTTGAGAAGGCACGACCACTGCGAGTGGCCGTGCGGAGTTTGCGACAACACCGGCTGGCGGTGTTTCGATCGCGCGCGACTATCTACCGCAGCAGCCTTGTCCATTCACTTGACGAAATTGCGTTAGGGTACTATGTTTTATAAGGGCTAGGATCCATGAACGCAATCCATGGGCTCCGGTTGGGTTTGCCTCCAAAGAATGCGTGCTATTTCCGCCGCAAACCCAACTGTAGCCCACGGCCAGCCGTTCATGAATCCCAGCCGAGGTCTTTTAGTATGCTAAACACGTTGGTGTAGGTTTCAGAATAGAAACTTTCAAATAATTCGAGGAACCTTGAAATTGCGGGAGAACGTAAAGTGAGGACGCACACTGTATTGCTGTACAGTCTCTCAGAATATAACTAAGTATTCAGGTAACTTTTACTCACTTCCGGTGGTTCCAGTTTTTTTTTCTTCACGGCTTCCATATTTCCCCAGACGAAAATCGTTCGATGATGGTCGAGTGTGTACGGCTGATCGCTCTGTAAACCTGTTCCCTCTGGAAAACTACCTAATCATGCGACATTCCCTCCACATACACCTACCTAGTCTGCTCGACCTGATGTTGTCCTTATCGGCCAATGGCGCCATTTTGGGACCTCACACCTAATTGCGGCGCTGAGATAACAATGAGCCTCCCACATTTGTCGTTGACGCCATCATGACGTGGTGACGGTGGTGCTGTACTATTTTGACACTTCACATGCTAGATGGCGTTGTTTAGTCCATAGTCCAAACCTATCATAGAAGTGACCTTCGACTTTTCCATCGGAATTTCGAAAAATGCCACCCTAACCCTTTACATTTCTCATTTCTCGTCCTCCTTTTCCCTGTTTGTCGAAGCAGCTCTCTCTCGTGTAGTCCTCAGAATGTCTTGTTGTTCTTGCCACTGCACTGCTCTCATCGTCTCCTCCTCCCTCTGGACAACTATCACTCATTCCTGTTGACTATATGATGAGCTTTGAGAGTCTCCGTTCAATCCTCACTCTCTCACCCGCTCACCCACTTTCCATCAATCCTCCACGGGGAAGGCTTTGACTTTTAGAAGTCCACATCGACGGGGGAATGTCGCTTACAGTTTTCCTGGAAAGCTCTGATTTGTTGCATTTCTATTATGTTGTTCTGATTTTTACTAGAATTATATTCACCAAAGTTCACCCGCTAGGGATATCAATCTCTTATGTTTGCCTTTACAACTTTTACAACTAGAACGGCTTCGAAATTTCTTTCGAAGCCGTTTTCAAAGCGATTTTCGAAGTCCAGCTTCTGTAAACAGGGTTGTTAATGGGTTCGAGTCTGAGGCTCTGAACTTATCGAATCCTTCAAATGCTAGATGGCGTTGTTCATACACGTTGTTCATACATCTATCTCGATAGTCGGGTTACTCTTGCTCCATGGGTTTTTCATTAATGAAACTAATCTCAATTCTAAATTTCTCCATGTATGTATTTATTGCCAGCAACGTGGCAAACTATTTCTTACCAAGATATTCCCTGAACCTTCTTAATGTTAACTGTTGCTTCGTAAATGTTTCTACTGCGGACGTAAACTTCAAAGCTAAACTTTATCCACAACACAGTTTTATTTTCAGACTTCCTGGTTTTCAGACTTATAGAGAGAATCGCGTACCGATTAGATCAGTGTCTGTAAAACACTACTGCTCGCAGGATTAGGTCAGGAGGCGCTGTCTTAATAACTTCCTTAAAAATCCACCTTTTTCTGTTCTGAAGTGTTATTCAGGACCTTAAAGAGAAGCAATATCCAACAATATAATGTTTGGTAAGATTACGATTTGAACAAGTGTTCGTAGTGCGGGTTCTATATCGTGACGCAGTACATATAGCGCGCTGTGCGGCGGCATAGTGTAATTGTTTACCATGTGGCAGACTAAGAATTTCATCCCAACTTTTTGGTTTAAGCTTAGTCTTTAGCAGTCATTAATTCTAGTAATAGCTTTTCTAACCAGCATCTTACCAAAGTCGCTAAAACGCGTTTCCGCGCGCCTACCTACGCAAAATAGTAAAACATCAGATACGGTTTCCGCGCACGCGTTTTCGCTTCTGACTAAATCCTACGCTGGGTATTAAAGCTCAGAACTCCGCAGCGACGAAGTTACAACTCTACCTACAAACTTCGCGCAAAATTTAAATAGCGATAGTGAGGAAGTCGAGTTCTCTCTGTTCCCTCTGTTTTCTTCAGTCGCACTCGTCCTCTACACTACATTGGTGAAGTATAACATAGGGTTTTTGCTTGGCAGGGGTCACATCAAAAGGATCGATTCAATGTTGAAGGCAGCGCACGCGCGAAAAACCGTATCTGATGTTTTACTATTTTACGCAGGTAGGCTGACGAGGGTGTGATAGATAGCAAATTGGCCACGCAAAACATTCAAATTTCTTAGAAAAGTTTGTTTCAAACTCCTGGAGCATTCAACTTCCTTTGTGCTACGCCTCTATCGGTGTGTTATGTTTGATACGCCAAGTTCGGCAATTTGAACGTCTAGTTCAGAACCTCAAACTCTTCAGATTACTTAATTATTTTTGCCTTTTTCTACTGTAAAACATCTCTAAAAATGATAGGGTTTAAGTATACACGTTATGATGCGAGGACCTTTTGGAGTCAAGGGTCGTCATTTTTGAATTGCCTAAAATTACCGTGGCGCTTCTGTTCCTCGTGGTAGTTGAGCGGCCTGGAGAATCCCTTTTTGGACTACAGTGCAGTTTTCACAGGGCCATTGAGTTTTGAATATATAACATCGCATTCTCAAGCTTCGCCAACTATCTTAGTTCAAACATTGGATTAAGAAAAAAAAAACAACCAAATGGTGTTTTCTGCGCAAACGCTGCCTTCAAGCCGATCTTAAAGGCAGTGTTCACGATGAAAAAAGTGTTTGAAATTCCACTAGGAAAGGGTAGTGGAGGGGAGCACTGTAACGTTGACGTCGAAAGAACGCATGAAAACGAGCCAGGAATAGCCCCAAAAGAGCCCGAAGTTGCCACTTTGAGCGCAAGGCAAACCTCAAAAGCGCAGTACACGCCCACCGACGTGAATAAATTAATGCTCGAGATCGTGAGATGAGCGATGGTTTCCGATTATTGGCCCCGTTCTTCCCTTCATCCTCGACTTCTCTCTTCACCCAGGTCAGCTCGCATACATCGGCGGCAAAAGACGGAAGTTACAAGCCTCGGACAACTTGTCCACCATGCTTTCCTAGCTCAATTTTTGAGGTAGCATAACTTTGCTCCCAGAAAGTCGTGTACGATTTCGAAGACATCGTTGGAATCAGCAAGAGGCCGTTTTCACGATAGGCTAAAAATTAGAAAAACGATTTTTATCGTGGACACTGCCTTTAAACATAAGGGGACTAAATTGCAGTAATGTCATAGAAAGTCAATACATAATTGCATCCACCCAGGTCTGCAACTGATAATAGAAGACTAACTGGTTGGTCCCAATCTATCATTCAATCTGCAGTAATACGCTGATGGTTTCTTCTTATGAATTGGTTTGGGAGTCTTGAAAGCGAATCAGCTAGACAGTGTCTGAATTGCGCTTTGACACTGACTAATTGATGTCTTTGTCTGCTTTTGGAATTTGTCTGAAAACCTAGACATAGCGCAAGCTAGCGATATTGGCTGTTTTTTTTTCGGAGGGGGGGGGACTTATTTACGTTGGAGGCCAGGTCTCCAAACTTGACTGCAAATTCTAGCGAAATGTTTGATTATTTTTCTGTACAAGAGACTGTGGATCCAACGCTTTCTTCCAAATGTGTGTTCCTCACGAAGAGCGTGGAGCCCCCCACCATTATTGATTCCCATCTTTGGCTATAGGTTGTCGCTAAAAACCTGCCCTTCCGCGCATGCAGGCGCGATTGTGAGGGCTTTCCTGAGTGTGCGCATGCTGTTCACGTGCGACCATAGAGTGCTCCCTCGAATGGGTGGGCTTCCCTTGCCCGCCCTCAGCGCCGTTTATTGTGCCGCTGCTTTTCGATCTCATCCACGTCCGCCGATGACGCGTCTCGTCGACTAGGGGACGGTTATTCAGCGAGATTTATGATTTTCTGTAATGTTAAGGAACTAGTTGCATTCATGTCCGCTAGTGGATCCTTATGTCTTTTCTTTTTCTAGTGCGAGACTATTAATGTGTGAAATGAGTTCCTTCCTGGGGAAAGCTTATGGTTTTTATTTTATGCAATTGTTTCTATCAGGATGTTCCATTCAGTTGGGGAAAATTCTTCAACTTCATCTCACGGGCAGACACCCCCCTATGTTTCGTCGACATGATTCCTGACTATTTTCGCGTCCCTTACCCCAATTTTTGCCATTTTTTCAAATCATCCCTTGCAGTAGTCGGCCAATTTTAATTTTTCTTTTTGCCAAAATCGTGGAATTCATTTTATTATGAGCAATGCCTCGAAATCAACTCAGCTGTTATTGAATGTGAAAAAATCGATGCCTATTCGTCTATCGCCTTGATGAGAACAGATTTTCAGTTCTAAATCATGGTGGTAAAATGAAAGATCAATGTTTTTAATCCCGAAGGACCTTTTTTGCGTATATAATTACAATCATTTGATGCCATTCATAGTCTGTCCGAATAAGACTGCCTGTCCCCATGATCGGCGTGCGTGTCAAGCGGCCATTGAGGAAGGCATTTCTCTAACAAGCGGTCCCACGGCTGCGAAAAGCTGACTGGGGTATTATTCATCATTCGTCTGAGATTCGTGCTTATCCATTAGCATATCCGAATAATGTCTTCACGACGACCGCTTCACGCGCACGCTGAGCGCGTGGGAGAACAGTGCCATTCGGACAGACTTCATATTAAAACTCTCACGTATTGCGATTGTTGAATATTTTTAAATTATATGAGGAGTGCCTGCTATAGAATCGCTTTCTGGCATAACAAATATTTTTTCCGCGACTTCATATATAATTAGAAGTTGATCCCGATGGCTCCAAGTAGGATTTTTAACTATTTATTTGTAATATTCATATTTATAATTGCCTTAAAATAAATATTTAACTGAAAAGTTGTCGTTGTACATTCTACTGAATAAAGAATCACGTTGTTTTTTCTCCCGAGCGGAGGCGTCCAAAATGATGCGTTTGCAGGTGATAGCAGTCATGTTTTTGATGCGAAACACCGTTTGCATTCGTTTTCGACCGTAATTTTCGCCACTTTTCGGCCTATGCGATTTCGTAGAAATGATGCAATCGCTCGGTGAATCCGGTTCTTAATGGGAAACGATTTCCTGATTCCTCGTCGCTCTAGATGACGACGATCCACACAGTCAGGATCGACTGGATTCCCAACTACTCCTATCTGTTTGTTGAAGATTGCTCCCGAGATTCTCTTACTATCGCGAATTTATTCGGAATTGGTTCTCTTTGATGCCATCATTGGCATAACTTTCATGGTACTACCAAATATGTTTTGTTTCGAAGCTAAATTTATTTGATTTTATCGCGTGCGTTTGCGGAGGGAGAAGAAGAGACAGCGATAGAGATAGAAACACACGCTCGCAAACACACGCGATGCAACCAATTGAATTCCGCGCCGGAATGGAATGTATCTTTCTGTTTTCTAATGAAATTTATTTCCGAACATCGCGTGCGTCTGCGCGCGTACGCTGCGTCTCCCTCTCCCCACACTTTCTCGCTGTCTGTACCCTCCCTCTGCACGAGCGCGCGAGGGAACAGAGTATATTTGGCTCGGAACCAGTGGATATGGGGGGGGCTAAATTATAATGGAAATTGACCTGAAATGCTGATGATGTCTGTTTACAATCGATATCTGTGCCCGCGCACATTAATTTGCCCTCAACAACGTCGCCTGTCTTCTCATCAGGGAAGAACGGATAGTGATTTTTCACAAACCGGATAACTCTTAATTACCCCGGCACCTATAACGGATTGGCCAAAAAACTCTGATAACGGATTACGAATAATCCGCTTGTTCCTGCTTCTCATTGTCAGACAGCCGCATTCAACGAGTGGCGAAAATGCATTTCAGCCACGTAACCACTTGCTTTGAAAGAATTAATGGCTTGAACACGTGCTCCGGTCAGCAGCTGCAACTTCTCTCCATTAAAAAAAACGCGCTTTACCAGAAGCACGTCCCCTCATTGTGCTCGAAACCGTCTAGGCTTCGAGTCGAACGCATATCTGACACACATTCAATGCGATGAGTGGGTAAGAAACAGCACGGTAGACGCTCTTTGGTCGGTAAAACTTAGCAGTAGGGGCAACCATAGTAACTTCGGCAGACTGACTGAGTCTGTGTCCTACTCAGGGAAGCACTTTATCCATGAAATTACTGTAGTGCTCGAAAATAGCTGACCTAATCAGTTAGTAGGCGTAGACATTGCTGACCAGATCTAGCCATACTGCTGCTATCATTGCATGTTTGGTAACGTTGATAATGCCCCGTGTAAGCGAACTTTGGACTTTGATTCTATCATCGAAAGTTGTTGAAATCATTTTTTTAGACGCGATCGCTTTCATTTTTACTCGACAAATAGCTGGATGTGGTTGGTAATGCTGCGTTTCATGTTTAAGAATCTTGGTCAGAAGGTCACTTTTATGCAGAAAAGTAAAATGCAAAAAATTTCGTAGGCGATGCCGGCAATCACTTGGCTTTTTTTTTAAACTCTGGTATAAGTTTCAGCGAATAGAAAATCGCCATCGCGATACACGCCAGTTCGCAATCCCTTACGCGTTGACAATCCATTTTGAAGCGACTCATCTGTATTGGAAACTTCCAACGAATGGATTCAGTGTATGCTAACTTTTGATATAGGGATGTGTACATTTTCAAAAAAGCTGTGTGGCTTGAACGTGTTAGAACCCCACTAGTTCACTATGGTGGTAATTTTCTGCTTGCTAAAACTAATAATAATTAACAGTAAGTCAGGATTAGTTCTTAGATTTACCTGAACTAAGGTCAGACGCCAGGTGAAGGTGTCTCAAGAGGTGTTGAGAGCATGCTCAGGCCGGAGCATTACGGGAAAATTCTGACAGATTACGGGAAAATTCTGCCAGATTACGGAACGATTTTGCCCTCCTCTGGTGGTAATTTTACCGTCTTCTGGCAGAATTTTCTCGTTTTCTGGCAGAATTTTTCCGAAATCTGTCAGAATTTTCCCGTACTCTGGTCGGGACAGTACGGAAAATTCTGCCAGATTACGCTGTCCGCCGCAGTCTGCGGTGAAGAACCACCCTCTCCGCGGATCGCGGCGAAAGCCGCCCCCCCCCCAGCCTTGGGGATACCCCTATCCCCTCAGCAGTCAAAAATGTGCTGGCCTCCGGAGAGTGATTCGAAGTCACCTTCCAGGGCCGGCATCAGAATGCCGAATGAGTACTCTAGTGATATGAGGCACCTTTTATACCGGCTTTGCACGTGATAAGCACGTTACGACGTGACCATTCGTGACCATTATCAATTGTCTTTCCAACCGGTCGAATTGAAGATGGCGTGGCGTGTTTTGTGGCCAATATCCGCGCTGCGTGTGCGTCGCATGCAGCATGGTTCGCCTCTGGCCGGCACTCTCGAAATGTGGGGCGCCGGCCGTCGCCCTGAGTACCTGAGCCCCCTGAGTTCATGGGGTGAGCAACCAAGATTCATCTATTGAATTCATCTACCAAGATTCAGCAATGGATCTAGTGGTTACCTGGGCCTATGAGTGACAGCTGACCATGGATCCTAAAAGGCGTTGCTTGTGCGAATGCATCTCAATTCAGCCATCAGAGATCACTCCTATAGGTGCGACGATGTATACCTGGGTTGACACTTTCAATACGGTGCGACGCGATTATTTGATATTGCTGAGTATCAATCACTATTGCGTCGCGCGTCGATTTAATGTCAGTGCATGCCGCCGCGTTACTCCGCGGTGGAAGTATAAACCCGGCCTAAGGCTGAATATTGAATTCGGGTCCGTAATAATCTATTATTTCGCGAATAGAGACATTAGGAAAAATCTACAATAGTTTGTGTAAAAGGGGCGTGGTCCGTGGCGGTGACTGAAGAGAATTGGACCCGGGTCGCTTATATCTCGCTCATTTGGAGGAATTGAGATCTCATATCTATTTTGCATGTATTACACAGGATGGTTCCACCACACAATTACTTCAAAATCTCAACAAAAAATCATGTATGAAGGAGTACTGTGCCTTTAAGTCGGGCGCAACGCGCGCCACATGGATCACATCCGCTTTCCGGCGTTATCCTCGACCGTTTTGCTATGAAGTTTCCTGGAGTATAAGCCACGCCTCACCACTCTTTCTGAGTCCCGAAAAGGTTTCGATCTTAAAACCTCATTCTTACTGACCTCAAAACCGCCGATTCGGATGCCGAAGCCGTATTTCGTAGTCTGTCAGAAATCGCCATTTTTCTGACAGATTACGGGAGGAGTCCGGAAAATTAAGGAGAAGTTTTGTGGTAACTCTTTCGTAATCTGGCAGAATTTGTCAACACCAGAGATTAGGGTCAATTCTCTGGTAAAATGTCCGTAATCGGGTGGTAATTGCACATTTACCACTGATCACTGGGAAATTTCTGGTAATATCTGGTACTACACCGGCCTGAGTGGGGATATGTTAGCATACCCACAATTTCGGTGTGAAATTTTCTCGGGTCCATCGCGTGCGTGCGCGAGCGTATGCTGTTTCTCCTTGTTCACAATACTCTTGCAGCGTCTCTAGCCTCGCTCTGCACACGCGCGCGAAGAAGCAAACATAGTTTCCCTCCGATATAGAGCGTACGCTAGGTTAAGTTTTCCATAGAAACACCGTATGTGAGGCAACCGTACCAGGTTGTGCAATAAGTTTTGTTGTTCGGTAAGAGAGGGCGTTGCTACTAGCTCAAAATTTTTTTTTGATATGTTGATACACTCTTCATATGAACGTACGTGAAGTTTTATTTCAATCTGTCAATTCATTCTTTGTTTACAAGCCATTTAGTGTCGCCGTGTCACAGCAATGGAAAAAATTGAATATCGTGCAGTTATACATTTCTAATTTTTGGAAGTTGTAGCACCAAAAGAAGTTTGCGAACGAATGTATAATGATTGTTCACCCACAACTGAAACAGTAGAAAGATGGGTTGCTGAATTTAAACGTGGTCGTACAAGCCTTGAATACGATCCACGTGAAGGACGTCCAAAAAGCGCATCAACACCAAAAATCATAGCCAAAATACAGGATATGGTTTTTGAAGATCGTCGATTGCCTGAAAGAGATTTAGTAGAGGCTCTACACATCTCATTAGGCAATGTGAGCCATATTTTAAGTGAAATTTTGGGTTTTCGAAAGCTATGTGCACAATGGGTGCCGCATTCGTTAACAATGGAACAAAAACACATTCGAATGTGACTTTCTCAGCAACATTTGGAGCGTTTTAAAAAGGGCAAAGTGGAATTTGTGCGTCGTTTCAACACTATGGATGACACTTGGGTCTATCACCATGATCCTGAATCAAAACAAGAATCTTAAGTGTGGTGTGAACCTGGTTGTTCGGCTTCGAAACGAGTTCGTGTCCGGAAATCTGCCAAGAAGGTTGTGGCATCAGTTTTTTTGGGATGCGGAAGGAATTTTGTTTGTAGATCAATTGCAAACTTGTGAAACAATTAATTCTGAATATTATTGCAACCTTTTGGACCAGTTGAAGGGAAAAATTCGTGAAAAAAGACCCGGTTTGCAGAAGAAAAAATTTTTTTCATCAGGACATTGCACTGTGTCACAAGAGCGTTTTGACATTGGCTAAAATCCATGAATTAAAGTTCGAACTGTTGGAGCATCCACCGTATTCACTAGATTTGTCCCCCAGCGACTTCCATTTGTTTCCAGAACTCAAAAAATTTATGCGTGGCAAGCGTTTTTCATCAAATGAAGAGGTATTAACGGTGCTGAAGCGTATTTTGCGGACCTTCCGGATTCTCACTTCAGTGATGGGATCCACAGATTGGGGGATTGTTGGAGCAAGTGTATTAATGTTCAGGGAGATTATACTGAATGATGAAGTGTATTTTGAACCATAAAATTGTGTTTTTCTTATGGAACGACAAAACTTATTGAACAACCTGGTACTATGCCTTAATGGGTCGTATCTCAGTGGTTCCGTAAAATAGATCTAATAATAAAGCAGAAAAAATGCAAAGCCGCTCATATAGAAAAAATCGCCCGTTGGAAAAAGTTGTATTGAGAGGTCTTTTTTTCCAAGTTGCCCTTACAGCCTTGGTTTTCACTTCTAGAAGGCGGCAGTCGAGCAAAAGATGCATCTATGTCCTAGACGCTTATCGAAAACTACATTAGCTGGATTTTTTCTTAAGAAAACACTTTCTCGTGATTTTCTACCTCACCATGTGCTCCTCCCCCCCCTTGTCAACAAGAATACTCGCTGAAGAGTGATTTTTTCACTTTGGCCCAAACGGCTGTTGAAGCGTATTTTGCGGACCTTCCGGATTCTCACTTCAGGGATGGGATCCACAGATTGGAGGATTGTAGGAGCAAGTGTATTAATGTTCAGGGAAAATTTATTGAACAACCTGGTAGATCTATGACCAGCTTAAATTGGGTCGTAGTTGCTAGCATTTCATTTTATGGTTTTGACGTTTTCTGTTGCAACTACACAGTTTTGTAGGGAAAGCTTCGACGTGGATAGCATTATACTAACTATGAAGTCACTGGTTTTCAATTTTGTCTATATGTGGGTCGTAAGTTCATGAAGCTCGTGTAATCGACACAGAATTTTTCGTCATTCGGAGGTAATTGGTCGAAGACATACTCACGTAAACGGAGGGAAGACATAGAGGCTGTGGGGACAGGGGCCCTCTACATACCGAGGAAGGAGTTGTCTCGCCCTTCGCCGCTCTCATTCCACTCGGGACCACTTCGCATCCGTTGAGTAGCATGACGTTTCGAACGGCAAAAAAAACGGGACAACTCCTCCCGCTAAGTGTAGAGAGCCCCTGACCCGAGGCTGCGCCAGCCAGACAAAAACTGATGAAGACGTAGACTGTGGGCGAACACGCAGAGGTGAAGAACAATTCTTCGCCGAGTTAACATACTGTGCTTATCTGGGCCAAATTCCGGTCCGCAATTGCGTTTCGACAAGCTTTGCGTCCGCACGCGCTCGAGTCGGTCGAGTTTCCAGCGCCAAAGCCGACTCGATATGGCTCTTTTATACAGTTTTCTTCGATTTGTTTAGTTTCCAGTTTCTAAAACCCAGCTAGAGTCAACAGATCGGCGGCTGCGGCGCTAAGAACTCTTCCGACTCGAAAGCACGCGGCCGCAAAGCGTGTCGAGACGCAATTGCGGACCGGAATTTGACCCAGACAAGCACAGTACCTACCCTCTATAAAACATCGTGATTCACATCATTCGAGGCGCGAGCGGCGCGCGCGACGCCTGGGCCTCCGTCTGCCCTCCGCTCTCTCACTGTTTCTAACCTTCGCTCCGCACCAGCACGTGTAGGAACCAAGTGAATTTCGCCGTTTTATAGCCTGTACATACAGTCGACGCGTATCGCACTAATACATTGCGTTCCTTATCGTGCGTTGGCGCAAGCTCGGTGCGCATATGATACCAGGCCGTCCAATAATTCCTGTCCGAAAATTTTTAAAATTCTATAATTTTCCTTAGAAGTGTTATAATATTAGGCAAGTGAAAGAACCTTCTAGAAGGTTCTCCAAAGTTCTACGCTAGGGGTATATAAGGCGCAGTCGCCGCGTCTAGCTACCAGTGCAAGTTAAATGGACCAAGGTCGAATTCGTACGTTCGTGTACTACGAGTGGCTGCTGGACAACGACGCGGGCACCGCGATCGCCAACATCTGCAGAGCGTGCAAGGAGGATGCAGTGTCACAACGCACAGTCAGCCGCTGGTTCAATCGTTTCGAGAGCGGCGACACGAGCCTCGAGGACGGGGAGCACAGCGAGAGGCCTTCTACGGTGGATGATGACGAAGTTCGTCGCTGTATCAAGGAGAAGCCGGGAGCCACCACTCGTGAACTGGCGACGACGCTCGGCTGCAGCAAGTCCACCATCCACAATCGACTCAACTTACTCGGCTACCACAAAGATCTGGCCCGTTGGATCCCCCACCGTCTGACGGACGCTAACAAGCAGAGCCGCGTGGCCGGCTGCAAGTCCCTCCTCCTTCGTCCGTGTCGCAAGGAGTTTCTCGAGGACCTGGTCACTGGGGATGAGAGCTGGGTCCTCTACGACAACGTCGCCCGCCGTGCCGTCTGGATTTCGCGCGGAGAAGAGCTGCCGACGACGCCGAAATCCGACCTGCACCCGCTGAAGATCATGCTCTGTTGCTGGTGGGACACCAAGGGCACGCTGTACTTCGAGCTGCTCCCGCAAGGCAGGACGGTCCACCTGCTGCATGACAACGCGCGCCCCCACGTGGCGAAGGAGACCCAGCAGAAGTTGGCGACGCTCGGCTGGGAGGCGGTCGCCCATCTGCCGTATTGCCCGGACCTCGCCCCCTCCGACTACCACTTGTTCCGCCCGCTGAAGCACCATTCGGCCGGAAGAAAATTCACCAACTACGACAACCTTAAATCCGACATCGCGGAATTCTTCGAGTCGCAGCCCCCGGAGTTCTGAGCGAAGGGCATCGGCGACCTGCCTAATCGATGGGTAACTGTTGTGGATAACTGTGGTGATTATATTGTTGATTAGACTTGTTTTTCAATAAAGTTGAAAAAAAATCAAAAATGGTGAAATTTTCGGACGAGAATTATTGGACAACCTGGTATAACACACGTGCACCGAGTTCGAGCGAAGGAACAATAAGCGCAATGTATCAGTGCGATCCGTGCCCACTGGTAGGTGTTACTCTTGATCATGTCGAAGTGATGAATATTTTCATACATTCATACTATTAAAAACAGCCCTACTAACTCTTCAAATTTCGACTGACCCATTTTTCACTGGTCACTATCACCAGGAACATATTCATCCAGCCGGAAAACTAGTCCAGGCCGGAGAATAATGTCACTGAAATAAGGCGTTATAGAGAATTTTTCGCCGTTTTTTTTTTCGTTTTTTTTCTTTTTTCGTTCTTTTTTTTCGATTTTTGTAAAACTTGGTGGCGCAGGCACTGTTTTATGTGAGAAACTCAGAAAATGTAATCATTGTGAACACCGCCTTTAATTCTTTGATGTGCCAGCGATCACATCGAAACAATTCCTCTATACCACCATGGTATCACACCCTAGTGGAGTTTTTAGGTCCGTTAATGCTCTTAAACCTTCTCTAGCGAATTTTAGCTATTTAGTCTCAAATCGCTTCTTGTTTCATCCAATCGCCCTTGACGTCGCACTCTTGATTATTTGAAGTTAAGCCGATCGAAAAGACTGCTCGGTTGCTTCTGAATCATCAAAAAAGTTAGCAATAATTAGACAGAACTGCTAGAAAGGTGTGTTCCTGTTTTTCGAAATCTTATACTATCTCCAATAGTGCGCCGCGTAGTGGCGTGGGTGTGCACTATACTTGCCGATTTCAAATTATTCGGATATTGGTTCGATTCAGATAATGCGCTTTTTCAAACTTGGATAATGGATCGATTCAGATAATGCCATTTTCCAACGATTCGGATACGGATATCCGGTCGGATAACTTCGGATATTTTCGGAATAAAGTTGACTCAAAACGGGGAAAAATACACCAGGTACTCAAGGCGAGCCTTTGGAAACATCCATAATTGAGCAAACACTAGTACTTCATTGCATTTGCAGCATTATTCACACACGAACTTCAATTTTCATATATGCGTATTAATAAAAATATGAAAACAAACTTTCTATTACTATATCTTCGTTGAGAGGCACAGTATTATCCATACACAGGTTTTTCAGGACAACTAGCAAGTAAAAAGTATGCAAAGCAACTATAGAAAAAACTTCTGCACTGATTAACTAGCCACTTAGTCATCCCACCTGACCACGCCCATTTTTCGGCGCCGCAGCGACTCTTCCGATTTCGGAAATAGGAGGAAAATCCTGGGATGATACAATAAATAGAAGGCGGTGCGAAAAATGGGTCTGCAAAAAACAATTTTATCCGTCTTTATCCAAAAATTATCCTATTTTATCCGAAAATTATCCGATTTTATCCGAAATTTTACCCGACTTTTATCCGATATTTTTATCCGAATTTTCGACCCTTCGGATAATGATTCGATTCAGTTAATGCCGATTTTAAATTTCCTGGATATTGGTTCAATTCAGATAATGCGTTTATTCGAATTTTCGGATATAGGATTATCCGAATCTCGGATATTAGGTCGGATACCCGAAAGGGAGTGATTCGGTTACTAAGTATAGTGTGCACGCACCACCCTGGATGGGAATACTCAAGTTTGAAGACAAAAATGGAACGAAAGACAGATTGAAAACGCTATCAATCGAAGTACTTTTCTAGAATTTCCAAGACAGCGCTGATTGATAGCGGTTTCTCGCATCTTATTTCAGAATTATTCTTCATATCTATGAATAAAACTTGACCCCCTTCCCGTCTAGCATTGCGCTCACGCTGGTTATCATAGCGTTTTTTCTCAATGGCACTTTGCATCCATCTACATTCACTCAAATAAAACGTCGCTCGGAGTCGAACCGCGGTCGCCCGGACAGCAGCCGCGGTCGCCCGGATAGGTCGCTGTTTTTCGCTCGGAACGATGAGACATCGTCGCTCGTGTTGCTCTCCTGGCCCGCTCCGAGCGGTGATTTGGCTGAGGATTAATCAAAGCTTAACAACTGTTTCCGTGTAGCATCTCAAGGCTCAGTGACACTCATTGTGGTCTTCAGTGTGCCAATTAGATCGGCATTTTTAACTTTTCATCGTATCATCTCTTAGTATTTGGAACTCTAAATGTTAACGATTTTTCAGAATCATTGATGGAATTTTCGATTTGTAGAGTTTGAAGAAATGCTTTTTCAGGCTATTAGATATGCTACGTGTCGCTGCCCGCCCGGCTGCTACTCAGCTCTCGGCCCATGCTGAATGTCATACAGTTATCGAAACACCCGAAGAACGGACGCGGCGCATCTGGAGGAACGCCGACGCCGTCGCTTTCGACGTTGACTCGACTGTCTGTCAGGTGAGATTATAGTCTAATCGTTAGTAGCGCAGATGCATTGGCCACATGCCGCACTTCATCACCAAACACCCCTCCTCATCCTACCCTTAGATTCCCTTTGTAAAACAATTAAAATAAAATGACATCTTTCAGGACGAGGCGATCGATGAACTGGCTGAGTTCCTAGGAGTTGGCGAGGCGGTGGCCAATGTCACTCGACAGGCCATGAACGGCAATGCCCGATTCCGGTGAGAGTCTATTCCGGACTAGTACGTATGTATACAACAATTTGTTGTAAAAGGATAATTTCAGACACGCTCTAAGGGCTCGTCTTGAAGTAATGCGACCAACCCACGATCAGCTGGAGCAGTACGCTAACCAGACGAAACCAAAGGTATGCAATCAAAAGTTTGAGAAAAAAAACTTTCAAAGAGAACAATCTTGATATTTGCATCTGATTCTGACGTTTTGGTTCCCAGCTTTATCGAGCTATTAGTGAGGCGCAGGTTTTGGGAGGTTTTTCATATTTCGGCTCGCATGTCTGGTTAGTAAGCAGCCTGAGACGGCAGTGTTATTGATGGTGGCGTTATGTAATCAGATGCGAGTTCGGTGAACCCCAAAAACAAAAACAAGCGCCAGCCTGGCTCACCACGCATCACCAAGGTCACGTCGCGAATTCCTTCAGTGGGGGTTCCGTGTTACACAGTTTTCGTTCAGGCAGATCATATGTATTCGTGGTTGTAAAGTGTATATGTGTACAGTATTACCTAATGCTTTAATAAACGACCTAAGTGCTATGAACATGAAAAATGGATCCAAAAGAGGAATTCAGGGTTACATCAAGGCTTCGGAATTGCATTGTTTTTGTATTCTCTGATGTTTCAGCTGACGCCGGGAATCCGAGATTTGATCACTGCGCTGCATAAACGCGGAACGGACGTTTTCTTGGTTTCGGGTGGTTTTCGACGTCTGATTGTCCCGGTGGCTGATATCCTAGGTAGGATAGGACTTGCCACGTTGAATCTGCTAGGAATAATTTCATTTAGAGCAAGGCAGTAGGTACAGAGCAACCTTAAAATTTTTTCAGGAATCCAACGGAAGCGAATCTATGCTAATGAAATTCTCTTCGACACACACAAGAATTACGCCGGTTTCGATGAGAATGAACCTACCAGTGACTCAGGAAGCAAGGAGGTGAGAACCTTCTAAAATTTAAAGGCGATATTGAGCTGTGTCCGAATGAAACTGCCCGCCCAAGCTGTTTGCGTGCATGTCGAACGACCGTCGTGTAGGCGCTTTTCAGACCTGCCTTTCTATCACTGCAGGCGGTTGACTGAGATATTGTTGAGTATGCGTCTTAGAATCATGCTAATCGATTTGGCAGCTGTCCGCTTGAGGGTGATGGCCAAGCCCTTTCCCCGTCCGTCCATTCAAGCGCGTGATTGGAAGGAACACGGATTTTCTCCGCCTCTCTTGCGCTTGGAATACACTACGACCATCACCCAGCGCTTGAGTCTGTTTCTTTATTTATTGAAATTTCACATCGAGAGACGCTAACGTGAGCGGGTACAGGCGAGTTTGAAGGCGGCGTGGAAATCGTGTGCTCCAATGTACATATTTCATGTAATCACGCACCCTTGTAAGGAATAAACTACACGCTGCTTTAAACAGAATCTTTGCGGGTGCCACTGCAGATCAGTCTTTCATTGGGAAACCTCCGCACACAAAACGTTACGTAAAGGTCTTTCGCCGAATTTGGTCGAGCGAATAGACGAGACGCGATCATTGAGGCGGGCGGTGCGAAATTCGCGACTAATCGCGAGCGATGATCTACCACCGCAGCCCCGTTCATTCATTGTACCGATTCTAAGAAGACACCACACAGTCGGCCCCGATCGCACTGACGTTTTGGTCTCCTCTTAAATGACACCTAAGAAATTATTTTTATGTTTCATGGTTATCTTGGAGAGAGCCACTCTCTGATCACAATGGTATTTCTGAAATCGTCTGAAATCCCCTGAGAACGGAGATATGGCTCCTTGAAAATGCCTGCATTTTGAGGGCAAAATTTTGGTGGACGAGTTGTCTCAGGCCTGTATTTCTCTTCGTTCGCAATCGCTGCACGAGAGCAAAACAGGATGAGGAGATAGACCGGCAGTGGACTGAAGAACGACGACATGTTGAGAATTCATCCATCCATCGAGCCGCTATAGAATTCGAAAATCTGTTAGGGGGCCGGGCCTGTGGTGGTGAGCGAAGGAGGTCGGGTTTGTGGTGGCCGCTTATATCTCGCTTTTGAAGGAATTGAGATCTCGCATTTGGCACGTGTTACACAGCAGGGGTCTGCAACAAATTCAAACAAAAATCACCAAATTCATGTCTGAGGGTGTACTGTGCCTTTAATGGTGTAGTTCGTGTTGGCCCAAACTCAGTGCGCAAATATTATAACATACTTGCACCAAGTTAGTGCCAACGGGAAACCAAAGCATCAGTGTAATCCGTGCCGACTGACTGTATCATACGATCGAGGACTGAAGTGTAATTTTTTTTCATAATTGCGTGTTTCCAGTCTAAAATATCCTGGGTTACAAAGTTTGAGTCGTTTATGGTCGAATCCTCGTGTAAAATTGGTTATTTGCAAGTTTTCGCTCATAATGCCTATCGAAATGGCTATCCTATTTCAGGTTGGCAAACCGGCCGTGATGGGTATCCTGAAAAAGATGGGCTACAAGCAGTTGGTTATGGTCGGTGATGGCGCAACTGATTTGGAAGCCGCTCCACCAGCAGATGCTTTCATCGGATTCGGTGGAAATCAGGTAGAAATTCGATTTCATCTCTGTACTTTCGTTTAAAAAGCACGCAATTTCAGTCTTTAATTCCGAAGATTTTTTCCAGATTAGAGAAGCCGTACGAAATCGAGCTGACTGGTATGTAACAGATTTCGATATTCTTCGAAAAGAGCTGGAATAAATGTACAAAGTAATAACATTCTCATACCCATAAACTTTCACTTCCTCATACTCAACTTATAGGTTTTGCATGATTTGTACCCATTGAGCTATAACAACTTCTAGGTGTTTTCTCGAAGTATACCACATCATTTTCCACGCATCTCCACAGGTTTCCGATTTTGTATGTCGCTTCTAGCTACGTTCTTTTTCGCATACACGGCGATATAGGAGTCAAGGCTGACTGTGAGGGGAAGACAGATCTTTCATGGTTTACCTTAGAGTTATACCAAAACACTTATACCCACCTATGATCACAAAGTCTCGCCAAGATCATCGCGCGATCACTCACATACTAAAAATCTCGAAGTTGACTGATGTCATGTTCGAAACGGCAGTTCTTGGAATGTAATCGGATGAGACCGGAAATCTGTGGAGCTTTCATCATCATACCCATCATATGTAGGTACTTGTGATTCACTGCAACCTTTCACTAGCTCACTCCTCTCAAGTTTTTCTTCTAAAGAATGATGTATGTTATGTATATGTGTTCATGATTCGGGTTCACATTGGACCGATATCCCAAGGGTTCGCATTTCTGATGTTTTCCCCGCCTTTTCCCGACAATGTTCGCGTCTGAGTTTCAGAAGCTACTGTGACGTTGAATAACATGCATATAGGTGCATATTGATGAGATTTATTTCACATTGTATCAATGAATTTTGAATAACATTCATTCATTCATTCATTCATTCATTCATTGAATGGACAGTCGTAATGTGAAAAAAACGATACATGAAAATATGAAGATAGAAAATGATTGAAAAGCAATGTGGGCAACGAAAAAGCACGCAAACAAGAGTGAAAAATCAAAACAGAAAATGTAAGTCACTTTTACTATTTAATTAAGTTTCATTCAGTAGCTGGTGCACAGCAGGGCTGTGCGTAATTACGAATTACGATTTACGAATTACGGGCGTTTTTTTTTCGAATTACGGGCAATTTTGGCCCAAAATCGTTGCGAATAGTAACAAATCGTATTGGCATAGATAAATTTTACACTCCTTTTTTTACTCGTGATATTTGATTATTCTTTCCTATTTTACTTTCGGTGAAACCTTACCCTGACATCCCCAGCAGGGTGAAGCCAGTAGTAGGTCGGACTCAGCGAAATATAATTGTTGATAGCGAGTTTCAGACATGACTGACCGCTCCGCATCTCTCAGCCACCAGCCCCAACTTATGATTTGTTCCAAGCTTTTTTTGCTGGCTACCTATGCGAGCCAGGTCGGCGGAGCCGAGCTCTATGGTTTTTTTTATCTCCAAAGAATGCTCTCTCTCCCCCATGATGAACACGAGAGACGCAGACGCTTACCGTCTATATCGGAGCGAAATTCCGGTTCGCAGTTTCAGACAACCGCTGTTGCAACACGCAGAGCAAATGGAATCGTGCTGGGACCACGAGGTCCTGGCACGATTAATCCTCTTCCCAGCACGATTGTCTTCAAGCTGCATGCTGCGAAAGCGGTCGTCCGCAACTGCGGACAGGAATCCCACCCCGATCTAGACATTAAATATGTGGCTCGGCTCTAAAGAGCTGGCTGGCCTATGGAGCATATAAAGGTTGTATACAGTTCGTTGCAGAATTCCACGGAGATTTCAAAAACAACTTACACCACGCATCTAGCTTCTGCGGGTAAATGCTGCTAACAAAACCTGCTATTTCATGTGTTGAAATCGCGCTGAAGGATTAAGAAAATATTCTTCTAACCTAAAAACACTTCGGTAATTTCCGGAATAACCTTCGATAGATGTCTTCCTTCAGAAGCAATGCTACGAGAGAAGCAGTGATAATTTTAAAATTTGGTTCAAAACATTCCAATCCTTATACTTAAAGCAGTTATGTCCCGATGTGTGTGTGTGTGTGTGTGTGTGTGTATGTGTGTGCATGTGTCCCGCATATCTTAGGAATGGCCGATCAAAACTTGTATGAAATGGTACCCAACATTTAGGTGGGTGCGACATTTATCGATTACCAAAATCAGCCCGGAGTCACCTCTTACGTGCCTCAGGGCAACCGAGATTTGTCCGTGGAGCGCACTTTTGGCCGTGGGTCATGATAACTTCTGCGAGTCGTCTAGCGATGCAAAAAATGCAGGGCGTCATAAAGGAGTGCAGGACCCCAGTGAGGGTGTGCAAGAAGTCATAGAAAGTGTGCAGGACCCTAATCGGAGTGTGCAGGACGTCATAGAAAGTGCGCAGGCCCTAAGTAGGAATGTGCAGGACCCCAGCGGAAGTGTGCAGGACGTCATAGAAAGTGTGGAGGACCCCAGTGGGAGTGTGCAGGGCGTCATGGAAAGTGTGCAGGATCCCAGCGGAAGTGTGCAGGACGTCGTAGAAAGTGTGCAGGACCCCAGTGGGAGTATGCACGACGTCATAGAAAGTGTGCAGGACCCCAGTGGAAGTGTGCAGGACATCATAGAAAATGTGCAGGTCCCCAGCGGGAGTGTGCAGGACGTCATTGAAAGTGTACAGGACCCCAAAAGGAAGTGTGCAGGACGTCATAGAAATTGTGCAGGACCCCAGCGGGAGTGTGCAGGACATCGTAGGAAATGTGCAGGACCCCAGAGGAAGTGTGCAGGACGTCATAGAAAGTGTGCAGGACCCCGGTGGAAGTGCGCAGGACATCATAGAAAATGTGCAGGTCCCCAGCGGGAGTGTGCAGGACGTCATAGAAATTGTGCAGGACCCCAGCTGGGTGTGCAGGACATAACAGAAAATGTGCAGGTCCTGAGTAGGAGTGCGCAGGACGTCATTGAATGTGTGCAGGACCCCAACGCAAGTGTGCAGCACGTCACAGATTGTGTGCAGGACCCAAATGGTAGGGTGCAGGACGTCATAGAGGGTGCGCAGGTCCCCAGTGGGAGTGTGCAGGACCCCAGTGGGAGTGTGCAGGGAGTCATAGAAAATGCACAGGTACCGAGTGGGGTGTGCAGGTCATCAAAAGTTAGCAGGACTGCAGTGGGAGGGTGCAGGACGTCACCAAGAGTGTAGAATTTGGAAAAAAAAAATTTTTAATGCAAAATCTTAACCTTTTGTGGAGGGGAAAACAGATATAAAACATGAATCTTGAGAAGCGTGCGACGCGTTTTGAGATTGACGCAGAACTCCTGAGACATTTTCTTGCCAGTTTTAGGAAACAAACAGCAGCCCCACTTCCGAACCTTCTCTGTTAGCCACTCATTGCGGCCGCTCAGTCACTTCGATTCCCCGACTTCCAAAAACCAGTTTTTATATGTTGCAAGTCTGAGCTTATCAAAATCTGCACCACAAAAACATAAACAACCACCTACTAATTTCATTCATTGAGAACAAAGGGCATGATGTTGGTGAACTAGGAAACATCATATAAAATGAGAATGCGTTTGTCCTTATCATGATAGAGACGGTAAGGCGAGATTAGTAGCTTGTGAACTCTACAAATTGGAAGAAAGGGCAGTGGGTAGCGACGTACTCTGCCAATTCGAGACTTGATGCTTCGGCGAAAGCGGCCTTTATCACGCTTTGTTATCATAAGGCATCAAATTCACCTTTAGCGCCGTCATGAAAGCTTATCCGCGCAAAGGGTGAATTTGCTGAGCGGTCGGATATCAGTCAGCGCAAAAAGTGAAAATACCGCCTGCGCTAACATGTTAATGCATATCAGTTGTTGAGCGGCTGGATACCACTCAACGCAAAGGGTGAAATTACCGCCGTTGCTGGCATCTCAGAAATTGCTAAACAAATGAAAACATCCCAGCGAAAACATGATAAAACGAATAATCACGTCTCAATGTGTTTACTATGAGCACCGCCGGTATAAAAACAGCCTCATCCCACCAGAGTCCTCATTCGGCATTCTGCTGCCGGCCTGAAAGGTGACTTCGGGTCACTCTTTGGAGAGCCAGCATAATTTTGGTTGCTGGGAGGATACAGTGGGTATCCTCACGACGTGGGGACGAGTTACGCCGGGGTCCGCAGAGGGTGGCTCCTCACCGCAGACCTCGGTGAAGATTACGCTCATGTTGCGGACAAGGGGGCTTCCTTGCTGTGGACCTTCAAATTCGTGAAATTTTCGGGGTAAATTCACCCATTTTTCGAGGTTAATTCACCTCATTTTCGGGGTAAATTGGACCCTCTCTCGCTGCCAGTTCGCACCATTTTCACGGGAAATTCACCTCATTCTCACCTCTCCTAGCGGCAAATTCACCCATACAGTGAATTTAGCCCGGCAAGTGAAGACTTCATGCCGACTTGTACATGAGCATCAAGTCTCTTTTGCTGCGGCATCAAGTCTCGAATTGGCAGAGTAAGGGAAGGAAGTGCAGAAGGGGTTGTGAATTTTATGCCGGTAGCAACCGACGATTTACTGCTGGCTTCTTATGTTTTGCTTTTTGATCCCACATTGTGATACCCCCACGGCCTGCTGTAAATGTACGGCACCCTGCTCTGCTCAGGAGAGTCCATACCTACGTACAGCAACTTTCGGTTAGACGGAAGTCAGTCACCACCGTTCTAACTAACTAATCCGTCTCAGGTAGTTGGCCCACGCAAAAGTTTCTGTGAGCGAAAACTTCGCTAGGTCTCGCTAGTACAAATTATGGCTGCAGAGTCACCCACCCTTTCAAAGAAGGTTATGAAATGCTTTCAAATTGAGGATTCAAGCGAAGTCTAATTGCGAAAAATATAAAATTAAGAGACTGTTTTTTGGAGGATCCATGTTTTGGCATTTTAGAATACTAAACAACCTATACCTCTACGATCGCTTTCCACACCCCAACAAACTTTTGTTTATGGTGAGGAAAGCCTGTAATTCCGTTCAGAGTAACGCTTCACAAATATAGAGGTCAGACTCGATTTCTGCGCCAAAAAGTGGTTTTGCATATGTATGTCTCCTTGGGAATGACCACCTTGTCCAAGTATCCTTCTCTTAAAAGACTGAGCCCTAAACTTCGAACCGCAATTTCTTCCACGACCCCTTTGTCCTCCGCATTCATTCACCTGTGTTTGGTAATGCGATGGTTCTCAATGTTTTCTTGTTCAAAAATTGAGCGAAACGTGGTAAAGGTTTTGTAAACGAATAAGCCTAAAGTTTCAATTGTGTATGTTTAAGTCATTTCTATCCCACGGTTGTGAACTGAATTTTTTTTCATATACGTTGTTTTGAAATCCGTTACGCTTTGGGCGTCGGCTCGTTTGATGATTGCTCTGCGAGTGCTGGAGATAATCAATTATTCAGCGGGGTTTCGGCTTCCTCACCCTCCTGGGTAAAGTTGGCGAGGAAACGATTTTTCAGTGCTTCCTCAACCCATTTTCAGCCCTCGCGCTGCTATTATCAAACGCGATGACGCCTCAAACCCTGCCCAATCCCATCCTAACCCGCCGCGTATGTACGTGCATAAAGTTTTGAGGCAAACCCGAGACCGTTTTTGTGACACCCAGAGAATCGTTTGGTGGGTGTCTTAAGCCTAGTTTTGACTGTATCGCTGCTGTTTTTCATCGCAGCGATTTCACACCCGCTGCTGCAGCGATGTAGCAGCGGCAGCGATTCTGTTCATAGTGCATAGCCTCACGAATGATCGAATAAATTCAATCAATCATAAAAAATTAATGGCTGGTAATTATCAATGACACGTTTCGACCCGTAAAAACTGACCTTGTCATGTGAAAGGGTCAACGTTCACTAGACGAAACGTGCTTCGGTGAAGGATCGTCCGGTCGTCGGCCGCGGACGATCCTGCAAAAGCGCCGCGGATCGTCCTTGGACTTCTCTGAGCTGCGCCTTTGAAGAACTCTGTAATTCACTAAATCAATAGTACCCCAGCTGCCCAGCTCGGATGCTGGTGCAGATGGAGCTGCGAAAGACAGCTGGGGAACGATTGATTAGATGATCTCCTGCCCTCGCACTGCGATCTTCAATGATGCCGACTGCCCTGCCCCTACCCCAACCCGGCTCGTTGATGCATCCGGCCCCAGAAGCACCCTATATTTTCGTTTTGGTTCTATCGCTACTTTTAATGTTTAAAAGAAGAAATATATCGTTTGTAACTTTGTGTTGGGAGCTCAAACTGTGAGAATGTTCCTTCAGCGTTACTAGCTACACTATAAAGAGAAAAGAAGAGGATCGCTATTCAAGCTGGCGTGTCCCACCGGTGGGTCACGCTATACGGTGACGCAATATTGCTTACGGTCGTGATTGAGTTAAACACGCTTAGCTCAATCCAAGGATTACCGCAGCAGCTATGAATTCAGATTTAGAAACGTTACTGGAAGTGGTTTCATCAACTAATATGATTTTCATCGCGTAAGGGATGGCGGATTTCTCCAAGTGACCTTTCATTGAGAGAGTACTGGGGAGGAGTTAGACCTGGGCTTCTGATGCGTTTTTCCCTCAATCCATCATCATTTTAGCTCTACCCTGAGACCAGACAATCGTTTTAGCAGATAACCTAGATTGTCACTATTATCAATAACACTACCTATATTTGCGAAACTGCTACCCTGTTTCACATGCAAAATTCCTCCTTTGAAGTGTGACAGGAAATCATTTGTGCAGGTTGGATTAGGAGCGGCCTAAACTGATTATTCGAAACACTATCAGCGGAACTCTAACAAAAACACAAAAACGTCTGGACTCATAAAATAATTGAGCGCCAGCATTTTTTCTTATCTGGTGACACTATATGCGGAGATCTGTGTAGTATTAGGGCCAACATCCTGATCTTCTGCACAATACCTTTGTGGTAATCAATTCTTTGTCCTAGCCACAATAGTCCCATCAGTGGATGTGCTGTCATGTTTCTGACTCCGATTGAACTTGACACTAACAATTGGTGAGATGAAAATATGCCGAGAGGAACTGGTACTTCAGAAATCGCAGAGGAAAACACAATTCAACAAGAACTGGATTTTTAGATTTGGCCTATTGTCGCCTTCCCCCTTTTCAGTCGCGGCTGAGATACACTATGAGCCCATTACATGCATGTATACAGTTTCTACTCTTGCATTCGCATATTACGCTAAACGTAGCACATTTGAGTTGCTTGAGGTCATTTGTCACTTTCAATCGCAACATTCTTCAACATCTTCACTGCATACATTCTTTACTTTCCTCCCTTTCACTTAACATTCTTTTATGTTTTGAATGTTGGATGCGCTCCTTCTGGAGTCATGGCATACTGCCTGTATTCTTCCATTCCGGTCAGCGAGATCCTTCCATTATAAATAAAAAATAATAAAAAAATAAAAAGCAAAAAAAAATATAAAATATACATAAAAACAAGGCAGTGTGTTGGTGAGGCATAAGACGATTAATAGTGGTGTCCACGGAGACCTTCGCTCTTGAGTTTTCGATGAGAAACAGTTGCGATAACGCTCGCAAGTGTCGAGAAAAAAGGGCATAATGCCCTCTTACAGTCAAATTAGGGCTCACAAGGGAAGTAGAACTGGACGACCCGGCCATTCGCAACAAAATATTTTTTTTTCAAATGTTACTTTAATTGCAAGAGTTTTTCTAGTTGTAAGTTCGCATCTGCTACGGAAAGTTTCGAGCCAAGTTACGGAGAAATTGTCTTGGTGGGATCAGGACGTTTACTAGGAATCAGACAATTTCAGTGTGTTTAGGAGAGAAAATCTACGGATTCGGCTCAAAACTTTTGTCTGGGTGTTTTTTCGGAGCTCTTAACACAAAACTGTGGTCCTTATGTCAATTTTCGATGAGCTTTGACAGCACTGCTTCGAAGACTCACACCAATGACAATACTTCCTGGCAAGGTGCAACTTTTGATGATTTCAAAAACGCTACGTCTGTGGTCTTCTTCTCGATTTTCGATAAATTATGGTTGGTTATGTACGTTGTGTATAGGTCAGTTTTGTGAGAGCCCCAGACCTAACCGAAAACTTCTGTTTGGGATTATTTAATTGTTTACAAATTGACAGACGTCCTGAGGACGTTTGATCGATTTTTGAAATATTGGTTTGCTGCATATGTAAAATACCCGCGCTAATTTAAGTCGCGAAGTCGCGACGTTTGCGACTTCTCGTCATAACACGTTTCAAAGAGACCCGTTCGGGAAGCTAGGGGCATATTCGGAATCAGCATCGAGAGCTCTTTCTTTTTAGCACACACATTTCTTGACCTGCAAACAAGGCATATAGGGTCAGCAGAAAACTCGAATGAACGAAAACACCACCGACGTTCCGTTCCCAGCACAAACGGGACCAATCGATCTGGGACTTGGCCTACAAATTTACTTTCTGATCCTCCTTCAAATAAGCACTGCGGCAGCCCAATCCGGAAAATTCGCTTTTTATTCCCTTCACATGTGTAAAGTCCAATCTTGCTTCAAACTTGGCCAGGCTAAGAACTGTGTGTGCTCAAAATGAATAGCTCTCGATGGTGATTCCAAATATGCCCCTAGCTCCCCCAACGGTTCACTATGAGCCGCTTTATGACGGTAAGTCGCAAAAGTCGCGATTTCGCGACTTTTAAGGCTTTTTCAGAAAATTAGTGCGGGTTTTTAAAAAATGTTTTTATTCAACAAAAACAATAACAATTTTCAATCAAAACACGTTTAAATGACCATTCAAAAGCATACTCACCATCCATTTCACGAACCGCTTCCCATTTGCTTGGCAGTCGGTCGATTCCACGTGCGAAGAAGTCACGATTCTTGGATGCAATCCACGCTTTGACATCAGCCACCAGGTCATACAAGTCGTCGTGGACATTGCATTGCCAGTTTTTCAAAGAGCGGTTGACATGATAGTCCGTTGGTGCTTCTATCGGCGAGATAGTCCGTTGGTGCTTCTATCGGCGAGTACTGTGGATGTGGGAGCAGATCCCATCCCTTATTGACGATGAATTCGATTACACGGCGCTCAACATGTGGACGGGCGTTATCGTGATGTAACACGATGTGGGTTTTTTTGCGCGGTCTTTTCGTCTCGATTGCAGCTTTGAGGCTATCAAGAAGCCTTTTTTCCATATCTTTCCAAGCTTCTTCAGGCGTCGAACGATCGTTGATTGATTGACTTTAAAGTCTTCAGCCAGCATTCGCGTTTTCAGGCTTTCGTCCTCTTCCACGGCTGTCAGAAGCCCTTGATCATCAAACTCCGATGGCCGACCTCTTCCTTCTTAATATATCAAACTAGAGTCACCTGATTTGGAGCGGATGAACCTTTCCGTACTGCACTGCCAGTAATTGTTCCTTGCAAATAAGTTCGTTGAGATCGCGAAATGACTGGGCTGCGGTCCATCCTTTCTCCTAGGGGAAAAGCATAATATGGCGAATATGAGTGTGATTTTCGAGACGCATGTTTTTTACTAATTAATAAGGATTATTTGATTAATGAGGAACGTTGAGGACGGAACGTCAATTTTTACTAAAGAAAAACGCGGTAATAAAAACATTCTACAATTATGCATCAACGCAATACTTAGGTAGACTGCGCAACCAACCCAGCTATCTCTAGAAGAGCAGCGGAAGCGGAAGATGACAACTTTGAAACTACAGCTTGACTATGTCCTGACGAGGTATATTCCAGTATCGGACATTCGAAGATCTAGAGCTGTGTGGGATGTCGCATTCGATTCGGATCACCGTCCTGTTCTGTTGAACTTCACTGCGAGGATTCATAAGAGGAAGCGAGGGGCTAAGCCTCTCCAGAGGATTGATATGACAAGTCTCAGAGATGAAGAGTGCAGAAGGAATTTACGACAACGCGTTTCTATTCACATCGGAGTACGGATCAAGAAGAAACTTTGCGACGCGGATTCTTTTGTCAAGTGCATCCAGGACGCTTCGAAAGAGGCACTTCCGGCTGTACAGCCTGAGAAGAAGTTTGCCTACGTCTCAGAAGAAACAACATCTACCTACAACAGAGTATGTGCTCTTCGAAATGCAGGAAACTTCGTGGAGGAATAGCGTCTGAGGAGGTAGTTGCGTCGGCAGCTCCAAAGTGACCGCGAGCGAGAGTGGACGTGTAGAGCTAAGGAGTTCGAGAAGGCTCGGGAGGAGAAGAATCCGAGGAAAGCCTACACGTTGCTGCGACGGTATAGCGGGAAGATGAAGAGATGTTCTCCTGTCTTAGGGGTCGTTTATACTTCCGCCGCCGAGCGGCGCGGCACAGTGCATTTCTGTAATATTGATCGTGCCGCGCCGCCGGATCAATATTACAGAAATGCACTGTGCCGCGCCGCTCGGCGGCGGAAGTATAAACGACGTCTTAAACACTACCACTGGAGTTGCAGTTGGTGATGCGACGCTGCCAATATGGAAGGATTACTTCAGTTCATTACTGAATCGTCCAGCGCCATCAGTACCTGAGCTCCCGCATGTTCAGAGAGCACATTACGATGTCAGTGAGGAACCGCCGACTGAGTCTGAAGTTTTGGATTGTGTCCGGAAAATGAAGAATGGAAAGGCAGGTGGAGATGACAACATCACTGCTGGAATGCTGAAAGCTCTTCCTCCGTCTGGGATTCGTGAAATGACCAACACCATCCGTGCCATATGAATGAGCGAAAGGATACCCGATTCGTGGAGACATGCGATCATCGTACCTCTTCACAAGAAGCTATCCGCCACGGATCCCATGAACTACAGAGGAATCTCTCTACTTCGTGTCATGTACAAGGTTTTAGAACGAATCATTCTCGAGCGACTTATCAAACATCGTGAAAGAACGACCAGAGATGAGCAAGCCGGTTTTCATCCTGGAAGATCGACCATCGACCAAGTGTTCATCGTGAGAAGAGTAATTGAATCATGGCAGCGGTATTCGAAACCATTACAGCTTGCTTTTTTGGACTTTGAAGCCGCGTTCGACTCTCCTTATCGTGATCGATTGCTCAATGCTCTGCGAGCAGATGGAGCCCCGGAAAAGTATGTTCGGTTAGTAGAGGACATGAACAAAGGAACAACAGCAGCAGTTCGTACACCTGTCGGATTTACGTCAGCTTTCGAGGTGAAAACAGGAGTAAGGCAAGGAGCCGTTGCAGGACATTCTCTTTTCAACTTCGCCGTTGATAACATAATGAGTAGACTTGCAGAACAGTTTCCTGCGGATGTGATCCTAACACCATCAGGACGCTCGCTTGTCGACCTGGAGTACGCCGACGACGTCGTGTTATTCGCTGAAAACAACGCAAAACTGCAAAGGATTGTGAACCCCGTTTCGAAGTATGCCGCAGCCTATGGACTTCGTCTTCGTCCCGACAAATGCAAGTAGATGTGGGTCTCTCAGAGGCCTTCAACGGGAGTTTGCGTGGACGGCCAACGTATCGAACTGGTGGACGACTTCTGTTATTTGGGCTGTTTGCTGAAGAACGATGGTAGTTATGCAGCGGATATTCGACAACGATGTGCGAAAGCTACGTCTGCATTTTATTCTCTAACCAAGTGTTTGTGGTCTACCACCATCGCGAAGGAAGTCAAGTTGTGCGTCTACCTATCCGCTATTCGCCCTATCATGATGTACGGATCGGAGACGTGGGCAAAGACGCAGATGGAAAGGTTGGATTGCACGGAGAGGAAGCTTTTTAGGCGTTTGCTTGGATATTTCTGGCCGCGTGTATGCCATAACGAAGACCTTTACAAGGAAATCGACGCAGTACATAAACGCTTGATACGAGGGAGGTGCCAGCATCTCCTAACGCCATCTCAAGCAGCAATGGAAAGTCGACTTCGACTGCTCGGGCATATACTAAGAAGAACGCCGGATCGTCTCGTACAACACGCTTTAAGAATGCTTCCAAATCCTGTCTGGTAACGGCTACCTGGGCGTAGGCGAAAGTTCTGGACGGATGTGGTTAAAGAGGATTTGAAGTCACTCGGCATCGAAAGACAGTTCAGGCGCGATGTTTCTTTTCGCGGGAAATGCAATAGTGACAGCTGGATGGAATGTGTTCAAGTTTTGGCTGAAGACCGTGAAAAATGAACACGGCTGACTATTAGGACGGCACACCTCGGTGAAGATGCGGAATGACCGCGTCAGGCGAAAGCCAACCGATTAAGTCAAAAAATAAGTCAAGGTTGCGCCTTTGAATAGCATCGTATCTACCGTAGCTTTCATTAAGCTTCGTAAAGTTGAGATTGAACCCCTTTTTCATACTCAGGACACCTGATAGCTCTCAGAATAAAGCTTTGAGGCGAATACTAAACAACTTTTTTGAACACCTTTAAAATTGCCTGACTGGGGCTTGTGCCCATTGGTCCAACTGTTGAAATCCCTTCCTGCAACTCGATTAGGAAGGCTGCATAGCCACTTGGAACCTAGATTTCTTTACTCCTCTAGAGAAGCATACACTTAATTGAAACACAGGTTGGTGTTGAAATATGGTGACAAAACTTCGTAGTATTGCCCGCATACAGTCCACTGCAACGGTAAAGGGAGGTTGTGCGGTTGCATACTCCAGCAAGCATACTGTAGGCTGCACAATAAATGAGGATTTTTGAAGCAACTGGTGAGCGAGAGTCTGTACGGCCCCTTTTTTTCATAGCAGAACTCGTCATTGAGTCGGTTTCGGTAATTGTTGGTCGTCCTCCCATATGACCGCGAAGAACGACTCCAGTGTGGTCATTTTGAAGCAGAAAGTGTCTGCTGGAAAACGTATCTCTACTAAAAGAAGGCGAGAGTGAATTGCCAAAATCCGGCCAGGTCAGTGCTCAACATTTTGCCTTGCTCCCTCATTTTGAGGTGGTCGAAGTAAGGCCTATCGATCTTATCATGCCGAAATTTTCTTATCTCTGTTGTATTTTTCCCGACCGACCGATCCACTGCTTTCTCGGCCCGGATTCATACGAGCAAGCTAGGCTTTGGCTGCATTCGCGATATATTTTTTCGTTTCCCTGACAGAGTACAGGCGGCAAACTTGAAGCAAAAGTGCCCCGGATTAATTTCTATCGATCTCTATACTTATTACGAACTCTTCCAAAGAATCGAATATCGATTCGCAAGAAGAGGTGGTCGTTGAAATATCCTCTGCGAAAAGTCGTAATTCTCACAACTCATGGCGCAAGCGGCAAGGTGGATTCTGCTCCCTCCGTCTGTCATGCACTCTCTCACTGGTCTCTAACCGCCGCTCCGCACTAGCACGCGTAGAAGCAATGAGAATTTCGCTGTTTTATAGCCTTTAAAGGCAGCGTCCGCGCTGGAAACCACATCTGGGTTTTCAATTCAAGGTTTGAACCAAGTGGAGATAGTTGGCGAAGCTTGAGACCTCAATGTAGCGTAAAAATAATGCTGTAGGCTCTTGAAAACTGCTCCGTGGTCTGAAAAGGCGTTTTCCCGGTCGATCATCTAACACGAGGAACAGAAGCGCCACGACGGGCTCCGGCAGGCAACGGAGGGACAGGGTCTCTCTACACACAGAGGGAGGAGCACGAACGAGATTTCATGCTGACGCGACGCGCGCGGCGGAATTTTTTTAACTGATTCCCCCATCACTGGAGCGCGCTTGCCACAATCTCGCGAGATTTCATGACATTTCATGCGTTTATTGATTCTCATCTCACTATTTCTTTATGTTTCATAATCCAGAGCCAAACTGGTTGTCGGCGGCAACGATCTCATCACTACGTTTAAAATGGTGCTCGATCTTTAACACCATATTACATTTTCTATAAACATCAAGCGGTACAACGGCACGAGAACATGCAAGAATTATTGAAATGAGTGTCCAGGATAAGATGATGAGAGGAACAACTTAGGAACATAAAGAAAAGTCATGTGAGAATGAATAAAAACATGAAAGCCCGTGAAGTCCCGTGAGCTTGTGGCAAGCGCGCTCCAGTGATGGGGTAATAGAATAAAAAGTTCCGCCGCGCGCGTCGCGTCAGCAGTGAATCTCGTCCGTGCTCCTCCCTCCGACAAGACGTTGAAGCTAGGACTTCTTCAGGCGTCACCGTCCACCGTTACAGACAATCGTGGCGGGACCACCTGAAAATTCACTGGCACCAAGCCAAGACACAGCAAAGAGCAGCGAACCGCCGCGAAAGCGAATGCAGGGTTCTTGCAAACCTGCTGTTGATTGAGAATGACACAGCTTGCCTAAAACTTTTCCTTGGCAGGTACCTACAGGCCATAAAACGGCCAATGTCTCACCGTCGACTGCGTACCACGCGCTGCGCGACCGCACGTGCGTCGGAAGCAGACGGGTTTTGGCCGCCGCGCGACGTTTCGGCCGCCGCGCGGCGGCCGAAACTCGTGTTTTCACAATTTCGAGCAGGTAGGCCTGCCAGGTTGTGATATATCGCAAAGGGACCACCCTAAACACTCAAATTCTTGAGAAAAACTCGTTCGGAAATCCTTGAGCATTCAGCTCCCTTTTTCACGTCTGTCCATTGTTTCTTGTGCAATGCACAAAGTTTGAAAATTTGGATGGAAAATATGATGATTTTTATTCATTTTTGGCACTATGATCAGGTAAAAACAAAAATGCACAAGGAACAGACAAACACAGTTGAAAACCACTCAACAAGGCTCAGAAATGTGTAGATTTTCTAGATTTACGATTGTACTGTGAAGCACTCTCTTGAGGTTGCACCCAAATGTAGTCCCCCATCATGGTTTCGTTATACTATCCTTATTGTTAGTAACGACGTTCAAAGTTTAATATATCTTGATGAAAGGGCTCGCCTAGCTCGTTGAATTTGTCAAGCTACGAATCAATGATATAAGAGACATTCTGCAGCCCATTTTGGCGTAATTCTTTATGAGAGTGTCCACCAACTCCACATAGCTTTCAGCTTTGTGATTACCTAGGAAGCCGTGAACAACTGCAACGAACTTGCTCCAAGCCGTTCTCTCCGTCCTGTTCAACAGCTTTGCGAAATCCTCACATTTTATGATCCTCTTGGTCTGTGGTCCGACGAATATACCAGCCCTGTCCTTAGCCTCGGACAGAGTCGTTACCAAGGTCAGTATAACGAAACATGATGAAGGACTACATTTGGGTGCAACATCGAGAGAGTGATTCACGGTACAATCGTAGATCTAGAAAATCTACACATTTCTGATCCTTGTTGAGTCCTTTCCGACTGTGTTTGTCTATTCCTTGCGCATTTTTTGTTTTTCACCCGTTCGTAATGCCGAAAATGAATGAAAATCTTTCTACAATACCCACCCTAAGTTTTGGTAAAAAAGCGAAAAAAACGCGGAAAATCGCTTTTTTCGTCTTTTGGTCATAACTCGCTTCAAAGTGGGCGTTTTTCAAACTTGAAGATATCTTTGGAATCAGCATTGATCAATCTTTCTCCTTGATCTACACATGGCTTACTGTCCAACAAGGCATATAGGGTTGACACAATCAATCGAGTGGGAAGTGGGACAATATGAAATGCTGAAATGCCTGACTGCGTCTCCTCAAGTCTATTCCACTAGTTTCTGATTCCGGGTTTTTTATTTAACGAATTTTGTTTCTTTTAGACTTTTTATTTTCAAAATTCAATTCCATTTCACCTGTGTATTGTTTTTTAGCTATTCAATCAGTTATTTGTTCAATATTTTTTGGTGTTTCATCCCCAATCAATTCTCCTCGTATTGCAGACTTTATCACTGTCTCTATACCTGCGAAACAGTCAAGCTTTACTATTACTTTTAGTTTTGCCTAGTCTTGGTTGAACTTCGTTCTGGCGATGATCCCTCTTCAGCTTCCCCGTATCTCCACTCCTTCCACTCTACCTCTCTCCCTTTCTCTCGACAATCTGACGCACTCCTCGCTCGAAAACGGTCCCACGAAGTGATTTCGATTCGCGGAGCGGGGATGGACTGGAGAGTCAGACCACCCAGCAGCCAGCGCGCGCGGCCGCGGCGCGTCACCGCATTGATTAATCTCCCAAACGAAAGGTCTGGCTCAAACAATTAACGACCCGTCGTCAAATGCGGATATAAATTATTAAGTGCAAGCAAGGAATAGGGTCTGAGCATGGATTTCTTTGATTTTTCCGATTTCTCATAAAAAAAATTATCGGATTAAGGGTCGGAATATCGGAAATCTCTTTGTGTGATCTGTGCTTTTGTTTGGAAAGACCCTAACAGAACCCCTCAAAATTTACGTGCCACTATGGGTGAATCCTTGGTCGCGGACCACAAAGCAGCCAGCGCCTGCAGCCGCTCATTAATCTCCCAAGCAGAAGGTCTCAACCAAATAACTTCAATTCCTCGATCTTTAACAAAAAATCAATAACCCCATCCACAACTGGACCAGATGAATACCGCCGTAATCCAACAAGCCTATGTACAACCTTACCATTATAGTTGTACAATTTTGAATAAAAATGTCGAACAAACGAAAATTGAAAAAAGTTCGTTCGAAAAAAATTTCGAACGAACGACAAATGAAAAAATTTGTTCGAAAGAATTTCGAATGAACGAAAACTGAAAAAATTCATTCGAAAAACTTTCAAACGAACAAAAACCGAATAAATTTTGTTCGAAATGTTTTCGAACCAACAAAAATCAAAGAATTTTGTTTGAAAGATTTTCGAAATTTAGATTTTTTCGAAATTGTCGAGTTTTGAAACTTTGAAATTCGTCTGAAAGAAAAAATTCGGAAAATCGGATTCCGATCGAATGGAAATTTGGTAAAAATTAGTTCGACGAATTTTTAAGCAAACGGAATTTGAAAAAATTTATTTTCGAACGAACGAAAATTGACGAAAAAATTTTCGAAAATTTCAGTGTTTAGTGAATGGATGGAGGAGTTGTCCCGTTTTTGCAGTTCGAAACCTCAATGCAAGCGAAGTGGTCCCGAGTGGAATTACAGCCGCACATCACGAGACAACCTCTCGGAGTGTGTAGATAGCGCCTATCCCAATGGATGGGGCTACGACTTTAGACACACGATCGAAACCCCTTTAGCCGGTGGTGTCGCGAACGCCGCCGCCCGGCCACAAGGGCATACGACCAGAAATAGACCTCGTATTGGCTTTCGGCGCCCCAAACACCCTCCCTAAAAGAATCCTTTTTCATCTGCCCATTGGCACTAAGAACTTCCCCACCACAGTACACAAAATTTCGCATTCTCGGTTTATGCTGGGATCAGTCTCTCGTCAGCTCGTTCGTCCACAACGTGAAAAGCGACGCCGCCACATAGACTATACAATTAAATTTATTGATCAAATATAGTTTTCATAAAAATCGGAAAAATCAGAAAATCCATCTTCCGATCCTGTTCCTTGTTCTGTGATTCATATCCTCATTTGACGACGAGCCGTCCATTGCTTGAGCCAGACCAGAAAACAGAAAACAGAAAATTTTCAAAATCAATAAAGCGCGTTCAGCGTACACTAAACGAAATTTTTCAAAACGTTGAGCTTTTTATACAAAAGTATAGACGCTCAAGAATTGCAGAATATTAGTGCGATGAGGTGACAAATGTTCATCAAATCTTCCTTTTCCCAGACAATAAAAGCTCGATAATTTATTCTGGAAACTCAATGCGCGTCAGGGTACGTATTGATCGAAGCGAGCTTTCCGTTCCTGTGTACATATTTTTTTTGACACTTATTGATAACTGCTGGTTTGAACACTGTACTACTCCTCAGTATTTTTACGAAGAACGAGTTTTCTTCGTGCTGTTGTAGTGAAAGCGAAGTTTGTTCTCGGGGAAGTCATTTTTTCACATACTTTGGACCTAAGCAATTGAAATATAACATCTAGAAGCCAGGAACAAAAATCGTGTTACATGTTATCTGCGCCTGTATTATGCTCAACAGTGTCTCTGCGTCTCTTTTTCCCTCCCTTTCGTCACCTAAGGACCACCATCCAACCCGAAGGGGGCATTAACTTACCACTGGAACATCCTTCGAAGTAGTCTTTTTTTCTACTTTCACCAACTCCCAATTTTGATGCCGAAGCTGCGGAAACGTCAGTCGGATGAATCTCTACCATACTTTGGGTAGAAGCTGCACAAAACAACCGCCGATTGCGATAGAATTCAGACGCAAAACAGAAACCGCCCTCCAGGCCCCTCTCGTCGGAGCTTTTCTGTTTCCGAGGCCTATCACAACTGCTTCCTATTCAAAACTCAAATAAGAGGTTCATCGCCAAGAGCGCATATAACAAATAATGTGCGCATATATAGTCAGACAGGCCATTCGGCAAGTAAGTCCAGAGGTACTGGCAACAAAAATACAAATTTTGTCCTCCTATCCAGAAGTAATTGCAAAACTGTTCTTTAGTATCCATACGGAACTGATAGCAGGAAGTGTCTGTACTTTAAGAACGAAAACACTATGCATTTTAGGAACGTCCCATTTGATGATTCAGTCTTTGGCGTTGGTCTCCTTTCTCGCTTTTTTACTGCGTTTCGACAACCCTGTCTTTATATTTTGATTTCACAATATCAGAACGATTCTTGATGGAAGTCTAACAATATGTAGGTGCCTCTTGCGTGTATGACACCGTGAGTCATGATAAATTCAGTGGTATAGCATTGAATTTATCATGACATATATGTAGCGAATTATCTTCACTGCCCTACCAGCGTCGCATTCCATTGGCCTCAAAAGGTCTCGCAGCGCCTGTGGGATTGCACGAAGGCGGCGACCGACACGACTTGACGAGTGCTCTGCAGATTTCGGTTAGATTCTGGAAGCTAACGTTCTTTAGCTTGATCTGGCGTGTCTGGATTCCCTTTCCAGAGTGAGGGCGGCTCCCGCTAGGAACCGTTTCTCTGTGTACTCTAGCCTATTCCAGAGCTCATCAGGTTGTCTACAATAGCTAGGCGGTCTCCTTGAAGTTGAAAGTTCCTCACGGTGTCGTCAAAAATGATGCTTCTTAGCCCGATCTCAACTAGGAAATTTCTTTGGTTTTCAGATTTTTCCGACTTCGTGATAGTTTTTGGATGCTAACTAGTATCTCTGAAACATACATACTAGTTTCGCAGATACGCAGGCTAGCGTATCGCCAGGATGCGGGCGCCTCGAATCCTGCTTTTTTGCGCAGAAATCATACGAAAGTCGTGTGCGGACCAAATCGTAAATTTTCCAGCCGTGAGGGCATTGGTATACTTCGCCGACAGCCGGTCGCCCGAGCTGTCGCCGCTGCATAAATTTCCACGCGCTTTTGCGTACTTACCTTTCTGCATACGCGCATCTGCAGACCAATTATTGGACCCCGATTTTGGTTCTAATATTATTTTCCTGAATGAAATTGGACGAGAGACACTTTTTCGATGAAAAAAATGTCTTTACAATGTGTACCACGCGTCACAAATAACCAAAACATTCCAGATCACGAGAAAAAGGTTCTGTTTAGGTATGGTACTCCGATATTATTGAACATCTCATTTCTACTCATTTTTTTATGTTTTTGCGAACGCGATTTCCTGACATACAGAATAAGAAAGGAAAGGCTTCACAAAACCATCAACTTTCGCAAAAGCTCGTTTTAAAACGTCTCGGTTTATTCACTTCCCTCCCCCTTCAATTTCGAAGTATCTGGTGCAATACGTCGGAAGTTTTTTTTTTTGACGAACGTCGGATATGTTTTTTGCTTAAAACTTATTAGGCGGGAGAATATCTCTTGCCTTTCGTTCACTGGATTTTAGTCTGAAAAAATATTATCCATTGGGCAAGTTTGGATGTAAGAATTTCCAGCATTAAAAATTTTAAATGGTTAATCATCTGCGCCTGTGATGACGCTTCTGTTCCTTGTGCTAGATGGTTGTAAAATGTTGGTGGCGAATCGTCATTTTGAACCACTCCAACTTCAGAACCATATGGTTTTGAAGCGCAGAACTTCACCGACGTGGTCTACCAGGCTCATTCATGAAATTGAGCCTGAAAAATGAAAATTGGTTTTTCAGCTCGAGCGATGCCTTTAACCACCAAAATGTATCCGAACCGTACTTGTAGTTCCTAACTTTAGTCTATCGTTTGTGTTTCCATATTCAACGAGATGTCAAAATCCCGGTCGTCATAGGTATCAGAAAAGGCATTAAAGCATTCCAAAAACATCATTGGAAATCATTCGTTGATCAGATAAATTACTCAAAATGCTTAAGTTTGGATATGTAGATAGCCCCACATCAACTTCATTTTGGAAAATCTGTCTTCAATTTTTCACCCAATTTCTCATTGGTGTTGGCCAAATTTACAAATCATCAGGAAACCTTCCCTATCTGTCTTTTTGCACAATTGCCGGTGGGTTTGGTGAGCCATAGAGCTTCCTGCATTCCGAGGAGGGACAACGTGTGAGCTAGAGAGGTTAGCTCACGTACGATCTTATTTAGACCTAGTAAGGCATAAAAACGTGCGATTCTAGTCGCGTATAACCACATAAAAATGGCGAAAATGACTACTCTGGATTAGTAAGGCGAAATAACGTGTGACTGAACTCTGGCCTACCAAGGCAAGGTGTTGCGGATATCGATCCTAGCCTAGAAAGGAAAATCTCGGCCCCGGAAACGAACCATTTGGTCGTACATAGGCCGTGACCCGAGCCTATGTGGAGGCAATAAAACGGCGAAATTCACATGGTTCCTGCGCGTGCTGGTGCGGAGAGGAGGTTAGAGACAGTGAGATAGTGGAGGGCAGACGGAGGCCGAGGCGTCGCGCGCAACGCTCGCGCCTCGAGTGATGTGAATTGCGACATTTTATAGAGGGTATGGCGTTCTCGTGGCCTAGTCGGGATCCTATGGTCAGAGTAACTTTTGCTTGGCTGATGAGGGTTGACTGTAGGCCCAGACTTCATAATTACCGGCTTTGAAAAATTTTTACATTTCCATAGCCTTCCTGTGTCTTGTCGGTTCTGGGATGCGTGTCAGTAAAATAGTAAGTAAAGCATAGTAGATGTTCGAAGGCTTCTTATAAAATTATCTGAATTTGGGTTTCTGTGTTTTTCTATGTAAACTGTTTGTAGACCTGCTGCAGCAAAGATGGGCTTTTGTTGTTGGGTACAACGGGGCAGATAACGATGGGTGGAGTGTCTGGTGCTGTTTGTTCAGGTTCGGTGCATTCTGTTCTTCACCTTCTGGCGAAATGGATCGAATATTTCACGGTTAACTCTTGAAAAGTTATTATAGCTGTTTGACAAACACAAAAAAACCGATTCTGGGAAAGATTGAAAATTTTGAGACATTTCGCACGTTTTCGGAAATGTGTTGTGGGACCCAATTCGCAAGAGAAGTTTGGTAACCGAGTGTACAAACGCATCGCATGGCGTTATAAGTGCTTACTTCCTGACAGGCTACAACCATCGTAATGTTGCCCCACCCAGTGGCGCGTGACATAGAGTCCCACGTTGATTGGCTCAAAATTTATATTTACAGATGACATTTAGAATAACGTCTCCAATTTCATCCAGGATTTCTACTAAAACTGGATTGCCTATAGCAGTTTGCTCCCTTTCAGGTAAAATGAAGCCCCAAGTGTTCGTCTTGTTGCTGTGTATGTGCTCCGTGGCTGCCTACAATTATCTAGTATTTTCTCCATTGTTCGGACACTCACATTCGCACTTCATGGGAACGATAGCTGACATTCTCACTGATGCCGGACACAATGTGGTGAGCTAAGATAAATTTAGCATGACTGAAGCAGCTTAATGATTGGAGACCAAATGTCCGCGACCCGGACAATAAGATCCGAATGCAACTGTTCTCACAAAGAGGCAGATTGAGGCTTCCATCTCAGAGTCATCATATGCCTGAAAGCGTTTCTTACGGAAAACTTCGTCTTTGATTTTTCTGTACAGAACCTTTTTTTATAACTCTCGGAAATAAAAGTTCTCAAAGCGAAACGCGTACAAAGGCATAACTCAGCTCAGAAGATTGTTCTAGTGTTCAGGTTGCGCCTGCTTAGGTCCCAGTTGTGGTCATCCACACCGGCACGGCCCTACCACAGTACCACAGACATTCGGAATTCTTAGATAGGCAGAATGCTACTCTTTCAGAAAACCTCTGCTAATTATCTTCCCTACAGCAATGGCTGTGTCGAGTTGAAACGATTTTCCATGGCGTACTTGACGACACTAATGGATCGTTCATTACATTTGGCTAAACTTTCATAAGGAGTTTGCAGCTTTCCAGCGACCGGCTACATGATAACTGTTGCAAGGCGAGAACCTGGCGTGAACATGCGGCCGCATAAACTCTAAACGTAGACGCGACGCAATCGATATTATATCCGCTTTATCTGCTCGACGCCGCTAACAGGCAGCAGCTTACACTCTGTTAGCCCCCGCTGCATTTTTGTTTGGCGAAGGCCACAGACACACTCGTGAACGTGCATTATCCTCTGTTTCCGAGTATGGTTTATTTCCGTTCGTCGCGTGCGTCTGCGTGCGTACGCTGCGTGTCCCTCTCCCTACAATTTCTCGCTCTCTCTCCCTCGCTCCGCACAAGCGCGCGAGGGAAAATAGTAAATCTGGCTCGGAACCAGAGGATATACAACGTATCCTCTGTTTCAGAGGGGAATTTAGTTTGTTGATTCGCATGCTTGTGGGTATGAGGGTAGAGCCAGCGAAAAGGTTTAGAGGAAAGGAAGCCGAAGCACACGCACGCAATCAGTGGCAGCAAGTTTTACTCCGAAATAGAGGATATATCGAACGGAATGGCCTTCACCACAACACCTGCACCGTTCGGAACTTTAAGAATGACCCACAATGCCAGTACACACAGATGGGGCCGCCTCGTATTTGCAAGATCCATGTGTTTTCCGTGGAGCTCTTGTTTCAGACAGTTTTGATGCCCGTAATGGATCCGGACCTGGAACATCGCACTGGTCTCCATTCTACAAAACACGTCTTGAAAGTGCCTCCAGACAACCGCACTGCTGCCATGTTTGTCCAGAAGGCCAGGTCTACAAGGAAAATGTGGAGTATCGAACCATCACCATTCGGAATGATTGAAGCAAGTTCTATTTTTGGTAAACTTCATTTCGCATTAAGCCAGAATACACGTACATTGTGGAATTTCTATCACTGTCTCCCAATGTGCTTGATAAAGCTCGCCATGAAATTCCGATGAAGGAGAATGACGTTTTTCGAAACTTGATGAGTCAAGTAAACACTGCAAATGATGCACTCTTAGAAAAGCTGAAAAGAACTGTTAACTAGAATTGAAAAACTCGTCTTCAGATCGGCATTCATGTGGCACGAAGCTTCACGTGGCAGTGTGAAAGTGAGTGCTCCTCGCTGAACTAAAATAATGTGGCGTATTTCATGAAAATCTTTTCTGCCGGATATTGCCATTTGAGAACGTCATCTGGTGTGACTGGTTTAGTGTGATTTCTAGCCCTTTTATCAGTATCGCCCATTGAAGTTGTTTTGACAATGTGGACTTGTGAGTTCGGAACGTCCTAAACGTCTATCACCACGATTACTAAGGCACCGACCATCCATGATAACTCCGGAAATATTATGATTTTTGCTGTGTAGAGATTCCATGAGTAGCTAAAGGCAGAAAAGAGAGATTTACAGATGACTACCTCTACCTACTTTAGAAGTGCTCAATGACGAGGACCTGATGTCTACTCTCAAAGGAATGCAGTTTGATGTCGGTATTGCGGAGGCATTTGATATATGTGGATTTGGTGAGGCAATCAACCGCCTTTGTGAAGCATAAACGTGAAATATGTAGAAACTTCTCCAGGTTTTCAGGATTATTTGAAGTGCTAAATGTGAACGCGACCATAGCAGCAACATCGTGCGTTCATGCTGATGTGCCAGCTAGAAGCATTGGAATTCCGGGCGCTGCTAGTTACGTTCCAGGTGATCAATTATTTAGAGTTTGTAACTATCTCTATAACGTTGAGAATGGTTCGAAGCCTTGAAGACAATGAAAGGTTTACATGGATATTTAATTCCTCGCTTTGTAGGATCGATGTCTACCAAAAGTGATGTGATGGGAGTACTCGAGCGGCTGAGGAACGTCATTGAAGTCGTGCTGGGCTCGAAGTTTTTCGAAATGCTTTTTGACATGGAAATAGCTGCTTTCCGTGCGAAATTCGGGAACGATTTCAAGGATTATGATGTAGGTACCTCGGTCCTGAGATTTCGTAACCTCCGCGTTGGTTCTGTCTAACGCTGTCACATTGGAGAATCTGTTGGGGTCTGGGGAAGGAGGACTAGCTGTGTGCGGCAATTGCCGTTTGCCGTTTGCCGTTTGCCGTTTGCCGGCCCTTTTTGGGGTTTGCCGTTGCCGTTTGCCGAAGTTTTCGTCTAAAACGGCAATTTTTCGGCAAAAAATCGTCGAAACAACAGGATTTGCCCTCACCGCAGTCTCTGTGTTGGTCAGCGATACGGAGCTGCTACAAATAATTATTTTGACTAGTTCCAGCTTCTGGCTCAGGCTAATTCAATGTGTAATTGTGCCTTTTCAATCGTTAACTTATGAAAACATCCCGGCTGGGTAATCAGAGAAGTTCGTTCGAGTTCTAAATTGTTTGGGAGCCTCCAGATATCTTTTTTTAATCATCAAATTCTTAACTCTTTAAGAATTTCGAAATTGCAAAAAAACTTTTATTAGAAGCATACCGATTACTGCAAGTTCTAAGATTACAAAACCAAGTTTTATCAAAGCTCTAGCTCAAATGCAGCCTTATACACACGCCTTATACTTATACATAGGACCCAGTGGAAAACTCGTGTATATAGGGCCCACTCATCGTCGGTTGGTTGGCTGATGGTAATAATTGGGACAGGAAAATTATCACTTCTGCAAACACTTTATCCGGCTTTTTAAAAGCTGAACAATATTCACAGCTGTCGTTAAAGGCAGTGGTCAGTAATACCTTCGATTTCGAGATCATTAGCTGGAATGAAAGGTTGACTTAAAGGCACAGTACACCTTCAGATATGAATCTTGTGGTTTTCATTTGTTTGTGTAGTAGACCCCTTCTGTATGATACCCGTCAAGTGCTGGATCTCAATTCCTCCGAATAAGCGAGATATAAGCAACCACCACAGGCCCGACCCCTTCACTCACCACCACAGGCCCGGCCCCCTGCCTGATTTTCGACCTCGATGTCGGCTGGATGTATGGATAAATTTCAACCGAGTCTACGTTCTTGAGTCTATTACTGGCCCTTCTCATAATCCTGGCTCGCTCTCGTGCAACGATTGCGAATGAAAGGAAATACAGGCCTAAGACAACTCGTCCACCAATTTTTCGCCATCGAATAGCAGGCTTTTTGAGGAGCCATAACTCTGTTCGTAGGGGGTACTAAACGATTTCAAAGATACCACTGTGATCAGCGTGGGACAGTCTCCAATACAAGCATTAAAACTGAAAAACAATTTTCTTGGTGTACTGCGCCTTTAATGGCAGAGCTGGGTTTGCTAGGAAATGGTGTAAAGATGAAAAAATGAAAAATCTCTGAAGGCAACCATTAAAACCGCATTCAACATTTCACTAGAAATCCAAGGGTTCGAGGCCCATTGCAGCAACAGTGTGGGAAACCGGCTCAAAACGAGCAACCAATAGCAATATACGGCCCGAAACTTGAACGTGGTGTGCTCGCTCCACCCACTTCCTCTGTAGTCATTCAAGTTTTGGGACCGTATAAAGCGATTCATTGCTTGTTTCTAGCCGACACTGTTGCTGTAATTGGCCTCGTGCCAGCTTGTAGGCCGAATACGCAGAAAGGGAAGAGCCTAAGAGCAGTCCAGCTGGCTAGCGCACTGCACGCGGCGCTCCAGCGACGAAGTGAGCGCAACGGACTTCCGTCACGCGCATCGCATCTACCAGTCAAAGGCCCCTCATTCTGTGCATTCGATCAAAATGCCCCTCGGAGCTCTTGATCTGAAAATTTGAAGACTGCTTTTACCGTGAGCACTGCATTCAACTAGACTTATCTCACTCCATTCCTGTAGCCTCACAAGAGTACCCATTCAATTGTAGTTCGAAGTGAGCGACATTGAAATTCTCGAGCCTACTACTTGCTACTAACAGTAAAAATTGTGACTCCGGGTATAAACTTAACCGCGCGCTGCTGATCGCGGTGTGAAGTGTCTTTCGCCAACAATTCCGGCCAATCATCGCGTATTCACCCTTCTATTCGCACCTGATTGTGGTACCAGTATCGTCCACAGTCTTTGGGTCGGCGCACACTCCCATCGCACCAAGCTTGCTAACGGTTTGCTGATCGTCCCCGGATCGACTAGGTTGGGACGCGCTCACCGCAGGCTCCTTTCAGAAATTCCTTTGCGGGCCTGTCACACTTTGCGCTGTTCAAGAAGACGCCCATCTTCTGAATCTCTAGTATTGATTTGTAGGGAAACTTCAAATGCACAGGAATTAACAGGATTATCGCCTGCGATGAAGAAGCTTACACCCTTGTTGATCTTGGTATTGACTCCTGATCACCTGAGACCTTCAAGTAGCTTGTGATATATATATATATATATATATATATATATATATATATATATATATATATATATATATATATATATATATATATATATATATATATATATATATATATGATTTTCTTCTTGTAAAGGCTATTGAAAGGGCAGGCTCATAGTAACTGGCAGATAGTGCATGGAATACGACATGATCAACAAGGAAGGGTTGCCTACATCAGATGGAGTTTCGGGATGCACTTTTAATATGTTCTAAGGGGAGGACAGTGTCCCAAGATTTCACACTCAGAATCTGCTTAATGCCTCAGGCAGTCCCTAAAAAGGTCCAAATTTGAACAAGGCTAAAACGGTGCGGCCGAAGTGAGTTGAGCTGATTCAACAATTGAATTACCTTTGTGCATGCTCAGAATAGATCAGAGTTTGGGCAACAATGCATAATTTCTGATCTAAACAGAATCGATGCACCAAAATTTTCTACATCTATTCTGAACACATCTAAAGGTAATTCAATCGTTGAATCGGCTCTACTCGCTTCGGCCTTCATCAGGTTTTCACCTTTTTAGGGACTGCCTGGAGCATTCAGCAGATTCTGAGAATGGGATCCTGGAACACTGTCCTCCTCTAGAACATATTAAAATAGCATCCCGAAACTCCATCTGAAGTTGGCAACCCTTCCTTGTATGCAAATGTTGGTGTATTATAGCACAAAACAGATGTTGCCGTTTGCCGTTCGCCGGACATTTTTGGGGTTTGCCGTTGCCGTTGCCGTCTTCCGAAATTTGAAATTTCTTTGCCGCACACCCCTGATGAGGACCGTTGCGGCTACTGTTTGGAGCAATTATGCAGAATGTTTGATGGACTGTACATACACGAGGGATGGGTGTACTCTAGGCAGCTTGCTCCCGGTTATTCCGCAGTGGACAAGGGGCTTAACCAACCACAATCAATTGCGTATGAGCGAGGTAAGAGGTGTAATAAAAGGTATGAGTCGGTCTGGCACAGCAAAGGCAGGAAGTCCAGCCCTGAATCTTTCCAAAAGGAAAGTGTTTATCGCGGTAAACGCATTTGCAAGAACGACTTGTATTGTTAGTATTTCTTCGTCCTCCACTGTAAAAGTATTTCGCCACGAGCTGCGGGTTCCGAGAAGTTACCAGCTCAAGCCGGTCGTTTTTTGTACCTTGTGTATAATCCAAAACTTTCGAAAATCTGGAAACAGACCATATATTCGTGTTTGGCTCCCTAAATAGCCGCTCTGGACGAAGTTTGGCTGATAGCACTTCCTCCGAATTTGGTACAGAGTGATGGCGTTTTGGACTTGTACCAATTGTTTGTACCAGTTTCTTCTAGCGATTCGAGGATTCTAAAAGCGTTTGATTTTTTTCAGATTTGACTCAAAACTACCTCGTGGGGGTGATTAGACATGCTTTTCACGAAATTGAGGTTTATCGCTCGATTTTCCAATGTTTTCGATCCAATTCGTTCAAAGCCTCCCATCGGGGGAAATTCGAGAGCAAAGTTTGACCTTCGACAAAGGCCCAAAATGTTTTCCTACTGCTTAGTTGAAGTGCTTAACACAAATTTGAGGTCCGTTTTTTCGAATTATCAAAGATTATGGTAGACTACGGTTTGTGTAAGGTAGTTTGTTCAAAGCCTCGGATTTGACTCCAAATTTGTATGCGGGGTTATTCGGGGTGGTGAGTACGAATTAGAAGTCCATTTGCCGATTTTTGACACGCATATTGAGGGCATCGTACGCGCAGAGTACGGATATTATTTTTTTAAATGTTTTTGTGTAGGAAGGCCTCTCTAGTGAACGAGAATGCCGAAAGGGCCCATGAAATCCTTCATTTGTGAAGAAAATTCGAAAAAATTGTAAATATGAACGTTTTTGAAGTTTTTCTGCATGTGAAGTTTGTGCCGTGACTAAAAACTAAAGTGGTTATCAGCGCGAGCGATGCCTTTGAAGGCAGTGCACAAGACCTTCTGGGAATGGAGTTATGGTCCATCAAAAATTGAGCTAGGGAAAATGGTGGACGAGTTGTCCGAGGCTTGCGACTTCCGTCTTCTGCAGCCGATGTATGCGAGCTGACCTGAGTAAAGAGAGAAGTTCAGAATGAAGGGAAGAGGGCTTTTGATCGGAAACCATCGCTCAACTCACGATTTCGAGTGTTCCTTTGTTCACGTCGAGGGGCGGGAAGAGGCGGGACTTAACCACAGCGGCGGGGTTTGCCCACTTTTCTAAGCCGTTTTGCGGTTCCTGGGTAGCAGCATACTCGCTCGCAAAAGTTGTTGAGATAACTACATTAGTGGGGTTGAACGGGCCCTAGAAGAGCCCTCACGAAGTTGGAAGAGTTGAAAACGAGTTAAAATGACCGTATTTGAGCCGCATTCAGTCACAAAATCATCCTTTCTCCGCCCATCGATACGGGCTCCGCCCCTCAATACAAATGTTCAATGCTCGATTACTGTCATTTTGGCTCATTTTTCACACTTCTAAGGTCGTAAGTGTTCCAGAAAGGGCCGTACGAGTACATTAGCGTCGTTATCCCAACAAATTTGTCGCTAGCTCCGCTATTTCAGTTAATGCGGTACAACTCGTCCACTTTTAGGCCAATATAGAACGAACCGAAATATCTTTATTGCAGTTGATTTTTTTCCGGTTTTTTCCATATCTCTGAATATTAACAGCTTCAGACCTTCGAGTGGTGATGAATCAATGGCGAGTACGCAGAGAGGTGACGTCACGTTTGGCGTGAAATAGCGCGAGGAAGTGCACATAAACGCTCCTTCGGAGCAACGAAGTGCTCACTGTGTGAACTGGACGTCGCTTGTCGCGCAAGTGCGGGATTCAACGCGACGACGAAAACGTCATCCAAATAGGCAACTCTTTCCTCAGCTACACGGGAGCACTCGAGAGAGCAGTCCATATTTTGCTTTCATACAAACATTGATTGGGTAGTAGCAGGTTAGCGTCAATTTGGAAGGTAAACGACCTGGAATCATTTCACTTCCAAATGTAATGACGCTACGTCATTTCACTTCTCAGACAACTTTGACCTTGTCCAACAATCAGCGCAAAGCTGATCTTGCCTGACTCATTGCAAAACTCATTTCAGGAACTTCTGTCTCAAGTGTCCTATTTGTTCACAAATTCCAATCCATATCTTGACTATCCTCGACCGAAGATTCACAAGTTAATCGACATTGGAGGAATCGCAGTTTCCTTCGATAAGGAGCGTAATAGACTGCCAGAGGTAGGTGTTCCGAGTCTCGTCGGGGGAACACATTTTGACTTCGACTATGACTTCAGAATCTTGACGGCATCCTAAATGAGCGAAGGACAAATGTCATAGTATCCTTTGGTTCTATTGTGAAGGGATGCTTTATGCCGGAGGAGTATAAGTGAGATTTTGATCCTTAAAATTGCTCTGACATGGGAACTACTATAGGTCATACTAACCATTCCTAATGATATGCACTTTTCCAGAACCATTGTAGAACGCCAAGTCCGAATATGCCCATCGCAGCTGCCTAGACCCACTCTGAAAGGAGGTATGAGCGTTTCTAAAGCTTTGCGGCGAGGTAAGGGTTCTATCCCCCATGGAATTTTTACTGTTTTTAATTTTTTTTCCTCATTTTCCTAAAAACATGTATTTTGGGGTAATCTGGAAGTGCTGAACACGAATCTGGGAATCTCTTGTCAAATTTTCAAGGTTTACTGTACGTTACGGTAGGTGACATGTCATTAAGAAAGCAAAACCTACCTTAAAGGCAGTGGTCGCGATCAAATATGCTTGTCGTCTTTTTCCCTCTAAACCCTTTTCTGTGTCTCGAGAAGTAGGACCTAAAAGAAAAAACGCGAAAAAACCGCTGTTTTGGGCCAAATTTGAAGCCTGAACTTTCTTGTCTTTTGATGGTGGACGAGCCCACTCCATATCATCGGCATCGATGACCTCTTATATCAAGAACATCAGCTGGCTTGAAATTGAATTTCAAACAATGAACCTTCGGATTTATGTACACATCTAGTCGAAAACATTGACTGGAGTGCTTTCTTTCAATGCTCAACTATTTTTAACAGGTAAATTTACATTTATTTCTCCCTCTGAATGTCGATGATTTTTGACTGCTCGGCATGAGACTGCGATCTTTTTCGTCGGCGCTGTGCACGTGTGCACGAATGGGCTTCTTTGGGCCTTAGAAACTCTAATTCAAGGCCGTTTATCACCGCGCTACCTTCATAGTTTTTCAGCTGTTTTCAATCTAAGCTGATTTTTGTAGTTTTTTCGTTAACGTTTTTCATCGTGACCACCGCCTTTAATAATTCGAAAATCGCCAAATGGATATCGAATTCATATGTATTCAGCATCCCAAACAACCCCCACATAGAAACTTTTAGACAAGTCTGAGACTTGGACCAAACTACCTTATACCCACCGTAACCTACTGTAAGCTGTCAAAAATCGATAAGCTGACATCAGATTCGTGTGGAGCACCCCAAATTACCCCCAGAAAAACGATTTGAGCCCCGTTTGTCGTTCCATTACGGAAATCGTCAGCAGTCGATTTTGCCCTCAACATTTTCTGCCGGTGGGGAGCTTTGAACAAAATCAGTGGAAAACTGGAAAAATGAAAAATAAACCTCAGATTCATGATCAGCACCCCAAATAACCCCCCAGGGCGAATTTCAGGTTAAATCTCGAATATTTTTCTTCAACGCTTTCTGGACCCCGTAGTATATAATTAAACGCTGAATCGAAAATTCGTACAAGTCCAAAACGCTCTCAGTCTGCAAAGAGTTCGGAAAGTGTGCTTTCACCCAAACTTTGCCTAGGGGTGTTCATTTGGGCCCTGAACACGATCATCATGTCCGTTTAAGGATTTTCGAAAGTTTACTTTTGGAGGGTACAATAGGTACGAAAATCAGAGAAAAACGCCTGTTACTTTCAGAGTGGGTCTAGGCAGCTGCGATGGGCATATTAGGACTTTGCGCCCGAAAATGGTTCCAGAAAGGTACAATTCATTAGGAATGGTTACTATGACTTATAGCAGTTCCCTTGTAAGTAACAGATCTAACCCCCCTTTCATACTTCGGGAGCAGCGAAAAAAATCGCAGATCTGCAATGGTTAAGCATACCAGAGTAACGCGAAATTTATCGTTGGCAAAAAAAAATCGCACACTCAAGCTGCGATTTTTGACGCGGATTGCAGCGATAAATTTCGCTCACAGTTGTTTTATCGAATTCATCGAAAAAAATTGAGCGATTTTTTTCGCAGCTTGAGGATTTGCAAGAAGAATGGTTGAGATGATTCTTGTCGCTACAGCGTCATCCTAGAGAAGTTATTAGCAGCATATTTTTGTTAAAGGCAGGGGTCGCGATAAGAATGACTTTTGAGCTCTCTCCATGAGAATGTAGATTTAGTCATCACAAAAGTAAATATAAGTGAAAAAATCCGGAAATTCGCGGAAAAAACGCTCAAAAACGAAGTGTAACGGCGAATTACCGGTGTCGGCCGGCCCCCTAATTAACGCGATTTTCATTATTGCTTGCTCATCCGCTTTTTCTTTTGCTGCCAATGTAGTCAGTAGTCTCCAGCAATGCTCAGGAATCACTTTAGAGGCAAAATAAAAGTTGACAAAACAGGCTTTTACACAAATCTCGATAATTGGGGGCGGGAGGACACCAAGCCATAATTTGTTCCGAGCAATTTTTCTCCAATTTCTTACCTATTTTCACTTTTGTGATGACCAGATCTACCATTCCATGGGGATAGCACAACAACAGATTTTATCGAGAACCCTGCCTTTAAGCTCGCATAGATTATTGTGTATAAAATTGCGCTGGACTTCAGTGGGAGTGTGCAGAACTTTCGGGGGAGTGTGCAGGACTTCATAGAAAGTGCGCTGGACATCAGTGGGAGTGTGCAAGACTTCAGTGAGAGTGTGCAGGACTTTAGGGGAGTGCGCAGGACGTCACAGAAAGTGCACAGGACATCAGTGGGAGTGTGCAGGACTTTCGGGGGAGTGTGCAGGACTTCATAGAAAGTGCGCAGGACATCAGTGGGAGTGTGCAAGACTTCAGTGAGAGTGTGCAGGACTTTAGGGGAGTGCGCAGGACGTCACAGAAAGTGCACAGTTCATCAGTGGAAGTGAGCAGGACATCCGTGGGAGTGTGCAGAACTTTAGGGGGAGTGTGCAGGACGTCATAGAAAGTGTGCAGGACTTCAGTGGGAGTGTGGAGGACTTAAGGGGGAGTGTGCAGGACTTCAGGGGGAGTGCGCAGGACGTCACAGAAAGTGCACAGGACATCAGTGGGGGTGTGCAGGACTTCAGTGGGAGTGTGAAAGACTTCAGTGAGAGTGTGTAGGACTCCAGTGGGAGTGTGCAAGACGTCATAGAAAGTGTGCAAGACTTCAGTGAGAGTGTGCAGGACTTTAGGGGGAGTGTGCAGGACACCACAGAAAGTGCGCAGGACATCAGTGGGAGTGTGCAGAACTTTAGGGGGAGTGTGCAGGACGTCATAGAAAGTGCGCAGGACATCAGTGGGAGTGTGCAAGACTTCAGTGAGAGTGTGCAGGACTTTAGGGGGAGTGCGCAGGACGTCACAGAAAGTGCACAGGACATCAGTGGGAGTGTGCAGGACTTTAGGGGGAGTGTGCAGGACATCATAGAAAGTACGCAGGACATCAGTGGGAGTGTGAAAGACTTCAGTGAGAGTGTGTAGGACTGCAGTGGGAGTGTGCAAGACGTCATAGAAAGTGTGCAAGACTTCAGTGAGAGTGTGCAGGACTTTAGGGGGAGTGTGCAGGACACCACAGAAAGTGCGCAGGACATCAGTGGGAGTGTGCAGAACTTTAGGGGGAGTGTGCAGGACGTCATAGAAAGTGCGCAGGACATCAGTGGGAGTGTGCAAGACTTGAGTGAGTGTGCAGGACTTTAGGAGTGTGCAGGACGTCATAGAAAGTGTGCAGGACTTCAGTGGGAGTGTGCAGGACATCAGTGGGAGTGTGCAGGACTTCAGAGGGAGTGTGCAGGACTTTGGGGGATGTGTGCAGGACGTCATTGAAAGTGCGCAGGACATCAGTGGGAGTGTGCAAGACTTCAGTGAGAGTGTGCAGGACTTTAGGGGGAGTGCGCAGGACATCAGTGGGAGTGTGCACGACTTTAGGGGAGTGTGCGGGACTCTAGGGGAGTGTGCAGGACATCAGTGGGAGTGTGCAGGACGTCATAGAAAGTGTGCAGGACTTCAGTGGGAGTGTGGAGGACTTTAGGAGGAGTGTGCAGGACCTCACAGGAAGTGTACAGGACGTCAGTGGGAGTGCGCAGATGGGCAGAAACAGATACCTGACAACAACCTGCACGCCTTTCTGCTGCGTGATGTCTGGTGCTGCGCAGCGGCATCAAACTTCTGCGGACTCTCCGAGCTGTCTTGTATGAGTATTGGGATAACAACATCATATTTTTGGATTCTTGGACCGTGTATTGCATTTATCCATCTACAGTGGGCACGGATCGCAGTCGTACTTTGCGATTCTTATTTCGCGTTGGCGCAAACTAGGTGCACGTATATTATAACACATAAGTGCGATCCGTGCCAGTATCAATGCGATGCGTACAGACTGTAGATGAACAAATGCAATGCCCGGTCCGAGAATCTAGGAAAAAAATGACATTCTGATCCCAATACTCGAGCAGGACAGCTCGGAGAGTGTGCACAAGTCTGCTTCCGCTGCGATTTACTGGACAGCCCACAGCAGAAAGACGTGCAGCTTGTTATTTAGGCTCCTGTGGTCGTTCATCTGACACTCCCACTGAAGTCCTGTACACTTTCTATCACTTCCTGCACACTCCCACTAAAGTCTTGCGCACTTTCTATCACGTCCTGCACACTCCCACTGGTGTCCTGCACACTTTCCATCACGTCCTTCACACTGCCACTGGTGTCCTGCGCACTTTCTATCACGTCCTTCACCCTCCCACTGGTGTCCTGCACACTCCTACTGAAGTCCTGCACACTTTCTATCACGTCCTGCACACTGCCACTGGTGTCCTGCACACTTTCTATCACGATCCTTCACCCTCCCACTGGTGTCCTGCGCACTTTCTATCACGTCCTGCACACTCCCACTAAGGTACTGCACACTTTCTATCACGTCCTGCACACTGCCACTGGTGTCCTACACACTCCCACTAGAATCCTGCACACTTTCTACCACGTCCTACACTTTACCACTGGTGTCCTGCACACTTTCTATGACGTCCTGCACACTCCCCCCTCAATCCTGCACACTCCTACTGGTGTCCTGCACACTTTCTATCACTTCCTGCACACTCCCCCTAAAGTCCTGCACACTCGCACTGAAGTCCTGCACACTTTCTATCACGTCCTGCACACTCCCAATAAAGTCCTGCACACTTTATATGACGTCCTGCACACTCCCCCTAAAGTCCTGCACACTCCCACTGAAGTCCTGCACACTTTCTATCACGTCCTGCACACTGCCACTGGTGTCCTGCACACTTTCTATCACGATCCTTCACCCTCCCACTGGTGTCCTGCGCACTTTCTATCACGTCCTGCACACTCCCACTAAGGTACTGCACACTTTCTATCACTTCCTGCACACTCCCCCTAAAGTCCTGCACACTCGCACTGAAGTCCTGCATACTTTCTATCACGTCCTGCACACTCCCAATAAAGTCCTGCACACTTCATATGACGTCCTGCACACTCCCCCTAAAGTCCTGCACACTCCCACTGAAGTCCTGCACACTTTCTATTCCGTCCTGCACACTCCTACTAAAGTCCTGCACACTTTCTATCACTTCCTGCACGCTCCCACTGAAATCCTGCACACTTTCTATGACGTTCTGTATACTCCCCCCTAAATCCTGCACACTCCCACTGGCGTCCTGCACACTTTCTATCACGTCCTGCACACTCCCACTGGTGTCCTGCACACTTTCTTTCACGTCCTGCACACTCCCACTGGTGTCCTGCACACTTTCTATCACTTCCTGCACATCCCCACTGAAGTCCTGCGCATCTTCAATGACGTCCTGCAAATTTCCCCCGAAGTCCTGCTCACTCCTTTCAACACTTTCCACTCCGTACGGTTGCCAGAGATCTACTTCTGGTCTTGTCGCATTGTACGGAGCATTCACCTCCCTAAGCAGGAGAAGGCGCATTTACTGAGTGCAAACCTCTCTCAGAAAGTGAACTAAATCCGTCCCCTTCAATACTACAACGACCCCTCTGCGTCCCTACCCGTGATGTCAGATGGTCCTCGCACGATTAGCCTGTTTCTAGGGAAATCCGTAATAACAGCGACAAAAAGCGCGAATTTCAGCGATTTTTTTCGCGGATTTCTGCGATTTTTTTCGTCGTTTTCGAAGTATGAAAGGGGGGTAACATTGGTTATTCTAAGAACTCCTGGTTTGTGGAGAAACAGTTTCAGGAATTCATTGCTAAAAGTATTCGGGTCAATGCCGAATACGACATTTATTTGGAAGTATGAGATCGAGGACTCTGCAATGATCGCCAATCTATCAAACGTTCATCTAAGCGCATGGTTGCCACAGAATGCGCTGCTCGGTACAATCTTTCTTGGAGATGATGCAGTTTCAAACACACCTTAACTTTACAGCCGACCAGCGAATCACAGCCTTTCTCACTCATGGTGGCCTGGGAAGCACCACTGAAATCGCTTATATGGGGAAGCCATCCGTAATGGTATGAATTTGTGAAAGATTACTGATATATATCGCAGAAGTAGTGTGTAGGAGGAGCGCGATGTGTCCTGAGACGCTGAATTTGGTCCTCGTTCAACAGTAGGCAGAATGGCGGCGTGAGAGGGCGGACGTAAAGTCAATGTTTGTCTGTTCACACGTCACCGCGCACCATTTTTTAGCCTCGTCTTTTGATGCCGAAAACTCCGCGTGTGCACCACTCACCGACCCTACAATGCCACGCCACAGCTCAACCGTTTACACCGCCTCCCACCGATCTCTCAGTGTGACGTCATGTCTACCTGTTTGTACCCAAAGTTTCGCCTAATCACCTTCCCACCAACCACCATCTATTACTCTTGCAGGTTGAGAGGTAGCAGGGTTGACGCTTCAATGGCCATGAAGCCCGTCAGAGGGCCGATAACCCCATCAATGTCAACTGTGAAAAGCACAAACACCTCACATTTCAGTGCAGCGTATACATTGAAGGGTTACCATTTCCGCGATCTGCACGAGAGAGTATTAGAGAAAAATAGTGCGGACACCGCATCATGATGCCCCGAATTCTCCGCCAGTTATGAGACATCACCACGAAATCTCTGGCAGTTATCGATCATGCCGAAACCTCCACCGATCAGCCAGAACGGTCCAATCTGATTGGTAAAGGGGCGTGGCGACCTGTCACCGACGTCCGTGGGAGCATGAGGTGCCACCAAAGACATGTTATTCAGCAATACCGAGACTTGAAAATTGATATGGTCATCAGAGTCTGTGGCGAGTCCATGCATTTCGTTTCAGGACGCAGCATGGTACAGGCTATTGTGCAGCAGAAAAAACAACCAATTCTGAAATTTCTTTGAGTGTCTAGGTTCCGATATTCGCCGATCAAATACGCAACGCAAACATGCTGGCTAAGCATGGTGGGGCGATAGTGCTTCAGAAGTATGACTTGGCAACACCATCGAAGATAGGCTGGGCCATTCGCACCATCCTTGAAGTTGAAAGGTTGGACAAATTCAAATGGATGCGACAGAACATACATCCATAGAGAATTCTTTGCAGCTATTCGAAAAACGCTCGACGACTGGCTGAGATGCTTGTCAATCAGCCAATCGGAGCCAAGGAGATGATGCTGCGTCATGCTGAATTTGCAGCGCGGTGAGTTTTCGTACTATAACAAGAACATTCGTTTTTTTGTACACATCAAATACGTCAGTGCTCTGAACCTTTGCTATCATTCACCAGAGTAGATCCATGGTAGAGGTAAAGCCTTTATGCAGCTCAGCAACCCTACATATTCATGAAGACCTTTCCATCGTGAGAATTGTCTGGAACATTGCGCTGTGAACTGAAATTTGGGTTGAGAAAAACACTGGTCCGCGGGTGCAGCGTATGAAGATGTGCTCATATGTGTCCTTTCAGATTTGGGCGAGTTTCCAATCTCGATCCGTATGGACGTCATCTGTCAACGTTGCAGTATTACCTCGTAGACATAATATGTTTAGTGACGGTATCATTACTCCTTATTTTTTACCCTTTTTATCGTGTAATTCGGGCAGTGATCAATAGGTTAAGAAGTCACAAACCGAAGAGTGATTGAGCATGTAGGGTCTCTTGTGAAAACCTAGCCCTTGTTGCGAACACTTCCACTTTGACGTTTGTTTTTTAGAAGTCTACCTCTAACAGTTGTGTACCCCATTAAGGTTTTTTGTTCATGTATTGTGCAATGCTGTGAATACTTATTATCCGAATCACTCCTTTTCGGATATCCGACCGGATATCCGAGATTCGGATAATCCGATATCCGAAAATTCGAAAAACGCATTATCTGAATTGAATCAATATCCGGGGAATTTAAAATCGGCATTATATGAATCGAACTATTATCCGAAGGGTCGAAAATTCGGATAAAATCGGATAAAAATTCGGATAAACTCCGGATAAAATCGGATAAAATCCGGGTAAAATTTCGGATAAAATCGGATAATTTTCGTATAAAATTGCACTAGGCCACGCCCATTGTCCGTAGCGCATCAACCCAGGATTCTCTTCTTTCCGAAATCGTAAGAGTCGTTGCGGCGCGGAAAAATGGGCGCGGTCAAGTGAGATGACCAAGTTTCTCTGTATAGTTGCTTTGCAAATTTTTTACTAGCTAATTCTCCTGAATTAAACTTTTGTATGAATAATACTGTGCCTCCCAGCGACGATAGACTAATCGAAAATTGGTTTTCACATTTTTATGCATTTATGAAGATTGAATTTTGTATGTGAACATGCTGCGAATGCATTGAAGGACTACTGTTTGCTCAATTATGGATGTTTTAATAGGCTTGCCATGGATACCTGATTTATTTTTCACCGTTTTGCTTCAACCTTATTCAGAAAATATCCGAAGTTATCCGAAATTATCCGACCGGATATCCATATCCGAATCATTTGAAAAATGGCATTATCTGAATCGATCCATAATCCGAAAATTTGAAAAAGCGCATTATCTGAATCGAACCAGTATCCGGAAATTTTAAAATTGGCATTATCCAAATCGATCCACTATCCAAAAAATTATCTTCGGATAACAAGTATAATGCTGTGGCATACGCTACTTTTTTGAGCCTTGCTTGTTAAGCCTTGTGAAAATCTTGCTATATGTGTCCGAGTGTGAGAGTGGGAATGAACGGAAAATCGGTGGGCCTTCCGTGAAAAATTGACATCCGTCAGTCACACCCACTGTCCACGTATGCAGAAAATGCGACACTAAATGGCTTGTAAACAAAGAATGAATTGACAGATTGAAATGAAACTTCACATATGTACATATGAAGAGTGTACCAACAAAACAAAAAAATTTTGGGCTAGTAGCAACGCCCTCTCTTATCGAACGACAAAACTTATTGAACAACCCGTTACATGCTGTTCGATGCTTCACGAGCAATAAGCTTCTCCTCGCAATTCGGAAGCTCTCTTGGTCGACCAGCTTCCTCTTCTTCTTCTTCTTCTTGTTCTGCATCGGTCTCTTTCAGTATTCATTGATGCAGCTGTGCGATCATCCCACTTGCGATGCAATCATTCTGTTGCGGATACGTGCTTCGTGTGTCCACTTGAGCCCGCTTACCAACAGAAAGCTTCATCCCTCTTGGCACCACTTACAAGGGACCACTGTGAACGCAAAATGGAGTTTTCAAAAACGGTCTCTTGGGGGTTGTAGAGGAGATGAAAAGAAACAATTTGGGATTTCAAAATCTTTCTCAGTCCTCACGAGTAGATCAAAAACGACCAAAAAAAAGAAAGAAACCAGAACGCTGGATTGGGAGAATGTAGCACAAATGTGATCCATACAACAGTGGCCTTGAAATCACCTGAAAAGGTTCTCCTAAATGTTTGAAGATGAAATCTAGCTAGGTTCTCGAGTTATGACTTGTTTATTGATCCCCTCAACAATGCTCGTTATATGCAAACCACCGATGATTGCAATGAGATTCGGGGGAGCTAGCACTACACCATGGCTCAGCCGGTTAGGCCAATGGTATAGTTCTGCGACCCCTGGTCGTGTCGCTCTGCACAGCGACAGCGACCGCCTCCCGCCCTTTAAAGCTGTTGCTGTCGCAGGGCGCTGTGGCAACGACAGGCATCGGCACATTTGCAGTATGCCAGTCCTCCGCGACACGTCGCTGCTACGGTCACGCGACAACTGTTCCTACGACGGCCAGTGTCATTGCTCCGATGCTGGTCCCGCCACGATTTGTGCTCAATGTCATGACTGTCGCTCATGACAGCGATAATGTATACCATTGACTTTTGGCGTTGGATTACGAAGCAATTGACTAATGGTTCGATTATTGTGGGATTATTACTGCATTATGGCTGACAGTAAAACAATTTTCATGTGTTCACCTTACGTATTTTTAGTTTTTACAGTGTCCCTTGTCTTTTAAACTTCTTTTCTTATAATCGCAGAGGTAACGTGATATAAACGTAGAAAGTTTCACATCAATGTTAGAAACCATGGAAATTCCAAGGTTCCAACAATTGCTAGAATATCAAGAATACCCTCACCCTTCTCCCCACATATGCCACAGAAAAACCGTCCTTAATTCGGTGAAACACTTAAAGGGGCTTGTTTTGATATATGACGCTGGAAAAAAAGTTTGGACAAAATAAAACCTCTTGGACTCGTTCCTTGATCAGCGACCAATCTTCTTTCCATCAGATGTTGTTATTATGAACAGAAGTGGGTTAACCTAAGCTACAAAATCCAATAAAGCAACCTAATAAAAGTTCCACCCTAAAAACCTATCAGGCAAAGAAGTAACAAAGCAACGCTCAGAACAAATGCCCAGGTTTCAAGAAAACCAAACATGGACACTGCTACGAAACGTACCGCCGCACTTATTTCGTCTAGTGAAAGAAGCATTGTCGCTTCGGCAGAAAGTGGTGCTCACCCGACAAAAGTACTATTCCTTCTTCTTCTTCTTCTTCTTCTTCTTCTTCTTCTTCTTCTTCTTCTTCTTCTTCTTCTTCTTCTTCTTCTTCTTCTTCTTCTTTATTCTTCTTCTTCTTTCTTCTTCTTCTTCTTCTTCTTCTTCTTCTTTTATTTCTTCTTTCTTTTCTTCTCTTCTTCTTCTTTTCTTCTTCTTCTTCTTCTTTTCTTCTTCTTATTCTTCTTCTTCTTCTTCTTCTTCTTCTTCTTCTTCTTCTTCTTCTTTCTTCTTCTTCTTTCTTTATTCTTCTTCTTCTTCTTCTTTCTTCTTCTTCTTTTCTTCTTCTTCTTCTTCTTCTTCTTCTTCTTCTTCTTCTTCTTATTTATTCTTCTTCTTCTTCTTCTTCTTCTTCTTCTTCTTCTTCTTCTTCTTCTTTTCTCCTTCTTCTTCTTCTTCTTCTTCTTCCTCTTCTCTTTCTCATTTTCTATTTTCTTCTCATTCATTCTCCTTCTTTTCTCTTTTCTCCTTCATTATCATTCTCTCCTTCTCCTTCTCTTTCATTTCTCTTCTCTTCTCCTTCTCCTTTCTCCTTCTCATTATCATTTCTCACTTCTCCTTCTCCTTCTCCTTCTCATTCTCCTTCTCCTTCTCCTTCTATCCTTTATCATTCTCCTTCTCCTTCTCCTTCATTGTCATGCTCATTATCATTCTCCTTCTCCTCTTCTCCTTCTCCTTCTCCTTCTCCTTCTCCTTCTCCTTTATCTCCCTTCTCCTTATCATTTCTCCTTCTCTTCCTTCTCCTTCTCCTTCTATCCTTCTCATTTATCCTTCTCCTTCTCCTTCTCCTTGTCATTCTCCTTCTCATTGTCATTTATCATTATCATTCTCCTTCTCATTTATCATTGTCATTATCATTCTCCATTCTCCCCCTCATTGTCTCATTCCTCATTTATCATTCCGTTCATTTATCCATTTATCCATTCCTCATTTATCCATTTATCATTCTTCTCCATTCTCCATTTGTCATTATCATTTATCATTTCTCATTCTCCATTATCCATTCTCATTTATCATTCTCCATTTCTCATTGTCCATTCTCTCATTCTCATTTGTCCATTATCCATTTCTCATTGTCATTCATCATCCATTGTCCATCCTCATTCCTTCAATTCATTTCTCCATTATCATTCCATTATCATTTGATATTATCATTCATCATTCTCCATTCTCCATTCTCCTTCTCCTTCTCCTTTCTCCATTCCTTCTCCTTCTCCATTCTCCTTCTCCATTCTCCTTCTCCTTCTCCTTCTCCTTCTCCTTCTCCATTCTCCTTCTCCCATTATTCTCCTTCTCCTCCTTCTCCTTCTCCTTCTCCTTCTCCCTTCTCCTTCTCCATTCTCCTTCTCCTTCTCCTTCTCCTTCTCCTTCTCCTTCTCCTTCTCCTTCTCCTTCTCCTTCTCCTTCTCCTCCTTCTTCTCCTTCTTCTTCTTCTTCTTCTTCTTCTTCTTCTTCTTCTTCTTCTTCTTCTTCTTCTTATTTATTTTATTTATTTATTTATTTGAGACGCGGAACAAGTCCACGTAGATGATACACATCTCAATACACTGAACCTTGATGAAAAATCGCCAAGATGCCAAAATATTAAAGGCAACTGCAGAAACACTCACTAAGCAATCAACAAAATGGATAAGCCAGAAAATAGCGTTAAAAAACATGTTAGAATAAGCAAGCGGGGAAAAACCATCAGGAGAGGTAGAAAGGAGATCAGATGTCTCTTAGAAGGAACTTGAATGCATTCAAAGACATGCTCAGCAGGAACTCATTCTCACCTAGGATTTGGTTGAACATTCTCACGCTGCGGTAGGTGAAAAAGCTTGATCTAATTTGTGACCTCGCGATTGGAATATAGAGTCTAAGCTTCCCGCATCTGCTTCTTGAAATTGGAGCTCCAAAAAATTTTACTGGATCTATAGACAATTTTCTAGTAAGTAGTTTGTACATCATTACAAGATCGGCTTTCTTTCTTCTCTTATAAAGACTAGGCAGTTTTAGAATTTTAGCTCTTTCAGCACCATTGGGCACCTGGGAATAAGCGAGTCCAGAACACCTCATAATTAGTTTGCGGGTGTAGTTGTTTTGAATGGATTCCAATAAGTCAATGTCCTTCTTCTTCACGGGGTTAAAAACTGTGATTCCACACTCAACTAAGGGCCTCACATAGGTTTTGTGAGCTCGTAGAAGTACCTGCGGATTATTACTTCTGAGTACCTTAAAAATATTATAAGTGCGGTAATTAGCCTTCCTAACCAAGTTTCTGTAATGTGGTCTGAAACTCAAATCATTGGATATTTGAAAACCTAGATCTCTTACTTCAGGAACGGACGTGAGGATCTGACCACTTAACGTATATGTTGAAGTAATTTCGTGACTACTTTCGCCGATTCGGAGGTGATTCGATTTTTCTATGGCCAAGGGAAGCTCCCATGTATCTGCCCATTTAGCTATGTAATCAATTACGGCCTGAATCGCCCTAGAATCCTCGCAGTTCTCAGCTTTCTTATAAATTTTGATATCATCCGTGTACATCTTGCAGTTGACACCAAAACGTGAAACGGAGTCCGGAAGTTCGTATGTATAAATTAGAAAAAATATAGGCGAGAGGACGCCTCCTTGAGGAACTCCACTGTATGCTGAATAAACCGAAGAGTATGTTCCATCAAGTTTAACCTGGTAGGTCCTGTTGGATAGAAAATTTCGTGCCCAACTTATTAGTCTGGGATGTACACCAATGACTGCCATTTTTTGTAATAATTTTTCTGTGGGGACTCTATCAAAAGCCTTCGAGAAATCAAAATAAATAACATCTGTTAAGCTCCTGGTCTCCAGAATAGTCGTCCAATCATTCAAAGAGCTTATCAGTGACGTCTCAACGGATCTGCCTTTCAGGAAGCCGAACTGATTCTCCGAAATGATGTTGTTCTGCTCGAAGTGTCTAACAAGGTGTTTTCTAAGTATTTTCTCAAAAGTTCTTGCGAAGATGGAGGTTATACTCACAGGCCTGTAACTCCTAGGATCGCTAAGCGGAGGTTTTTTGGAAATGGGTGTAATAAAGGCATGTTTCCATCTTCTGGGAACGTCAGCTCTCATATAGCTTAAATTGAAAATGTGTTCAAGTGGGTACAAAATTAGGGGGAGAATTTTCTTTATGAAAGTGAGAGGAATGAAGTCCGGCGAGACTGAAAAAGAATTGGGCCATTTCGACAAAAGTTCAAAAATTTCTTCTTTATGGAACCACAAGGAATGCTCCATTTGAGCATGGCCGGGTAGAGCGAGGTCTTCGGACAGGACTAGCTCCGGGTCGATTTCACGAGACACACTGAACATTTTTCGATATTCACTCACCAAAAGATCAGCCTTTCCAGTGGGAGATGAGAAGACGTTCCCATCCCCGTCAATGAGACAAGGAATAGAGTTTCTGTTACCGCTATGAGAGCTTACGTACCTATAAAACCTGTTTTTGTCGTTCGAGTCGAAAACCTTTCTCTCTAAGTAGAGCTGGTACCTTGCAAGGGCTTTTTCAACTTTTTCGTTATAGGCCTCATAACTTTCCCAGGCTTCCGAATGGCCGGATGCCGAATCTCTATTCCACAAATTAGATCTGAAATCGATCATATTTCTTAGACGCTGCGGTAAATTAAGTTCTTTTGGCAAGACTTCACGTAGTGGGACGAATAACTCAATAACATGCTCGATGACTTTAATGAAAGTTTCGTACTTCTCATCAACCGTTCCCGGGCTACCCATAATCCCGATCCAATCGACGTTACTCAGGTGCTCATTAATTTTCTCAAAATCAGCTTTTTTGAAATCTCTAATCAATCGTGGTTGTTCTTGTGCAGTCTCTACGGTAAGCGTGAAAGTCACTGTTGCGTGATCACTACTCCCAATCGGGGCTACGACATTAATTTCTTGTACAAAATCAGTTTTGTTGCATAAGACGAGTTCCAGTAGTGAGTCACCTCTGGTAGCTGCCGGAACTAATTGCCTAAGATCGTGAGTCTCAAAAGTGTCATAAAAAGAGTTCGACAGCCTACCAACTCGTTCGGTCAAATCGGGTAAATTGAAGTCCCCTAGGACAATACATGGAGAATCGCAGGAACAAAAGTCGCTAATGGCTTTGCACAACTGTATTGATTTATCTATACTACAACTTCAAGCCCTGTAAATCCCTATGATACGAAAAGTAAAATTCATGTTAATTACATCACAAACTAGTATCTCATAAGAATCACTTACGGATTCACTGAAAACTTGGTTGTAAGACATTGACTTTCTTATTAGAAGAATGACACCGCCTCCCTTTTTGCACTTCCTATCGCATCTTAATCCTTCATATTGGGTGCATACAACACCTAGAAAAGCGCCTAACTCGTGTTTAGAGCTTAGACATGTCTCAGTCAAAAAGGCTACATCATAATTGTTCTGGTAGAGGTTTGAAATGAAAGAATCACGGTTTCTTACTAAAGATCTGATATTCGAAAAAGCGCATAAAATTTTGTAACATGATTTCCTTTGAAAGCTCAGCAGTTTCCCGAAGGACAACTGGGCTGCGAGGAAATCATGCTTGTGTTAGCCTCCTGAGACTGTGCCTGTGAATGCGACAAGTCCTGGATTAGACTGGTGGTGACATTGCCATCAAACGTTGTCCTACGAGTCGTTAGGCGCTCGCCACGGATTCGCTCCCTCTCCTCCCTGGATAGGGATGGGTGTAGGTATATGCCCTTTTGGGGAGGAAAGAAGCGTAAGCGTGGAGCACGCCTAACCGCCTCGGTTTGAAATCTGGATGAAGGAAGGACAACCTCAACTAAACGAGGACGACCTAGAGTCGGCGCACCCATACGATACACATTTGAGGGGATACATTCCAATCCAAGAAAACTAAGCAAGAAATTCACACGAGAACAATCCTCCGAAATTTTGTCAAGTGCATTAGAAGCAGAGGATTCTGGAATATTCGATAGAACAATGGAGCGTTTTCGCTCAACGTCTTCAAAATTTACGACAGAATCAGTGCTATGAGGAGAAATTTCAGCATTGACAACATCAGAAATCCTAGTGCGCTCGGATACAGCTAGTTTTTCCTTCAAATCAAAATTTTCTTGCCTCAAACGTCCATTCTCTTCCACCAGTTCCTCGTTTCGCTTGGCCATCTGCTTGACCTCCTCTTTGGTTTCGAGTAGCAGCTCGATGACCATCTTCATGTAGGCAGGTACCTTGCCATGATCCGCCAGGTCCTGCAGCCGGCTAACAGCATCTGCCTGACTGCTCGTGCTGCTGATTCGACAGCTTCTCGTCTTCCTTCCTGTAACACTGGAGCCAGCAACAGGGGACGCAGCCATTCGATCACTAATCGTTGCCGACTCAATGGCAGCCAGCAAAATCAACAAGACAGATACCTTTCAAAGTGGCAAATTTGCTGCTGATGGAATTGCCCCCTTGCCACTAGAGACGACGTATTAGTCCTTGAAGGTAGTCAGAACAGCTTTTCGGGACGGACTCGACGATTAGCAGAATAGAGGACAGAGGACGAAGGACGCAGCCGCTCGCCGTGGAAGACAGGCGATGAATCGTTTCTTCTTCTTCTTCTTCTTCTTCTTCTTCTTCTTCTTCTTCTTCTTCTTCTTCTTCTTCTTCTTCTTCTTCTTCTTCTTCTTCTTCTTCTTCTTCTTCTTCTTCTTCTTCTCCTTCTCCTTCTCCTTCTCCTTCTCCTTCTCCTTCTCCTTCTCCTTCTCCTTCTCCTTCTCCTTCTCCTTCTCCTTCTCCTTCTCCTTCTCTCTCTCCTTCTCCTTTTCCTTCTCCTTTTCCTTCTCCTTCTCCTTCTCCTTCTCCTTTTCCTTCTCCTTCTCCTTCTCCTTCTCTCCTTCTCCTTCTCCTTCTCCCTTCTCCTTCTTTCTCCTTCCCTCTTCTCTCCTTCTCCTCTTTCTCCTTCTCCTTTCCTCCTTCTCCTTCTCCTTCTCCTTCTCCTTCTCCTTCTCCTTCTCCTTCTCCTTCTCCTTCTCCTTCTCCTTCTCCTTCTCCTTCTCCTTCTCCTTCTCCTCTTCTCCTTCTCCTCCTTCTCCTCCTTCTCCTTCTCCTCCTTCTCCTTCTCCTTTACCTTCTCCTTCTCCTTCTCCTTCATCTCCTTCTCCTTCTCCTTCTCCTTCTCCTTCTCCTTCTCCTTCTCCTTCTCCTTCTCCTCCTCCTTCTCCTCCTCCTCCTCCTTCTCCTCCTCCTTCTCCTTCTCCTTCTCCTTCTCCTCCTCCTCCTCCTCCTTCTCCTCTTCCCTCTTCTCTCCTTCTCCTTCTCCTCTCCTTTCTCCTTCTCCTCCTTCTCCTTCTCCTTCTCCTTCTCCTCCTTCTCTCTCCTTCTCCTTCTCCTTCTCCTTCTCCTTCCTCCTTCTCTTCTTCTTCATCTTCTTCTTCGGTACTCGCATTTGTCTTGTATTCGGCATTATAGCAGGGTCCGCTTTTCTCGAACGTTGCCGCCATTTGACCTTGTCATTCGCGTTGCCAGGATGGGGGCCTGCAATTTTCACATCGTTGTGCAAGACATCCAGCCATCTCTTCTTAGGTCGTCCTATGGTCGCTGGCCCGTCTATTCGAGCTGCATAGCCGCTTCCGCTATCGAGTGTTCTCCTCAGAAAAATGAAAACAAGTTACTTGTAACATAAAAGGCCGAAAACAAGTTACTTGTAACATATATGAGCCGATGTAAGTTACTTACGACTTATTTCTGGTCATTTAAGTTACATGTATTGTGCGCCTCCGATATGTTACATGTAACTTAAATGACCTGAGATAAGTTGCAAGTTACTTACATCAGCTTAGATATGTTACAAGTAACTTGTTTTCGGTTTCTGAGAGGGTACTGCGTGCAGTGCGCCTCCGATATGTTACATGTAACTTAAATGGCACAATATAAGTCGCAAGTAACTTAAATTGGCCAAGAAGATATTTCCAAGGGGGATGTATGACGCACTCTCGGGTTCAGGCCTACGACTGGCGTTGCTGTTGGTTCAGTTACCCAAGTTTGAGGTACTTGACTCCACATTAGCAGGAAAGACCCAGCATAACATTTTTTGCGTAGTATGTTGTCTGGCACACGCCCTCCTCAGAAAAATGAAAACAAGTTACTTGTAACATAAAAGGCCAAAAAAAAGTTACTTGTAACATATCTGAGACGATGTAAGTTACTTGCGACTTATCTCAGGTCATTTAAGTTACATTTAACATATCGGCGGGATACTGCGTGGGGTGCGCCTCCGATATGTTACATGTAACTTAACTGAATTGAGATAAGTCGCAAGTAACTTACATCAGCTTAGATATGTTACAAGTAACTTGTTTTCGATTTCGGAGAAGACACTGCGTGGGGTGCGCCTCCGATATGTTACATGTAACTTAACTGACTTGAGATAAGTCGCAAGTAACTTACATCAGCTTAGATATGTTACAACTAACTTAAATGACTTGAGATAAGTCGCAAGTAACTTACACCAGCTTAGATATATTACAAGTAACTTGTTTTCGCTTTCTGAGAAGACACTGCGTGAAGTGCGCCTCCGATATGTTACATGTAACTTAAATGGCACAATATAAGTCGCAAGTAACTTAAATCGGCCTAGAAGATATTTACCAGGGGGTGTACGACGCACACGCGGGGTCAGGCTTAAGACTGGCGTTCCTGTTGGTTCAATTACCCAAGTTTGAGGTACTTGACCCCCAACCAGCAGGGAAGGCCGTGCACAGCATTTTTCTGCCTAATGTGTGGTCTGGGACGCGCCCTCTGTGCCGCGTGTCGTCTGCGTTACGTGATGGCCACCCATAGTGAAAATTCGAATGTAAGTTACATGTAACATAAGTGTAACTTACATGTAATATAAATTCAAGTTACATGTAATATAAATGTATGTTACATGTAATATAAATGTAAGTTACTTGAGACATTCAAGTAAGTTACATTTATATTACAAGTAACTTGTTTTGATTTTTCTGAGTCCAGCTCGCAGAACGTGCCCATACCATCTAAGGCATAAGGCGAGTTTGTCCGAAATGGGCGCGACACCGAATCTTTCACGCTCATCTTCATTCCGAACTCGGTGCAAGCGGTTCAATCCACTACTCCACCTGAGCATCTTCGTTTCCATCACGCCCGTCCGTCTTTCTGCTTCCTTGGTCATTGGAAAACACTCTGTGCCATGCAGTGCGGCGGGCCTCACAACCGAACGATCAATCTTTGACTTGAGCCTGTCGGAAACCTTTTTATCACGAAGCACTCCACTCGTGGTACGCCACTTCAACAAAGCAGCACTGATGCGTGCGTCGACTTCAGCCGTCAGCGTCCCATCATTGATCCAAGATATCGAAACGTATGCGCTTTTTGCAAGACTGTGTTGTCGACTTGGATGGAATCGTCACAACTCGCATTTGTCATGTATTCGGTTTTCTTCTTATTGAGTCGTAAGCCGAATTCTGCCAGCCTGTCGTGCCAAGCTTGAACTTGTGCTTAGAGATTTCCTTTGCAGTCTGAGGCGAGCACCACGTCGTCAGCATACAACAGTGTACAAGGTGCTAAACGCTGCAAATCTTGTGTGATGACATCCATGACGATGATGAAGAGCAGAGGGGAGAGGGCGGAGTCCTGATGAACTCCAACAGTGATTCGAAAAGGCCTTGAGGCCCCGGTCATAGTTGGATGAGCCGACGCCTCCAGCCCGGTCGATACACACAGAATGCATTGGAAATGGGATGCAAAAATCACTCAGTGTATCCCCCCCGCACCCCCCAACACCCCCCAACACCCACCCGGTCGATACGTATGAACAACATGGTGAGGTGAAGCTGAGAAAATCACTCGGTGTATCCCCCTGCTTCGCATTTTCAGCACCCCCAACACCCCCGCACCCCCGGTCGATACGTATGTTTAAAATGATGGAGTGAGGTTGAGAAAATCACTCAATGTATCCGACGCGGTCGATATCCATGCAATACGTGGATGACGGCGGATGAGAAAAATCACCGGGTGGGTGGGTCGATGATAAAACATTGCGTATCACTAGAAAGCTAACCTTACTGCTACCTCCGTGACTTCACCATACTCGCCTTCACTATTTCTCTGAACAGGTGCAATCCTGTTGGCCACGTAATCATCGTCATATCAAGTTGGATGCATCGAGTGATTTTCTCAACCTCACTCCATCATTTTAAACATACGTATCGACCGGGGTGGTGTTGGGGGTGTTGGGGGTGCGGGGGTGCGGGGGTGCGGGGGGGATGCAGATGCAAATAGCACCAACTACGACCGGGGCCTAATGTTCCTGCCGCGGATCGTATGCAACTTGGCGTGTCCACGTACAAAAGCTTCACACACTCTGGCACTGGGACGCTGCTAGCCCACGAAAAAACCGCTTCGAGCGCTCGGACAACTGGGCTAGGAGCCCCAAATCGTGATAGTCGCGGTGTTGATGTGCCACTATCGCGGAAAAGCAGCGCCACTCCCGCGGCATAGAAGCGGTTTTGTCGCGGTTTCGCCATGCTATGCCGTGGTTTCGTCATGCGATCGCGGTTTTGTCAAGCTATTGTTGCGGTTTTGTCACGCGATTGTGGCGGTCTTGTTATGCTACTGGCGCGGTTTAGACGCGTTATTTTCGGTTTTTTTTCTCGTTCTTGTGGCGGTCGGGATGCGTTATTTTCGCGGTTTCGTCTTGCTATCGTCGTGTTTTCGACGCGTTATAATACTCCTATCGCCGCACTTCTGTCGTGTTCATACCGCACTATTGACGTACTATTATCGCGCTACTGCAGCGGTATTGAAGTGCTATACTCGCGTTACTGCCGTACTATTTGCGAGCTATTGACGGACTATTCTCGCGCAAATGACGTGCTGCCCTCGTGGTGTTGACCAGCTATTGACCTCGTATTGCACAGCTGTTCAACCACGCTTCTACTGCTGCTAACCCAGATTTTGACTGTCGCTCGAAAAGTATTGAATCGCTCTTCAGCTAAGCCACTGATTGGAATGCTGCTCATGCGCCATCCCACAGCTCATTAACTAGACTTGTACCGCTTTCTTTCAAGTTGTTCCGTGAACACCAGCAATACAGATTCATAGTAGAATTCAAGTAGTATGACACGTAAACGCAAAAATATTTCAGACTTTACAAAAAAAACACAACAGAATTCTTCTCGCCTAGCACCCTAACTCTTGCGTAGGCACCTCAATTCACACAATCATTTCTCATAACAAAGGCCTGGGGACCCGAAATTCACCAGATCATGCTTCAAAACAAAGGCTCCAAAAACACAAGATCACGAGATGCAGCAAGGGCCTAGGAACCCTGATTCACAAGATCTTCAAAATAGCAATAAAAACATATTTCAACAAGGTAAAATCAACAACAAAACAAGAAGACAAGTTTGAATACCGGTTATCACGAGCCACGAAATCATGACCTGGCAGAAGTTAAACGCTTCAGCCCGGGCAGCTGATCAACATCACAGGGTGACGCTCCTCCAGTAAATTCATCCTTCCACTCCATCATCCAGATTCTCGTCAGGACTGCCGCTGTCTCTACGTCCTTTCTTCTAAAACACCATCTTCGGAGCAAACTGGGCCGGCTCAGACGCATATTCGTTAGAACTTACCGATCTTGGGGTTAGAACGTTCGTTTCATCATAAAGACGAACATCATTCCTAAAGAATCGAAATTATATATGAGGGAAGGCTGAAGAACATCACATAAAATGTATCCTCTTCAAAAAAAACCGCAGGGGACAGCGAAACGTGCGCAGTGTGCAGGAGTGCCCCAGACGTGCGCAGTGTGCAGGAGTGTCTGTCATGTCTGCAGATGCACACTGTGCACGTAATCGACTGCGCGATACGCCATCATCACAAACGCGCAAATGAGGGTGCAAAACTAGTTAGGGGGGGGGTAATGGGTGCTCTTTCGGAATAGACGACTCATCTAAGATTACAATGAAATGAGCAGTTGTTTGGGATTGACCGACCCTTCTGTTGGTCTCATCAAACAGTTCTGTGTGTTTGAAAAAGGCTAAATCAGTCGACGGCTCTATTGCAATGAACAATTCTCATGAAATTTCCATAGTGGGTCGTCTATTCCGAAAGAGTACCGGATAATGTTATCCAACCCACCCACCCCCCAATCGACTCATTGGCCGTGGGACAGATTTTTGCATTGGAGCAGGCTTTTCGCGCTAGCCTTCCAATCTCCTCAGAAAGTATCAATATCACAATTTCGCAGGACAATTGTGTCTTTGGAAGTTATTTGGAGTGCTGAGCAACAATCTGACGTCCGTTTATCGACTTCATTCAGATTACGGTAGATCGCGATGGGTATACGGTAGTTTAGTCAAAGTCTCAGATTTGACTCAAAGTTCGTATGCGAGGGTTATTCGGGGCGGTGAACACGAATTCAATGTCCATTTGTCGATTTTCGAATTATTGAGGTACGTTTCGCTCCCTATAGTGCGTGGTACCTACCGTAACCCACAGTAAACTTCAGAATTTTGACAAACAGACTTCAAATTCGTGTTCAGCACCCTGGATTACCCCTTCATACAAATTTTGAGCCGAATCCGAGATTTTTCTCCAAAACACCAAAAAAAATTATGGGGGGTACCCTTACCTTGCCACCAGGCTTTGAAAAAAGCGTATAATTTTTTTCAGAGTGGTTTCAGGCAGCTGCGAAGACGATAATCGGATTCTACGCCAAAAATAGTTCTAGAATAGTACATTCATAATCATAATTATATGCGTCACTGATGTCTAAAACGTAATAAAATAGAATATTTTCATTATAGTTCTACAGTGATACATTTCATTGTTGTACAGTCAAACTATATCGAAACCAGTTATACATGTGGATTGAGCCATTCTATCCTTGAAATTCGCTCGTACCATTGAGAAATCCTGCGAGATTGTGATATTGATACTTTCTGAGGAGATTGGATGGCTAGCGCAAAAAGCCTGCTCCAATGCAAAAATCTGTCCGACAGCCAATGAGTCGATTGGGGGGGTGGGCTGGATAACATTATTCGGGCGGGGCATCCAAGACTTACTCATACTGTGCTTATCTGGGTCAAATTCCGGTCCGCGATTGCGTTTCGACACGCTTTGCGGCCGCTCGCTTTTGAGTCGGAAGAGTTTCCAGCGCCGCAGTTGCCGATGTGTTGACTCTAGGTGGGTTTTAGATACTGGAAACTAAACAAAATTGAAGAAAACTGTCTAAAAAAGCCATTTCGAGTCGGCTTTGGAGCTGGAAACTCTATTGACTCGAGCGCGTGCGGCCGCAAAGCGTGTCGAGACGCAATTGCGGACCGGAATTTGACCCAGATAAGCACAGTAGAAATGAAAAGATTCAGTCATGAAATTGGAAATTTATTTGGTTATCAGATATGTGATAACGTTATCACTCGTAAATCCCTAAAAATTCCATGAGATTTTATAAGTAGATTTCTTAAAGCAGAATCATTCATCGACTAGACGAAAAATATCGAGCGGTGCCGATTGTCACAAAGCCATAAAATGCTTTGATTTAACTTTCATTTGGGAGCCTGATATATAGAAATGCAACTGATACCATCATTTTATGCCCTTGTGGCAATCGGCACCGCTCGGTATTTGAAGTTTACTTGAGAATTGCAGTCAGAAGACAGCATCACAAGAACAGGAATAAAAAAAAAATCAAGATTGACGCCCAACCATGACGTGGCGAATTGTTTGGACACGTTTCGATCTGTCTTGACACGATCAGTGTCGGGCGTACGTGCAAATTTAAAAAAACTGCTTTGTCGTGGGCTAGTAGCGACAGCAAATCGTCGATAAAGGACAGCCGTATACTCGTGGGCTACTATAAAGTTGGAAAAAAGCATTTCGCTAGTGGCCCACGAGCTTTGCCAAAGAATACCGCGACGAAGTCGCTTGCGCCACTTCGCGGTATTCTCGCCCCAATCTCCATAGTCGTGGGCTAGGAGCTCCCGAATGCCTGAGCAATTGACCAATTCTTCGGGGACATCTCGGCTACGCAGAGCATACCATATTACTTCGTGAGGGACTCTGTCGAGCTGAGTAGCGTAACCTGTAGTAAGCAGTAGTAACGAGACCATATTACGACTTAAAAATTGAAAAAAAAAGGAAAAAACATTCTTGAAAATTGAAAAAAAGTGAAAAAAAATGAAAAAAAAAATTTCTTGAAAAAAAAAAAACTACTATTCCTTCAACGATGCAAAACGACCAGATTGCTACCGAAGTTCATTACAAAAAAAGGATAGGTTCAACATGTGGTCTTAGTGAATATCATCCTAGAGTTATCAGTATTAACCGTTCAATTCTAGGCACGGCTATCAGACACAAGCAGTACATGTTGTGCTCATCGTTACTGAAGTGCAATTCAAAAGAAGATTCATGCAGACGTCTCGAACCAGAGAGAATATGCAGGACGGTAGAGGGTGGGTCAAAGTGAATCTGCGATTCCATTCGGTCCCGAACAAAATCTACACTATGTGCTAGGTTCGATGCTCTCAACAATGAGCGTTGCGCTGCTCACGCGGGTAGGGAGGTTTCCTCATCCTGCAATTCAGGATCTGCTTATAGAGGTGCAGTCACTCAGGAACGAAGGACAGCTCCAGATGCGCCCAGAGTTATGGTTATCGGCAATGCACAAATTTCCTTCAAATTCTCTAGAATTTCTCGAACAAGGACCTGTCGCGCCAATCGCGACGAGTTTTAACTCGGCTAAAATCTTTAGACCGGATGATCCCGATAGTATGCTGGAAAAATTCGATAAGCATTGGGAACAGAACGAAGGTGAAGTAGTGCAAAAGGCAGAAGACTTGGTGAGTAGACTGAGTGCACAGTTGCGAAAGATCAAAATATTGGACTCAGATTCGCTGAGAGAAGGTAGTGTTACGTCTAATCAGCCGGATTCCCAGATTGCTGGTGACTGTCATTGGGTGTTCGATTGACTGTTCTTGTTTAGAATCGGTTCATAAGCGTTTTAATAGACCCCAGTGCGCTAGGAATTCCATTTATGAGCAGCTTAAAGACTCAACGCCCGCCTCCGCTACGCCTACTTCGCAGAGGAACACCTTGTGCCAGATCGAGTCGCTTCTAGTTCAGTTGGCGAGATATGAAGGTAACAATACTGCTGCCGCTACTCTGCGAATTGTTCTTGAGAAATCCTCAGAACGGACCAAGCATGAAGTAGCCAAGACAGAGCATTTGGACTCTGGAGGAACATTTGGGAGGGCTTGACGCTGTAAATGAAGAGTTCGAAGCCATCGAAACATATCAACGCCTGCATCTGCACTTCCCTCGGAATATCCCGTGAATTCCGCTACCATTTTCCGCTCTCGTTCCAATTCTCCGCCTAACTGGGATCCAACTATTTGCTGTTTCTGTTGCTCAAGGAATCATCCATCATTCAGATGTACGCGTAACACTTCCCCACGCGACCGTCGACGGATCAGCCGAATGTATAAACTTTGTTGGAAATGCTTCCAACAGGGACACAACAGTAGTGAATGCGTTTTTCCTTCGCGAGAAGTTTGCGGCTTCGACCATAGTATCTTGCTGTGTGGCAGGAAGGAAAACCCGCGTTCAACTAACCAGCGTCATTCGAGTGACAACTGCCGCAATTACGGACATCGTGGGCGTTCACTGACGCGTACGCCTAGCCGCGGCGCTACGCCTAAGGATTCATCACGGGATAGCCGAAAGACATCAAGAAGTTCTTCAAGTGATAGCCAACATAATAGATCCTTTCACTCGTACATGGGAATTTCTCCTGACCAGCAAAGAACGGTCTCCTTTTTACCGAATCGTAAATCGTCATCAAAACCCAATCATTCGCATCGCTCAGATTCTCATAGCCGCCAAAGAGAAGTTGCATCAAATATCGCGCACATTTTGGAGTGTAGCACAGATTCCGATGAGGATTTCCAGGAAGGTTTTGGCTGTTTCGCAGCATGTTCGGAAACACCTATTAATCACTCATCGACTCCGCCCTGTTCTGATTTTACGCCTGTTTCTAAACTCATGATTGTAAACGCTCAAGTCTATAATGTCACGCGGCAGTCATACAAATCATGCTAGATTCTGGATCCCAGCCAAGTTTTATTACAACATCCGCGGTCCATCGCTTGAGTCTGAGTGTCACTAATCATCAGGATATTACTCTGGTTGCTCTAGAAGGTAATATATCGACAGAACCATCTGGCTGCGTCGAGGCAAAATTTATGGATGATGTTTGCGAAGAATTTTTCATTTCGCTTTTTGTCAAAGACACTTTCACTACGCCTCAGCGCACAGCAAAAACTGATATAGACGATAGGAAACTCCTCACTAGCCTTGGTATCAATGAAACCGCGATAAGCAAATATTCGAAACGTGTCACGCCGGATATTCTGATAGGAATGGATTACTACTGGAGTGCACTGAATAAAAAACCTCCCGTGTTTTTACCTTCTGGCCTTGTGCTAAGCTAGAGAGCAGGATCAGAAACTGAACGGCATAGCGAACAAGCTTCGGTCACTCGAAGCAATCGGAACTACGAATGACCCCGACCCGAAATTCGACGCCTACGAAAACGAACGGATCATCTAGGATTTTTACGAGACAGCTCAAGTAATTGACGGACACCTCCACGTAAGTTTTCCATGGAAAAAACTGCCATCCATCACTGGCAGATAATAAAAAGATTATAAACGCCTACAAAGTCAACACAAAGCTCTTAGGTATCGACCCCACTTCCTATCCGCATACGCCAAAATATTCAGAGATTAGCTTTCTTCGGGAATTATAGAGGAAGTACCCAAAGGCGAGTTTGCTGGTGGACGATGTTACTACCTACCTCATCAAGCAGTTATTAAAGAAAGCGCGACCTGGCTAATTAGAGTTGTGTTCGATGCCTCCTCGCATGGCAAAGGTCTACCCAGTTTGAATGACTGCATGCATCAAGGACGCACCTTATTGCCAAGCCTTGAGGAAATTCTTCTTCGCATGCCAACTTTTCGCCTTTACTGATATCGGATGTCGAGAAGGCATTTCATCAAGTACGCCTCCACGAGGGCCAACGAGATGTGACTCGCTTCATGTGGGTGAAAGATGTTGCGAAGCCACCTACTTCTGATAATCTTCGCATTTTTCGCTTTACTCGCGTTCCATTCGGAATTAACGCCTCGCCCTTCCTTCTCGCTCTTTCCATCCTTTCCTATTTCAGAAGCTTTACTAGTGACCCTTTGAATCACGACATTCAAAGGAATATTATTAGTAGAAAGTGACGCCTCAGAAGCGATCAATCGATATGAAAATTCTGCATCAATTTTCGCCTCCATGCAGATGAACTTGGGAGAGTTCCTATGCAATTCCAAGCAAGTCAACGATGCTATTTCTGACGACGACCGCACGAAGGATCAGAAAAAAACTAAACTGCTGGGACTTCACTGGAGTCCTGAGAAAGACAGCATCTTTATAAAGCTCAAAATAAAATCGATAGACGTTTCCTCGAAGCGTAGTGCCTTACGCGCTCTCGCCTCTACGTTTGATCCTCTTGGATTAATGACGCCTTATCTAGTTGAGTTCAAAATCTTTGTGCAAGACTTATGGTCTAAACCTTACGATTGGGACGATCCGCTGTCGGATGATGATATAGCAGCATGGACTGATCTGTTAGATGAAATAACCGAAACTGTTTGTGCTGTTTCTCGCTTCTTTTGTTAATTTAATAATGAAAACTCCTGTTAATAGCTAGCCGAAACTCTTCAGTTGAACGTTTTATGACGTTTCGGGCCTAAGACCTTCTTCAGGTCAACTGAAATACAAATAAAAAGCATTGAAAAACTTTAACATCAACAGAGGCTGCTGGCCGACCTGTTGTGGTGAAGGGTGGACTGTGTCAACCACAACAAAAGAGCCCAATGCTTTCTACCTAAATAAGTAGGGTGAGAGGGAGTAGATGGTGTGGTGTTGTTGCATCCCACCTACCTCTATATGGACATGGGCAGTAAATGAAGGGACTTGGTCTTACATGATAACTGTGGTACTGATGAAAGGGATTGGATGAATCGTCGATTATCCACTAGCTCGCCACTGTTATAAAGTGATGAGCCTAATCGCGACTTTCATTTCCTCTTTGTTGTTGATCGGCGGTTTCAGCCTCCTTATCTCCACTGCCTCCCTTACCTTCCTCTCTACCGTATCCGCGATATTTCTGTGAAGGATGGTAACTTTAAGCTGAAGTGGTTGTTTCAGCATGTGCCTTAATGTGCGATGCTTTGAGAACGGACTTCCTGAGTAGCTTTGTGGGGCTCTCAGTGCTCTTCTGTGTTCGTCCATGCGCAAAAAGAGTAGTCTAGCTGTCCCGCCGATGTGAAACTCCTGACAGACCAGTTAATCGACTGTAGACCACGCTTCTCACCTGGAACACATTCGCTCCTCCACTGCAATCTGGACAATTGTTGCGTTCGCACTGATTTTCGTATAGGCGCGACGACGTAAGGAGATGTCGCAAGTTTAGCGGTGGGCGAAACACAAGGTTGATGAGAAGCTCCGTTCGTCGCACGATCCTATCGACTTCCATTGCAAAGGCATCAGACACACCGCTAAACGCTCACCGCTAAACTTGCGACGTCTCCTTACGTCGTCGCGTCTATACGAAAATCAGTGCGTACGCAACAATTGTCCAGATTGCAGTGGAGGAGCGAATGTGTGCCAGATGAGAAGCGTGGTGTACAGTCGATTGTCTGGTCTGACAGGAGTTTTACATCGGCGAGACAGCTAGAATACTCTTTTTGCGGATGGACGAGCACAGAAGAGCACCGAGAGCCCCACAAAGCTACTCAGAAAGTCCGTTCTCGAAGCATCGCACTTTAAGGCACATGCTGGAACAACCACTTCAGCTTAAAGTTACCATACTTCACAGAAATATCGCGGATACGGTAGAGAGGAAGATAAGGGAGGCTATGGAGATAAGGAGGCTGAAACCGCCGATCAACAACAAAGAGGAAATGAAAGCTGCGATTAGGCTCATCACTTTATAACAGTGGCGAGCTAGTGGATAGTCAACGATTCATCCAATCCCTTTCATCAATACCACAGTTATCATGTGAAACCCTGCCCCTTCATTTACTGCCCGTGTCCATATAGAGGTAGGTGGGATGCAGCAACACCACACCATCTACTCCTTCTCTCCCTACCTATTTAGAAAACACTGGGCTCCTTGGTTGTGGTTGACACAGTCCACCCTTCACCACAACAGGTCGGTCAGCAGCCTCTGTTGATGTTATCGCTTTTCAATGCTTTTTATTTGTAGCGTTGGTGTCTCACACAGAGATAGCCGCGCTCAGCAGCTTGGCGCGAAATACTTGGATCAATAGCCACTCTCCCTTCGTTTTCCCGCGCGCAATTTTTCCCGCCAAGCAGCGCCGCGGCGACCCCTCATCCAGTGATGGACGATAAGTGATTTACTAGTATGTGAGCATCCGTCACTAGTGGGGGATTTCAACTATCCGGAAATCGATTGGGCTGACTTAGATAAACCTCTCTCCCCGGACAAAACCGCCTTCGTGGAGATGACTATTGCTCACAATCTAAAGCAATACATCAATGAGCCCACTGAAGGTAGAAATATCCTTGATGTTCTACTTACCAATGATCAAACGCTAGCGGATAATATATGTGTAGGGCCTCCTATAGGTTCAAGTGACCACAATAGTATAACGTTCCAGATTTGCTGCACATAGTTTAGCCAATATACACTTATTACCATAACTTCGGGAAGTGTGATTACGACCAGGCGTGTTTGTTCCATGGCGTCGTGTCTCTGCGACGCACTCCCACTTACCAACAACTACAACATATGTTTGACCACCGATCTTGCCTATTTCGATTGGTTAAGGACTCTCAAAGTGAGTATGACAGGGATAAATTTCATCAATAAATTAATTCCGGCAATAAAAACGATTTTTACAAACTTTTGAACAGGAAACTGAGAGGTAATAGTTGGATTGGTAGTATCAAAAAGGATGACTTTGTGGCGACTTCTGACAGAGACAAGGGTAATATTTTAGCCGACAAATTTTGCGAAGTTTTTTGATGATAACGCTTGTATGGTTTCCATTTTCGATCTAGTCTGACGCATGGACCAGGAGGTTGGCCGTGCGGGGTTGGCGGCTTCACTGGCTCAGATACTCGCGGCTTAGTAAGGCAGCACGAGGGGATTACTAACGCATTTACTCGTCGAGATGTAAGCCCCTTTCGTTCCCCCAACTGCTGCCCAGGGCAGCACGTTGTGTCCTCTTGCTCCGCTCACTGCCCCAACTGCTGCTCGTACAGTTGCCCCACCTGCTGCTACAGTCGCCCCAACTGCTGCAGTCGTCGCACCAACTGCTGATCTTCATTGTGGCCCCAACTGCTGCTCCTCATTGTGGCCCCAACTGCTGCTCTTTATTCTCGCCCCAACTGCTGCTCCTCATTTTTGATCTTTTCTTTTTCTTATAATCTTTCTCTCGCGAGGGATGTGTCAAGGGCAGCAGCGCTGCAGCAACTTATCAAAATTAAAGACCCCAGTGGAGCTCATTGATATCCTTAACGGGTTTTTCATCCTTGCTTCTATCCATTGACCTTCGCCACCGATCGAGGAGATGATGCTCGCATTGCCGACTGTCTCATGCCCACCAAAGACTGCCTTGTTTGCGAGGGCCCTTCAACACAGGCCTCGGTCGGTAGTGAATGTGAGTGTCCCAAAAACATTTCTCAACAGAGAATTTCTCTATTCCTTAGACAAGAATCTATTTTTCCTCAGTTTTGTGACTGTAGAGATGTGAATTGAGCGCGATAATCTATTTTTCTCGATTTTAAAGGCAGTGTACGCGCAAAAAACTGTATTCAAGTTTTTCACTGTTTCGCCCAGGCTCACAAGTTTGTGATATATCGCAAAAACGCCACTCAAAACACTCAAATTCCCGAGAAAAATTCGTTTGAAAATCTCGGAGCAATCAGCTTCCTTTTTTCCACGCCTGTCCGGTGTGTCTTGTGTAATGCACAAATGTCGGAAATGCTGGACGTCTGAAAGGGTTTAGCCCAAGTAACTTCTTAAGTTGATTATTTCTTGGGCCTTTTCAGTGTCAGGAATCCTCTAAAATTAGGAAACTTCCGATACACACGTTTGAAAGCGAGAATTTCTCGAAATAAAGAATATGGAATTTTGGATATGCCGGGGTCTGTTGTGGCGCTTCTGCTCCTCTAGCTAGATGATCGACCGGGAAAACGCATTTTCAGACCACGGACCGGTCTTCAAGAGGTAATAGCATTATGAATACGCAGCATTGAGATCTCAAGCTTTGCCAGCTATCTCCAACTGGTTCAAACATTGGATTGAGAAGGAAAAACCAAGTGCGGTTTTCTGCGCGGATGCTGCCTTTAAAGACGAAATATGGATTTATTTTGGTAAAAATTATATCTACAGATTCCAAGGATGAAGATTCCCTTAAATTGTTCTTAAATCGCTGAAATTCGCACTGATTAGAGAAATGTCTAGGGCAAACGGAATTTCAAATATTAGAGAATTCATCATTCAATGATCTCTTTATAAATGGTGATTTCTACCTTACGGAAAAACTATGAATCAACGAAAATTTTCTCTTCTTTCGAAATTAGTGTCGTGAACATTTTCAGGATGGTTGAAAATTATTGAATTTATTGCTAAGTAATTTTCGAAAACTTTCGGCTTTGAATTTTGTGAGCATTGTTTTCCATGAAGAAAAGTTTTTTTTCTTCAGAAAAGGTTCAATATTTCAATTTTCGTTCAATTTTCGGCAAGACATCACCGCTCAGTCATTGAAAAATACGAGTACTTTTCCAAAACCAAAACAAAATATTTCACTGGGAAATGCTAAGTTCGAAGTCATGAAAACGCATATCGAAGTAAGAACGAGATTTTTCAAAGTTTCCGGCTTGTACCTTCCAGATTAAAAAAAAGAACGCAAATTATTGTCGATTCTTGTAAAAAACACTGAATAAATTATTTTAAAAGAGTTGAACATCTCTCAAGTTTTCGGTCGGTTCCACACGACCATCATTCTTTGAGAATGACGACTCATCATTTTTTTTCAGTTCAATTTATCAGTCTTTAACCGAGCTGTACCATTCACATTGCTCGTAAGGAACTATTTTACTCGATTGTACCATCTCAAACCTAACGAAAATCCTTTTTTTTCCTAGACGGCGTTTGATTTGATGATCAATAAATTACCAATTTTTTTGGAAGACTTGACGCAACGAAAATTTGAATTTTGCACAAGATTGCCACGTTTGAGGTGGCCGCGCAAGTGAACAGGTACAGGCCATAAAACGGCCAAAGTCTCACCGTCGACTGCGTACCACGCGCTGCGCGACCGCACGCGCGTCGGAAGCAGACGAGTTTTGGCCGCCGCGCGACGAGTTCCGGCCGCCGCGCGACGTTTCCGGCCTCCGCGTGGCGGCCGAAACTCGTCGCGCGGCGGCCAAAACTCGTCTGCTTCCGAAGCGCGTGCGGTCGCGCAGCGCGTGGTACGCAGCCGACGGTGAGACTTCGGCCGTTTTATGGCCTGTAAATCGCTCACGCGCAGAACTAAAATGTGTACGGGCAACACCCCAGACTCAGACCGTGCCAGAAACTCTGCGTGTTCGCCTCCCGCCGAGCGCATGTTGCGGCGCACCACCCTGCTTAGCCAACCCGTAAGCTCTCCTAAATACACCCTTACTGAATTTCATCGGAAATGATAAAAAATCACCAAAACATGTTTGGTAATTCACAGTTTTTCTAGTTTATTACAGATTTAATGATTTAAAGGCTCTCTATTTTTCAGTCCAATGTTAACAATCTAATCTTCGGCTCTCTATTTTTTAGTCCAATGTGAACAATCTAATCTTCGGAGCCTTTCCATAGAGCTCAGGATTTATATTACCACCCACAGCTGAGGCACGGAAAAATATAGCGGTGCCTTCGAATTAGATATTGATCTGCTTACCGATTGGGAAATCCAGTTGGGCCCTAATTTCTTCCGATGGCAAACAGTCTCTTGAAAAAAGGACGTTCTTGGAGAAAAGGACTCCAAATCTTAGAATAGATTTGGAACAGAGTTTTGGTGGCCAAAGTTTAGCGAGAAGAAGGAGGCACACATCTCCCAAAATCTACATAAGCGTACGATACCTATGAAGCTGTCCTCACACTTAAAGGCAGTGTTCACGATGAATATCGCACTCGAGTTCGACCCGAAAATGGGTTCTGTTTGGTTGTGAGGTAACTAATAGTGGAGAAACAGCTAAGAAAAACGTCAAGAATAAGTGAAAATAACGCTTTCTAAATTCAGGGCGTGGACGAGAATCATGGGCCCTGCTGATTTCGGCAAGCGCGCCCTAATCGCTAAATCTGCGCGAATCGATCATGCTAATCGCGGCAGAGTTGCTTGGCAATTTGCCATCGAAACGTGTGCGGCGCCACAAGCTCGTCCGATTGGGGGGCGGACCGGGATAGGTAGGCGCACCGTGATAGCTTTCAAAGCCGTTTTTATTGATTCCCGGCCAGTTTTCGTTGCTTTCTTCGACCCTATCCTCTCCAGCATTTGCCAACTTAGTGTGCCACACCGAGAATTCGAGAACGAGATTTATCGTGAACACTGCCTTTGAGTGTGAGGACTGCTTCATAAGTATGTCTTGTGTTCTGTGTCAGTTCTGGAAGATGGCTGCAAAGATATTTAACTTCGTCCGTGGTTTGCTTTTCCTTCATATAGACTTCAGGCAAGCTCTCCCATATGCGACAGTACACTTTATACGATTTCGACTCAGATAATTCGTAATGCGTCCTCTCATGAAACGCGATGAGAACACCTGACTCCCCCCCCCCACCAAACAAGCGGTTGTGTACCTTGAAGGTACAGAACACCCTCAGACATGAATTTTGTGATTTTTATTTGATTTTATAGTAGACCTCTCCTATATAAGACGTGCCAAGTGCGATATCTCAATTGTTTCAAATTAGCGAGATATTAGGCCCGACCTCCTTCGCCGACCACCACGAGCCACATCCCCTACCAGATTTCCAAACTCTGTAGCGGCTAGATGGATGGCTGAATTCTCAACAAGTCGTCGTTCCTCAGTCCATTGCCTGACTGTCTTCTTATCCTGGCTCGCTCTCGCGCAACGATTGCGAATGATGAGAAATACAGGTCCGAGACAACTCATTCACCAATTTTTCACACTTAAAGTATAGGCATATTTAAAGAACCATAACACTGTTCAGAGGAGGTCTTGAACGATTACGGAAATACCACTGTGATCATAGTATGACCCTCCCCAAGATCAGCATAAAAACTAACAAATAATCTTCTGGGTGTTCTGTGCCTTTGAAGGCAGCTTCCGCGCGAGAAGTCCGCATTTGGGGTTTTTTTCTCACTCCAATGTTTGAACCAAGGGGAGATAGCAAAACTTGAGACCTCAATATTGCGCATTCATAATGCCATAAACTCGTTAAAACTGCTCCGTGGTCTGAAAAGGCGTCATCTGAGACGAGGAACAGAAGCGCCACGACAGGCTCCGACAGGCCGCGGAACTTCGAAAGTCTATTTTCTTTATTCCGAGAGATCCTCGAGTTCAGACGCGAGTATTTAGAGCTTCTTGTTTTAGAGAATTTTCGACAACAGAGAGGCGAAAAAAATTACACAAGACACACCGAACAGACGTGAAAAAAAGGAAGCTGTGCGGGATTTAAAAACGAGTTTTCTTCCGAAACTTGAGTGTTTTGGGTGGCCTCTTTGCGAAATGTCCTAACCTGGTAGGCCTACCTGTCCAAATTTTCAAAAAAAGAATACGGTTTTTTAATTGCTCAACAGTGGTCCGAGTGGACCACTGTTGAGCAATTTACCACACGGTGCTGGCCGCAACAGAGAGCAGCAGCTGAGGAGACGAATGGAGAACGAGGGCAGCACGTGCTCCTCAAGCAGGAGCTCGTCCACGTGTGCTGCCCTCGTTGCTCTCGTGAAGCTGAGTGCCGATTGTGCCCCATTACAACCCCACGATCGTTTAAGATGAAGACCGATTATTTTGCTTAAACTCTGCGCACATTATTTATGTGAAAAACTGAAGGTGTCAATTGATATATAGATATCTAGAAGTCTAAATGTACATGCTCGAAAGAAAGAACTCTCCAAGCTGCATATGAATGTCCTTGTAGCTGCCCAAATGAACCACTTTGAGCAAAGTTACCACACTGCGCTGGCCAAAACGGAGAACAGCAGCTGAGGCGACGAATGGAGGACGAGGGCAGCACTTGCTGCTGAGGGCGGCACAAAATCAGAGTGTGCTGCTCAAGCAGCAGCTCTTCCCCTCGTGCTACCCTCGCTATCCTCGTCGAAGTGAAAGCCTATTGTGCTCCATTACGACCCCGCGATCCTCTGAGGGAGAATGGGGTTTCGATTCGCTTGGGGTGATCTACCGTCGCAGCCCCATCCATTCGTCAGACTAAAATTATCACGCGAACTCTACACCAAGTTTCAGTCCAATAGTTGTTGAACCGTTGGACACATTTCCGTGACTCAATGAATCCTTTATTTTCAATATCATGAGAAAATGGCCATGATCTTCTTCTCTTACACCGGATTTTATTCCTGCAAGCTTTATGAAAAAAACATAGCTCATGTCATAGTCAGCCCTTTATGCTATATCTACAACCAATCTCTCATGTCTTCTGAGATCCCATCGCGATGAAAGCATTTCTTCATTACACATTTGCTCAAGAAAGCACCTGCATGTGACGTAGGAATTTACCGTCCAGTCAGCATTACATCTTTCCTATGCAGGACATTCGAGAAAGTGATAAAGACTCATTTGTTCGAATACCTGGAGAGTAACATGTTGATTCCTAGCTGCCAGCATGGATTTGTTTCCGGTAGGTCGATAGAAACCAACATGCTTGAATGTTTAAATGACTGGACGGGAAGTCTTGACGTCAAGCGGAATATAACATTTCAAGTAAAAGTAGGATCAGAGTTTTCGTCTTGTCTAAATGTAAGAAGTGGTGTACTATCACCTCTATTGTTTATCATTTACACCTCGGATTTACCTCAAGCAGTGGGTAATGGTGTAGTCATGAAGCAGATTGGTGATGACATCAAGGTATATCGCGAAATAACGGATTCAATTGATCAAATCGTTTTACAGTCGGCAAGTAATTGAGTTGTTTCATGGCCTCGCTCATGGGAACCTCCTCTTGCTCTGGAGAAAACAGTTATCATGCGGCTGGGATCTTTTGACGTTACTTCTGAATACAAGATCGGTGATCAAACTATTTCCAAGGTTCAGATGGTCAGAGGTCTTTGATTCCATTATAATGACAAGTTGGACTCTACTGAACACCTGAAAATATTATGTAGAAAAGCGCAAGCGCGAATATTCCAGATTTTCAAAAGTATTTGCACAAAAGATAAGGAGGTTTTTTTGAAGGCTTACAAAACGTATGTCAGACCGATGGCCGGAACTGGAACAACTGCGTTTTGTCCGTTTAAAAAGAAAGACATTGCACTAATTGAGAAAATTCAAAACAATTTTACAACAAAAGTGTTTATCCGTACGTTTGGATTCACGTATTCCAGGATATCGCGGGCGAGAGTAAGAAACAACTCCTTGAAACTGAGTAGTTTGGAATCACGCCGAAAAGTGAGAGATGTGTGTATGGTGTTCAAGATGATATCAAGAATCATGAAAGTTGATGTTTCACAATATTTACACTTCATTACCTTCACGGACTCGTGGTGATTCAGTGAAAATTTCCTATAGAAAGCCGAGATTAAATGTTAGGGCATTCAGCTTCACTTGTCGAGCGGTGTCTGCGTACGTGTCCCTAAGGCATGGGCTACAGCCTATCCCTCAAACCTTCGGACACTTCAAGCGAAAATCAAGATTCTTTCCGAGTAGAACTGCGGTTTATGGGCATCCTTTGTTGAACTACGTTATAAATTATTATTGTTATTATTATTATATATTTTTTTATTAAAAAATGAAGCTGCTGATTGACTGATTGATCTCGAAAGTGGCGTATCGCCCTCAAAAGTTTGCCGCTCTGGGATGCCTCGAGCGAATCAAGCCTCGGAAAGCTTCGGAAAATCGGCAAATGAACCTCACTTTCGTGATCAGAGCCCCAAGAAACCATCCTAGGAGAATTTTAAGCCCAATCTGCAACATTTTTCTGATGCCTTCCAGAACCCCCAATCGATAAAAGTAATCGCTCAACCAAAATCCGTACAAGTCCAGAACGCTATCAGTCTGCACAATGTTTCGAAAATGTGCCTTTACCAAAACTTCTGCTTATCAAGTATCCCACACATTGCATAAAGGTGTCGCCGTCCGGCACACTAAGGCCTCTAGTCCATGACACCTTAGTATCTGTACCTAACATCGGCATGGATCCTGAAGAGACTTCGCGTTTACTGTTGAAGGTTGGCGCAAACTATGCTGTAGCATGTAGCACCAAGTTTGCGCCAATCTTCAACAGTGAACGCGAAGTCTCTTCACGATCCATGCCGATGTTAAGAAGTCCATGGAGTCTTTGGCCACAAGCCACAGTTTCGCCACCCTGAACTGTCGATCGCTGTCGAGTGATATCCAAAAAACTGCGCTATCCAGACTTCTGAGCTATTTCCATGCACCGTTTGCTGCTTTGCAGGAAACCCGCCTCAAGGATAGACCCGTCATCAGCGTCGGAGAGTACACCATCTACTGCGGTAACGCTGACGATAGGAGAGTGGGAGGCTGTGCAATAGCTGTAAGGAAGGATTTCAATGGTATGGTCAAGGAGTTCGGCTCAACGTCGTGCCGGAATGCATTCGTACGATTGCGGGATCATAGAGGATTCAATCTGTGGATAGTGAGCGCTCATGCGCCCTCTTAAACCGCCGAAGACAATTCGAAGGATGCGTTCTATGAGGAACTCAATACGTTGCTGGCCAAGATACCTTGTCAACAGGGACCAACCCAGCTATCTCCAGGATAGCAGCGGAAGCGGAAGATGACAACTTTGAAACTAGAGCTTGATTATGTCCTACGAGGAATATTCCAGTATTGGACATTCAAAGATCTAGAGCTGTGTGGGATGTCGCATTCGATTCGGATCACCGTCCTGTCGTGTTGAACTTCACTACGAGGATTCACAAGAGGAAGCGAGGGGCTCAGCCTCTCTAGAGGATTGACATGACAAGTCTCAGAGATGAAGAGTGCAGAAGGAATTTTCGACAACGCGTTTCTATTCACATCGGAGTACGGACCAAGAAGAAACTTTGCGACGCGGATTCTTTTGTCAAATGCATCCAGGACGCTTTGAAAGAGGCACTCCCGGTCGTACAGCCTAAGAAGAAGTTCGCCTACGTCTCAGAAGAAACAACATCTACCTAAAACACAGTATGTGCTCCCCGAACTGCAGGAAACTTCGTGGACGAGAAGCGTCTGAGGAGGAAGTTGCGTCGGCAGCTTCGAAGTGATCGCGAGCGAGAGTGGACGTGTAGAGCTAAGGAGTTCGAGAAGGCTTGGGAGGAGAGGAATCCGAGGAAAGCCTACAGGTTGCTGCGACGGTACAGCGGGAAGATGAAGAGATGTTGTCCTGTCTTGAACACTACCAATGGAGTTGCAGTTGGTGATGCGACGCTGCCAATATGGAAGGATTACTTCAGTCCACTACCGAATCGTCCAGCGCCATCAGTACCTGAGCTCCCGCATGTTCAGAGAGCACATCACGATGTCAGTGACGAACCGCCGACTGAGTCTGAAGTTTTGGATTGTGTCCGGAAAATGAAGAATGGAAAGGCAGGTGGAGATGACAGCATCACTGCTGGAATGCTGAAAGCTCTTCCTCCGTCTGGGATTCGTGAAATGACCAATACCATCCGTGCCATATGAATGAGCGAAAGGATACCCGATTCGTGGAGACATGCGATCATCGTACCTCTTCACGAGAAACTATCCGTCACGGATCTCAAGAACTACAGAGGAATCTCTCTACTTCGTGTCATGTACAAGGTTTTAGAACGTATCATTCTCGAGCGACTTATCAAACATCGTGAAAGAACGACCAGAGATGAGCAAGCCGGTTTTCGACCGGGAAGGTCGACCATCGACCAAGTGTTCGTTGTGAGAAGAGTAATCGAATCGTGGCAGCGGTATTCGAAGCCATTACAGCTTGCTTTTTTGAAATTTGAAGCCGCGTTCGATTCTTCTCATTGTGATCGATTGCCCAATACTCTGCGAGCAGATGGAGTCCAGGAAAAGTATGTTCGGTTAGTCGAGGACATGAACAAAGGAACAACAGCAGCAGTTCGCACACCTGTCGGATTTACATCGAAAACAGGAGTAAGGCAAGGAGCCGTTGCAGGACCTTTTCTTTTCAACTTCGCCGTTAAATGACATCATGCGTAGAGTTGCAGAACAGCTTCCTGCGGATGTGATCCTAACACCCTCAGGACATTCCCTTGTCGACCTAGAGTACGCCGACGACATTGTGTTATTCGCTGAAAACAACGCAAAACTGCAAAGGATTGTGAACCTCGTTTCGAAGTATGCCGCAGCCTATGGACTTCGTCTTCGTCCCTACAAACGCATGCAGATGTGGGTCTCTAAGAGGCCTTCAACGGGAGTTTGTGTGGACGGATAACGTATCGAACTGGTGGACGATTTCTGTCATTTGGGCTGTTTGTTGAAGAACGATGGTAGTTATGCAGCGGATATTCGACAACGATGTGCGAAAGCTACGTCTGCATTTGATTCTCTAAGCATGTGTTTGTGGTCTACCGCCATCGCGAAGGAAGTCAAGTTGCGCGTCTACCTATCCGCTATTCGCCCTATCATGATGTACGGATCGGAGACGTGGGCAGCACCGAAGACGCAGATGAAAAAATTGGATTGCACGGAGAGGAAGCTTTCTAGGCGTTCGCTTGGATATTTCTGGCCGCGTGTATGCCATAACAAAGACCTTTACAAGGAAATTGACGCAGTACATCAACGCTTGACACGAGGGAGGTGCCAGCATCTCCGAACGCCATCTCAAGCAGCATTGGAAAGTCGACTTCGACTGTTCGGGCATATACTAAGAAGAACGCCGGATCGTCTCGTACAACACGCTTCAAGAATGCTTCCAAATCCTGTCTGGAAACGGCCACCTGGGCGTAGGCGAAAGTTCTGGACGGATGTGGTTAAAGAGGGTTTGAAGTCACTCGGCATCGAAAGACAGTTCAGGCGCGATGTTTCTTTTCGCGGGTAATGGAATAGTGACAGCTGGATGGAATGTGTTCAAATTGTGGCTGAAGGCCGTGAAAAATGAACACGGCTGACTACTAGGACGGCACACCTCGGTGAAGGTGCGGAATGACCGCGTCAGGCGAAAGCCAACCGATAAAGTCAAGTAAGTCATTGTTGCTCTGATAGCTAATAGTAATAAAAGTTGATAGTTAAATGATTTTTGACCTGCGTATTTTATAGTGTGAGCGCGAAAATGGGGGAAGAGAGATAGTTGTAGTTTCATTGCCAGGACTGGACGATGTGTGAAATACCTGAGCCGCCACAATCGCGGCCTGTGCAAACGCCACAGTTGGTGTCTATATCGTCACGCCTACTTACATCATCAAGCATTATGCAGTGAGTGTGTTGCCATCGAGAACGACGTCAAGGAACCTCTCTTCTCCCATCAACCACGGATAGCAATCGTTTGTCTTCGCCAACCTAAAAACTGGCTTTACTGCCCCTCCCCCATCAACCGTATGTAGCATTCGTTTGGGTTTGCGGAACGATAGAAGGCTCTGCCGCCAGTCTCCCCCCCCCCCATCAACCACATGTAGCACTCGTTTGGCTTAGCTCAACGATTGACCTCCTTTCCCGGCCTTGCCCCATCAACCACGGATAGCAACCGTTTGTCTTCGCCAACCAAAATACTGTCTTTGCCGCCGTTCCCCGCTAACCGCGTGTAGCACTCGTTTAACTTTGTCGAACGGTGAGCTGGATTGCTCGGCCGCCTACCGTCAACCACGGTTAGCAATCGTTTGTCTTTGCCAACCGAAATACTGGCTTCGCTGACCCCCCCCATTAACTGCATGTAGCATTCGTTTGGCTTTACCGAACGATAGAAGGCTCTGCCGCCAGTCTTCCCCCATCAAGCACATGTAGCACTCGTTTGGCTTTGCCTAACAATTGACCTCCTTTTCCGACCTTCCCCCATCAACCACGGGTAGCAATCGTTTGTCTTCGTTGACCGAGAGACTGGCTTTACTGCCCCCCATCAACCACATGTTGCACTCGTTTGGCTTCGCCCAACAATTGAAGTCCCCTCCCGGCCTTCTCCCATCAACCACGGATAGCAATCGTTTGTCTTAGCCAACCAAAAGACTGTCTTTGCCGCCGTTCTCCGCTAACCGCATGTAGCACTCGTTTAACTTTGCCGAACGGTGAGCTGGATTGCACGGCCGCCTCCCGTCAACCACGGTTAGCAATCGTTTGTCTTTGCCAACCGAAATACTGGCTTCGCTGACCCTCTTCATTAACTGTAGCATCGTTTGGCTTTACCGAACGATAGAAGGCTCTGCCGCCAGTCTACCCCATCAAGCACATGTAGCACTCATTTGGCTTCACCCAACAATTGACCTCCTTTCCCGGCCTTCCCCCATCAACCACGGATAGCAACCGTTTGTCTTCGAGTAAACCAAAATACTGTCTTTGCCGCCGTTCCCCGCTAACCGCGTGTAGCACTCGTTTAACTTTGCCGAACGGTGAGCTGGATTGCTCGGCCGCCTCCCGTCAACCACGGTTAGCAATCGTTTGTCTTTGCCAACCGAAATACTGGCTTCGCTGACCCCCTCATTAACTGCATGTAGCATCGTTTGGCTTTACCGAACGATAGAAGGCTCTGCCGCCAGTCTACCCCCATCAAGCACATGTAGCACTCATTTGGCTTCACCCAACAATTGACCTCCTTTCCCGGCCTTCCCCCATCAACCACGGATAGCAACCGTTTGTCTTCGAGTAAACCAAAATACTGTCTTTGCCGCCGTTCCCCGCTAACCGCGTGTAGCACTCGTTTAACTTTGCCGAACGGTGAGCTGGATTGCTCGGCCGCCTCCCGTCAACCACGGTTAGCAATCGTTTGACTTTGCCAACCGAAATACTGGCTTCGCTGACCCCCCCATTAACCGCATGTAGCATTCGTTTGGCTTTACCGAACGATAGAAGGCTCTGCCGCCAGTCTTCCTCCATCAAGCACATGTAGCACTCGTTTGGCTTTTCCCAACAATTGACCTCCTTTTCCGGCCTTCCCCCATCAACCACGGGTAGCAATCGTTTGTCTTCGTTGACCGAGAGACTGGCTTTACTGCCCCCCCATCAACCACATGTTGCACTCGTTTGGCTTCGCCCAACAATTGAAGTCCTCTCCCGGCCTTCTCCCATCAACCACGGATAGCAATCGTTTGTCTTCGCCAACCTAAAAACTGGCTTTACTGCCCCCCCCCATCAACCGTATGTAGCATTCGTTTGGGTTTGCGGAACGATAGAAGGCTCTGCCGCCAGTCTCCCCCTCCCCATCAACCACATGTAGTGTAAGGTTTTAGTGGTAATTTTAGCGATGTGAGTTTGACCCCTTTTGGTGATAGTAGCAAATAAATGGCAAGCAATTTGAATTGAAATAGATAAAAGAATGGTAGGGAGAGGATCCCTTTGATTACGGCACTGACAAACTAGTGAAATCATAGATTTATGCAAAAATAATAACTTGTAACACCAATACAAAAGGAAACAATAAAACAGCTATAACAATGACAACTACGAACCAGTATCTTGACGAGGATGGTGACGACGAGGCGGCGGACGATGAGCAGTAGTGAAGACCAGGAATACAGAAGATGATGACGGCGACGACGATGACGGGGTGCTGCGGACGACGACGACAGTGGTGGTGGTGGTGGTCGAGAGGCGAAGTGAAGAACTCTCAGAGCCGCGACGCACCTGCGGCCTCATCATGCCGCGCGTTCCCGGGGTGATCGATTTGATCTGTAATCAACAATTTGTGACACCGATCGTCACACCTTTTCACCCCTTTATTTCTCATCCTATCCTCACAACTCCCCCCTGCTGAAAAGAGTGGTCCCTTCACTCGCGCTCACACCCTGCCTCTCGCTCTCAGATTATTCAAGTTTTCAAAACTCACTTGAGAACGGTCGACGGTTTCCTCTGTATCCGCCTCTTCTATAACGTCCACGCATCGGGTTCCATCTCGCGTCTTCTGCATCACCTGGTCTGCCATATCCATCATCCTCAGGGCGTTGACGCTTCCTGCATTTTTGCTCGTCGTTGGGGATTAGTGCTGACTCGGGCCAAGTGGGCATCCAATGCTTCCTCACTTTCTCATACCATATCTTCATGCGGAATCTTCCAATGCTTCCGCTTTCATCATATGGATCGCTTCCTAGGCAACGTATTGGGTGGTCCCATTGCCCTGCTGGGGAGTCATCTCCCATCCATTTCACTTCCATGTACTGCGAATGAGCCTCGCGTATCACGACCACGTTTCTGGCCACCTTATTCCACAGGCTAATGCTGCTCTCTGAGTTGTGCTCTCTTGGCGCCACAGCTATCGAAAGTTTGACGTCGAGTGGACGTAGACTTCCCATCCATGGTTCCAGTATACTGAGCGCCCTCTGGTTGTCTGCGAACATCTTGTCCACAATCATGAGAACGTCTGAGCACTTTTCAGGGGTTGGCATCGATTTCTCATCATAGGTCAATCCTTTAACATCCTCCGGTAGCCATTTCAGCACGCTCTTCAAACTCTTCGGCACCACTAGAATCTGTGTGCGCCTGAGCTTCTTCCAGGGACCTTCCCATGTCTTGTCCTGGACGGAATTCATCGCCGCTTGATAGATCGTGCTGATCTTCTTTCTGCAGGCTCCAATTTTCACGTATTCGTGGTATATGTCAGCGGGCTCCATATTTTCTTCACTCAGCTTGAAATGAAGACAATGTTCACGGTAGTAGAGGAGAGCCACTGACAGCGCTTCAGCTGAAAACTCGTGTCCTCTTTTAGCCATTTCGACCAGCTTATCTCTCTCGGATAGACCTTCCTGCAGCCATATGTGCACCAGTTGCGCTAGCCGACATACACCGTCGAATCGTATGGCTTCCATATTCTTCGGGAGGCCTTTGAGCACACGGTCCAGACGATTCGCATCGCGATCTATCATCAACGGGCACGGAACACTGAGCTTGTAGCCGTGGTAGTCTCCTGGAGGCTTCGCAAAGGCACGTTCCTGGCATACGAATTGAATATGCAGCGGATGCGAGACGTCCTCCGTCATGATGAGTTGTTTCGGGCACGGCCTGCAAGAAGTTGATTCAGATACAGTTATACTACCTACTGTAATTTTCTCTCCTTTTTCACGCGTCCCTCTTCTTTTAGTTTTGGTTTTTAGGGGAGTATCATCAATGCATGCTGGAATTACTCTTAGCTGATCATGTGGCACGCATAACGCCTCACCCTTTCCCTCAATTTCGGTGATTACGGCAGAGTTTTCGCTAACATCGATTACTAGATACGGCCCAGCCCAATCATTTACCAGTTTAGGGTTCTTGAACTTCGCTTTTTCGACCGGTAGCTTCAAAAACACTCTTCCACCTGTCTTGGGAAGTTTTCCTATGTCAACCTTGCGGTCTTTGTCGTAACGTTGTTTCATTTTCTCCATATAAGTACGCATGTTCTCTCGAATTAGTTCCTGCGTTACCTTGAGTCCTGACATCAGCTCTGTTCTATAGTCATCCATATCGATTCTGTACGGCGAAATCTCACTCGTCGGGATAACGCTCGAAGGATATACAGGATCGAACCCAAAGAGTATGAAAAATGGGCTCTCTCCCGTAGCAGAGTGTGGACTCACATTGTACGCGTACGTGACATTAGGAACCAACTTACCCCACTCCGCCGTAATGCCACCTCTTTTCTTCAGCATACGCAGTAAAGTCTGATTCGCTCGTTCGGTAACCCCGTTTTCCCGAGGATTGTAACCCTTAGTGAAAACTTGAGCTACGCCTGCCACCTTGCAGAGTTCGTCCATTACATTGTTTTCATACTCTCTTTCCTTGTCTGAGAGTATGGTTTTGGGCCACCTACCGCCCTCGCAGATCCACCTGCCAAAAACTATTCTAGCGATGTCCTCTGCGGATTTGGTGGTCGTTGGATACGCCGCTAGCCATTTCGAAAAATGGTCAATCACTACTACTAGGTATCTCATGCCGCTTGAGGACATGCCTACTTCCAGTACATCCACTCCATTAATCTCAAACGGACTTCCTACTCGAATTGGTTCGAGAGGCGGGCTGCAATTTCCATGGTTGTTAGTGAGGAAACACTCTCGACACTGTTTGCACCACACGGTGATGTCCTGTCGCATTTCCTCCCAAAAACCATTTTCCTCAGCTTCTGATATATTTTGCGGGCATTGAAGTGTCCTGCGAACACCCCCGAGTGTGCTTCATCAAACACTGCTCGTCTTCGGGACCGCGGCACTATTTTCGCTACTGATCCATCCTCGCCAATCAGACATAGCTGACCGTCTTCGACACAAAAATCAGCCACCCGCAAATGCTTATCATGCCTGGGTAGTTTCACCTCATCCAGATCCCTTTCTTCCTCCAGTTTCTTAATCACAGGACCATAATCCGGATCTTCACGAAGCTCTTCTATCCACTCTCGTTCGACAACCACAGAATTGACTACTTTAACGCTTTCTACGTTGTCTTGGTCAGGTGGGACCTCCTCTATTATCCCTCTTGATAGTGCATCTGCAACCTTGTTGGCGCTCCCTTTGACGTACTCTATTTCGAGGTTGTAGGACTGGAGTTCCAACGCCCACCTTGTCACTCGCTGCGATACGTTAGACCGCTTGAATAATGACATCAATGGTTGATGGTCGGTACGTACTATCGTTTTTACCCCGAAAATAAAAAAGTGAAATTTTCTCAGGGCGAAAACAATGGCAAGTGCCTCCAAGTCCGTGATATGGTACCTTTCTTCGGCCCTTGACAATCTTTTGGATGCGAAGTACAGCGGGTGAATCATGTTGTCCTCGCCCTCTTGACAGAGAACGGCTCCAACTCCCTTTGTACTAGCATCCGTGTAGATTATGTATGGTTTCTCACCCGTTTGCGCTGCTTCTACATTTGGCTGCCCAAGTACCGGAGCTTTCGTTATGGCGTTTTTCAGGTTTTCAAACGCTCTGTCGTGCTCGGCATGCCATAGAAACGGAGCTCGTGAGCTAGTTAGGTCATACAGATGCTTTGCGATTTTTGCAAAGTTCAATACAAATTTTCTGTAATAACCGCACATTCCCAGGAATGAACGAAGCTCAGCAATGTTACGCGGCTTAGGGTAATTCACTACCTTATCAATCTTATCGGGATCCGTTCTCACGCCTGATTCATCCAGCACGTGACCAAGGAATGCCACCTTATTCTCCAGCAATTTGCACTTTTTGGACTTCAGCTTCAGGTTAGCCTCCCGGAACGCCAGAAACACTTTTCGCAGCACTTCATAGTGCTTCTCCTCCGAATCTGTCGCTACCAGGATGTCATCTATATACACAAAGACGTCATCTCCTTTGAGCTCCGCTAACACCATGTCCATTAAACGCTGGAACACAGCGGGGGAAGTGCTTAGTCCGAAAGGTAACACCTTAAATTCGAACAAGCCCTCCGGCGTTGTGAACGCACTTTTTCTTTGCGCGTCTTTGGACAACCTCACTTGCCAATATCCAGCTGCCATATCGAGGGTGGTGAAATACTTTCTGCCTCCCAAGCTTTGCAACACGGTGTCAATAGTAGGCAGTGGATACGAGTCCTGGCGCGTATGCTTGTTAAGAACCCTGTAGTCAATACACAGCCTCAAGGTCTTATCCTTTTTCTGTACCAACACTACTGGCGACGCCCAGTCCGACGTCGATTTCTCAATTATGCCACGAGTTTCCAAGTCACACAATATGGCTTTGAACTCATGTTGCACTCCTCGAGGAACGGGTCGGACTTTCTGCTTGATGGGCTTTGTGTCCCCCGTGTCGATTTCGTGCTGTACTAGGGCTGTCTGAGTCAGCTCGTGGTCGCTGATCGCGAACACGTCTGAAAATTCCCTAACCAGTGCTTCCATTTTAGCCGGCATTGACGCCGTGCTCCGGTTTTCACATAGGTGGGACAACAAAGTGTCGACCCTTTCGCTTGGCATATTTCCCTTTCTCGGGAGTTCCAGCAGGTCTGTCTCTGCGTCCGCTAATCGTGTGTCACACCAACTGTTTTGTGACCACTCCCCTATGATCTCTCCCTCTTTGAAAACTACCGGCTCATAGGACCTGTTAATAACTGGCACTTCAGTCACACCCTCTTCTGATACAGTACAAACTCCACTCTGCACCATGTCGTTCTGTGACCATAAAACAGCATCCACTGACTTTTGCTCACAGCGAACTTGGATCATGTTACACTGCCCTGGTGCAATCAATGACCTACTTGCAACCGTAGCGTGTACTGTCGTTGAATCATCAGATGTGTGCGGACTAGGGCTTTGCTGTGGCTCGACAACCACCTTTATTCCGAGTTTTTCCAAGGAATTTGTGCCCAATAGCATCACATCATCTTTCCGTTTCTTGACGTGCATCTGTATTCTTCTCTTATTTCCGCCTACCAACTCTACCTCAGTTTCCATGCAGCCCAGGAAATCCATTTTGTTTCCCGACGCATCATACACGTCGCGCTCATCCGCCTCCACCTGCTTACAGTGTGTATCCACATCTGCGCCGGCTCTTTTGGCACTAAGAACGACATTTAACGGCATGATTGTTAGCTGGGATCCGGTATCTACCATAGCTGTGATCTCTTTTCCCAACCACTTCACTTTGACCATGTGTTTTGGACCTATCAGCTCGCATACCGGGGTGTCTGAAGTGCTAGCGTTGCACGTCCATCCCTCTATTGTAGCGCTGAATGAAGAAGAAGCTTCTTTTTTAGCCTTTTTCGACCAACACTCTTCTGTCATATGGCCCAATTTACCACAATTGGAGCACTTGCTAGTGCTCGGTCTGGTTTCAGACGGTTTTGAGTAGCTGCTTTTCGCTTTCACTGCTCGCACTCCCTCCGATTCACCAGATTTTTCCCTAGCACTAGCCTCACGAGGTTGAAACGGTTTAGTTGGGATCACTGACTGTTTCGATGAACTCCTTTGCCTCTCAAACCTCTCCGGCTTTTTGTCATGAACGTCACGCCGCTGTTTACGCATACGTTCAATGCGCATAGCAGCACTTTTCATTCGCTCATAAACTTCGTATAACTCTTCACTACCTAGTATCTCCGTCAAATGGTAGGCTTCCGGCCAATCGCGCAACTGTTCGTGCAAGATCTCCGCCCGTATCAGCGCTAATGCTGCTTCATCACAATCTGGGTGCGCCTTGGACGAGATGGTCTCTAGCTCTAAACAGAATTGGACCACTGATTGGGTATCCCTTTTCTTGAGCAACCGCAGCGACCTCAGCGCTTCTGCTCGAGATTCTTGATTCTCGAGTCGCATGCGATTTTTGAGCTCTCGAACCACCGCCCTAAAACTACCATTCTTAATGGATCTAGGAAGGGTGTTATAATGTAATTTTGCTTCGCCCTCTAGATAGCCTATGAAGATCTCCTTACGATCCCTGTCGTCATATGCCCTATCAGAGTACTTCAGTTCGAACGACCGTATGAAATCGTTAAACTTTTGACCACGACCATTACTAAAGGGTCGAACGCTCGGCATGCTTAGCGAGCGGAAATACTCACTCATAGTCGCATTTTCATTGCTCATTTTCACCGAACTACGTGCGTAACTATCATCACTTTCAGACTCGCTTTCACTCAACGCACCTTGTCTGCCAGTCGATGAATGTTTCGTCCTCCTTTGTGTTGATGGATTGATTGCTCTCGTCGACTGAAAAGCATTTATTGTCATTCCGTCATCTTCCGAAAAATCCAAATTTCTTTTCAGTGACGACTCACCTTCCATGAGGTTTTTCGACCGAGTCGGGCCCATCAGCTCCTCCCGACGCTTTTCCAGCAGCTTCTTTCGCAAACGAGCCGTCTCCAACTGCAAATCATTCATTTTTTCGTTGAACTCGATCAATGTGTCTATCAACATATTTGGTTCGCATTCGAACATGTTACACACGATATCGATGATTCCCTTGTCTTTAATGGATTTCCCCATTTTTGATGGACCAGGCGAATTTTCCAAGTCGTCTATCACGTCCAACACCACGTCAATTTGCCCATTGATCGCCTCCAAAACGGCGACCCTTTTCTCATCCGACGTGGTGAAGAACTGTGCCAGACTGATATCGGCTGCGGTGGCCACCCTCTTAACCATTTTTCGCAATCGTGCTATTGATTTTTTATGGTCACTCACCTGAGGGGGCTTCCCTTTTGACTTGTCCTCCATTGAGACAAGGTTGAGTCCACCTATTTGTTCCGCAACATCGGCCTCTTTAGGGTCCATGTTTTCCGCGGGCATCTGTAAACGGGAAAAATCAATTGATCTATCCGTGCCTCACTGTGCATTCGCTGTTGCAATACGACGTGAGTAGTTCGAACTATTGATCAGTTCAACCGATCAGAGTACGTCAATGGTGGCTCGAATGGCACCTCTTTCGCGAATGAGCTGTACTAGCCAGCAATAGTTCGAACTCCAAACGTTCGTTCTCGTTCCTCGATCTACTAGCGATCGAGAAAAATCAAATCACTTTTTTTTCAACTGTTATAACACTGGTTAGTCGGTGGTAGCCTTGGCCCCCATGTAAGGTTTTAGTGGTAATTTTAGCGATGTGAGTTTGACCCCTTTTGGTGATAGTAAAAAATAAATGGCAAGCAATGTGAATGGAAATAGATAAAAGAATGGTAGGGAGAGGATCCCTTTGATTACGGCACCGACAAACTAGTGTAATAATAGATTTATGCAAAAATAATAACTTGTAACACCAATACAAAAGGAAACAATAAAACAGCTATAACAATGACAACTACGAACCAGTATCTTGACGAGGATGGTGACGACGAGGCGGCGGACGATGAGCAGTAGTGAAGACCAGGAATACAGAAGATGATGACGGCGACGACGATGACGGGGTGCTGCGGACGACGACGACAGTGGTGGTGGTGGTGGTCTTCAGTATCGGAGTGAATTCTGACTTCGGCTTAACTTTGCACTGGAATGAAGTTAGAGTGAGAGTGAGCTGTCCCTCACATTGGGTTCCGAATGATAATCAGCATCCATGTAGCATTCTACACATTCTTTCTTCTAGGAATTTCTGGCTTGTGGAGCAGAACTACCGCTGGAAGATATTGCGGGTCTGAGGAGCACTGCACCTGCTGAAGATGGTACGGTCTCCCTATATAATTCAATATTCATCTTCACGTTTTTTTCTTTTGCAGTACATCGAAGAACACAAACTTTCAAATTCCCAGATTATCAACTCTTACATTATTTCCAATTCTTAGTACTTTGTGACCTTGCAAATTCTGCATCTTTCTGCCGTTCGTTCTTGTCCACGTACATCCGTACCCAACTCAGAAAAAAATATTGTGGTTCATAAACATGAACTCTCATTCAATGTTAACGCTAGCACTCACATCTGCGTACCCGGAACAGGGCTGTGCGTAATTACGAATTACCATTTACGAATTACGGGCGTTTTTGGCAATTTTTTACGATTCACGAAATTTCGACCTTAAATCGTAACAGATCGTAATAAATCGTGAAAATGCTATTGAGGGAACAACTCAGGCGATTCTCGACCCCGAGCAGCCTTACAACTCGGATCGGATTGTGTTGCTGACCAGGTCACTGCTATTGGGGGGCGAGGCAAACATTTCCCTTTTCTGCCCATTTTGAGCTGAATTTCTGTAAAAATAGGTGAAGTTCGGCAGAAAACAAAAAAAAATCGTGTACCTTGACTAAAGGCGAATTTACTTCAGGGACAAGTGGATTTGGATGTAGGTTTGGAAACTGTAAGGTTTTAGTGAAGGTTTTAGGATTTGAGTTTGACCCCTTTTAGTGATAGTGGCAAATAATGGCAAGCAATGTGAATGGAAATATATGAAAGAATGGTAGGGAGAGGATCCCTTTGATTACGGCACCGACAAACTAGTGAAATAATAGATTTATGCAAAAATAATAACTTGTAACACCAATACAAAAGAAAACAATAAAACAGCTATAACAATGACAACTACGAACCAGTATCTTGACGAGGATGGTGACGATGAGGCGGCGGACGATGAGCAGTATTGAAGACCAGGAATACAGAAGATGATGACGGCGACGACGATGACGGGGTGCTGCGGACGACGACGACAGTGGTGGTGGTGGTGGTCGAGAGGCGAAGTGAAGAACTCTCAGAGCCGCGACGCACCTGCGGTCTCATCATGCCGCGCGTTCCCGGGGTGATCGATTTGATCTGTAATCAACAATTTGTGACACCGCTCGTCACACCTTTTCACCCCTTTATTTCTCATCCTATCCTCACAAAAGCACTCACCCCTATTTTCTGCAGTTCATTGTAGTAAACTTGTGGGGGCATCGAAGGCGGCAGCAGGGGGGAACGACTCAGCTCACTTTGGCTGTCGAAGCCCACGTCCTCAACCGCTCCGACGGCTGTTGGGCAAGGTTCCGATCCCCAGTTTGCCTGAGATCGCTATGGATCACGAGAGTTGATATCTGATTCGCTTTCATCGTCTATGATTGCGGCTGAAACCCGCTACAGTGTATGATCTTACACTATCCTTAAATGTGATGCCGCCGGAAGTCGACAGATTTGAAAACTACGATCCACAAGAGTAGAGTATTTGAGCCCAGTCTGGTCGATTTACGCTATTCATTTTCACCGTCTAAGATTGAGGCTGAAGACCGCTACAGTGTACGGGCTAACACCTATCTCAAGTGTGGTTCCGCCGGAAGCCCACATTTTGCAAAGCACTGGTCTGGTCATTTTGCAAAGCAAGGTTGCATGATATTCGAGTTCAGCGTAGCCGATTTACCCGCTTTGCAAACTTTCGCTGTCTCAGAGTACTGCCGAAGAACGCTACACCGATAACGGAAAAAGATGAAATAAACGTCCAAGTCCTCCAACCAAAACTAGGGTTTTAAAACTGCAGTGACTCAAGATCTACATTGTGCGCATTTCAAAAAAGGTGACAAGATTACAAATCTCATCACGTCGGCATAAGTAATCGATTTCCGTAGTCTGTTCTTTTCATAGAACCTCCTTCTCCAACTGCACAAAGTTTCGATGCGCAAAATGGGTTTTGAAAGAAATAGTGATCGAAAGCCTGAAGGGTCTCCGATTCTCCAAAGTTGAACTCGTCATTGAGTCGGCTTCGGTTATTGTTGCTCGTCCACCCATGTGACCGTGGAGAACTGATCTAGTGGCGTCGTTTTGAAGCAGATGGTGTCTACTCAAGAACGTATCACAGCTGAAGCCCATGGACTCGCTATTAAAAGGACGCGAGGGCGAATTGCAGAAATTTATATTTGGCCCGGGTCAGTGTTTCGATGAAGAATATTCTTCCGCACTCATCTAAGAAGTGAGTCTCCGGTATATCTTCAGGGAATGAAAAAAACGAAAATGTGGATGAACTGAAAATGACAGGGCCTACGAATGGAATTCAGCAACTTGCCCTCACCTTTTTTTGGTAGAGGGTTTCAATACTTCACCTATGATACGTTCTCAAGCAGAGACCTTCAAATCGAAATGATCCTCCCACAATCAGAGCAGTTCTTCGGGCTTGAAGTAGGAAAGATTGGCGAAGATGACTACGAGAGGATTCCTAGGCGTTTGCCCATCAATGATTTCAAAAAGGATTTCATGCTACAAAACTTCGTAGGTTCTGATAGAGAGGTCCACAGGTACAAACAGACCACAGAAGCCAATTAGACACGCACATGTGTCGCCGTGATGAGATTTGAAACCTTGACACCATATTTAAAGCGCACTCTGTGAATGAGGTACTCGGAAAATTCCTAGCTCTGAGAAACTAAACTCTGGTTTCTACCTTTGAAAGTCTCCCGCACCCCTAAAGAGTATATATACTTAGTATCCGAATCACTTCTTTTCGGATATCCGACCGGTTATCCGAGATTCGGATGATTCGATATCCGAAAATTTGAAAAAAACGCATCATCTCAATCGGACCAAAATCCGGGAAATTCGAAATCAGCATTATCTGAATCGAACCCCTATCCGAAGGGTCGAAAATTCGGATAAAATCGGATAAATTTCGGATAAATCTCGGATAAAATCGGATAAAATTCGGGTAAACTTTTGGATAAAATCGGATAAAATAGCACTAGGCCAAGCTCATTTTCCGAACCGCCTTCTTGTTTGTACATCAACCCAGGATTTTCCTCCTCGTTCCGGAATCGGAAGAGTCATTGCGGCGCCGAAAAATGGGCGTGGTCAAGTAAGATGACCAAGTGGCTTCAGTGTAGAATTCAGTGTAGAAGTTTTTAGTATAGTCGCTTCGCATACTTTCTACTTGCTAGTTGTCCTGAAAAAATCTGTGTATGGATAATACTGTGCCTCCCAACCAGGGATGTGCGGCAATTGCCGTTTGCCGTTTGCCGTTTGTCATTTGCCGGCCATTTTTGGAACTTTTTTGCCGTTTGTCGTTTGCCGGAAATTTTGCTGTTTTTCCGGCAAAACTCGGCAAAAATTAAATGAAAATACCACCTATGTTCACGGTCATGTAGGCACAATGGGTGAGCCGATAATCCGTTGTTCGCCAATCCGTTATCTGAGGGTTTTGACTTATCTGTTTTCCACTTCGCCGCCTGGCCATTTCTGAACAAGATAAGGGATAAAAATCTGTTTACACTCTTACTATATGTATTCTGCTATGCAAGCGTGCATGTGTGGACGAGTGAAGCGTTTGCGATGAGTTCTGATTCCCAGTTCTCTGCAGATACAAACTCTCTAGCAGATCTAGTGGGCTTTCAATTTCGATTATCACCAGCAGCGGAGCGGTGGGCCTTGGAGAAATATAAAATGTCATATGTATGCTTTTATGAGAAAACGACCGCTCGCTGCTGGCGGTGGTCAAAATCGAGTGCCCGCTAGAAGTTCCTCCGGGGGCCGTATGCATACCTCCCCGGATGGGGGGGGAGTTAATACGTATCAAATGCCCATCTATTCCGTGTGAAAACAGTGGAAAGCTAGAGATAGAATGCATGCAAATATTTGAAGTTTCGCGCTATTAACTCTTTAGAGACCGGCTTGAATTTTGACCGGCGTTGTGGTAGGGCCATCTCGAGCTTCGATGCGACAGTACTGAGTTATTACTAATGAAGAATACCTTTTACGGTCTACTGCTCTCCCCTCAACCGTCCCCTTACCACAGAGCAAGGAGAGGTTTGAGAGGAAGCCACCTCACTTATAATAACTTTGTAACATATCCTGGTGTAGCTAAAAGAAGCAGGAAGCATTCTAGTGACACACGTGGGCAGGAACTCCGAGGAAGTTTGCCGCGGCAGGGCCAGGAAGGTACCGGGGCCCTCGACTGTGCCGCGATAGTTCCACGGTAGTACCGCAGCGGCTCCGTAATGATTAGTGTGCCGTGGAGACTCTATTGCAGTGTCTTGAGGGTCGACAACTCACGCTACATTGCCGCGACAGTACCGCGGCAGTTTCGTGTTAGAACAGTTAGGTTTCGAGGTTAGAGTGTCGTGTTAGGTTTAATTACCCAAGTTTGAGGGTTGTGTGGCCGATTACTTCGTGGTCATTGGCATTCTGGTCTCAACCGATGGTCTCGACGTTTGGCTGTGATATATACTATTGACTGGCTCGTGTTCTGATTTATCGACTCGTTTCCTGCTACATACACTGGTGTTGTGCTGCTATATATACGTGGTGAAAAACTTGCGAGGGATTCTGTGGCGGATCCTGAAATTGTATATCTATTGTTTATCATCAAGCCACCTTGAAAGGTAAATTACGGCCAAGCTCGCTCTCGGGTCGTCGTTCGCTGTGCAAGTGATAAAATCCTATTCCAATCATAATGCGAACACGGAACGCTGCTAATGCTAATGCTAATGGTGCTAATGCTAATGGTGCTAATGGTGCTCATGCTTCTCAAGTGGATAACGTGGACGTGGATGGTATGATGGATGTGGCGACCGCACTGGACAAGCTTCACACGGACAAGAAAACCCTAGTGCATCTGAAAATACTGGTCAATCCTATTTTTAAAATGCAAGAACATATGAGTTTGATTGTGTCGAAGAACATGGAGCTGTATAGTGATCTCATTACTTTGCGTAAAGAGAATTCATCCTTGAAAGAAGCGCTTGCGGAAGCCCAGCGTGGGCTCCCTGCAGTTCAGACGCCTATTCTGTCACCACCTATTAGTATGTCTGATTCCTCTGTAAGTAGTCGTTGTTGTAGTGAGAAGGAGCGTTTGCAGTCTGTTGTAGTTGTAGGTATCTCAAAGTGTTGTGATACATCTCCGTCTACAGATAGGGCTGCTCATGATCGTGATATAATTTATAAAATTTTTGATTTCCTTGAAATCGAATGTTTGCCACAAGCAGTGTATAGATTGGGAAAGCCCAATAATCTCCGGTCTCAGCTTGTTAAAGTTGTATTACCTAACACATTCTTCCAAGGACTTCTATTGCGCAGAGCACACCGGCTTCGGTCTTTCTCCACTAGAGGGATATATATTAGGCCTTCCCTCACTAAAAAGGAGGTAAACCGGAATCGGGAGGCTCGGAATGCGCGTAATCTCCCTCAAAGGCATGTTTCTACTGCTCTATCCACTCCACCTCAATCTTTCTCACCCCAGACTCTAGGCAATGATCAACCTATTGCAGACAGCGTTGTGATTTCAAGTTGTAATAGTTCCTCAGTTTCTGTATCGCCTTCGCCGGTTCATGTTATTGATTCTCACGGTCAGCTTACTAGCCTAAGTGTGCCTGATGTTGCCTGTGAAGTCACTGTCTGTTCTTCCCAAGTTCAGTCTGATTTAAACATGTAAACATTCTTTGGACTTGTAATAATGATATACGGTGTCTTTCCGCGAATATTCGGTCGGTTCCTAAAAATATCAATAGTTTAATTGGACTACTACAACAATTTGGCTTTGGCATTGTTGCGCTGTCGGAAACATGGCTCACCCCACTCGTCACTGGTGTTTCGCTATTTTGTGGTTTATGCTCTCAGTTTGATCTGCTCAGATGTGACAGAACTCACAAAGGGGGGGGGGTGGCCCTCTTAGTCAAAAAGTCTTTTTGCTCTAATTGGTGTATCAGGAGAGTTATTCTGAAGGTTTTGAGCTTCTTTGTTCGTACCTTATGCTGGGAAATAAAACACTGAGAATAATTATAGCTTATAGGTGCCTTCATGCTCCGCAGGGGTGTTTGATCAATTTCTTAAATCATTGGGCGACTTAATTTCCTGTCGTCAGGCTTGTATTGTTACGGGCGATTTCAACCTCCCGGAAATATCCTGGTCGCTTCAAACCCCCACGGCTGGTTCCTTGTACGGTAAACAATTTTTGGATATGTGTGCTACGCATAATCTTACCCAAAATAATGTAATCGTAACCCGAGGTAGTAATGTTTTGGATCTTCTGCTGTCCAACGAGGACGATTTGGTTGACAGTGTGGATGTTGCTGCTCCATTGGGTACGAGTGATCACATTTAGTCTGAAGGTGCACGTCGAAGCGTTAGATGACAGGGTCCTCAAAAGGGTCTATAGTAAGGCGGACTTCCGGCGTATTAATGAGTACCTCGAAAGCGTTGACTGGTATGGCTCTCTGAGTACTGTGGATGCCGTGGAGGCTAAGTATGAGCTCTTCCTTTTCATTCTGCACCACACCATTGATTTGTTCGTGCCTATCTGTTTATTCTCTTCAAAAAAAGGTGTCTCCCAAGGCACTTGGAAAACCTTCCTCTCAGGAAAACTCGAGCTTGGAACGTAGCGAGTAATAGCAGTTCTGTGGAGGATTGGTGCGAATACAAAAGAATCACGGCAATCTTAGAAAAACGCTTGGAGAAGTACAATAGCGCGTTGGAAAAAAAGGTAATTGCACCCAAGAATAAGAACTCATTCTACAAATTCCCTAACTCTAAGCTAAAAAGCAGGTCTGATGTGGGTTGTCTTGAGAGAGAAGATGGTTCCAGTGTAGTGGATGATGCCCAAAAAGCTCAACTTCTGGCGAGTGTGTTTATGAAGGCATTCCTTGATGACACTGGCTCGGATGAGCGTGTTAGTCCTTCGCTTTTTCCTGTTATGCCTGACTCTGTTTGGTTTCTCCCGGGTGAATTGTCGGATCTACTAGCCAAATGGCCTAATTCGTTTTCCTACACGCCGAATCACTTACCATTGTGTTTCATTAAAAAGCTCATTGATTCCATAGTTGGGCCACTAGCATACATTTTCAACTTGAGTTTTATGCGTGGAGATGTTCCGAGCAGACGGCGTACATCTTTTGTGACTCCTATACCGAAGAAGAAGCCGTTTTCTGATCCCAGCAATTACCGGCTCATCAGTATCACGTCTATCTTTGCGAGGCTTTTTGAAAAAGTAATGAAAAAAGAATTATGGCCCATCTAGAAGAGCACTCCATCATCTCGGAACATCAACATGGTTTTCAAAAGGGCAAATCCACAATTTCGGCGATGCTGCAGTCACTTGATGATTGGACGCGTGCGCTGGACAAATATATAGGTGTGGATGTTATTTACCTTGATTTTTCCAGGGCATTTGACAGAGTTTCTCATCGCAAATTAGTAAACAAACTAGGGTATCCATCCGCGTATTGTGGCTTGGATTCGTGCTTTTCTCGCGGGCAGAACTTTCACGGTCAGGCTTAATAGTACGTTCTCCTCTCCCTTTGCATTCCTTAGTGGTGTTCCCCAGGGGGGAGTGCTTTCACCAATACTCTTCAATATTCATACGTATGAGCTTCCCTCGATTATATCCTTGAACAATGTCGGCTGTTCGGCATTCGCTGATGACTTTAAGTTGTATAAACCTATTTTGACAATGGAAGACTCGGAATGCTTGCAAAAAGCTCTTAATGATGTAGCCAAATGGCCAAATGAATGGAAATTGCCGCTTCCCAGCGAAAAGACTAAAGTGATGAAGCTTGGTAAGAGGCGAGTTAGTGGCTTATATACTATAGACGGTTCGCAGTTGAGCGAGGTCAGCGAGATTAAGGACCTTGGTTTATTATCAAGGATGATCATAATTTCGATGATCACTGCCTCCAGGTCGCGTCCACGGCTAATAGGATGATGCACGGCGCGTTTCGAGCATTATCAACTACTAATGCAAACGTGCTGACCGAGGTGTATGAAACTTACGTACGTCCACTTATGGAGTATGGTACGGTAGTTTTTATTCCATACAAAAAAGGATCCATCGACGCGCTTGAGAAAGTCCAGAATACTTTTACACGTAGAGTTTTCTTCAGGAAATCGTGGTTTCAGACTGATGGTAACGTGTGCCATGTCACCAGGAACGCTAAATTGGGCCTAACCACTCTAGAGCACAGGAGAAGGTTTGATATGATAATGATGTATAAGATCATTCATGGGAGTGCTGGTATCAAGGCTAGCCGGCTGTTCAACCTTAGACCATCAACCACTAGGGGAGCACCGGTGAAATTGGGCCTCATTGGGGCCAGGCGGAATGTACGACAGCACTTCTTTGTCAATAGGGCGGGGTCTGAATTCAATAAACTACTTCGGTCGGGTTTTGTAGTGGGGAAACTCAGTGAATTCAAAAAGACACTTGAGAGTTATCTGTTGTCCCAGGAGTAATGTTTGTAAGATCTCTTTTCTTCATGGTGCCGGTGTATGCCTAATAGTCAGTTGGTCCACTTGTCTATTGTTGCTCGACTGACTTTGGTGCGTTTAGTCTCTTGATTGCCGTTTGGGTATTTATTTCTGTTGTTGTCTCTGACACGGTTCTACCGTGTAATAAATCAAATCAAATCAACCGCACGGACCCCGGGAGGATGTATCAGCGAGCCCGCGCCGACTACGATGCATTGTTCTGTGTGGTAGACCGAGATTTTCTCCAGTTCAGTAGCCCAGGACTGAGGGACATCTCGTATCTCCTAGGTCGAACTAACGGGGCTACCCTCCGTCCCTATCAGACAGAGGACGTAGGCACCTCAGGCGTGTATGTATTGTTGTTCGTAGGCTCACCCAGTTGTATTATGACTCATATCATATGATTTACTCGCAGTCGATGCTATCTTTGTTACTACGCGGCCACTGATCGCGGAGCCGCAGGGCATTACCGCGGAGCCGGAGCGGCATTATCGCGAGGATTTCATGACATTGCAGCTGTGACTCTGCGATAGTGCCGCTTCGGTGCCTGTAGAAGCCTAAACAGCTTCATCGCAATGCCGCAGCGGCGATTTATTTGATTTGCAAAAGGTCCCACATGTCTTTTTTTCTGTTCATCTAATGCCTTGAATTGGAACCATTCCCATGAATTGGAGTTATTACGTTGGCATAAGTATGGGAAAAAAAGAAAAAAAGTAGAGCGCGAAATGTAAATAATTTTTGGGTCAGTCTAAGGGATGAGTTTTTTTGCCGTTTTCCGATTGCCGTTTGCCGTTTGCAGGCCGTTTTTGGGATTTTCTTGTCGATTGCCGTTTGCCGAAATCTCAAAATCGTTTGCCGCACATCCCTGCTCCCAACGACAACAGAGTGATTGAAGATTTGTTTTCATATCCTCATTAATATGCATATATGAAGAATGAAGTTTGTATGCGAACATGCTGCAACAGCAATGAAGTACTACTGCTCAATTATGAATGTTTTCAAAGGCTTGTCTAAAGTATCTAGTTAATTTTCCACCGTTTCGCTTCAACATTATTTCGAAAATATCCGAAGTTATCCGAAATTATCCGACCGGACATCCGTATCCGAATCATTGGAAAATGGCATTATCTGAATCGATCCATTATCAGCAAATTTGAGAAAGCGCATTATCTGAATCGAATCAATATCCGGAAAATTCAAAATCGGCATTACCCCAATCTATTCATTATCCAAAAAATTATCTTCGGATATTAAGTATACTAGAGAGTGCATTCAAAGAAAATTTTCCTTGTGTGAGGTCTGCGAAAATTTTCGCGTTTTTGCGATACTTACTACTAGGTGGGGGCCCAGCTGTGGGCTCATAGTGCCTTTTAGAGGAGAACTCACACCAGGTTACCTATCTTCAATCTCGAGGGGTGAGGAAGGTTCCAAATGGTGGAGTATAAAGTTTACCTTTTTGGAGCCAGGATTTTCCCAGATAAGACATTATCTACTTATTTTATAACCTTTCAAAAAATCTTTTTTTGAGGACTTGTACTTTGTTCTTCGACGTTGACTTCGTGTGCATGGTCAATTGACTACGCTCGATTCAAATATAATACTTTCGCGACTCCTAGATTTCAGAATGGTTGGCTTCCTGCGGGACCACACCTGAGAAAGTGTGCCCACATACTGTAGCGGTGCTAACCCTTCATATTAGACGATAAAAATGTATACATAGGGTAAATCGACCACGCTCGCCTTTAATATCCTACTCTCGTGACTCATACTTCGCAAAATATGGACTTCCGGCCTGACCAAATCCTCCTACAAACATCCGCTTTTCATTACACAGCACAGTCTGCTACCAGTTACATAGACTTTTGCTTTTTCAGCTTCTCTCTACATAAACATTATGAGCACTGTTCTGTGCTCTAGTCCCCTCAAACATCCGCATTTTTTTTCGTATAGTACTGGCTCCGAGCTTTCACTTCGATTTTTTTCTTACCATTTGACAACTTTATTTTTACCATTTGAATACGACAAAAGTAATTATGCTGCAACTAAACGTTAGAAGCAATGTAGCTACCTCAATAACTTTTGCAAGCGTGTATGCTGCCTTTAAAGGCACTGTCCAAGCTCAATGGGGAAATCTGAGATTTCCACCTAATTGAGAAGTAGACCCACCCCTCATCACCCCTGCCAAGTGCGAGCTCTCCAATCTTCCAAATAAGCTAGATATAGGAGGTAGCCACCCTGGGGCGCCTACATCAGGGAGCCACTCTGGCACGCCTCTTTTACGATTCTACAGCTCAAAAGTGGCGAGATGAGCGATATTTTCCGATCAATAGCCCCGTTCTTCTTTTCATTCTCAGCCTTTTTTCTTCGTGCAGGTCGGCTCACATACATCGGTTGCAAATGACGGAACTCGCAAGCCACGAACAACTCGTTCACCATGCTTTCGCAACTCAATTTCTCAACGGCCATAACTCCGTTCCTTGGGGGTCTCGAATTACTCCAGAGACACCGTTGAAATCAGCGTCAGACCGTTTTCAAGACAGGCAGAAACACAGAAAAACGATTCCGAGGTTGAACTGTGCCTTTGAGCGGGTTAGGTTTCACAAGTTTGATCCCGTCAGAGGCCTAAACTCTCGTAAGGTTGGAAAAGCGTTGAATGTTTGACCATTTTGGCAAGAAGTCGTTCTTTCCATTAATCCTGAAAATGTCGCCCACGGTTGTGCATTTTTAAGCTACTCAAAAAGTGCTGTCCCGCCCGAGGCTGGTCTATTTTCGGTGTTATGAGGGCACACAAGTGTAGCTTGGGAAACGCAAACTACATTCAGAATACGACTATCCGTATCTGAAGACATATGTACTTCATTAACGCAGCTTTAAGACCGCGATAGTTGCATAATTATACGAACACCCCCAAAACCAATTACTTGGGTAATGAGAACAGCTTTAGAGTAATGGTATCAGTTTCTATGAAAACTGCTACGCCAGAAACGATGGATTACATCATATTACCATCCCTCCTCAATTTCACTTCCAATAATGCGGCAAACTCCATTTTTTGCCTGTTGCATAAGTATACGAACACTTTGAAAACATGAAGTTATCTTGCTATCTTCACCGTGAAACTTCTCGTTTGTAATTCATATCAGAAGCAGGATGCTTTATTGGAAAACTTATCAACATCCCACGTGGTTCCTATCTCCAATTCGAAGAACGAGCCCAGAATGAGGCTTCGAGCGCTGCTGGACTCGGTGTTGGATAGATTTCCAGGCAGCTTAGACGGTTAGATGCGATCATTCCGATCGTTTTGCGGTATACTTGCTTGTATGACATCCACTGTCGCTCAGCACGGCCGAGGGAGCCCACTGTATAGGATGGACGACATATGGCTCGGCAAGCATACAACACCATTGTGTCGGCCTCGACGACTCGGTCCGAAATGGCGCTGAATTTCTCGGGATACACCATCGTACGTTCCATCCACCGCTGAGGAATCATTGGGAGACCTGTTAGAAAGAAATCCTGTTGCTCAGAGCATCGCCACAACATTGCCCGTCCTCAGTTCGCACGGTCTTGCAGGAATACAAAATGGGTAAAAAGTCATTCGATAAGGTGTACCGCTTTTGAGGGCTCTGATTACAGATTGGCATTTTATGTTGTTTTCCGACGATAAGAAGTCAAACTAGGATGATTCTGATGGCGGAAGACGTTACTGGAAAGATATTAGCAAAAAGCTGGCCTATGTCAGCTGAAGATGTTTCAGAGAAGACAGCGTTATGGTGTAGACCGCCTCCAGCAGTCTGGTGAGGTCGGGACTCGGATTTTTTCAAACAGAATGCACTCACAAAAGTACCAAGAAGCTTTGTTTTCTCGATTGTTGTCGTTTCTTCGTGATCGAAGACGTCAGCGGCCCAAATGCGCCCAGGAAAACGACTCACTCCATGTTGGCCTGTCAAAACAGGAGTGGTTTCAGAACACACATATCGACAAACTGGTCAGCCATAAATCCTGACTCTAACCCCAAGAAAAAACCCATTGAACATCTTTCCTTAGGAAATATTCTGATCGAGAAGCAATACAACAAATTAAATTCTCTGATGCGGGCTATTCTCGACGCATGATGCGAACTCGACGAAAACGTTCTCAAGCAGCTCAGCAAGACCCTTTTGAACCTACTTGTCAATTTGGTTAAACGCAGTGCTGCAACTTCATATTTATAGCTTTTTGTTGGCTATTTTATGACAGAGATTTGATAAATCTTAATGTTTATGACGTGTTCGTATACTTATGCAACAAGCAAAAAATGGAGTCTGCTGCACAATCGGAACCCAAATCGAGGTGCAACGGTAATATGACGTGAATTAGCTGATCACACAGAAACTAATGTCCTTACGCTATATCTCTCTTCTACATTCGATCCATCAATTTTGAAGGTGTTCGTATACTTATGCAACGCACTGTATGTGGGCGGAGCCTTTTCGATGCCCAGGGCGCAACGGTGTAGTTTCGGGTTCGCAAACCACATCTAGACTTTGACTATCCGCATCTGAAAACGTAAGCAAGCGAAAATTGTCGGCGAGCTTTCGGGGTATAGCTTTTTTGTCACACCTGAAAAAAACATTTCAATTTACACTTCACAGTGCTGTAGCTATGAAAAAGTCCTCGGTCTGCTTTGCGACACAGTTACAACAGTAGAACCCCCAGACCAACAGCAACCACAGCAATAATAAAAGTGTCCCAGCTGACCTCCTCGGGCTTAAGTACCGGTTACCCAATATGGATAATGATATTACCGTCAACGAGAAGAAGTAGGGTACTGTTCTCATGCAATGAGCTGTAGTAATTCGCTTAGTTCGTCCTTGCTGTTTATCTCCGGTGCCATCTCCAAAGCTTCCAGAATCTTGCTCTACACTGAGTTTTCCACTGGGTGGTGGAGAACCATCACAGCAAAAAAAACGTGGTCAAGAGTCCGATCCGTGGAAAAGCTGCTCAATGGGTATGCTGCCGGATTTCGAAGAGCTCTGCGATGTATATCCATTCTCTTGTGCAAGGGCCTTGGTGTTTCTCCAACGTACTTATACCCACATCCTGATCACTCCACGAGATACACTGTACCTTTCAGTTGGTATTTTTGGTGGCTGATGCAGTATTCCCAGGCAACTCGATCACATATGTCCTCATAGAGTCTGGATGATGTACGTAACTGCTTGAGGCTCGGCGGTGGTGGAAAATAAGTCTGATCGGCAGGGATTAATTTCTGAGCTCTACACACTTTTTTCTTTAGCCACAACTTCATTCACAAGTGGCATAATCAACGGGAATCCGTCTGATGTGGAGTATGGTTCCCATGTGCACGGATTTCTCAGTGTGCAACTATTCTTGTTTAGAACGCTTTCCACCATTAGATCCACGTTGTCTAATTGTCGGCTGCAGACCTTATCGTTCGTTCTTACCAAGCTGGGCACCACATTAGCCTTCATGTACAATGGATAATAGCTTCTGTAGTGGAGCAGCAAAATCCTAGAGGCTGGTTTCTTGTATCAAAGCAACTATTTTGTCCCTTCATCGAATCTCACTTTAGTGTTCATAAACGGAAGAACCCATCTGCGCCTGGCTGTTCAACAGTGAACTCTATGTGTCTATTCTGAGAATTGAGGGCACGAAACATGTTGTCCAAACCCTCCTGCGTGTTAAAAATTTTGAATACATCATCTATTATATAACGTGTATAGAAAATAATCAATTCTGTCACACCATAAAATGGATCCCAAAAGACCGTTCATATAGCAAGGACAACTCAAATTGTTATTTGGGTAGAGGACTTGCTTTTTACACGTCTAAGCAACTTGAAAGGCTCTAAATAGATCTTTGAAAAATACTTGTGAAGTTTTCTTCAAAATCTCACTGATTTCGACATTTTTTCGAAGATCCGTGCTAGTGCAGCGCTCTTCGTCCTCAAGCTGCGCCCGCGGAATTCCGAGCACGTTTTCAGATGCGGATATTTGTAGTCTAAAAGTGGTTTGTGTATCCGAAGCTACATCTGTGCACCCTCAGGGCACTAAAAAAGTTCCGCTGTATACTGTAGCGTCCTCCGGCGTAAAGCGGCGTCCATAAAGTTAATGATAGCTCTTTGTACACGGACAATCATATTCTAAATATAGTTCATGTACGCGGAGCAGCATCTTTGTGCCCTCAGAACACATAAAGGCTACGCCCACATAGCATAAGCTTGTAGCTGTGTTCAGGAGTTGTTTTCTAATTTAATAAAGGAAAAAGCGAGGGTATTTAACAGAGATTTCAGGATCTTCCCCCTCCGTTCGTGGTCAATATCTTTTAAGAAGAGGGGAGGGGCGAGGGGTGGGGGTGAGGAAATCACGGGAATTGAGGGGGCCGGACAAAAGTTAATTTGCATCACACCTCGCGCCGTAGACTGCTCCCTGCCATACGGGGAAGGGGCGAGCCTTTGTTATTGCGACCCCTTCAATTCGTGACGAGGCTTTGCGACCCTCTCCGTAACAACGTCGCTGCTGTATTCAAGGTAGGCCCGCTCACTCTGCTGACTCAAATAGTCGTCAAAAATGCAGATGTCCAGTTAGCGGAAAATGGTTTTTTCGGAAGGGGGCTCCCAGTGTCATATGCCTTGCTCTGATGGGGCCGTAGCTCAGCGGTCCGGTAAGATAGGCCCAATAGGGAGATGCAAAAAGCCGCTCATGTAAAGTGGGAAATAAAAAATGGCTGTTGGAAGGTGGTGTAGAAAAGCCGTTTCTTTTCCGGTGAGTCTATGCGGCATTAGTTTAACATCTGGAACAGGGGTGTGCGTTTTTCGTTTTTCGCCCTTTTTGGCGAGAAAAATCAATATCGAAAAAAAAACAAAAAAGTTTAAATTTTTTTCGGTTTTTTTTTGGTCTGAAATTGGCGGTTCTTATGCGACTTGCAGTCGATTCTTCGCTGCCTACAGATGTCTGCAGCAAGTTCACACTCGTCTTTGATTTGATTTCAGATTCATTTCGCGCAGAAGCTAGCGTATGATCTGCCCCTTGCACAACGGTTCCTTCTACTACATCACTTTCGATAAAAATTAGACTGATTGAGTCAAAATTTCTTGGATTTCCTGTTTTCGGCCGACTAAAACGACTACGGCGCATCTTTTGAGCATGGTCATAATTTTCAGGAACTAATCCTCCGAAGAACCAAGGGTATAAAATCCGACAGGCGGAAACATCACCATTCTAATAGCGGTAGTCGATTCCGCATAACTGATAACCTGCATCGGTACTAAGGCAGCCTTCACTATAATCATTCTCGATAACGTTTCGCAGTAAAATGATAGACGGGAAGAATTCTATGCTTTCAGTGTCGAAAAAGTGGTTCAAAAAGAGCTAGGAATGGCAAAATAACGGATGCAAACAAGCTTTCTCAGGTCACTGAAACGCCTCATGTCCCCTCTCCACCCCTAGACGTAAAGAAATGAACACTTGAGGTTGTGATAACATGAAGTAGTTAAGTCAAGGAAGTACTGATGAGCAAGCCAAGCCGCTTGATTGCATTGATTGGTATCATGCTCCATAGCGGTAAATTCCTCCACGTTCAAAAGTCAACGTGAGCAAATGTGGACATCTTTTAGCGCCAAAACATGGCTTTCGTGCTATCTTCAAGCATGACTTGCTGTATAGGGCACCAGAGCTTCCGTAAACGGCATAGATATCAAAAGTGCAATCTATTGTGAACACTGCTTCGAAGTCAAGAAAATTTGTTCCCGTTGGAGATGTTCATGAAAAAGAAGTCGAGAATCGCTTTTTGGAAGCCCACAATTTTTCAGCGGAGGTCAACCTAATTTTTTCTGCTCCCTCTATCAATCCTTACCAAAAAAAAACTGCCAATAAAAGCTTTCTTAGGCGAATGGCATCATGTATAGTTGCATCCAGCGGAAGTGGTTGAACGTAACCATGTGTAGACACCACGACTCAATGCGCGTGGTTGCGTCGCGGTCATTAACATCTAATAGCGCAGAGAGACTGCACTTCTTGTCAGTGTTGACCACAACGCAATCGCTCAGACTGAAATTCAACATGACATCACAAGAAATCCACGCAAGAGTGTAGAAGAATTATTGATGCTCGTCTTTGTACAACGTTTGTTCCGTATTGATCTATGATTTGCGCACGATTTTCAAATTCTACGAGTTCCGTTTTTTTATAAAGTTAGGGACGACCTTCGAGCCCACAGTTTTGATCAAAAACGTGAAAAAGCGTGGAAATGATTGTAGGGAACTACCGCAGTTTTGAATAAAAAATTCACAAAAAGAATTTAAGAAGGTGTTCAGCGCTACAATTTCGTCAGGATTCAACACTGCAACAAGGGCGAAATTCCTCACATTGATACGTTGATTGGGTAACCAAGAAAACACAATTCTGTCATTATTCGAAGCACTTCGATTACGTTGTCACGTTTTTCCAGTCCAAGATATGCAATAACAAAAATAAGACGTTTTAAAAGACAAAAAATTTTCGGTTTTTTTTTCGGAATTTTTCGAATTCAAAACCGAAAAGTTTTCGTTATTCGGTTTTTTCGGTTTCAGAGTTTTCCGCACATGCCTGATCTGGAAGGCGGCAGTCGAGCAGGAATTTTCCGCATTGGTACTGAAAGCTACATCCAGGCTACTACTCTGCTCGAGCACATGAGAGCAGGGCGACAGTCGCTGACAGAGGAGTTTGTACACTCGTATGCCAGGCGAGACTATACGAGGGAGGAGTTGGAGCACGATCGAAAGCTACGTGAACGAGCAGGTATGATGAACAAAGAGGCAGGTCAACTCATGTATGTCGTACGTGACCTTACTATTCACAAACTTAAGTCGCCTCGGGAGCCGCCCAGTCGGCCCGCAACTTCTGACCTCCCAAGCGATCAAGGGCCAGCATCTCCAGCCACTGTTCCGACCCGCTAGGAATTAAGAATTGATAATGTGCATCAAACTTTATCCTCAGTGTCACCCTCTTCTTCTATTTCATTCGCCTCTTTTCGCCATATGAACACTCAGAACAAAAATCAGAACCGATTTTTCTTATTCAATTCTTGATCTATAATCAACATAAGAAGTTAAAGGGGCTAAACCCTTTCAGACGTCCAGCAATTACGACATTTGTGTATTACACAAGACACACCGGAGAGACGTGGAAAAAAGGAAGCTGAAAACTTCAGGATTTTCAAACGAGTTTTTCTCTGAACTTCGAGTGTTTTGGGTGGCCTTTTTGCGTTATGTCACAACCTGGAAGACCCACTTGCCAAAAATAGTGAAAAATTTGAACACGATTTTTAGCGCGTACGCTATCTTTAAAGGCAGTGTTCCCGATGAAAAAAGTGTTCAAAATTTCACTAGGAATGGGTAGTGGAGGGACACTCTGTAACGTTAACGTCGAAATAACCCATGAAAACAAGCCAGGAAGAGCCCCAAAAGAGCCCGAAGTTGCCACTTCGAGCGCAAGGCAAACCCGAAAAGCGCATCGCCCGCCCACCGACGTCAACGAATGAAAGCTTGAAATCGTGAGATGAGCGATGGTTTCCGATTATTGGCCCCGTTGTTCCCTTCATTCTCGACTTCTCTCTTTACTCTGCTCAGTTCGCATACATCAGCGGCAAAAGACGGAAGTTACAAGCCTCGGAAAACTCGTCCACCATGCTTCCCTTGCTCGATTTTTGAAGAGCCGTAATTCCGTTCCTAGAAGGTCTTGTACGATTCCAAAAACATTATTGGAATCAGCATGGGACCGTTATCAAGATAGGCCAAGAAAGAGAAAAACGATTTTCATCGTGGACACTGCCTTCAAAAGAGCGCTTGCGCATTTGAACTCAGCAAGGAATTTAAAATAGCATCCGCCGATAATGCGAAACTGTTTTTAATCATTGTAGGAAAAAACTGAAATTGCAGGACTCCATTCCCCATCTGGTCTCGGTGCAAGGAGAGACTATTAAGAGTGATTCAGGCAAAGCTAACCTTTTCGCGGAGTTTTTCAAATCGGTGTACAAATCTTACCATGACTCAGAGGCAGAATTTGGTTCCAGAACTGAAGACTGCTCGGACTGGATAGGCATATCGAGTGATTCTGTCTAATCCATTCTTCGCAAACTCCCGAATAGAGTTTCAACTTCAGCTGACCATATACCGTATATATTTGTCAAGAAAGCTGCCCTCGGACTTTCTTATCCTCTAGCTGTAATGTTCAACAGATTTCTACTTTACGGGGATGTACCGAAACTATGGAAAGTTGGATTTGTGCGGCCCATTTTCAGAAAAGGAAACAGAAATGACGTGAAAAGTTATCGTCCTTTATGTCTTACCAGCTCCACTAGCAGTTATGGAACGCTCAGTATGTCAGAAAATTACAAGCTACCTCACTGAGAAAGACTTATTGTGTGCGGAACAGCATGGTTCCCTCAAAAGCAGATCGACCACCTCCGCGCTGCTACCGACGGTGTCGCTCTGGCATAGGGAAATAGACAAAGGAAGCTTCATTTCTGTCTGTTTCGTTGACTATGCTAAAGCTTTTGACTCCGTATCTATACCGCTACTTTTGAAGAAGCTATAGTCATATGGAATTAGCGGCCGTCTGCTCGAGTTCTTGCGTTGTTTTCCGAACGAAAGGTTTCGGACCGTGAAAATCAATAGTGTTTTATCCTCCCAGTACCCAACACCTAGTGATGTTCCTCAGGGAACGTGTCTTGGACCTCTCATGTTCATGCTGTGTATTAACGATCTGCCAGAAATTCTTCCCAATAGAGTGCATTGCAGCATGTATGCTGATGACGCAAAGTTGTATTCTGTGAACGACTGTGAGAAACTGCAAAATGCTATTACTGCATTGAAAGTGTGGTCTGAAACCTGGCGCTTAGAAATTTCTGCCGAAAAAACGGCGGTTATGAAAATTGGAAACTCTCATCCAAATTATTCTTTCACCATCGATGGGAAACCCTTGAAATGTGTTGATGAATTTCGAGATCTAGGCATTACATACAACAACAGACTTGAATTTGAAGAATATATAAGAACACAAGTGAACAATGCTGTTGCCAGATCAAACTATGTCCTTAGAGCCTTTAAAACAAGGGATCCTGCTGTCTTGTTTAAACTTTTCTCACTTCATGTAAGACCGCTACTGGAATATTGCTCTCCTATATGGTCTTCCTACAAAAAGAAAATGATAGACGAAATTGAATAGGTTCAACAAAGTTGCACTTATAGGATTTTTGTTCGATAGGGGTTAATAGGGCCTTCTTACGAGCAGCGTCTTAGCATGCTTAGAGCCGAAACTTGAATTCCGTCGCACACTTTTGCATTTCATTTTGATGTATAAACTGACTACAGATGAAATTTCTCTAAACCTTTCCGATCTGTTTGAGGCTTCACCGACAATAGGAACATCAAGAGGACATTTCTACCGAATACGCCCAGAAAAACCTCGTACTCGGGCCTACGAAGGGTCCTTTTTGTTTCCAGGCGTGCATTTCTGGAACAGTCTGAGCCCAGATTTTTTCAAATGGAGAAAATCCCACAGTTTTCAATCTCATGTCTCTATGCACCTAAAGGAAAAGGGTATTGTTTCACTGTAAGTTTTTTTTTTCAACTTCTCGATGCATATGGATTCTTACAAAGCGGGCACACAATAGTTCTTTTCTTCGAACGATTCACAGATTTTGGAAGATGCTTGCTGGCGGCGTTGACGTTTGAGTGGACGGCTCGGCTGGTGGTGACGTTGCGACGTAGAAACGTAGAAGGCTGCGGTGGCGTGGTTGTTGTTCGTTGAGGTTGGTTGCGGGGTCGATGGCGACGTGGATGTTGGAGTCGGTGGCGGGCTGGCCGTGGTCGAGCGGTGGTGAGTAGTCGATGGAGCAGGCAGCGGGCTGGTGAGTACAATAAGAGGTAGGGTAAAATGTTTGGCAGCAGGGGGCGGGGGGTGGGGTGGGGGGGGGGTTCATATGGTCTCTATTGGCGCGCGATCGTAAAGTAAAGTAGCTTTGCTCAGATTAAAACAGCCCACTTCCCGCCGGCCAAGTCATGCTAGTCGATTTCCCAAATTTCGTGGACGTGGCACAGCGCCCCGATTCTCGCGGAGAGAGAGGTTTTCCCGTCTTTCCGCGGAGTGTCGGCGGGCAGTCGGCTATTTCTGGGGGTCATAGAACACTCACTCATCGAGTCCCACTTTGATATCATCATTGCACCACCCACTAGAGTAGAGCCAATGAACGACTGCTGAGCAGAGAACGCTGTGTTGAGACTCTTTCCAAAACCCGCGCTGTGTGCGACGCTGGCCTTGGGTAGGTGAACCACTGTCCGTTAATGGCATCTGCGAATGGGAAGGCTGCAAGAAGCAGTGAGTGTAGGAAGCTTCTCCGTAGAAGCTCACTCCTTACTTGTCAAGAGCAGTTCAAGATGAAATTCCCAGGAGTGGAGTTTTCAAATTTTGTTTTAACATACCTTTACTTGAAAAGGGATTTTTAAATGTGCCGCAAACTGCTTTAGGATTATCTTCTGTCAGTCATCAGATTAGCCGTAAGGCGGTGGCAGAAGGGCCGCAGAGTGCGTGTTCACCGTATACGGGCAGTCAACGAAACAGCGCTGCCGACTGCCCGCGACTGATCTATTGGCCTTCCGCGGGAGGGGTTACGGGACGTCGGCTAGTGGTACCGCGGGAAGTGTGATGTCTCTATCTGAGTGTGCACAGGAAATCAACCAATGATCTGCAGTAGAGGCAGTCATAAATTTTTTATATAACATTTTCCCCAGTGCATGCGGCCCTCTTTTTCCCTCTTTTCGTTTTTTTTTCTGATTTCACGACTGACAAGCCAGAGAATTATTTATTTTTGTGAGGGGTTTTTGGTCTGAACAGAAGATCTTTGTTTTTTGGAAATCAAAAGTATGTGTGCACGTATACTATGTACCTGCTGTTTTGCAATAAATTTCGTTTCAGACCAATTTTAAAAAAAGTTTTTAATGACATGCTTAGGCGATTTCCCCTCGCCACTGCTATTCCTCCGCCTTTTAGCCTTTTAGTGGTGCGTACACGTGTTGGCAAAAATTGAACAGCGAATTATGTCTGTCTGCAAAGATCAATTAAATCAATAGAACTCTCTCACCATTATTATATATTTGGTTTTTCTTGCGAATTTGCTGCTTTTCAAAACGAAAACTTTTCCAGCTCCATTCATGAGGAGTACAGCAGACAAATTTCGGAATTTTTTTCGAAAGTTCTCTTTCTCTGCAACCATTCGAATTCCCTTTTGGTTCTTCCTTTAAGATTTTCTCTAAAGTAGCTATTGTACGATACATGAGCTGATTCACTACTCATTGTTTATTACATCTAGCGTCGCCTACTTTTACTTTTTTACCAGCAATTAGTTGTTATGCATTCAATTTCATGTTGTTGTTGTAATTTTTTCTTCTTCCTTTTTCTAGTTAAGTGCTTGACTTTGATATGTTTTTGGTGTATTTTTTTGTATCGTGGTCAACTTATGAAAACGGGCCGACAGCTGTGGTCAAACGGAAGCTTCGGTGGGGTTGGCGGACCAACTAAGCCGGTACCCGAAATCGCCGCTCCCCCGATTTGCAGTGCTGCCTCCCCACTGCCCTTCTCCACCGATCGACGCACTTCCAACTTTGCCCTGGCTTTTTTTTCAATTCGCTATCTTGGTTTTCTTAGGACTTAGGAAATTCTATTGAAACTGCGTTTCCATGATAGTATTTCCATTTCTGCTGTCATTGTTTTAATAGAAAATAAAATATGAAAAATATGAAAATATCCATTGGCTGGGTTTTCTTGGAACCTAACCATGAGCCTCCCCGAGGGTCAAAAATAATTGTTTTCAGGTTGACTTGATTCTACATGAAATTATCTTAAAATTGCTCCAAATGGCTGTTCGAACAGTTTCAGCTTGCACACACCGATATTTCCACCGCTGGAGATCTAAATGCTTGTCAAAATTGCAAATGTTCAAATAGTGAAACATGGGTCTTTAGGGGCTTTCGAGTGCCATTGGTACACATCGCTCTGATAAGTCATGAAACAGCAGTCCAGTAGAATAAACAATATGAAAAGATGAAAAAAGCAGCTCTTGTAGAATGAAAGATGGAAAAAATTGCCGTTGAAAAAAAAGGTATAAAAGGCCGTTGTTCGCAAACGACTTTGCGGCCTTGGTTTTCACTTGTAGAAGGCTGCAGTCGTCAGTGCAACGTGGATCAAGTGAATAGGCATCGTAATACTTGTTGAGGAATTATTGTTGAGCAATCCACAAATATAGTACCTACGGCCTCTGAGAGAGTCCCCCGCGATCGTTCACGGATAGAATACCCTCGGTCTCCAGTAGGGACAGAGAGGATACGAGCACGGGACTATCGCGAGATGATCGCGAGATTCTACCAGTCTCAAACCGAGAGCGTTCAGCGCTCGTTTATCGATGCTCCCGCCATGCTCCTTCGCGAATCCGCGAGGAATGGAGCCCGGGGCTGTCCCGGAACGATCGCGAGATTGTACCAGTTCGAAACTGAGGGCGTATCGCGTCTATGAATTGAAGTATTCGAGGTCTTACATTGCCCAACCGCGATGAACCCAGCCCGGAACCACTGCGGTACGATCGCGAGATTCTGCCAGCCTCCAACCCTGATCGTACCGCTCACTATAATCGATGCCCTCTCGGTGTTTCACCCGAACGGGTGTTGCCGATCAGATCAAAACGAAGCTATAAGGTATTGCATATGCCACATTCCACGCTGCTATACAAATCTTCATATCATGAGAGCGCGGAACCGGTGGGAAACGATCACGGTACCATCGCGGATCGCGATCTCACCACGGTACTAGCGAAGTGAACTTGGTAACGGTCGCGGTGCCATTACGGTACGAGCACGAGAATGTCGACGGATGGGTCGGTTGTCTCAGAACAGACGCGGATGCGGGACGAGAGGGAGACGAGCACGGTATAATCGCGGATCGCGGAAGGATCATGGTATTCGCGCTAAAGATGCTATCAGAGGCGGGGATGGCGCAACACCCTTATTTTGGAAGCAGAGGGCAAATAAAATACCGCCCGCGACTTTGGGAAAAACGGCGTTTTCGGCGCTTTTTTCCGCCGGAAAGGGCCGCTTTCTCATAACTTTATTCAAAATGGTCAGTTTGGACTGCCAGGGGCATATTTAGAATCAGCATCGAGAGCTCTTCATTTTGAGCCCGCACATGTCTTACCCGGCAAACAAGGCATATAGGGTTAACACAATCAATCGAGTGGTCGAAAACTGAAGCTAGATATCAAATTGGTGTAAATATGGCTTAATATCAACCGCGCAGATGAAGGACGAGTCATACACAAGTTTGAAAAACCAATTTATGGTGGTGGCAAAACTGAAAATCAATGTTTTTCCCCTGTTTGGCGACCCGGCAGACACATTCATCGTCATTCGCTCGGGCTCAAGGTGCCCGCGATTACAACCACGCTTGGTATAGACTCATTCAGAACAGCTAAAACCTCTCTGGAGGCATTTCCCGCCTAGCGCCACCTCCGTGATTTTGGCTTCGAAAAACGACCCTCGGTCATCGACGTCCCGTTCTCGCCTCAAACGCGACCAATCGACCTGCAACTATACTGTTTTTGAACAGTACACATACTGTTTTTGAAGTCAGTGCACACGATAATCTTCAATTTCGAGAATATCTGCTAGCTCGATTGATTGGCCCCTGAGTAGAACTGAAGTGACGAAAAATTTGCGAAAACGTACCAGAAGTAGGTACATAAAAAAGCTGTTTTGTCACCCCTCCTCTCAGTTGAACTATTTGTTGTGACAATTGAATCGTTTGTGGATACGATCACTGAAATTCTTTTTTCTCTTTCACTCCGTTGTTTCCTTCGAGCGCTAACTATTACCGTTTTGAATAAAATATTCTTCCATCTTCGATGGACCCCAATTTTCACCGGTGATAACCACCGAGAACATGTTCATACACCCGGACAACTAGTCCAGACCAGGAGATAATCTCACTGAAATAAGGCGTTTTAGTGCGTTTTTCGCCGTTTCTTCGTAATTTCATAAACACTCGGTAGCTGACGCATTGTTTTGAGTCGGAAAGCCGAGAACAAAAATCACCGTAAACCCTGCCTTCACAGGCACAGCCCAATCTCACAATCGTTTCTCTGTTTTTTTACATATCTTGAAAACGGTCCCACGCTGATTCCATTGATGTTCCTGGAATCGAAAGAGAATCTTGAAAACAGTCCCATGCTGATTCAAATGAATTTCCCTGAATCGTAAGAGACCCTCTGGGAACGAGGTTATGGCCCCTTTAATCTTGACGGGTTAAACCATGGTGGACGAGTTATCCGACGCTTGTAACTTCCGTCTTTTGCAGCCAATGTATGCGAGCTGACCTGAGCGAGAGAATTTAATAATAAAGGGAAGAACGGGGCTTTTGATCGGAAACCATCAAGAACTGGTGAGCACGAATCTGCAATCCGCTTATGAATTTTCAATAGATTACAGTAGGTTACGGTGGGTATACGGTAGCTTGTTCAAAGTCTCAGATTTGACTAAAAATTTCACTGTGTGTGTTACTTGGGACGCTGGACACGAATTTGAGGTCTATTTTTTGATTTTCCAAACTTTGAGGAAAGTAACGTCATTTAAAAGGCATTATGCCTACCGTAACCTACAACAACCCTAAGTCTGGCGAGAAATAGACCCCAGATTTGGGTTCAGCGCCCTTTATAACACACAGTTGGAAGGTTTGAGCCGAATCCGAAAAAATTTTCTGAAAACCCTAAAAATTCCTTGATGGTTACCCTTACCTTTTTTGAAGCAATAAAAATGCCGTTTTTAGAATCCCCGCAGCCATTTAGCCAATTTCAAGCAGGGATCATTTATATACTCTCACAGACCTACAGCAACGACTACATGATTTTCCAAATCGCCACCGGAAGTTAATAAGCCTCCCTTGTGAGAAACAATTTGACTGTTCATTGTTGTAATAGAGACTTCCCCTCACCTCAACTTATGTTTGTCAAACATAAGGGACAAAAGCATCACATGTTGGGTTGGCTACCGTAATTGAGCCTATCCATGCCATAAAATTAAAGAGTACAGTCATGAAGGAGCGACAAACAGCTGCCACAGACGGCTAGCTATCGTAAAAACAATTTTAGGGCAGGAAGACTCAAGTTGGATTACCGTGGTATCATCAGGCGATGGTGACGCTGTACTAAAAATTGAGATAAGGAGAGTGAAATCAGTCTGCCTACAATTGAATGAGCTGTAGTTCTTAATGACGGCGAAGGAATGAAGTTACCGTTGCCCTCCCATCAGGTTTGATGAAGCTGCCCAGTCGTAAGTGTAAATCAGAACTACCTCTTCGTCGCTTTCAATGTTTCCCTCGCACTTTTTGTGTTCACTACACTTCCAACATTATCAGATGATAGTTCTTGAATAAATGTCATCTCCCTCGGGAGCAGGGTCAAGCAATGTTGGGGATTTTCCAGTTATGGGGTCGCCACCGAACGGGGGATTGGGGCTTTCTACACACCGATAGAGGAAATAATTCCACTCGGGACCACTTTGTTTGGATAAAGTAGCGTGGTAAACTGCAAACACAGGACAGCTCATCTCTTGGTGTGTTGAGAGAGCCTGTCCGGGTAGGGGTCGCACCATCGGATTTTTTCAATTCGTTTCAATTAACGGTTTCATCTCAGCTCCATCACAGCGTGTATTATACACAACCACCAGTTGTTCAGACTCGTATGTCAACCGCTGGCGACCTGAACGCTCCTCAAAATTGCAATTGTTCAAATAGCGCAAAACTGGAAGTGGTGTGAAAACCGTTCTTTTTCCGGAGTGGCATTTTCAGCCTTGGTTTTCACTTCTGGAAAGCGGCAGTCGGGCAAAAGATGCAACTACTGAATGGTTATCGAGTACTGCATTAGGTGGAATTGAAACTTGTTCTTGAGATTTCTAATCTCACTATGATTTCACCTCACCACATTTTGAGAGGAGAACCTGACAAATTTCTTTAAAGGAAAGAATACAGTTAATGTAGTTTCCGAAAATCATTCAGTAGACGCACTTTTGCCCGTTTGCATTCTTCTAGATGTGCAGACCCAGGCTGAAAAGGCCATTTGGGAAAAACTGCTTTCTTACACCGCTTCTTCCGACAGGCAACTTTGATCTGTTTCTCACTTTACATGATCGGCTTCTCTTCATTTAATTTTCTTGTTGGGTCTACTCTACCAAACCGATGAGCTACTGCCTATATGAGCATTGTACATGACACTAAAAGGCCACCAAAATCCTTTTTTTTGCAGTCTCGACATGGAATTTTGAAGAATATTTGAATCTTCTGCAAAGTGGGCTAGACTACCGTGAATTTAGCAGGGCCATTTTTACGGTGGAGGCCGCAAAGCTTTGCCACGATTGTAGAAGGGTCGCAACAGCAAACGCATTCGCGGCCAACGTTTTAATCGACCCTGGCTCTAAACTAACCTGAAAGCTAACCATTCGACACCGTCGTTGCCCGTGGCGGCACTTGAAGGCAGTGCTCATGCTGATTTTTGTTTCAGAGTTTCTCACGGCACTATACAGTTTATATGCAGACCCTGCGTCAGCTCTGCGCCTCATGACCATAATATGACCACTGTAGATCAAGCTGTTGCGTCTGATGCACTGAGAGATCTCTACAGTTTCGAGATTCGGGACCTAACGCTATCGCTGAGATGAGCACAGGTGTGCGGTATGAGCATTTCAATATGATACAAACAGCTCGATCTAGAGACATCATCAATTACATCCTTGTGGATATGACTGCGGGCGACTTCCGTTTAAAGGCAGAGTTCACGATAATCTTCGATTTTGAGATTAATAGCTAAATCGATTGTTTGGCAGCCGGGTAGAACATAAATGACGAAGGAATCGAGAAAAACGCCCCAGAAGGTCACCAAATCCTTTACTCTCACCCCACCTCTTTACTCTCACAGGAACTGTTCGTTGTGACAATGAAATCGTTTCTGGGCCCGTCCTTTACAATTACTTGCTTTCTGTTGCTCCGTTGTCTTCTTCGGACCCTACCTAGTACTAGTTCGCCTGAAATATTCTTCCATTTTCGACTGATCCCATTTTTCACCGGTGGCAACCACCGTGAACATGTTCATACAACAGGACAACTAGTCCAGGCCAGAGATTAATATCACTGGAATACGACGTTTTAGTCCGTTTCTCACCGTTTCTTCGTAATTTCTGTAACACTCGGTGGCCAACGCTTTGTTTTGAGTGGAAAACTCGGGAACGAAAATCATCGTGAACACTGCCTTTAATGACCGTCATTTTTGCCTTTGAGGGTCATAAACCTGCCGTCAAAAAAAGCCTCTTCCTCTCCACCCACGGGTGCGCTCTTCTTCTCTGATCATGAGTACCTAACATCGGCATGGATCCTGACGAGACTTTGCGTTCCCCATTGCAGTTTGGCGCGAACTCGGTGCACCTATGTTATAGCATATGGCACCGAGTTTGCGTCAACCTTCAACAGCGAAGACGAAGTCTCTTCAGGATCCATGCCGACGTTATATCTGCGCTCATTACGACATGCATGTTGTTTATCGTAACATAATCGTTGTAATCGTCTACACATGACCAGAATCATTTCTAAGCCGACGCGTACAATACCGCCCGTATCTTTTGGTCATTGGGCGCGCTAGAGCGCCGGAGCGCGCCGTTTAGCGTCGTTTTTGAATAACTCGCTTCAAAGTGGTTCACTCGGAAAATGGATGTCAAATTCGGACTCAGCATCAAAAATGTGATCTACTGAATGTATAGAACTTCAAAATGGAACTCAGTGGAAGATTTTGGGTTACGGTAGCCATCCAATGTCCCTCGTGTCCAAATGGGGCTGGCGTTTAAGTGTTGTTCTCATACACTGGAGGCTAGCGCAGCTCTTCAGGGCAACCACTCCGGGCACCGGCGCTTGCCCCCAATCGGGGAGCTACCGCCGGAGTGACAATTTGGCTTGATCGGAGGCCCCGTCACTGCCCTGAAGCCCCCTGTGACTGCCCTAAAGCCCCCTGTGACTGCCCTGAAGCCCCTATGACTGCCCTGAAGCCCCCTGTGACTGCCCTGAAGCCCCCTGTGACTGCCCTGAAGCTCCCTGTGACTGCCCTGAAGGCCCCCTGTGACTGCCCTGAAGCCCCTGTCACTGCCCTGAAGCCCCCTGTCACTGCTTTGAAGCCCCATCACTGCCCGGAGCCATGACGTCACGGCTCCGGAGCAGTGTTTACGTCACGACACCGGAGCAGTGACGTCACCCTCCCGGAAAGCGTCTCCGCTTCCCTCCAAAAATATCCCTTTCTGACAGTGACTGAAGTCGCCGTTCAGGGCCGGCCCTGTTGGGCCGGAATGCGGCTCTCCATGAGGTGAGGCGCCTTTTATACCGCTCGAGCACGTGATGATGCCTTCTGGCCTCTGTGTCGTAAACTACCTTCTACGACTTCTTCCCCATCTTTCCTCTCTTCCTCTCGAGGGGCAAGCGCCGGAGGAGAGCAGGGCCTCCTGAGTTCCCTCGGGGAGGCCTGCGCTGTCGCTCCCCAAGTCGAAAACGGGCCTATTGTCCGGCGCTTGCCCCCCGCAGAGTCTGAGTTGCAAGTGGATTTCTTGACGTTTTCTCGTATTTAGAAACATTCATATGCGATTTATTTATCCTCTGTGTTTCTTCTGAAACATTTTAACAGCGAAAAAATTAATAAAAAATAATAAAAAAGTCATTTTTCCTAACAATTTTTGGATTTTAATGTGGAAAAACTACGAAGTTCTTCTATATTAGCGACTTATTTTAAGATAAATTGCAAAACTTTGAGTAGAATTCAGGTATTAAAAGTTAAACGGTAATCGCGCCTTCAAATTTGGTTAATTATTTGATTTCACATTCAAAAAAGGTAGGTATCAGAGCGCAATTCAAAAACCATGTAAAATTCGCTTTTAATCTTTGTTTTTCTCCTCACACGAAGAAATCATGTCCAGAATCATGCCAGTGTATGAATACCCAAAAAATGAACAGTTCAAAAAAATATTCAAAAATTAAAATTTTTATAAAGTGACCAATTTCAATTTTCATGCTGAAATAATCCTCGAGTTCTATGTTGTTCGTGTATGGCGCATAAATTTGTTCAGAAAATGTTTCAAAAATATAGAATTCTTGACCTTTCCGATTACTTTTAAAAAAAAAAATAAATTATCGAAAGTGAAAATTTTCACTGAGACCACAAATTTCAAATTTTTTCCAGATTTCTCGTTGAATCACATGTATGAATTTCTTTGAATTCCTTCCAATATATGAATTTATTTCGAAAATGTGGGAATCATGAAATCTTCAATCTTTTTTCACGAAAATCAAATGAAATTGAATTTCTCTTAATTTCCTTTTCAGTGTGAAAAGGTTCTCAGAATGTTTCACTGTTCATGTAGAGCGCATAAAATTAATCAGCATTCATTTTAAAAATGCAGAATTCAAAAAATATTCTTTCCGCGAAAAAAAAATTAAAAATTTCAAACTTGAATTTTCATTATTAGAACAATTTTTAGTTTTGATACAGAACCTTCTTTGAATCCCATGAATCTCGTCACAAGAGATTGTTTCAAGAATTAGATAATAGAAACTTTCCATTTTCTCCCAAAAAAAAAATGTAAAAACTGAATTTTCAATACAATTATAAGTTTTGAATTTCGTTCTTGAACACTTCTAGACTTTCTCTTACTATTGGAGCTCCAGTCGCTGAAAATATTTTTCTAGCTTTGCTACGCAGAATCCATCAGTCCGCATTGTGGTAATTTTAAAACCGAATTTTCCCAACAAAAAATGAAAATTTAAAAATTTTAAAAACTTTGAATTTTTTCCTACAAATGAAAATTTAAAATTGAATTTCTGGTGAGAGATTTCCAGAACCTTCTAGAACTCCATAATATCTCAAATTCACTAATTATATTGAATAAACACAATTTTAGGAATTGGTGTATGAGCACCCCCATCGTTCGGCCCTCCACCCCTCGCATGCTGGTCGCATTACCTACGCCAAGCTCTGCTCTACCAAACCCAGCACATGCCCGAATACGATTATCGATCACATTTGTCAGGGGCTGGAACCCTAACCAGTATGAAACCTCATTAAATTCAGTATCAAATTCAGTCAGTGCATCATTTTTCGAAAACATCTGTAGAATTGTTTGGGAAACATGGAATTCATGAGAACTTTGGGTAAGTTTTCCGAAAAAAGAAAAAAATTAAAGTCGAATTTTCATTAAGACCACTAATTCTGAATTTCTTCCCAGATTTCTATTCGAATATAATGTATTTTCTGCTCCACTACACGGAATTGTACCAAAGATGTGGAAATCGTAAGAATTTCCAGTTTTCTCCACGAAAATGAAATTTCAAAAATGAATACGTGATTAGAAGATTGGTCTCGGAACTCGTTCCAGAACCCTTCAAGAATTCCATAATATCCCAAATTCACTAATTACCTTGAACAAATACAAATTTTGGGGTTTATGCATTTTCCAAAAATTTGAAAATTAACATGACTGCGAGAAGTGCGAGAACAGCTCAACCCATCTCACTGGATAAAAACAAATGGTTGGGAACGTGTTGCAGACAAAGAATCTCTGTAATTCTGATAAGGTCATTAAGACGGGGGAGGCCCCAAACACGCCTTCGAGGCCCATTCGCACCTCAAAATGACCCTGTAGGCTGTTTCTTGAGAAGCAGGCCAGTGTGAGAGCGAGTGATATGGCAGAGCGTAATTTAGTACTGGTACACCTTTGGCTTGATGCAGTCCTCAACGTGTTTCTGACATTATTCACTTTTACTGGAAAACACCATGAATTTCTTTCTAAGATGTGAATCATTTCTCGCATTTCGGCTTCTCGGACCAAATCTACATTATAATTGGTTCTGGACCCTAATTATGCGAAGAATTTGACATGTTTCATTGCTGTGTTTTCGGAAAATAATGCTCTGACTGAATATGATACTGAATTTTATGTGGTTTCATACTGGTTAGGGTTCCAGCCCCTGAAAAATGTGATCGATAATCGGCCTGGACGGGCTGTGGGTTGGTAGAGCGACCTGGCGTAGATAATTGCCTGGCATGCGAGGGGTGGAGGGCCGAACTACGGGGTGCTCGTACACCAATTCCTTAAATTGTATTTACTCAATATAATTAGTGAATTCGATATTATGGAGTTCTAGAAGGGTTCTGGAATGAGTTCTGAAGCCGGTCTTTTCACCAGAAATTCAATTTTAAATTTTCATTTTTTTTTTGTAGGAAAAAATCAAAGTTTTTAAATTTTCATTTTTTTTTTGGAAAAATTCAAAGTTTTTAAAATTACCACAATGCGGACTGGATGGATTCTGCGTAGCAAAGCTAGAAAAATATTTTCTCGCGACTGGAGCTGAAAAAGGAAGAAAATCTAGAAGTTAAAGAACGAAATTCAAAACTTGTAATTGTGTTGAAAATTCAGTTTTACATTTCTTTTTGGGAGAAAAATGGAAAGTTTCCTAGATTATTCTAATTCTTGAAACAATCTCTTGTGACAGATTCATGTGATTCAAAGAAGGTTCTGTATCAAAACTAAAAATTGTTCTAATAATGAAAATTCAACTTTGAAATTTTTAGTTTTTTTTTTCGCGGAAAGAATTTTTTTTTGAATTCGGCATTTTTAAAATGAATGCTGATTAATTTTGTGCGCTCTACATGAACAGTGGAACATTCCTAGAACGTTTTCACACTGAAAATGGAAATTAAGAGAAATTTCAAATTTCATTTGTTTTTTCGGGAAAAAAGATTGAAGATTTTCACGATTCCCACATTTTCGAAATGAATTAATATAATGAGGGAATTCAAAGGAAATCATACATGGGATTCAACGAGAAATCTGGAAAGAAATTCAAAATTTGTGGTCTCAGTGAAAATTTTCACTTTCGATAATTTATTTATTTTTTTGAAAAGTAATCGGAAAAGGTCAAGAATTCTATATTTTTGAAACATTTTCTGAACAAATTTATGCGCCATACACGAACAACATAGAACTCGAGGATTATTTCAGCATGAAAATTGAAATTGGTCACTTTATAAAAATTTTAATTTTTGAATATTTTTTTGAACTGTTCATTTTTGGTGCATTTCCGTACACTGGCTGATTCTGGACATGATTTCTTCGTGTGAGGAGAAAAAACAAAGATTGCAAAGCGAATTCTTTACATGGGGTGGTAGTAAACCTCTTGAAAATGCCACTTAACATGAATGCCGAAGTGGCACTTGAGTGCAACTTTAGTTTTCAGAGGGTTACATAATGGACAGAAGACGGTGAGCTGAGTTTCGCTCCCCATTCAAAACCTCAGCTAACGCACGAGATCGATCCACTCCCCGCTTCTCTCAGAACGGGGAGCAATGCCACTACGCTATTTCGTCGACTACATGTTGTGCTATGTGAAATGCCATCTATGGTCGGCATGGATCCGGAAGAGACTTTGCGTTCACTGTTAGAGGTCGGCGCAAACACGGTGCCATATGCTATAGCATAGGCGCACCGAGTTTGCGCCAACCTCCAAATGAGGACGCAAAGTCTCTTCAGGATCCATGCCGACGTTATGTAGGCGATCATGAGGTCAGTTGCATTGCCGACTGGAAGAAATCAGACTGTGTGCACAGGTTTCGCGAGCTAGGTCTACCGTGACCAGCAGAATCGCCGTCGAGTGCACAAATTGATTGCATTTTATCGTCTTTCAGGAATAATAATAATAATAATAATAAGATCAATAATAATACTAATAATACTAATACTAATAATAATAATAATAATAATAATAATAATAATAATAATAATAATAATAATAATAATAATATTAATAATATTAATAATAATAATAATAATAATAATATTATATTATATTGATAACAGTAACAAAATCAGTGAACACACTATTTTTATCATTATTAGTATGATTAATAGTAATATTATAGTCGATATTATTCTTATTTTTGCTAGCATTGTCGATGTTGTTATTACTATTACCACTAGTGTCAGAAAATCATTAATCGGATTTATTATTATTCTTCTTCTTTGGATAGTTTTATTAGGTGGCCAGTCGTCATATGCTTATGACCACCACTAATGTTTGCGCTTTATAAACCTCTGAGAAGCAGTCCTTTTCAGACTTCAAGGGATAGGACCTTTCTACACGCACAGAAGAGGAAGAGTTGTCCGGTTTATGCCGTTTGACACGTGACGCTACTCAATCCAAGCGAAGTGGTCCCGAGTGGAATTAAAGTAGCCAAAGGCATGACAATCCCTCCCTCAGTGTGTAGAGAGCCCTATACCGGCGTTCAACAATTCGATTACACCGAATATTCACAAAACTTCACCGGTTGAGTAAACGCGGAACAGTTCGTCCGATCGATAATAGCTGCTTCTCTGCGGGGCCACTTATGCAGTGCACATTCTCTATAGAGTTACGCATAGTCGGGCGGCAAAATAACGCCGAAAATGTTGGGTAATGGATTACAGGCGCGAGGCTGTACATAGTTGCCCTCTAACAGTCACTGTGGCGGCGCGGCTTTTGTCGCCCGACTATGCATGGACCTTAGGTCTTTAGCATAAAGCACAGACCCGCAAAAAGATTTGCCGTCAACACTGGCAGAGTCTCACTCTTGCGAGAAATCCTCGCACCCGCAAAATCAGAATTTGTCTGTTCCTTAACCACTACTTACCTCAGTCTGGTCGCCGCGCTGCCCTTATTTAATGATGCCTACTTCAGCTGTCGAAAAATTCGTTAGAATTATTGCTCTGATAGCCTCACTATATTCAAGCGACAGCTACAATGGAAGAAATTTTTGAGGACAGAGGAATTTTAAATTGAAACCGATTTATTTTTAGTACAAAGATAACATTCAACATTAACAGAGGTGTTCTTCAAAGACATGGTGCTGCTGATCCCCCATTCATCGTCGTGGCTTCGCAGACCTGTAAACATGCTCCTCTCACATGACCAGTATGCTGTTTAGCGAAACATGAATCTTTATCTTTTAGGTGCTGTTCATACTCCTCAATGTCAGCCCGTGACGCGCGAGCGTGGAGTTGGAGTATGAGTATCCTGACGTCAAGCCGGCACGTGGCGTCCGTTCCGCCATGGCGGCGACGGCCCTTAACGACTTTTTCATCATTAGTAGTCCATCATCAATTTCATTCTGTTTCATGATAATTGATTCCAGTATTACACTTTGCTGCCATGATGGCGAACGCGTGTACAAAATTTGCTTGTTTGGATAAGTTGAGGCCCACTTTATTCGGCTCCGCCATAGCGTCGCCGCCCGAGCATTCGGTCTCCGCGAATAGCGTGATACGCGCAGAAAGTATTCATGCTTCAGCGCCACGCCCGCGCATCACGCGCTGGCGTTGAGGAGTACGAATAGCGCCTTAGTAGTCAACTCGGGCCTTTTTCATAGATTCTTCGACCACTAATTCATTTTGAATCCTGTGCTCCTGAAGCTTTCGAGCGAGCGCGAATTTTGTGGCGCGATTCAAAAAAGTCACGTGATGTGACATTCATCATTTGAACATTCGAGAAAATTTATCCGAAAAATATGATTTTTTCGAAAATTCGAAAAGATTATTTGGAAAATATTTTCAAATTGGTTTCCGAATATAGTCGAAAATTTGAAATTTGAAAAATCAGTTTTTCCAATATATTTGAGAGTCCGAAATTCGAAAAATACCATTTACGAGTTTATTCATATATTCGAAAATCCAGATATCGTGAAAAAATATCATTTTCGAGTTTATTCGAAAACTTTGATTTTCGAATATTTTCAAAAATTTAAAATTCGAAAGAAAAAGGATTTACGCATTTATCCGAAAACTTGGGGTTTTTAACAGTTTTTCCGAAGTATGGTATCAACAATAACGGTTCACGATTTTCAGTTCTGCTGTAGTCAACCAAAGTACCGCAACAATAGCTAAAAAAAAACAAGACACGATAAAAAAGAAAACACGCGAATAAAGTATAAGGCTAACCTTTCCACTGTGAAGGGAACGCCTGGTGCATATTGATGATGTTCGCTATATTTACAATACCGAGTGCTGAAAAAGAGGGTGTCATTGCGTGTTAGGGAACGAAACGGCAAAAAAGTAGGAAATATCGAATGAGTAAGAGTTTACTCATGAAGGCCTAAACAAGAAAGAACAATCAATGAAATGAGGAATCAAGCACTCCAACGAAGGAGAATTTGATGAAGGAAATAATGCCAAAGACGAGAGATATTGACCAAGAGGAAAACGGGTGTCCACGGCTGGCGCGTGAACTTTGCTCCAATCATCAGCCACTGTCTCTGAGGGCGACCAAAATCTACTCGGGAGTAGATTTTCGGAGATGGCGACCTCGCCGTCTCTCCCTCCTCTACGACACACTATTTCTCCGTCCTCTCGCACAGAGAACGAGATGACGCTCTTGTGCCCCTCATGTGAACGAGAAGACCACCCGGAAATGGCTGCGAAATGTCCTCATGAGGTCGACGTAATGTCGAGCTCTCGTGTAATTTTTCGATTTTCGAGCTTCTGGCACCCTAATTAACAATTCTACGAAATTGTGTCAAAAACTTTAGATGCCACTTAAGTGGCACCTTAAGCTCACCCCTACGTCCCGCTCTCGCCTGGTTTACTACCACCCCTGGTTGTTTAAATGCGCTCTGATACCTACCTTTTTTGAATGTGAAATCAAATAATTAACCAAATTTGAAGGCGCGATTACCGTTTAACTTTTAATACCTGAATTCTACTCAAAGTTTTGCAATTTATCTTAAAATAAGTCGCTAATATAGAAGAACTTCGTAGTTTTTCCACATTAAAATCCAAAAATTGTTAGGAAAAATGACTTTTTTATTATTTTTTATTAATTTTTTCGCTGTTAAAATGTTTCAGAAGAAACACAGAGGATAACAAATTGCATATGAATGTTCTAAATACGAGAAAACGTCAAGAAATCCACTTATAACAACACTTAAACGCCAGCCCCATTTGGACACGAGGGACATTGGATGGCTACCGTAACCCAAAATCTTCCACTGAGTTCCATTTTGAAATTCTATACATTCAGTAGATCGCATTTTTGATGCTGAGTCCGAATTCGACATCCATTTTCCGACTGAACCACTTTGAAGCGAGTTATTCAAAAACGACGCCAAACGGCGCGCTCCGGCGCTCTAGTGCGCCCAATGACCAAAAGATACGGGCGGTATTGTAGGTAGACGCTTAGCGCAAAACCGGATATACCCAAGATGTCGGGAGCAACTAGTCTTATATTGTTTTGAGAATTGACGTAAACAACGGAAATTCCAGCCTTAGCTGGTGAAATTTTAGATACATTACCCTCATAATCAACGTAAATTCTCGCTACAGCACTCGATCGATAGACTCACCCTGCTCTGACCCGTACTAAAAAGGCGATACCAACTGGAACGACCCGCATCGCCATTTCATCCTCACAGCCTGCAGCACAGGGCTGTGCGTAATTACGAATTGCGATTTACGATTTACGAATTACGGGCGTTTTCGACAATTTTTTTTACGATTTACGATTTACGAAATTGTGGCCTAAAATCGTAACGATTCGTAACAAATCGTAACAAACCGTGAAAATGCGCTCGAGAGCACAACTTAGGCTATTCTCGGCTCCGAGCAGCCTGACAGTTCGGCTCGTTCTTGTCTCAATCTGCGAGACGGCTTCTGTTGCTGACCATGCTCCTTCCGTTCACCCGAACAGCAACAACAGTGGCCAGAGATTGAAAAATGAACCGAACTGTCAGGCGCCTCCGATTCCTGTTCGGTGCAACTCGGGGTCTAGAAACCCTCGAGATTTAAAATTTGCTGTCTAGAGCATGGTTAAGTTTGTCACTTTTTTTGCAGTCCTAAAATTTTATTTATCTTTTTAATTTCAACTTTCGGTAAAGCCTTTCTCCCAGAGCTTAGTCAGCAGCAGTGGGGTCGATCATGGGATAGGGGCTCTCTACACACCGAGGGAGGAGTTTTCTCGCCTTTTGCAGCTCTAATTCCACTCGGGACCACTTCGATTGCATTGAGTAGTGTGTCGTGCCGAACTGCGTGAACAGGATAACTCCCCCTTCTGTGTGCAGAGAGCTCCTCTCTCGCCGGTCATGGCGAAATATAATAGTACGTGGCTGTTCTCTACAGGCTGGCCTATGGAGCAAATAGATTGGATTTCAAAATACACTTCGTTGCAGAAATTTAAGGAAATTTCGAAAACAACCTCCACCACGCGTCCGCCTTCAGTGGTTCAAAAGTGACGGGTAGAAAATCTGGTATTCCGTGAATTAAAATCTGCTGAGGGATCGTCAAATTATTTTTCTCACCTGAAAACACCAATCGACGAAGAGTTTCGCGAGGTTCCCGAAATAAACATTGATAGATTTCTGTCTTCAGAGACAATCAAGCTTTGAAAGGAAAAGTAATTTTGAAGCTCGGTTCGGAACATTTCAACAAAAAAAAGACGGCTGTAAAGTCGCCTACCTTTTCGGAAAAGTCATGAAATATTTTAAAATTTTAGAATTGGGCAATTCTAAATGCGAAAGAAAAGAATAGGTTAGGTAATTGTCTGTTTTCGAAACCCGCGATTTTGAGGGAACCTTCACATTTTTGCATTTCGGAACCCTACGCAACCTTCACCACTCTTCACCTTTTATCTCCACTCCATCAACCCTATATTTATGGGGATTAACGCTTGCAACTCCACTCAGAGTAACGCTTCGCATATAAAGAGGGAGAATCTGTTTCTGCATCAAAATTGGTTTTTAAAATGTATATTTCATTTATAGAGGCCCCTCATGCAAGGGTCTTTCTCTTGAAGACAGTGTTCACGTTAAAAAACCTTATTCTTCTAGTTTTCGATGGTTTTGAGTGGATAAGTCCACCAAGTAGACGTTAATGGGGAGAAGTCCCCACAGAACACTCAAACACCGAAGAAAAGACTGCTAAAAAACCTATTAAATATTCGTTTACGCCTGTTGGTGTGTTTTGTGCACTGCGGACAAAACGTCAAACCAAACGTCGCAAATGGTTTCGAGATTTGAAATTCTTAGGTAAGTGACTTCTTTGTATTCTGTTTCGTGGACTAAAAACTCTTGAAGAATAATATGGTTAAATGTCCATGTCTGGTTACTAGCCTCTTTCGGCACAAAGAATATTCAAAGATTCGGTGCCAGTTTCTCTAGTGAAATGAACTTGTGGCAACTGTTATATGACGTGGGCGGGGTGACCCAATGGGCTGGTTGTTCCACGAGATTTTCACCCACTTCTTAGCCGTTTTTCGACGCACTTCCGTTCTTACTTTTCTTAGAGGGACCCAAAGCTTACAAACAATTCTGTCAAAAAAACGGGCAGCTTTTTTATCCTGAACTTTTAACAGATAGCTTTGAACTCTCGAACTGCAATTTTTTCTCAACTTAGTGTTTCTCTCCTTGGTTTCCATTGAAATGTGTTTGGTAGAGCGATGATTCTTTATATTTTCGTATTCAAAAATAGGGCAGAATGTGGCACAGGTTTGGTACTTGATCAAGCCTGAAATTTAACTTTTGTCTATTTAAGTCGTTTTTATCCTAGGTACATACTGTGCTTCTCTGGGCCATATTCCGGTCCGCAATTGCGTCTCGACACGCTTTGCGGCCGCGCGCATACGAGTCGGAAGAGTTTTTAGCGCCGCAGCCGCCGATCTGTTGACTCTAGGTGGGTTTTGGAAACTGAAATGTTACCAAAATTGAAGAAATTCGTATAAAAAAGCCCTTTCGGGTCGTCTGGAGCTGGAAACTCAACTGACTCAAGCGCGTGCGGCCGCAGAGCGTGTCGAAACGCAATTGCGGACCGGAATTTTGCCCAGATAAGCACAGTATGTACATATGTACCCTGAGAATTTCTTCAAGTATGTACTGTTCAGAACAACCTACCTTCGATATGAGAACACCTCATTACTGAAGTGTTGAAGTGTTTCCCTTATCGAATCAGGTTTGGTCTAGGTGTGGGCTTGTTACTCATTATATCAGATTACGAATTACGATTTGCGAATTACGAGGATTTTGGAAAATTACGATTTACGATTTACGAAATTACAAAATCTAGTTACGCACAGCCCTGCTGCAGCACCCCCGGTAAAATTATCCTTGGCAAGGCCTCCCAGAGAGCGAATCGCGGTCACCCTCGACGATCAGCCAGAGACTGAGTAATCACTCCGTGAGCTGACTGAATCAACGCTGTGTGAGCTGCATACCTGCATTCTGCGTACCCAGTGCGGATTGAGATTGCCGTTAAACACACACACTGTCGCTAAACTCGTGATTCCCCGCTGAAAAATTATGGCGAGAGTATGCGGTGCAGCGAAAGCAAATCTGTACTTCGTTTTCACGTTCAGTATTCGTACCCAACTCGCAGAAATATGCGGGTTTTAGCCATCGTCGTTGAAAACCGTACTAATGGCTAAAAGAAATGAGAGGGCGTAAAAAGCCGCGCACTCGGAGCAGGGTTAAGCAACCCTTTGGAAAAAGTGCATTCGTTGTTGCGATCCCCTCCTTAGCAATGGCCCGCTGAATTCTAGGTGACCCGACCACTTTGCTGAAGATTCGAATGCTCGCCGAAATTTCATTTAATAATATAGGAAGAAATATTTTTTGGGGGCCTTCCAGTGTCTTATACATTACTCAAAAAAGCTTCGGTAAAATAGACCTAGTAGTAGAGTAGAAAAAAGCAAAGCCGCTCATGTAAAAGTGAGAAATTGAAAAAATCGACCGTTGAAAAAAGTGGGGTGAAAAGGCCATTTTTCTAAATGACGTTTTAAGCCTTGGTTCTCACTTTTGGAAAGCGGAAGTCGAACAGAATGTGCATCTGATAAATGGTAGTCGAAAATTACATTAGCTGGCCTTTTCTTTAATTTTTTTTCTGAGATTTCTCATCTCTTTGCTTCCGTTTCCCCGATTGGTGGGGTAGAAAATCACGGAAAAAAATTTTAGAAAAAATCCAGCTAATGTAGTTGACGATAACCGTCCAGTAGATCATCTTACCAGGTTGAAAAAGTTTTGTCATCTGATAAGAGAGAGAGAGCGTTGTACTAGCTCATGATTTTTTGTTCTGTTGGTAAACTCTCCATATGAACGTATGTGAAGTTTCATTTCAATCTGTCAATGCATTCTTTGTTTACAAGCAGTTTAGTGTCGCCGTGTCACAGCAATGGAAAAAATTGAATATCGTGCAGTGATAAAATTCTTATTTTTGAAAGGTTTAGTGCCAAAAGAAATTCACGAACGAACGTCCAAAAAGCGCATCAACACCAGAAATCATAGCCAAAATACAGGATATGGTTCTGGAAGATCGTCGATTGACTGAGAGAGATTAAGTAGAGGCTCTAGACATCTCATTTCGCGGTGTGAGCCATATTTTACGTGAAATTTTGGGTTTTAGAAAGCTGTGTGCACATTGGGTGCCGCAATCGCTAACAATGGAACAAAAACACATTTAAATACCACTTTCTCAGCAACATTTGGAGCGTTCTAAAAAGGATGAAGTGATTTTTTTTGCGTCGATTCATCACCTTGGATGAGAGTTGGGGCTATCACCATGATCCTGAATCAAAACCAGAGGCTAAAGAGTGGTGTGAACCTCGTTGTTCGGCTTCGAAACGAGTTCGTGTCCGGAAGTCGGCCAAGAAGGTTGTGGCATCAGTTTTTCGGGATGCGAAAGGAATTTTGTTTGTGGATTATTTGCAAACTGGTAAAACAATCAATTCTAAATATTATTGTAACCTTTTGAACCAGTTAAAAGAAAAAATTCGTGAACGAAGACCCGGCTTGCAGAAGAGAAAGATCTTTTTTTCATCAGGTGAATGCACCGTGTCACAAGAGCATTTTGACAATGGCTAAATCCATGAATTAAAGTTTGAATCGTTGGAGCATCCACCGCTTTCACCAGATTTGGCCCCCAGCGACTTCCATTTGTTCCCAGAACTCAAAAAATTTATGCGTGGCAAGCGTTTTTCATCAAATGAAGAGGTCATAACGGCTGTTGAAGCGTATTTTGAAAGCCTTCCGAATTCTCACTTCAGGGATGGTATCCACAGATTGGAGGATCGTTGGAGCAAGTGTATTAATGTTTAAGGAGAATATGTATACTGAATAATAAAGTGTATTTTGAACCATAAATTTGTGTTTTTCTTATCGAACGACAAAGCTTATTGAACAACCTGGACAGCCGCCTACTAAAAGTGAAAACCAAGGCTGAAAAGGCCATTTAGAAAAAAAAAACGGTCTTTCACATCATTCTTTCCAACGAGCGATTTTTTCTATTTCTCACTTTACACAGGCGGTTTTGCTTTTTTCTACTCCGATACTGGGTCTGTTTTACCGTACCGCTGAGTTACGGCACGTAAGAGCAACGTATATGACACTGGAAGGTCTCAAAATACATTTTTTTCGCATTCTGGAAAATTGCTATTCCGACCAGTATTCAGGCCACCAGTGATTGACAAACAAATCTGAACAACTCGTGGTTGTGTAAAAAAACATTTTGTGGTGAAGTCGAGTTTAAACCGAAACAAAAAAACGAATCGTGAAAACACGGCGGTGCGACCCTACCCCAATTTTTCGAGTTGGGTTTCGACCCTCCTCTTTGAAAAATTTAAAACATTGCTTGATCCTGCCTCGGAGGCAACTAGCTATGCGTTTGCAGTGCGCGGACAAAGAGAACTTTTCATACCTCAACGCATAAAACCTATAAGAGCAAGCTTTTATATTCTGTTTCTGCTTGAACGTGTTCGCGATTTCGAGGCTTTCTCGATATACTTGTTTTGATCTCATTTTCACAGCAGTTCAAGAGTGTTAGACCACAGAAGGCAATTAGGCAAAAGACTCTCTCCATGGCCCCTATCGATGCCAAGAGAACTATTCTGATCTGTCTTTCTGCAATCGGTGTTGTTCTAAATGTTTTTGTATGCGGCTCTCTCATTCGCAACCGCAAGACTTTACTCCAGGTTGGTTTTTTTACCATTTCGGAACGATCTTGGTCGCATCTGACATCTTTTTAAAGAGTTTCAACGACAGCTACAGCGCGGATGGGACGGAATTCAGGAAAAGGCCCGTAAGCGCATCTCGAAGAGGTCCTATCAGCCTTCTCGTTGTTTCTTTCTGTAACGCTATATGTTATCTGCAAGACGTGAACATCTAGCCTATAGATAGTTGAAACTCCGAGAGAAACTGTGCCTCTTCCGAAATATGAGGGGTCAATTTTCAAGGCGTATTCTTAATCGTATTCCTTTTCAAGACGTATTCGCCTTATTTTCTTGTTAGCTGGACCACGCAGGCTTGGTTTCAGGCCAATCGTGACAATTTGTTTGACTGGCCGGCCTGTTCCTTAGACCTCGAACCGATGTAAAGTCTGTGAGATATACCTGACCATTGAATCTAAGCTCAGGCTAGGGCGCGTGGAGCATGTGGCTCGGCTTAACCTGACCGTTCTAGGCGACTGGACGCATATTGAGGTAAACGTATTCAAAACTGGGTTTTCAACTAGCGAAATCGAGTCTTTGACACAGGTTTGGGTCTAGACAATTTCGTAGACTATAAACCCGGAGAGACTGGGTATGATTTTGCAGCAGCCCATTTCGACATAATTCGGCGTCAGTTTTTTTGCAGCTGATCTAAATTCCAGAAAAATCATTCTTCGGTGTTTTCGAGAATGCAAAGTTTAAAAACAGAAAAATCGGGATTCGTCGTATAATTTTGCAACCCACTTTATGACGGGCCGTAAAAGTCTCTTCACTCCGCTACATATCATTCATATTATCGATAGATCCTCTTTTTTGAAAAAGTGTGTATGCTGCGGTGTACCTCGCCCACTTTCATTCCAATAAGAAAACAACCCTTTATTTCTTTATTTGCTATGCCTTTCCGTCGTTTCTCGTCAGTTTTTGATGGTTCTAGCTCGAGACCTTCTTTTCATGTCGCGAAATCGGAATTATTTTCGAGCGTATATGCTGCCTTTGAACCGATAGTAAAACGAGTCCAAATTCCATGCGTTCTCCCTATTCTGAAGGTAGGGTGCACCACTTTTTACATTAGCAATTTTATTTTTCAACGATCCTTGGACGACGCAAAATTCACTGCTTGTCCTTAGCGCTTTTCGTGTAGTCTGCGTGTTCAGTGGTAAAGTGTGCCCGAATGAGAATGGCGGCCCACGCGGCCGGCGTGCTTGGCAGGCGGCCGTCGCATGTGCCGCCCTCGGACGAGTCTTGGATTTCAACGACGGTCGTCCCCTCTCCGACCGTCTGCACAGCTGATTGATCGGCGCAGTGCTGTCTGTCAGCCGGTGCCGGCCCCGTTCGTAGTCGATGGCGGTGGAGACTTATCGCATGCTCGTCCGAGAGCGGCGAACGCGACGGCCGCCTGCTAAGCACGCCGGCCGCATGGGCCGCCATTCTCATTCGGACGCACCTTACATGCTTGCAGTGCGCAGTCTCTGTCCTCTGGTTTGAATGGAAATTTTCTTTCGCTTCAAGAGCTCTGCAGGGTTGCAGCGACCGGTGGTCCGTCGCCAAGCGAGAGGTTTGGGGTGGGGTCTGAACCTGTCGCGGGGTTGGGCACCAAGTTCTCGAAGAGTTGCAGCAACTTTGCCGTTGGCGTCGATTTCTAATAATGTGTGCGCACTAACTCATCCGACGTCACACTTTGTTTGTAATAGCTTTTATTGCTTCGCTATGCTTTGAAAGTTTAAAAAATGCCTAGGAATAATCTATAGAGAATAATATTGATGGAGAGCGAGGGGAAGGGAGCCTGGAAGTTATGTCAGTGAAGTGATTATACGATGCCTTAGGGCAAACATGTTATTATTAATAAGACAACGGAACTGGTAGAGGGTTTATTGTAGTTGAATACATTACTACTAGGCCACGTTTGAGCAGAAAAGAGGGGAGGCAAAATGAATATGGAAATCGAAAATTCAAAACAGTGATCAATCTAAAAAATGCACTCTTCGGAATGCTGTCTAATAACTGTGCCTCATTCTGGCACGGGGCGACCCCGGGGGAGGAGACGTCTTGAAAAAAGTTCTCCTGAAAGTTGTTGAGGATGGATAGAGTAGCAGTTCTGCATTTTCGGTTTTACCTAAGGACCATTTGGTAGATCAAAAAATGTCAAAAAGGTGTAGAAATAATGGAAATGTGCCCTTCACGTGAACGCTGTGGAGGTATTTTTGAGCTTTCGGACTCGAAAATCGGCTTAAACTCATAACCAACGACTGTCTACAGAAAGGTACTTAACTTGAAAAAGTGTAGGAAAAAATTTTCCGACCTTTTTTTTCAACCTGTATACCCCCATGACATACATGTCTAGAAAACCGCAAAATATCTGGATAAAATCATTTTTAGTGTTGCTCGATGGGAGGTGTACAGATATGCAAGCCAACCGGCTCCCATTTCTCGAAAATAAAAGTCACCGCCATGATAGCCATTTGGAAAAACGGGACTTTCTACTTCGTATCTTACCGATTTTTGCTCTAGTCTTGCTGTTATGCGTGCAGTCGACTTTCAAACATTCGCAAAGCTTCATTAGGCAAGTTATATACAGACAGGGACGGTAGTGACAACACAATATTTCAACAAGAAGCCAAAGTACTAGCAAGTGTGGCTGCTGTCTATGAAACAACCAAAACAAGGCCGTTTGTCGCACCAGCAGCAGCGCACAAAAGCTAATGATGTACAATCGCCTATCTCCTGGCAAGGGACGTTTCCACTGGATCTTCACAGTCAACCGTTCCGAGGAGAGCTTCCTGAAGGATTCCCCGAAATGCACCTGCAATCTCCTTTTTCCGACGAGTAGGAGCAGAATGATCGGGAGGGAAATGAGTGAGAAGGCGGGCAATAACGCGATAAGGTGAGAACATTTTCCCAAGGAGGAAGCGTTTTCCGTGACGCTGTAGAGATCCACGAGGTGAATTTTAGCTCACAATCAGATCCATGGTTCTCGGTTCGATAATCATGATCTCACGCGCGATTGTGGGTATATTCATTCAACCCTTCCGTAACGGAGCCCAAAATATTTTCTTTCGCAACATCTCAAAATGACTAGGTACTAACGTTTCGATAACGTTAAAAAATCACAAACAAACAGAATAAATTCAAAAAATTAGATCGGAGAACAATGATAGAGAATCAGATTAGTAGAAGCCATTCGCATTGTGTTGAAATTGCTCGATGAGATTCGAACTCTCATTCCAAGCGTTGCATATGAGTCCGCGTCGCTATCCATTCGGCCATCAGTCCATGCAGCCTATGGCAGATGATTTCAAACTAGTGATCGGAGGCCTGCGACAAGCGGCGAGCTCACAAAATGGTCGTGGCTCACGAGATTCTATAGGGGTCTGCAGAGTTGCAGAGACCGGCGAGTGGTCGCCGAGCGTCGGCCTTGACGCGGCGACAAAAATGTTTCGAAACATTATTGTCGCGGGGTCGGTTGCCGCTTGCTGGCGGTGATGTAGGGCCGTCGCGGCGTCAATACACTCTGCGGTGCCCCCTCGTCGCCCTTCACGTAGCTTGGGTCGCCATCGTCGCCGAATGTAATCGATATTACATAACCCAATGCTGTTCGTCGCTGCGAGCAACGTCGCGACTTCAACTCTGCAGGCCCCTTATGGCATCTCGTCCCCGACTACGCATTGCAGTACCAGATCGTCGCAAGAGGGGTTAGAATGAGACTACCGGGGCACGCGATCAGGGTGGGCTGCGTGCCTGCGTCTCTGCCGCTCTCATATGGTATGTGTATGCGCGAATGAGAAGCGTGCCAGAAATGGGAATTCGACGCAATGATAGTGAGTGAGTGAGATTCAGCGATGGAAAACCTTATTCTCGTTTTTTTTAGAACACTGGGAATTGATGAACAATTCGCATAAACCTTTTAAAGATCTGCGAATGAATGAGCTTTTTGAAATCAGCCTTTTTGAATTGTCGAATGAACGAATGAATGCGGATCCGTTTTTAAATTAATTTTCAAGTTGATTTCGATTGTGTCTTTCTGGAATTCTGTAAAGAATGAAAATTCCAAGAAGCTGTTCTCAATTCGATTAGAATGAATCTTCGAGAATTTATTTCAATACTTGAAAACAGATTTCTCAAGAGATTGTGTACAACATAGAAGATAAATAAGCGATTATTTCCGAGTTCGAATATTCGCAAGTCATGGCCATATGGTTCAATATTCGAAAAATTGCGAATTTCAACTTTCCGAACATGACTAATATGAGGAAAGATTGAATAATTTGATTACCGATTGAATCGGATATGCGAAGGAATCAAAAATAGATTCTTCTAGGTGAATCGATCATTGGAAAAAATTAAGAATGAGAAATTTTAAATTTGGAATTTTCGAAAAAATACTTCCACTTTTCTGAAGGAATTGGTTGATCCAAGAAGTATGCAACTTGGAATTTCCGTATGAATCGAATTATCTCGAAAAAAGTATAAATGTAAATTCCTGAACAAATGGATCCTGTGGAAAAATCATCAAAAGTGAAATGATAATGCAAACATTTGGAACATTTGAAAAATATTTGAAACATCTGAAAAATAATAATTGAAACATTTGAAAAGAAACTATAAATTCAAATGTTTGAATGAGCCGAGTATTGAAAAAGGAATTATATTTTCGAAGTTTCGAATGAATTGAATATACAACTAGGCGTACGATTCGGTCACGTCTAGAGCAAACGTTTTCTAATGAAGAGATAAGACGGCGGATATCCGTTTCTCTATTCGGGTTCCCACTGCTTTCGAATTGTGTGCTCAAAATTCATTCAGTAAGCTACGAGAATACATGAAAATACGAAAATACATCTTCTAAAGTTCTTTGCATGATAAAGATATATGGTTTGTTACTCTATCAGCCAAAACTCGTTCAAGACTGAATTTATAACGCAATTCATGATCATCGGCAGGGATGTTCGTAATTACGACTAACGTCTAACGAATTTAACGACTAACGAGCTTTTTGGGTGTTACGACTAACGACTAACGTCTAGCGAAATGAAAAATATTTTCGTAAGCAATCCCAAATTTCGTTAGAAAATCAATAACATTCACATCGAGCTCCAACCCATGGATTACATCAGGATTGATACATATATGTAGTTTCCTGTTGCTTTTTCGAGGTGGGTTTTGCAGAATAAATTAATCCTTCAATATTTATTCTTTATGCTGACACTGATTCGCATTTCTGGAATCCGACATTATGACCCCAACCGAACGCTGCGCAAGATCCGGCGCAGCCTTTGTGCGACCTCGTGTCGGTCGACTTTATGGTAGGGTTACTGAACTAGTTCCAAAACTGATCGACTCGAACTGAGATTTTTACAGAGGGCACTATTAGAGGTGATACGAGGACTACCTTAAGCATTAGCGATCTGGGGTACTTAGTGCTTTTACACCACGAAAATTTAATGTTAGTACTAAGTACATACTTAATGCTTCGAGATATGGGATTTCTGTGAAGTGGTGCTGGAACACCTCAGTGAGTGAAATTTTCATTTGGGTGCTAATTTCTTCCGATCTTTCCCCCATTATGGAAACAAGCTCTAAACCACGCGCGCGCTCTGCTCGCGACGATGAGCAAAGAACAATTAGTGCAAAGTCGGTGCAGTTCTCCGTGTTGTCACCATGGTCTTAGTTTTATATAATGTCGTATAGCGCGAAACGGCAATTTTTTTTGAAGAAAATGAAGAGCTCAAGGTTTCTTCGTTTTTCCATATTCTTTTCTCGCCAGAAAAAAAGACAAAAATTGATAAACACACGCCCTCGAGAATTGGGTTTTCATTCATATTTTTAATTGGTTTACAGCTCAATCTAAGTTCTCTACCGAGAATGTTTTGTGTGTTCAATGGCCATGAATGTTTTGGAAATCACACATCTCTTCATGCCTTTCTTCTTTTTTTAATCATAAGAGTTTTTCTGCCTAAACTCTGCTTATTTGCAAAGCCTAGATTTTTACGACTAACGATTAACGACTAACGACTAACGAGGGTTTTGGCCGGTTGAACGACTAACGACTAACGAATTGCAAAATTTCTATTACGCACATCCCTGATCATCGGGGAAGATGAACATGGCGATTCCATCCAATCCCTGCTGCGGAGGAATGAATTCTGTCCTCACAGGTACGAAATGCTTTATTGAACACTTGAAAATCAATGAACTGCCCTAATCAGTGATCCACCTCCCCCCGATTCACTTAGGTACTGTGAGCATTCCTCTCAGGACAATCGTCGAACGTTGCCACATATCCTTCCCAGACTGGGGCTGGAGAGAGAGGAGTGCGCCAGACGAGGCAGGGCAGTATACATTGGATCCGATTCACACATTTTCGGATATCCATCTGAATGAACCGAAATTTTCATGATTCAAAATCCGATTCACCGGAAAAAACGTCAGAATCCGAGCGATCCAAAATCCGAATCACCGAAAAAACTTCAAAATCTGAATCACCGAAATGTGCCATGAGTCGGATAAGGATTTGGATTCCGAATATCCGGAATATGTCATAATTCGGATCGGATGATGAGTCGGATATGAGTAGATTCGGCATGTCCTGTTACTCAAAAAAGCGTATTTGATGTCACATTTCATTCTACTGTAGTCATGCAGGTGCGTAATTACACTGAAGACATTTAATTGGCGCGCATTACGAACTTTGTTCATTTAGATTTCGCACAAGATTGGCATTGATCCTCTTTGTTTGATTTGTCTGTGCGTGTATTGGGCCTGTCAGAGTGGCATTGCTTCAAAATTCGCGGCGTCGTTCCCCACAGCGAGAGAAAGTGGGCGTGACCAAGAGTTTTCGCCAAATCCTATTTCTGTCCCTGTGTTTCTCACCTCTTCGCCGCTGTTAGTTCGATTGACAAGAAATAGGCGGAATAAGCGTTTTTATAGAGGGTTGATGGGCAGACAGTAACAAGGGAACACCAACAAATACAAAGAAACTACGGTGGTACGGCCGCGACAGCGACAAAAATGGTCGAAACCGTTAGGTCGGGATCATACTTACCGCGACCAGCGTCAGTGCACATCATGCATATCGATTTTCGGTCGATATGGATGGTCAACATTGCGTTGCGCCGCTCGTCGCTGGAAGTATGATCCCTGCCTTACCATCGCGTCACGTTGCTGCCGTCGCTGCCAGCTCGCGGCAAGGCTTACTCTGCTCGCGCACTCTGAGTACGCGGTGGTCGCCCACATCGCGCGGCACATTTTGTGCCGCGTAGCACCCCCTATAACTCACGCCGTCTCCGCGACAGCGGGTTTTCCTGCGATGCCACTTTAAAATCTAGTAGGCAAATGGTATACTGTTGCGACACGCGGTCGCGTCGCTCTGCACAGCGACACCGACAGTGGCAACGACAGGCATCGGCACATTTGCAGTATGTCAGCCCTCCCCGCGACACGTCCTGCGACGTACACAGCGCGATTGGCTCCTAAACCATGTGTATTGATTGAACGGTCAATCCTATTCGAAGAGGATTAGAGAGGAACTCACTGGTATTTAGGAATTCGGCGCTATCGCAGCAGGGGGGGGGGGGGCAATATGGCGCGATGCTTTTGGCCACGCCCATTATACTTTGCCGCACTGAATTTGAGCACCTACCCGGGGTTTGAATCCCCTGCTGAAAACAGGAGAGTCGTTGCGGCACGAAAAAGCCAATTGCGGTACCACGCCGCCCCCCCACTGCGATAGCACTTACGAATTCAATGGGGAGAAATGACACTCATCATGCTCATTATACTAATGCTTTAACATTACATTCACTTTAAAGATATTTAAATATATTGTAAAGAATGAATTTTGAAAAATTGGTTTGCAAATACTTCGAGATAAAGAGGATTATGAATGAATTGTTTATCATGGTACAGTAGAGAAACGTTTTTTTCTTGAATATTTTCCCCGGGCTATCGATTTTCGATAGACTTTTTGCATTTTACCTACGTCTTTCCGACCGGTTATCCGACTCGGATATTCGGATTGCGAATCACCGAAAAAAAGTAATTCTCGGATTGATCCGAAATCCGACTATCCGTTTAGCCTCCCAATCCGAATGACTTGGATTATCCTATGTTGCTATTTTGAATCTATCCGCTTGAGTCGGATATCCGTCCGCGACCTTTGATTTTTGAGTTATCCGAAATCCGAGTATCCAATTTTTTTTGATTCGGATCCAATGTATGCAGGGCAGGCGAGAGGCGGGAGAGTGCCAGACGCGCGAGGGCCAGGCGGCGACCGGCTGGTAGCGGGGACGGCGGGGACGAGATGCCCAGAAACCACGAATAAGGCGGATTCATGCCGCCAAAGTTTTCATAGAGCATTCTTCTTGTTAGTTAAAATTTTTCAGCAGTCAAGTTTATTTCGTGTGGCTTGATTAGAATGTTACAGCCAGTTCCACCTTGTTTTTGGCATTTTTTGATCTACCAAATGGTCCTTAGGTAAAACCGAAAATGCAGAACTGTTACCCTATCCAGCCTCCACAACATTCCTAAGAACTTTTTTCAGGACCTCTCCTCCCGCGGGGGGTCGTCCCTTGTGAGACACTAATAGAGAAGTACGCTTTTGGGAGATTGGATTCGCGAAGAAGTCAGGAAGGGAGCTTGTACTGATTGACGTCGCTGTTCCTCGCAGTGACATTAAATGGTCCAAACCATTTCTTTTAGCCTCTCGCAAATGGCTTCGCTTCGGAAGTCGCTTCTGCCGCGGCGGCGGAAACACCCTGCGGGGTCACTCCGTCGCAGCCCTCGCTCGTCACCTCGCCACTCTCAGTCGCTGCGCGGCTTCCCGCATTCTCCATCATTGCTGCAGTACTCGCCGCGGCGCTACTCCGCAAAGCCTTAACGCTTGCGTCTCCTTCTCCCACCCTGTCGCGCTGTCTTTCCCCTCGCTCGGCACAAACGCGCAAAGGAACAGAGCTCCAAATGGAAAATGTGTTTTGTCGCAGCCTGTGTCTACTTTCAGCGAAGAGCCGCCAAAAACTTACCATTAATATCGACCGAAAATATATATCCCTGACACAAAGCGCTGCATCGCCATAACTTGCTTCAAAGTAGTCCGATTTCAATTTTGAAGTAATTTCTGAATTGCTTTCATTGAGTCCTATACGATAGTATTAGTAAATAATAGATTGAACTCAAGAAGTTTATAGAAAAATGCATATTTGAACCAGAAAATCCCTCTCTATGAACTGGTCAGATGATCTTACTAGCAGAAGCCTTTCATTTTCTGATCTGTGTTCGGCATGAATTTTAGAAAGAAATACACCTTTCTCAACTGAGAAGCAATGACTCTCTACATTTGCCTCATTGAAAGTAACACGAAAAGTACCTCAAAATTTCATCTCGTCAATTTTAAAGCGAGATATAGCGATGTGGCGCTTTGTCTGAGAAATATTGCCGTGACTCTTTCGCTACTGCCCCACGACTCCTTCGCGACCCCGGACCATCCCGCAACTCCCAAGCGACCCTGGACTCTTCCGCGGCTTTGCCACGACTTCCCCGTGGATCACGCACGCCGGAGGAGTTGCTGCAAAGTCGCGGCAATATTTCTCAGTGTTGTATGAGCAAGAAACGTCGCAAAAAGCTTTTTCTGCAAAAAAAAACTTGCGCGCTCCTGTATGTTTTCACGGGAATCAGTGCTCAAAAAAGCTCACGCAGGGAATTTTCGCAATGCAATGCATAAACCTTCGCAGTCTGACACGGCTTTGAAGGAAGAGAATCTGCGGAGAAAGTTATGTCAAACTTTTCCATGGTTTGGTGAACTTTTCGGGGTAGATTGATGTCCTGATCAGTTCTTGAGCTCATCCCAGAAAGCTGTCTTTCCAGAAAGTTATTATGAATGAACAGTTGAAGCAATAGGCACAAATGAGCAGTAGAACAGTACTCAGAACTGATTGTTCTCTTGTTTGCCCATTGACACGAAGCGAGGTCAATGACCACCTCTGCAAACGTGGACAGTGGGTGTGACAGCCGGGTGTCAATTGTTAACGACGAGTGACGATGACTAATTTCCGTTCAGTCTCACATACACACACACACACACACACACACACACACACACACACACACACACACACACACACACACACACACACACACACACACACACACACACACACACACACACACACACACACACACACACACACACACACACACACACTTAGCATAATATAGCTAGTAGAGAGAGAAGAAACTTTCGGATGAGTGGGCTCGAGTGTGTCCTGAAAGTTTGGTGTCACATCTACCCAGTAAGAGAGTGTAAATTTTTATTTGCGGGTGATGGTGAGCTGCTAGCGGCGGTTTGGTTGTTCAATCATCACAAGTTAATCATCATTAGTCACATGTAAGAGTTTTAATTAGGTAGAGACTCACACATGTGTTAGGTGTTCACTCAATCGTTGTTTCTACTTTGATAAGGATGGTTGGTAGCCATTTCAGATGCCTTTCTATTTTCTGCTGTTCGTTTTCAATATTATGACAATCGTATCAGAGACCGGCCAACTGTCGCTGGATATCTTGGTGATCTGTAGATGTGTTAACCTCAACGTGGTCACAGTAGCGCGTTGCATCCAACTTGTGCTATGGTATTTCACATCGGTCTTGGTTTTTTTAATTGGCCTAAATCGGTTGGCGATGTTTCTAGAAGGTCCACTACACACTGTATTCACCAAAAGGTATGCTTCGTGACTTAAAAATTGATTGTAAATAGTTACTCGGAAAAAAATGTCCTTAGAGCAATGGTCCTATAACTGAGCGGTCGTTTACATCTACGCCGCCAAGCTGCGCGACGAAATGAAGTTCTATGAAGTTGATAATAAAGTTTGGTTAGACCAATATTACAGACTTGCATTTCGTTGCGCCATTTGGCGAGGAAGTATGTACGACACCTTACGTAGTTTGAAACTCCGGCTCATTGTCAGTACAACGTCAGCTCAGGCAAACCATCGCTCCGAGCGGGACCGGAGAGCGACCCGAGTGACATTGTCTCTCCGCTCGGAGCGACCCGAGTGAAGCTGTCTCTCCGCTCCGAGCGACCCGTGTGACGCTGTCTCTCCGCTCCGAGCGAAAATTAGCCATCTACTCAGGCCACAGCAGCCGCTCTCCGGGCGACTGCAGTACCGCTCGGAGCGATCTTCTGTCCCAGTTGGCACTGCGGTGGCTCTCCGGGCGAACGAGCCTAGCTTCACCGATGGCTTCTCTTCGCTTATTTACTCGTTTCTGCTTCTCTATTTCGCTCTCTTTCTGTTTCCCTCTTCTCCCAGTCCTTTTCTTCCTCTCCTGTTTTCTGATTTCCCCACCTCTTCCTTTAGTCTCGAGAATCGAATTCTTTTCTATCTAACGCTTTCACTTGGTCCAATGCCTGTTTGTTTGTGAAATATATGCTACAAATCCAGTGGTAATCCTCAGTACTGTGTATCTTGGAGTGCTTCTGTTTAGTTCGAGGTAAACCACCACACCTGCTATAATTGACAGAATATGAGCCACCTTAGAACCAAATGATAGCGTTTGCGAAAATTTTCGACGGAGCGTAATTAATGATTTTTAGCTGATCTTGTAATTTTGCAGCTTTGGTGTTCCATGTCCCTTATTTGAGAGGTTTAGGGCTTGAAGCTCCAAAGTTATGTATAATCGCTAAGTCCTCAATCAATTGTTTTTCAATTATTGATCGTTATTTTGAAAATCGATGAAAAAGGCGAGAATCGAAATTTCCAAAAAAAAAGATAGATGATTATCGAAAAATACAACCGATTAAGGACTTAGCATTTATAGATAACTTTGAAGCTTCGAGGCCTAAACTTCTCAGATAAGTCAGAAAGGCCGAAGCTGCAAAATTACAAAATCAGCTGAAAATCCCTAATTACGCTCTGTCGAAAATTTTCGCAAACGCTATCATCTAGATCTAAGGTGGCTCAGATATTCTGTTAACAATGGCAGATTTGGTGGTTCACCTCAAAGCAAGTAGATGCTTTCAATGCTACACAGTACTGAAGATGGGGCGAAACTAGTTCAGGGGTGCACATAGAATTCAAATGAGGAATGAATGATACCATTTACAGAAATCAATCTAGTTCCATGGAATTTCTAGGAAATAACGAGTGACAACGGTATCACATATCTGATAATCAAATAAATTTTCATTTTCATAGCTGAATCTTTCAATTTATATGGGTAATTCTTGAGTGCCCCCCCACAACTAGTTTAGCACCATGAAGATTGAAACTGAAAACAGTATATATTTCGCATATAAGGCTTTGGCACAAAAGAAAGGTAAAGTTAGATAGAAATAGTGCACGAGTAGACAGGAATTTCACGCATGCAACGTGCCCGAGGACGCCAAGGGTCGATGGTATCGATAATACTAGTGACAGCCGCTATTGCCGGTGAGGGCTGCCCAGCAGTAGCGGCTGTCTCTTTAATCCTATCAATCTTAAACTCGTAACCTATCTCTACGAATAGAATTGTTTTCTTGTTCTTGGAAGACAGCGGAATTATGCTAGTCCAAGGGTGATAACAACCCGCTTTCCACAGCGAATTCTTTCCTCCATAGGTTGATGAAGTGCGAATATTTGATCGCTGCAGCTAAATACTAGGACAAAATCCTGCCTGTTCCTCGTGACTGGTATGCTCCCGATGGCGTTAAAGTCTGAATTGGATTATCCTCGTGAAGACTTCACCAACGATTGTTAATAGACTGATTCCGCGATAGTTTTTACAGTCTCTGGCATCACCCTTTTAGTGAATAGCACGACGACAGCCTTCTTCCGGCTACACCAGACGTTCTCTGACTGCCATTCGAGGGTGATCAGCCGGTGTAACCGTCGTTGTAACACTTCACCACCTGTCTTAAGTGCTTTAGCAGTAACGTTGTCTACACCAGGCGCCTTTCCGTTGTTCAGAAGCTGATTCGCTGCTCTCACTGCGTCCAGAGTAGGTTCAGAGTCAAGCATCGCCTCCTGTGGCACTTCAATTGGAAGCGGTTAATCAAGCTAGCCTCGTGGTGCATCCTGACTGTAAAGCACGCTGAAGAACTGATTCCATCGTAGTAGGCGCTGACATACAGAACGCACAGAGGACACGTCCGTATTCCTGATGCAATCGCTAGCCAGATTGGCCTTCTTTCTGGGACGGTTAAGTGTACCGTACAATATGCTATAGTTATTTCTTCCCGTCGCCTCCTCTATTTCTTCGGCTATCTTCGTCCAGTACGACTCTCGCCCTCTTTCAACTTTCGACGGAGCTCTTGACACAGTTGCCGATAAAGTCCGAAGTCAGTTAGCTTCACTCGCTTGTGCTCATCCACGAGACGAAGAGACTCGTCCAAAATCCATTACTGTGTACGCCGGAGAATAACAGGGTAGAGAGGGTAGGAAGATGCATTGTCCGTAGACGAGCATGAGGAGCAAACAGTTGATGTTGTTCTGCTCATTGCAGAACGACATCAACTATTTGCTCCTCATGCTCGTCTACGGACAATGCATCTTCCAGCACTGCGAAACGATTTGACAGCGCAAATTGAAACATTTCTCTTCTTGCAGGTGTCGACGAGTGGGACCAGTCCAGTTTCTTTTCAGAAGCGCCACAGGGTCGCCGTGAACGCAGCTTCATTACAGCGCGCAGGAGATAGTGGTCCGACCCACAGTCAGGTCCTCTCATGGCTGGAACATCTTTGAGCGAAGACCTGAGAGGAAAGTTAACCAGCACGTAATCCAAGGTGGCTATATCATGTCCAGTAGAACTCCTACATGGTAACTGATGTTTCCTGGGATGTTGAAATAGACTGTTTCCAATCGTAAGCCCGTTGAACGCCGCAAACGAAAGCAGAAGTAAACCATTATCGATCATTTCACCGACGCTGTACCTTTCCAGCACTCCTTCCCATCCTGTTCTAGCACTTCCGACTCTTGCATTGAAATCGTTCGCTACAATGGTAACATCGGTTTCCGGGATCGTACCCACAAAGTCTTAGAGTTGTGCGTAGAATGCGTCTTTGTCGATGTCAGAACTTGGCTCCGTGGGACAGACACGACATGAGTTTTTATCGTTCTGCTCAACACGAGAGCAGCATTCCGGCCGGAAATTAGCTCAAACGTAATCACTTTTCCAGCTGCGTCACTGCTTAGCATGAATCCAACGCCTTGATGATGTCACTCATCACCTTAGTGATACAGCTCCATCTTTCCGTTATTTCCTGGAACCTGAATGGGTACCGTTTCACAACCGCTCATTCTCAACTCGGAAAGCGCAGCAATCGAAATTTTGGACCTCGACAGTTTCCTGGCAATTACTTCTTTTTGTCCAACGCAATGTCCCGTCCGCACGTTCCACGCTAGGATCCGCAATTGGCGCATTGGCTTACCCGGATGCGGCAGCTTCATCGTTATTTTCTAAGAGTTTCTTCATGGTTATCACCTAAGTTTTCCAGCCCGTAGGGTGTAATGGGGAGCCGATTCTCCTCCTTTCTCATCCGGGCTTGGGTACGGCAAAGGCCGTGTTAATTCAGGGTCCGTTGCGGCCAAAAAGGAAACGATGGAGCGATATTCAGCAAATGAGAGGTTTTTTCCTGTGAACATGATCCATTGACTTGAAGGGATTAATGTTCACAAGTCGGGATGTGTTAATAATGGTGGCTGTCCACTGAGTTTCACCGAATGATTAATTTGCTCCGATTATCAATGATGCTATGCACCATGAAGAAAATCAGCAGCGGTTGGGAAATCGCTGCGATGGAAAACAGCAGCGATGCAGTCAAAACGTGGCTTAGCTTGAATTTGAAATTTATGAATCGTTCTACAGGCCCAATGCACATTCAAAAGCCTCTAAGATCCTTAATGGAGGTCGAGTGTGTGCCGTACCTCCAGGGGATTGATACACGCCAAGAACTTTATCCTTTATCCTTATTAATCGTTCAACGAGCCAAAACCCTCGTTAGTGGTTACTCGTTGATCGTTAGTGGTTAGATATCTAGACTGGCAATGAGCAGTGCTGAGGCCGGAATGAGCGTTCAAGAGTTAAAAAGAAACAAGGCATGGAAAGCATGTTCTGCTGGAAATTCATAGACTTGATCAACCGAGAACAAGGTTTCTCACCGCTGATTTACACGCGATTCACTGCATCAATAAGAGTTTACTATACAAGAGTGAGCGTTTTTCGGTTTATGTCCCTCTGACTATAACGTAATACGCTTCAAGAATAATAAAAGCTCTAATATTCTCAACACTTAGGAACTTTTAGCAATTTCTAGCAATTAGCCATTTTCCCAATCTTCCCCCTCTTTTGGTCCCGCTCAGTGCCTGCGGCTTCATCCAATCTACCCTGCGTTTTACTGACCGTGGACACAATCATGATATATCAATGCGCTTTGTTGCATGGAGTGGACTAGTACCGTTCTGCTGAAATGCTCAGTTTTGAAATCAGACTGATTGGCAGTTCCCCTGCTATTCCATAAGCAAAGCTTCGAAGATTGATCGAGAGAACAATTGCGATGAACTCTCACAGCCCGTCGAAATTTCAGGAAAGTAATTTTGTGGTGGTCAATCATCTTATTTCTACCATGTGTGATTGCCGGCTTCTTGACAAGTGGAGCCGTTGACGACATAGTGGACGCGATGGTTGAAAACAATCTTCTTTTTATCAACGAAATATCAATCGTGGTGAGTGATCCTACATTATGAGTTGTACGGAAGACATACTTGTGTCTTTCATGATTGATGCCAATTCCACGAAGACCATGAATCCCATCAACATAAAATTTTCTGATTCACGTCGATAACCTCTTGTCATGTTTTGGGACAACGAAGCAGCATGCTTCAGAAGGAGCTTAGGATCTGCTAGCGCAGCAATTGTGTTCCTACCGGGATTAGGTGGTGTTGCCGAAGTGAGAGTGAAATGCTTTCATATGACTTCCAATAACACGTCTTTCTATGTCGAGTTACCTAAAATTTCCTTTTGCCCTATCCGTACAATTGTTCCTGCTACATCCAGTCATGGTGTTAGACAACACACATGTAATTCTTCAAAAATATGAACATGAATGCGGCTTTTTCAAATTTTTCTCGAATGTTCACTACGTAAAATCTACGACACAAATAACAGGAATCGTCCTCAGTTTCAGTACTCTGTCCATCCACTGAAATTCCCCGGTAAAGGCACAGTCATACCTTAGGGACGAATTCTGAGATTTTCAAATAGTTGTGAAGTAGATCCACCCAATATAACACCTACCTAGTGCGAGCTTCTAATTCCTGTTGATAAGCGAGGTATTGGAGAAAGCAACTTTGGGGAACCCACCTCGAGAAGCCACTTTGGCACGGCCCTTCTACGATCTTTCGAGCTAAACAGTGTGGGGATGAGCCGTGATTTTTACTCAGTATCCTCGTTCTTCCCTTCACTATCAGCCTCCCTATCCATGCAGGTCCGCTCGCATACATCGGTTGCGAATGATAGAAGTTACAAGCTTCAAACAACTGGTCCAACATTCTTCCATACCTCAATTTTAGGGGCCATTACTCCGTTTCTAGGAGTTTTTGTACGATTCTAGAAACATCACTAAAATCAGCGTGGGTCCGTTTTCAAGATAAGTAGAAATACAGTAAGACGATTCTGACGTTGGACTGTGCGTTTAGAAGCCTCTGATGGCATTTTTTCGGACTAAGACGAAGTCTATAGGCTGCAGCAATCTTCGCTTGTACAATTGTCACTGTCCTCACAATGCCACAACTTGATCACAATCCACTTTCTGCGGAGTACCTGGAACATCGCGCCTGAATGGTCTTTCGATGCCGGATGAGTTCAAGTTCTCTTTTATATTATCCGTTCCGTAGTTTTGCCCACACCCAGAATGGCCGTTTCCAGGCCGGGTTTGGAAGCATATCTCAAAGTTTGCTGTACGAGGCTGTCCAGCGTTTTTCTTAGTATACGCACAAACCGTCGGAGTCGACTTTTTATTGCTGCTTGAGAAGACGCTGGCAGATGCTCTTATCTCCCTCGTGCCAAGCGTTGATGTAATGTGTCGATTTCTTTGTAAACATCTTCGTTATGGCATACTCGCGACCATAAATCTTCTAGCAGATGTCCAAAATTTTCTTCTCCGTACAATCCAACGTTTATATCTGCGTCTTCGGTGCTGCCCACGTCTCCGATCCTTACACCATGACAAGGCGATAAGCGGATAGGTGGACGCGCAAATCGACTTCTTCGCGATGGGGTTAGGCTACAAACACTTGGTTAAAGAACTGAACGCAGATGTAGCCTTTGCATATAGCTGTCGAATGTTCGCTACATAACTATCACCGTTCTTCAACTAAAACCCCAGATAACAGAAGTCGTGCACAAGTTCGATACGTCGTCTATCTACGCAGACTCCCGTTGAAGGCCTTTCAGAGACCCACATCTGCTTGCATATGCCGGATGATTAGTGGGCTTTGAAACAAGGTTAACAATCATTTGCATTTTCTTTTTGTTTCCAGCTAACTGAATAATGTCGTCGGCAGATCCCAGGTCCGCAATAAAAGAGCCAACTTTTTTTGATTCTCTCGGGTGCTTGGTCGGAGCAGAGGAATCGACAGCTAGTTGGGTAGGGAAGAAAAGAGCAGCGCAAGCATTGGAATCAAGTAAATTACACTCCGAAACAGAGTGTACAGTCGGGGCGGATCGCACTGATACTTTGCTTTCCATATTGTGAGTTGGCGCGAACTCGCAGCACGTGGGTTATAAAACATGACACCGACTTTGCGCCAATGCACAATAAGCATTTTAAAGTATCGATTGGATCCGTGCCGAATGTACATCAGACTCTCAAAAAGCGTGTTCTTCACAGATGTCACAATTTTCAATTGTCATTTTTACTAAAAAACCTTCCATCTCTCAATCACACAACACCTTCCACGCACTCTGACGAACTCTATCAAACGGGGCGTATACCTTCAGCTTTCAGTTTTGTACTTTTCTGTTCTTCAGGTGATCGACGCGGTTTTTGCCTTGCTGCCGGTGATATCCAGCGTATTCTACGTCGCAATAATCTTGAAAATGCGCTCACAATTGAAGTCAACAACTAGAAATGCTTTCGAAATTTCGCCGTCCAAGGCTGAAATATCGATACTGAAACAAGGATTCTTGATCCTTCTCTGTTACTCCGTAAGTGACCTTATACTGACAATTTTTCCTTATAGTTCATCGAGCAAAATGGTGTGAAGTCCTCAGACAGTAGCAGGCCCCGAGCGCAACCGGCTCCGCCTTTCCCCTCCCACTGCAAACGAAACGCAGTGTAGTTGATATACGAACTTGCGGTGCGTTTCTATTGTGATTGCAACGAGCAGTGCGTTCAGATTGCTCCCCGGGCCACTTGCGTTGACTGACGCGCGAGTTGCGAAACCCAGACACTACGCCCAGTCATCAAACTCCACGCTTTGGACATTTGGACGTCGACACATCTACACCATTTCCTTTTGGATGGCTCTGTGTTGTATCATTTTCATGGTCTATCTAATGAGTTTTCTTTTTTAGCCTTACCGATGTATAATTCCTGCGGTGAAAAGATTAGTGTGTGGCTATATGTAGTTTTGATTCGATGGAATAAAAGATGGTTTCTGGAAACACCCCATCTTGCAGAATCTCAGTTCTGACAATAGTTTGAGACTGAAGAATACGGCATTAAAGCAGTAGAGAGGAGAGAGCTGATAATTTTCTTTTGGGTTATGTTTTTTCTCAGGTCGTCGAGGGCAACGAACGCAGTTGAAACGACCAAAGAGCGTTGCAATGCTTGCGTTCGGAAGCTAAAATCGGGCTGGGAAACCCCGAAAAGTCCGGCCATTTACCCGAAAGCTGCCGCGCTCCAACTGAAAACTCCGGCGCACCAACCGGAATTGACGGGTCACAGTTCACCCCCGAAATATCCGGCGCTTCAATCTGCCTATACTCGGGCGCTTCTAACCCATTTTTCGCACAAGACCCCCCCCCGCGCCCTGCAGCCATCATCGGACCCCACGGGCCCAGCCATGGCTAACATATTGAAAAATAAGCAAATTTTCCGGGCTACTAATTTATTGAAGAAACTAATTCGACAATTTGAACAACTTCTACGGTGGTAGAGAACCTACTGAGGTATGAATAAGAGGATACAAAGTCAACGGGATGCTAAAAAAAAACAAAATCAACAACTATCAAACAAAAACTTCTTCTAGGAATGAGTGTAATACTGAGTATTACGAGAGCAATACAAAAATATCAATTTCTTAGAGAAAAAGCCAAATCAACAAGATATGGCAAAAAGTGAGGCGGAATTGAGTAACCGTTCATAAAAAAAATCACAACAACATAACCGGAAAAAGACATGAGAATTTCGAAATAATAAAAAACGAGATTTAAAAAAATTCAAAGCACTCAGAGTACCACGTGTCCAATTCATTCGTTTCCCAACTTCGATTTTGAAGAATTAAAAAAAAATTCAAGGCATTTTTAAACGTCCAGAACGATCACTCTCCAGAAATTCTTTTTTTTCAGTTTCGCGAATTCTGTCACGAAATTGTATCAAAATTTTCAGGAAAACAATTATTCAAAATTGAAATTGGGAACAAGAACAAAAAACCCCTATCCAGATCACTTTCCATCAGACATCTAGGGCGCGGCGCTTCTAAAAAATCACAGCCATTAAAAACCATTCCGAAAAAAGTGATAAAGGGGAAATGGTTTTGCATGTTATTCACTTACCGATGACGGGACGAGCTGCTCGTTGTTTTTGATGATGCTCCTCACGTCGGTCCTAAAAGTTATATGTCAGGAGTTATATGACAAGCAGTAAGAAGTAAAGTAGTTAATCTGGAATTGTGAGTAACAAACTTGTTAATCACTTCCCCTGTCCCTCCTCATCGAAAAGTACAGCCTACGACGTGTTTTAGCGATTTGATCTACCAACTGATAATATCACATGATATGATAAGCAGTAAGAAGTAAAGTAGTTAACGTAGTAAAGTAGTTCCCTGCTTCGCAGATGCGCAACCCTGCCCAACCCTGGGTGGGTTCCAAGAATATTCCCATTGCAATGTTTGTGAGGGAAATGTAGCCTGGCAGCATGCCGGGTGGGATAGGACGGCCGACGATGACGGGGCTCTAGCGCTGGTGGGCTGGATAAGAGTTGGCTTCAACCTCAAAACACACTTTATGCCGTAGAGGACGCATACTAGAGAGAGATATCCTAACCCAGATTGCCAGTGACAACATTCGATGATGATTTCGGCCCCCGTATGGCAAAGACCGCCACAAAAGCTCCGAAGTTCAGGCACAGCCAACACGTAAACTTACAAAATTAGAATAAGGATTGAATGCGATGAGGTGCGGCGAAGTGCACTTCTGTAGTATTGATCATGCGGCGCGGCACGATCGATATTGCAGGATTGTACTTCACCACGCCGCTCGGCGGCGAAAGTATAAACGACCTCTTAGAGGCATAACTCGGCCGTTTCCCACCCGGATGACGCTAATATGCAAACTATTCCCTATTTTTTGGCTTGATTAGAGTTTGATTATCTACCTGGCCACCGGTACTAGGTCTAGAATGTTTTCCGAGAGCACAACTTGTACACTTCGTAATTTTAACCCGTAGTTTGTGAGCTAGATTGAACATCAACGACGCCTGTGAAAGTTAGTTCGAGGCGGATAATCGCTTGGAATTTCATGTGCATTACTTTCTCCGTACACAGGGATGGTTGTAAATGGGGTTTTACTGCGTAATGACCGCAAACTGCAAGATTATCATACGGATCCTTCTTCAAAGTCTCGCGCTGGAATGCAGTGCTTTAAAAGGCGTATTCTAACCAATTTTTGGGTGATAAAGTGAGTTGTTTCGCATGCGAGCGTGTGCGGAGCGAGAGAAAAGACAACGTTTGAGGGAGAAACAGCCTTTGCGCGGCACGCACGCAATGGGGCAAAGCGAATTTTGCGCCGATATGCTAAGCGTATCAGGCGTGCAAACCTTGCCTGCCGCACGCCACTGGATTTGCGTGGTGAATGAAAACAGGTACTCAACCAAACCCGAAAGTTACGTTTTGAATTACACTACTTCGCTAGATACAATGCTGGGAAGGAATTGAGTGCACATGAAATTCGTAGTGGTTATCTGCTTCAATTTACGTTTACAGGTGCCGTTCAGGTTCAAAATAGCTCATAACTACAAGCTGAAGTTTCGAAGTGTGAAAATTGTACACTCAGAAAACTTACCAGACCCAATACAGTCGACCCAGTCGATAATCATACCCTAATTTGCTCAAAAAGAAATAAGGAATTACTTAGACAGGCATTATACAGGAAGGAAGTATCCTAATTGTTTCGTCTAGCCATGAAAACACTTCAATATGCGTTTCCCTTCGCATATGCAGGATTTGGGCAGGTTAGCCGCCGCCGAGTCGCGACAGTTTAGTTTTTTTTTTCGGAGTTTAAGCGGCGGCCGTGCCATCGAATATTAACGCGGTGATACAAGCCACCATACTGACGGCACTGTGGCATGCCCTTGAAACAGTGAAACTCCTGAGGCGATTACGTGGAAAATATTCGAACCGGCAAGGAGAAAATGTCCACAAGAGGACGGGAAAAACGCACAATTTTTGAAAACTGCAGGGAGGGGGTCGTAAAAATTTATATCAGCAATGAGAAACACTCCCCGATAATCGTCGAAACGTTAACCTTAATTGCAAAAAAATGTAGTGCACACACACTTGGATTGTGTCGAACTTGGCACGAGAAAAATATCCCGTACGCCTCGAACTCTGTCCATTTCCTTAAACAAGAGCTCTGAAAAGAAGAAAAGTTTACCAGTTTGATCCCAAACATTGCTGCTTACGTTACAAAATTGTGTAACTCATTATAAATTTAGTCAATTTTCGTCGTTTTAAATTTAGTCGTTCTCCTCCCCTTTCCGAAATCAGGAAATTAATTGCGGTGCAAAAATGGGCGTGACCAAGTGCAACCAGAGTTGAGCAGGTCGTTACACCATTTTTCGACGGAACTACGACCGCCCCTCGTTGACCAAAAATGTTAAAAAATTTCAGTTTTTCTACGAGCCTCCCCCCCGCGAGATGAAAAATTGATTTAGCCTTTTTTGAGTGACAAATCCGAAAAATTTTCGAACATTTGTTAGTAAAGGGCACCTATTTCTACTTCATTCTAGCTTATCAAGTGGTTTAGAGAAAATTTCATCTTTTCTCCAGAAAAATTACGAGACCCCCCAAAAATTTTCACTTTTTCTTTAATTTCCCGAAATTTCCCGAAAAATAAATCCGAAAATTTTACGACCCCCGTTGCGCCGAGTCGCAGACCTGCTCAACCCTGAGTGCAATGGACACGTGACCTCTCCTCGCTTCGATAGCCTCAGATTTTTTTCAACGAAAGACAAATCAGCTGTGAGGAAATGCAAATTCAGTGCGAAAAAATTGCAAATTTGAAAATTGCAAATTGCTAATTTGGGTGCTATCGCAGCAGGAGTGGACCACTAGCCCAATAAATTTAGGAACGCCCACTTTTCTGTGCCGCCACGTAATTTGAACACAAATCCCTGAAAGCAGCAGCAAAAAACGCTTTTTTTCCGGAGTCTAAAGGGCTTTTAAGGAATTTCGAGCATGATCTATTCGTGTACTGTGCTTCTCTGGGCCAAATTCCGGTCCGCGATTGCGTTTCGACACGCGTTGCGGCCGCACACGCTCGATTCAGTCGAGTTCCCAGGGCCAAAGCTGACTGGATGTGGCTTTTTTATGCAGTTTACTCCAATTTTGTTAACTTTCCAGTTTCCAAAACCCACCTAGAGTCCACAGATTGGCGGCTGCGGCGCTGGAATCTCTCCCGACTCGAATGCGCGCGGTCACAAAGCGTGTCGAGACTCAATCGCGGACCGGAATTCGGCCCAGAGAAGCACAGTACAGTCATTTGTAGCCTCACTTTTCCTTCTCGCTAACATTTATTTCTGCATGCGGCCCTCGGAGAACATCTCCTTGCCGGCTCGGAAGTTTTAGCACTTAGCCTTTCCTAACCCACCGCAACACAATACCTCCCTCACAGCACAAGTTCAGGGGAGAGGCGAGTGAAACAGATGGAAAAAGATAAGAAAAGAAATGTTGGTAAAATTCTTATTGGAAATCAGCCTACCTGGTGGCCTGTTCCTTGTTGAACGACGATTTTCGGCTTCACGTCCAGAAATCCCAGATCTTGCTCATTTCGACCTCTGTGAATCCGCGTTCGACTCCTCATAATCATCATCAAACCCTGAAAACTTTTCAAGTCATGTGCGATAAAGAAAACAGAATTGTAGCTCACCTTGGCTACATTCACGCGTCGAGCAGGCAAACTCTTCACGGCGCGATCTGCGCGTCTCCAAATCCGGATCCCGCGTATTGTCAACGTCATAGCAACTGAAATTTTTCTAGAGTGCAAAAAATGAGAGAAGGCGTCAAAATCTCAGAAAATCGCAGCTTTCAATGGGTGTCGAATATGCATTCAACTCGAGTGACAACACCCATCGAAAGGCATTATTGCAGGGGCACGTGCTCCAAACAGCAGCACGTGCTGCGAAATTCCGTGGCAGTAATTGAAATAGCGATGCTTCTGACATCTGAGTCCCCCTCAGAGTGCGCCGTATGCTTTTCTTTTTTTGCAAATCGTTTCATCATCGAATTGAATGTGCACTTTTCGAGTTGAATGCATATTCGACATGCATTGAATGCGGCGATTGCCTGAGATCATACATGGGGGCTGTTCTGACAAGGGAAGTGTTTAGAGTGGTAAACGCACCTGCCAAAATATACGGTAGTTTGGCCGAAATCTCAGATTTTACTCAAAATTTGTATAGGGGGGTTATTCGGAGTGAAGAATACGAATTTAACGTCCTTTTGTCGATTTTTAAAATACTAAGGTGGGTTCCCCCCCTAAATGACATGTTACCTACCGTAACCTACAGTGAACCTTGAAATTTCGACAAAAGGACTCCAGATTCGTGTTCACTACCCTAGACCCCAAACAATCAATCTACTAGGGTCAAGTATACCGTTGATCCTTTTAACAGACAAGCCACGACACCTCCTTTAGAGCCTCAATGTTGCAAAAAAAGTCGGATATTTGAGAGGAATCAATGCATCCCTCAACTTTCGCTTAATCTGTCTAAGCGCAAAAAAAAGGGAAGAAGAAAAGAACACATTAACAGAGAAGTAGGAAAAATCTAATTGATAAATCAACCTACCCGGTGGTCTGATCCGCCCTGAACGACGAACATCGGCTTCGCGCCCTGAGATGGCAGATTTTGCTCGCTTTGACCTGCAGACGTCCGCGTTTGACACCACTAAATTGTCGTCAGGTCCTGAAATCTCTTCAAGCAAGAGCAAGGATTACGAAGAATTTCAAGGGAAATGCTCGTCAGCTTCGGTGTATAATGTGCATTAGAAAGCAAAGACACTGCAAAATACACCGAAGCTGACGCGAAAGTCTTAAGAAAATCATGGCAAATTAAGCAAGGATTTCGGAAACCGGCGCGTCAGCATCGGTGTATTGTGCAGTTTGTCTTTGAATTTCAATGCACATTACACACAGAAGCTGGCGCGCAAGTGGTAAGAAGGTGATTGCAAAGGAAGCAAGGCATTTCGAAAACTGGCGCGTCAGCTTCGGTGTACTGTCCCGTCCAGATATTGTTTCAATGCACATTAAACACCAAAGCTGACGCGCAGAAATGAATACCGATACGATACGGCTCTCAACCATCAGGCCGCGCCGCGCCCTGATGGCACTCTGCTCAGCCCCTAAGGAATTGCGCGTCAGCTTCGGTTTACATGTGCACTAATTCGCAAGGCCAGCTGCACATTATGCACCGAAGCTGACATGCTAGTCAGGAGAAATCATAACAGCCTCTGAGAAAGTTGAAAAATTATGAATCATGACATTATTCAGGGCACTAAAACGTCGTTGAGAGCATGCCTTGGCTAGAGATGCAGAGACCTATAGAGATTCTGCTTCTCTAGCCCTATGACATGCTCTCGACAACAGCGTTTGTTTTTCTAATCGTCGGGGTTAACGCCGAAACTCGTGATAGTCCACCGAAACAAACGGGATCCGCCGATTCTATCGCGAGTTCCGTCCATCGACCCGATCCCGTGACAAGAAAGTGTTTCGCCTCCGCTCGAAACGCTGGAAAGCCTGAGTTTGTTAAATTTTTCCGTTTTTAATTTTGAACGATTCGAAAATCGAAAATTTTGCTCTGCAATGATATTCGAAATTCATGTGCTTTGGAAACAGCGGTTTCGAATAGTATAGGAAATTTAGCTAGATCAAGCATAGGGTTTCCAACATGATTCGAAATTCGAATATTGCGGAAGCAGACTTTCGGATAGCATTCGAAATTCAAATACTTTAGCGTCAACAAATTCAAATTACTTTAATTTTCGATTGATCACAACACTCAATCATCATTTTATCAGAGTTCTGATCGACTTCTGAAAGCATACTGCAAACTCTTTTGACTCAAACCCCGAATCGTTAACCAGTCTCACCTTCACGTTTCATGCACACTTTGGGACTTTTTTTAAATCAGGCTGGAGTTCAAAACCTTGTTGTATTCCGAACTCAAGTACATATGTATGACTGTCTATCGGCTCTTCCCCGTGCAGGTTCCCTAGCTCAGACAGCCGTGGGGTAGTACGTCAGCGAAATAGGGGTCGAACCCACGTACAAAAAGATTACCAGCTCCCTTGTTGTAGATACTGCCAATAGCAGGAGCTGCTGCCAATTAGCAGCATATCCTGTTGATTGACCCCTTTGTTTATCCCGGATGCGCGAGTTCGCCACTCGTGACAAGGATCATACCCAACGCCGCTGGGGGAAGGGGGGTATAGTCTAAATTCTTTATCCTTTCGCAAGACAGGCTGTCGGTGACGATGGGTTGAACATCAGCATGCGTTGGCAGCATATACTACTGACAACAGCAGTTGCTGCTCACTACAAGTGGTTGTATCCGATGTTTGTCCTGGGGTGCGACCCCTATTGTGCCGACGTTTTACGCCACAATTTTCTGAGAGAACGTGTGTAGACCATAGGTTCGTTGGGTGGAGACATGTACTCTAACGAGGTTCGGTCCGAGAATCTGAAAAGGGAACCTGACCCTCGGAACAAAATCTCGAAATTCGGGCAGGGCGTTTACGTTTTAGTCTTTCAGCAACCTTAGCAACATTCGGAGCTTCAAACTGTAGGCTCTATGTCACTACGAAGCTATTATATAAATCGAATCTCATCGCTGTATTACATCTTGATGCCACTTCCTCGTATTGTTTAAGTTCGATAACGGGAGCGCGGCTAATGTCCAACGGCTTTTTGCAAGGATTCAATCAACACCCAGAAAAACCCGAGAGAATCTCGATCATTAGCGGGTTTGTTCGATTCTTAATACAGTAAAGACAACGGGAAAAGGCGGTGGTGCAGTTGCATGCTTATACTGTAGCCATGACTGTCTCGGTTCCGGGAATCAATTATGAACAGCTGATAATTTTTTCTGCTATGGTTTTTTCTGCTTCTCGATTTTTCGTGTTATTCTTGCGTGTATCTGTAGCAAATAAATTAAGTGAATTGGTATAGTGAACTTTCGGGGAGACGTTTTCACGTTCACGGTGTTTTTATCTAAAATTGAGTGAAAAATTAGTCTTGCCGACCACTAGGGTTCTTCACACCTCTGCGTACGGCACGCCATAATCGGCAGCAAACTTTAAATTTCCATCGCAATTCCATAGAAAAAAGCACCGGTTACAATCAAAATGGTAAGTTTTCTCCCAACACACTCAATATACCCAGTTAATACTTTAGATACATGCAAGATATACATGAAAATTTGAGGAAACAAAAAGCATTACACAGAAAAAAATTATCAGCTGTCCATTATCGTTTCTTAGAACTGAACCAGCCATGGCTACAGTGTAAGTATGCAACGGCACTACGGTCTTTTTCCGTTGTCGTAGGCTGTATCTAATATTTAGACAATATTGAAAAGCTAAAGCATTTAAACGACTTCTCGGATTTCTCAAGGGAAGTTCTCGAATTTATTTGATTATTTTTTAAAAAATGTGGAAAAAAAGAATGGTTTGGATCCAGTCATTCGGGAGTTCTCTAAAACTGTATTCAAATCTAGTATTTGACTCTGAACAATTAGGAAGCCCTTATGTGGAAGAAACCATTGATTCGGGAACTTCTAAGAGGGTTTATTGGATTCATTTGCACATTTTAAGCTTTCTAAATATAGTTTATTCGGCTTACTCACTCATTCGCTCGAATTGTATTCGAGAATTTTTTTCGCCCGAAATCACTCATTCTTTCGCTCGATTCGTTCCTATTAGGGGCTGGTACTTCGGAGTGGAAGGTTGCTGTGGATACCTAATAATCCGGGAAAATATACTGAATAGTTGAGGAGAGTCAGGTTAAGTCAGAAAATCAAGGGGTGAAATGTTGAGGGGAAATGTGACGGAATCAAATTTCAGAGTAGAGGAAAGTCTATTAGCTTAGATATTACAATATCAGGACTAGCTAAGAGAAGGAACAATTAAGGTTCAAATCAATTTGAGGAAATTCGGTAGGGTGGGTTAATGGCCGGGATCATACTTCCAGCGAAGAGCGACGCGGGGCAATGTTTGCCATCTGTATCGACCGAAAATCAATATGCCTGCTGTGCAATGTCGCCGTCGTTGGTCGCGGCAAGTATGATCCCGGCCTTACCTTATCAGCCGACAGGTGCGCTAAGGGCGCTGCATGAATCAATTTCGTCGGTAGCACCCGAAGCGCAGCGTATGTGGCGTGCAGGGCAACATATGTGGCCCGAAAATTTTAAAATTTGTCACCCTGAGCGCAACATGGACGCGGCTCCGGGTGCATTCGGGGTGGGCTCAGGACCTGCTATCGTCTGGGTCAGTGAAAGGTATATGTGACTATAGATGGGTCCTCATTCTCGAAGAGTTATACGCTCGACACCATACGACCGCTAAGTTCTGGGCGTTATTTTCGATTCCGCTCACCTCCAGGTTCAATGCGTGTTCGCACATTTCTATCACGCATTGAATCTGAAGTTTTTGGCATTCTACGCGATGTCGCTGGAGCCCCACTCATTTTACCCAATGATCTATGCACTGCTCCCGAATTCCTATGCCAATTTACTTTTGACTTGAACCCCTCATGTTTTTAACGGCATCTTACGCTCTACTTCGGAAACTTGATTAGCGTCCGACGTATCAATCCCGGACCCGTCCCACTTTTGTGGACTTCGGCGACTACCTCAAATCTCCATCCACTACCTTGGTGCCTTGGGATGTGTCAAGTTCGTTCCCGGTACAAACTGAACCACTCACGGCTCAAAGGGGACCTCTGGACTGGAGCTGTTTCCATTTGGACAACCTTGCAAAAACGTACAACAGTCAATTTCGACTCTCCTGTAGAAAATGTGAGGCGGAAGCAGCACGATCCAACCCCCGTAACCTCTAATCAACAGGTTCTAACTCGTAAAGATATGCTGCACTACTACTACTGTGTACGTTTTTGCAAGTGTGTCCGGCGGGGCCGACATTTTCCCTGTAATCTCTCACTTATTTGATCGAATTGAGATCTCGCGCTTGGCAGGCTTGCTGTACACGGTGGGCGGACTATAATATCAAAGTTTACCCCTGGGGTTGTACTGTGCTTTTAAATGAGTCCGCACTAAGAGTTCTGTTGACCTTTTGCGCCTGAGCGAAGGACGTTGATTGTGTTTACCGGAAAGTCGAACCGGCGAAAAAACGCTGTTATGGCCCCTAGGAAGATTGGTGAAAAACCAAATTCTTTGAATTAGGCTGCTGCGGTGCTTATTTGGAAGAGGGCCACAAAGATGAATGAGTTTCAACCGCGTCTTTGACTTTCAGTCCCCTGTTGATTTGTCTCTTCATCTTGTTCGCTCTCAAGCTAATGAAGAGAGATATGGGCATGAATCAACTCGTTCACAAGCGTATTTGAGACAACATGAGACAGAGAGACATATCTATACCAGATTGAAAATACTCCGATTCGCGCAGTGATTATGGTGAGGGATCTAGGGTTCCTGTATACAAATGACCAAGATTTCTCACCACATTACGATGACATATGTAAGAAAGCAAAGGTGAGCACATTTCGTTCACTGAGAGCGCAATCTACAAAAGACATAAATATTCTGATAACAGCTAATGAAACCTATAAAAGACCAGAGAGTGAATACGGATGTACAGTATTCAATCCAAATAATAAAAGGGTTATCCTCAAAATAGAGAAAATACAGAACAGTTTCACCGGGAAGGTCTTCTTAAAGGCAGTGTTCACGATAATCTTCGATTTTGCTATTAATAGCTGAGTCGATTGTTTGGCCCCCGGGTAGAACAAAAATGACGAAGGAATCGAGAAAAATGCATCAGAAGGTCACGAAATCCTTTACTCTCACCCCACCTCTTTACTCTCACAGGAACTGTTCGTTGTGACAATGAAATCATTTGTGGGCCCGTCCTTCACAATTATTTGCTTTCTGTTGGTCCGTTCTTTTCTTCGGACCCTAACTAGTACTATTTTGCCTGGAACATTCTTCCATTTTCGACTGACCCATATTTTCACCGGTGACAACCACCGTGAACATGTTCATACAACTGGACAACTAGTCCAGGCCAGAGATTAATGTCACTGAAATATGACGTTTTAGTGCGTTTGTCGCCGTTTCTTCGTAATTTCTGTAACACTCGGTGAGCCACACTTTGTTTTGAGTGGAAAACTCGGGAACGAAAATCATCGTGAACACTGCCTTTAAAGGCACAGTACACTCTCAGGTATGAATTTTGAGATTTTCATGTAATTTTGTAGAAGACCTCTCCTGTATAACACGCGCCAAATGCGAGATCTCAATTCCTCAGAATAAGCGAGATATAAGCGACCAGCACAGGCCCGACCCACTTCGCTCACTACCACATGTCCGACCTCCTACCAGATTTTCGAACTCGACAGCGGCTAGATGGATGGATGAATTCTCAACAAGTCTTTGTTCTTCAGTCCATTGCCGGGCTGTCTCCTTATCCTTCTCGTGCATCAACTTCGAATGAAGAGAATTATAGGTTTGAGACAGCTCGTCCACCAATTTTTCACCCACAAAATATAGGCATCTTTAAGGTGCTATAACTCTGCTCATGAGGGATCTTGAACGGTTTCAGAGGCATCACTGTAATCAGCGTGCGACTCTCTCTAAGATCAGCATAGAAACTAAAAAATATTTCTCTGGGTGTTTTATGCCTTCGAGGGCAAAAGGCAATCAGTACTCTCGAATTCCGAATTTCAAGGATAGAAACCTAATTTAAAAGCTATCCAACTTAGAATCCAGATGAAAGGTCTCTGATGCTTGTATGGTGCATAGAACATTGAATGGCAGCTGTGGTAGTGACGTTTCAATCTTGGACACTCTGATTCATTCTGTGACCAGAGAAGGTGAGGTAAAAATATCCTATCGCAAGCCAAAACATAGTACAGAGCAGTCAGTTTCACGGGTCGAGCGGGATCAATCTTTATTAGTCTGGGTAAAACCGTAGATACGTCGTGCACAACGAAGACATTCAAGCATAGGATCTCGAGAAAACTGCTTAGTGCGTAGACTCGATGCGGTTTGCCTATTCTTTTTTCAATGCGGTTTGCCTATTTTTTTCCTTAGGCTTACGTTTTTCATCAAATTCCGTGTTTAGTTACCTCCTGATAACGAACCGTGTTTTATCTACCTTGTCTTACGATTGTCTTAGATATCGTGCAGAAATAAATAAATAAATAATTAAAAAAACGTCAAGCACGCACAGGTCATATCTATGCTGAAAAAAAACGAAAAACATTTTCTAGAAAATTTATTTCTTTCAGATTCCTGTCGCCACAGGACTTGTAATGGATCTTGCTGTATCTGGATTTATCAAAGCTGACATAGTGTTAGCTCTCAATATATACCGTGCATTCTTACATCTGCCTTCAATTGCTTTCCCTACTATTGCTATAATATTTTCAACTATGTTTCAAGAGCGGCTACGATCAATATTCCATTTCGATTCTCTCAGACTTTCCCGGCAGTGTTGTCCAACACAGACGAGCTTCAAGACGACCAAAACTCGGTCATGAAAAGTCAACACTATACCCTTTCGTGGTAACGTATTGTAATGAAATTTCTTCAAAGTCTCCGAACCCAAAATCTAATGTGGAAACATACCTATTGCTGCTGAAGTGCCAAAAAGAAAGCAGACATGCCATGAAACACAGTGCTCTCAGGAAGCAGTGGTGAAGGTGACAGCAACTTGGGCGGAATGAGCTTTTCAGACTAATATAGCGGATCGCCGCAATAGCATACTTCGATCACGGCTCAACGTGCGACAAGATCCCGATGGGTCTACGGCATTGCATCGCACGACGATAGCATAATGAAAGCTGCCGCTCTAATTGAAATCGTATTGAAACCTTGCCAACCTACAGGCTGAGAACGATTGTCCATCACACAGAACTCGCCCTAATTGTACCAGAATAGTGTTAAGCGCCGCCATGTTTCCCAACTACAAATGCGGTGGCACCCCAGCAGCTGATCATGTGCTGTTTTCTTCATTTTGATGATTTGCATAATTTCTCCAATTTTTTTCAACAGTTTTTGGTCTGTAAACTCTAGGTTAGCTGTAATACTATCGTTTGCTGGAATTTTGATTTTAGCACCAGCAGGAGTAGTCGGCAACGAATGGGAACCGGCGGAATTCGGAGATATTTATTTAGTTCGCTGTGTTGCCCAATTAGAACCTGTATTCAGTTTTAGCTACTGACTTTGAACTTCTCGCAAGATGTTCATTGATCGTAAATCTTTTCAGAATTTTCCAGTTGTACAAGAAACACCTGGCACGATGCCGGATTTGGCTGGGTCGCTGTCGCTGACACCCGTCGCAGTGCACTGCACTGCGACGGACAGCCGCGACTGCGACCGATTACCGCACGGTTTCCACGTTTCAGGCATGACATCCCCTTTCGAGCCAGCGAGCGCGACAGGTGCTGCAATCTGTTCTTGCGACAGCATTTTTCCACTGTGTGAGCCTGGTCTCGGCACGATTCGTAACAATTGACCGCACCTGTCACGGTCGCAAACATCTGGTATAACAATGGCCTAAGAAAACTGCTTAAAGGCAGTGTTCATGATAAAAAAAACCCTTCTCTGTTTCCCTGCCTATCTTGAATGCGGTCCCACGCTGATTCCAATTATGTCTCTCGAATCGTTCAAGACCTTCTGGGAACGGAGTTATGGTCCCTCGAAAATTGAGCTACGGAAGCATGGTGGACGAGTTGTCCGAGGCTTGTAACTTCCTTCTTTTGCACCCAATGTATGCGAGCTGACCTGAGTAAAGAGAAAAGTTGAGAATGAAGGAAAGAACAGGGCTTTTGATCGGAAACCATCGCTCATCTCGCGATCTCGAGTGTTCAATTGTTTATGTCGAGGGGCGGAAAGGGGCCGGACTTGCCCGAAGCGGCGGGGTTTGCCCACTTTTCTAAGGCGTTTTGCGGCTCCTGGGTAGCTTTTCGTCCTGTTTCTTCGACGCTGTTCTGCTTCTGAGAGCCACGAGAAGCGTTTGTCATGGAAAACTCGGGGCTGAAAGTTATGGTGAACAGTGACTCTCATGTGGTTTTTTTGGGATGTTTTGTTTTTTTTTCATTTAGATTTTTTTGTATTGTTCGGAACTGCTTTTCTGATGCGTGCTTTTGTTGTTTTATTTCTTCAAAACCGTTTTTCCAGAATATGGGTCATGCCCAATTTTTTTGTCGAGGATTCCGACGCCGATGATTCCCGCTATTCCTGAACTTGAAACTTGAGCGAACGGTTGTGATATAAAAAAACGCTGCACTTAAAGATCAGAAACTGTTAAACAAACATTGACGTGAGGAATATAAAAAAAACTAAGAGAGCTCCGGAAAACTCACATGATCAGCTTATGAGGGCGGGCGTGGAAGCTAGTACGAAACCGATGCGTGGCGTGTCCGCGATTGTCTCACACCGAAATCAACCCCGAACCAAAGAATACGGCTGACGCAGAGTTGTCCTGCCATTCGTTGTATTTCGCCACACTGCGGCCTTTTCTATGCAAGCCGCAAAACACATTAAAGCAAGGAACTACTTCAACTGTATGTGTGGTCTCGCTTTACCCTCTAGACCTTCAGCGTCCTGTTTTTAGATGACCGTTCTTCAATCAATGCCGAGGTTAAAGTCACTGGACTGCACTTTCTTTTGAGGCCCCGTGAGGACTTATTCACCGCTCACCTAAGTTAAAAATGAGACTTCAGAAGTTTAATGGATGTTGCCTCTTACAAATCTGGTTTAGAAGCATAGCGGTTTTCAAAATTATCTTCTGAGTGGTAACCTTTGGAGAATTACCTCTCCCTCCTACCCTGTCTGCGCACTCTGTTTCTGCAGTAGAGTCTACCGAGCTGATGGCACAAATGTAAAGAGCGTTTAAAGGCAGTGACTTACTTGACTTAATCGGTTGGCTTTCGCCTGACGCGGTCATTCCGCATCTTCACCGAGGTGTGCCGTCCTAGTAGTCAGCCGTGTCCATTTTTCACGGTCTTCAGCCACAATTTGAACACATTCCATCCAGCTGTCACTATTCCATTTCCTGCGAAACGAAACATCGCGCCTGAACTGTCTTTCGATGCCGAGTGACTTTAAATCCTCTTTAACCACATCCGTCCAGAACTTTCGCCTACGCCCAGGTGGCCGTTTCCAGACAGGATTCGGAAGCATTTTTAAAGCGTGTTGTACGAGACGATCCGGCGTTCTTCTTAGTATATGCCCGAGCAGTCGAAGTCGACTTTCCATTGCTGCTTGAGATGGCGTTAGGAGATGCTGGCACCTCCCTCGTGTCAAGCGTTGATGTACTGCGTCGATTTCGTTGTAAAGGTCTTCGTTATGGCATACACGCGGCCAGGAATATCCAAGCAAACGCCTAAAGCTTCCTCTCCGTGCAATCCCACCTTTCCTTCTGCGTTTGCGGTGCTGCCCACGTCTCCGATCCGTACATCATGATAGGGCGAATAGCGGATAGGTAGACGCGCAACTTGACTTCCTTCGCGATGGTGGTAGACCACAAACACTTGGTTAGAGAATTGAATGCAGACGTAGCTTTCGCACATCGTTGTCGAATATCCGCTGCATAACTACCATCGTTCTTCAGCAAACAGCCCAAATAACAGAAATCGTCCACCAGTTCGATACGTTGTCCGTCCACACAAACTCCAGTTGAAGGCCTCTGAGAGACCCACATCTGCTTGCATTTGTCGGGACGAAGACGAAGTCCATAGGCTGCGGCATACTTCGAAACGAGGTTCACAATCCTTTGCAGTTTTGCGTTGTTTTCAGCGAATAACACAATGTCGTCGGCGTACTCCAGGTCGACAAGGGAGCGTCCTGATGGTGTTAGGATCACATCCGCAGGAAACTGTTCTGCAACTCTACGCATGATGTCATCAACGGCGAAGTTGAAAAGAAAAGGTCCTGCAACGGCTCCTTGCCTTACTCCTGTTTTCACCTCGAAAGCTGACGTAAATCCGACAGGTGTACGAACTGCTGCTGTTGTTCCTTTGTTCATGTCCTCGATTAACCGAACATACTTTTCCGGGACTCCATCTGCTCGCAGAGCATTGAGCAATCGATCACGATGAGGAGAGTCGAACGCGGCTTCAAAGCCAAAAAAGCAAGCTGTAATGGCTTCGAAAACCGCTGCCACGATTCAATTACTCTTCTCGACGAACACTTGGTCGATGGTCGATCTTCCAGGTCGAAAACCGGCTTGCTCATCTCTGGTCGTTCCTTCACGATGTTTGATAAGTCGCTCGAGAATGATACGTTCTAAAACCTTGTACATGACACGAAGTAGAGAGATTCCTCTGTAGTTCTTAGGATCCGTGACGGATAGCTTCTTGTGAAGAGGTACGATGATCGCATGTCTCCACGAATCGGGTATCCTTTCGCTCATCCATATGGCACGGATGGTGTTGGTCATTTCACGAATCCCAGACGGAGGAAGAGCTTTCAGCATTTCAGCAGTGATGTTGTCATCTCCACCTGCCTTTCCATTCTTCATTTTCCGGACACAATCCAAAACTTCAGACTCAGTCGGCGGTTCCTCACTGACATCGTAATGTGCTCTCTGAACATGCGGGAGCTCAGGTACTGATGGCGCTGGACGATTCAGTAGTGAACTGAAGTAATCCTTCCATATTGGCAGCGTCGCATCACCAACTGCAACTCCATTGGTAGTGTTCAAGACAGGAGAACATCTCTTCATCTTCCCGCTATACTGTCGCAGCAACGTGTAGGCTTTCTTCGGATTCTTCTCCTCCCAAGCCTTCTCGAACTCCTTAGCTCTACACGTCCACTCGCTCTCGGTCACTTTGAAGCTGGCTACGCAACTTCCTCCTCAGACGCTACTGCTCCATGAAGTTTCCTGCAGTTCGGAGAGCACATACTCTGTTGTAGGTAGATGTTGTTTCTTCTGAGACGTAGGCGAACTTCTTCTTAGGCTGTACAACCGGGAGTGCCTCTTTCGAAGCGTCCTGGATGCACTTGACAAAAAGAATTCGCGTCGCAAGTTTCTTCTTAGTCCGTGCTCCGATGTGAATAGAAACGCGTTGTCGGAAATTCCTTCTGCACTCTTCATCTCTGAGACTTGTCATGTCAATCCTCTGGAGAGGCTGAGCCCCTCGCTTCCTCTTATGAATCCTCGCAGTGAAGTTCAACAGAACAGGACGGTGATCCGAATCGAATGCGACATCCCACACAGCTCTAGATCTTCGAATGTCCGATACTGGAATATTCCTCGTCAGGACATAGTCAAGCTGTAGTTTCAAAGTTGTCATCTTCCGCTTCCGCTGCTCTTCTGGAGATAGCCGGGTTGGTCCCAGCCACGTAAGCTGATGGCGGCGATGATTCCTCTTGAATGTCGATGCAATAATCAGACCACTGCGTTCACAAAAGTCGACAAGGCGGTAGCCATTGTCCGATGTTTGCTCCACTGGGTAGAACCATTTACCGAGTACTTCGGATTCCTGATCAAGTTCCATCTTCGCATTTGCGTCAATCCCCACGACAACAGCATGTTGACAAGGTATCCTGGCCAGCAACGTATTGAGTTCCTCATAAAACGCATCCTTCGAATTGTCTTCGGCGGTTTCAGTGGGCGCATGAGCACTCACTATCCACAGATTGAATCCTCTGTGATCCCGCAGTCGTACGAATGCATTCCGACACGACGTTGAGCCGAACTCCTTGACCATACCATTGAAATCCTTCCTTACAGCTATTGCACAGCCTCCCACTCTCCTATCGTCAGCGTTACCGCAGTAGATGGTGTACTCTCCGACGCTGATGACGGGTCTATCCTTGAGGCGGGTTTCCTGCAAAGCAGCAAACGGTGCATGGAAATAGCTCAGAAGTCTGGATAGCGCAGTTTTTTGGATATCACTCGACAGCGATCGACAGTTCAGGGTGGCGAAATTGTGGCTTGTGGCCAAAGACTCCATGACTCCTAGGTACGGATCCTAAGGTGTTATGGACCAGAGGCCTTAGTGTGCCGGACGGCGACACCTTTATGCAATGTGCGGGATACTTTCGCGATGTAGTTGTGCACGCTATATCGCTCGAACGTTCCCTGTGTACACTCAAACGTCTGCTGGGTTCAGTAGAAGCTGGGCACCAACGAGCAGGTACCAACAGACTTGTATACACACCCCCTTTAAAGGCAGTGTTCACGATAAATCTCGTTCTCTAGGTCTCAGTGTGAAAAACTGAGTTGGCAGGTGCTGTAGAGGATAGGGTCGAAGAAAGCAACGGAAACTGGCCACAAGTAAATACAAACGGCTTTGAAAGCCCTCCCGGGGGGCGCCTACCTATCCCGGTCCGCCCCCCAATCGGACGAGCTTGTGGCGCCGCACACATTTCGATGGCAAATTGCCAAGCAACTCTGCAGCAGTTAGCATTATCGATTTGCGCAGATTTCGCGATTAGCGCGCGCTTGCCGAAATCAGCAGGGCCCATAATTCTCGTCCACGCCCTGAATTTAAAAACCGTTATATTGACGTATTCTAGACGTTTTTCTTCCCTGTATCTTCACTATTAGTTACCTCACGACCAAACAATCCCGTTTCTGGGTCAAAGTCGAGTGCGATATTTATCGTGAACACTGCCTTTAAAGATGGCATAAACATGATAGAGATAGCAGCCTAAATAGGGCCGCACGGCCCCTACCCGCATGGTCAACGATGTTTGAAGTGCTGAAAACATTCAGTATGGCAGTATTCGAGCATCCACGTCTCTCAAGCCTGCATTTTCCCACCCGTTCCAGTAAGAGAATGAAAAATGAAACTTAAAAAACATGTGATAATTGAGAGTGATAGCATTATGAAAAAGGAGAGCACGAGAGAAACAGCTTGGTTTAGATTAACTCTCGTCCATTTCGGCAAGTAGACATGTTACATTCGAGTAAAAAGTGCTATTTCTTTAGTGAACTCCCTTTTGATATAGCTATCAGTCTGAGCTATCACATACATACTTGCTGTAGTTTCGCTTTTCATTTTGTTACTCCAGGGGGTGGGGAAATACGGGCGTGCGAGACAGGTTCGCTCAACTATTGTCATCCTGGATGGTTTTCAGCGCTTCAAACGTCGTTGACGACATGGTGGGGGCCGTCGGAGCCTATTGATGCTGATACCACAATCAATGTTTGTGAGCGTGCATGCTGCCTTTGAGCATGGCAATTCAAGTGAATTCAATAGTTTCACCCTACGCAGTTGTCCGATAACATGATGATGGCTGATTAACTGCTTGGCTTTTCAACGAAATAAAAGTGTGTATCAATAACGAAGTTGCAGGCCTATCCTTTCTCAAACATCGAAGGCGGTACTGGCAAGAGGTTAGTTCTCCCCCTCCTCAAGGCATAGATAAAAATGCGGGCGACAGCAGGTGCTGACTGCCATCAGCAGCAGTAAGATGCTGTTTTAATGGCGCTTTAAAATGTTCCCAAAACCCTGTTTACATACGATGTCTATAAGTATGACAGCAAAGGTTCACTAAAAAACACTGGATCATCTGATCGGTGAATCGCAGTCACACATAGACTGAGAGCCGGATCAGAGTGGACGTTTCCGAAGAAGTCCGGCAGAAAGTCTGTCTTGTATCCTCTGGGCTCCAAGGAATAGCGAAGCGGATGGCATCAGAGCGAAGCCCGGATATCAGATCGAGAAGTAAGCTGTGCAAATGCCTAAGGCAGCCGTCACAGGTGATCGATGAACTGAGTCCCACCCGGTCGATGCGCACCGAATGAGTGACAGACTCGTGCGGAAAAATCAACCCGCTGAGTCCAACTGCGACCGTCTCCTTCCTTCCGCAATCCACCCTGTCGATACGGGTGTACACGCTCACAAGGGCAGGGCCAATGCACTATAGTTGTACGCGAACGAAATTTTCGGAAAATTTTCGAAAGATTTTTCAAAATTTTTCGTTCGCTAGAAAATTCGTCGAATTTTTCAAATTTCGTTCGTTCGAAATTTTACGAACGAAATTTTTTCCAAATTCGTTCGTTCGGAATACTTTCAGACAATTTTCGAAAGAAGTTTCGCAATTTCCGACAAATTCCGAAATTTCCGACAAATTTCGAGAAGAATTCGAAATTTTCGACGAATTTCGAAAAAAATACGAAATTTCTAAAATAATCGAAATTTCGATTAGTTTCGAATTTCGTTCGTTCGATCCCTGAAACTTCGGAAGTTTTTCAAAATTCGTTGGTTCGAAATTTTCTCGAATGAAATTTTTTTCAATTTTCGCTCGTTCGACATTTTTTCGAACGAAAATTTTTCGAACGAAATTTTTTCAATTTTCGTTCGTTCGAAAATATTTCGAACGAAAAATTTTAGATTTTCGTTCGTTCTAAAATTTTTTGAAGTTGTACAACTATACAATGCACCCGAGGTTGGTTTTTCTGCCCCGGACTCTGTCGGTTTTCCGACCAAGTCTGACAGGTCCTAATTGATGCGATAGATTTGCCCTGCATGTTGGCGGCGCTTTTTGCGTAAGCTGGCATTATAATTTGTTAATAATGAAGTGCCTTCACTTTTCGTTTTATTAATTGTGGCTACTGCAATTGGTTGAATTGTTTTCGTGCATACTGTCTTTTTTTCGACGCACCTTAGCGTGCATGCTATAAATAAATTAGAGCACACATTCCGTCACACGACAGGATCGAGAAACGTCACGGAGTGGACTAGGGCATAGGGTGACTATAGGCCCACATCAAGGTCAGCGCATTGCCCGAGAGCGGGTCCCAATCTGGCGATAGGTTATTCTACAGCGGGTTTGTCCAATTACGAAGAAACCCAGTGCCTCGCCTGGAGTTCAAAAAGATGCAAACGTGCAAGGTAGAGCGCATTCGCAGGAAGACCACCACGACGTACTTTCATCCCATTGCGCTCCGAAATCATGGTGCCGCAATGTAAGTAATTGCTATTGGGTGCTTATGGGGAGCTGTGATATCATTGCGTTCGCTATTATTGAAGGTTATCATTTTATCACCGGATCAGTTATCCTTGTAATGCAGGTGACGTTCCAGGATCGAGCACGTGAGGGCTGTCATGAACATCAAGGTAGGCGAAGCCTAAGAAGCTAAGGCTCAGTTGCGCATTATCCATTCCTGTGGCGACACTATGCTGTTTGGGACAAACGTATTAGCCGCGTTAGCGATAGAGGTCAGATTGAGCCCACCATCGACGATGAGCTATGCCAAAAGAGTTGAGCAGGCGGATGGCGGCACACGTGGTGAGGGGAGCGCCAAGACGAGTTCTGATCCAGCCGCCCTAGGAGGCTGCGGCGGAGTATTCGCTCACTACGCCGGTGATTCTGTGTATTGCGAAAGTGTGTCGCGGTGCGGTTTTGGAGGATCCTCAGACAGGGATGTCGGATCACCCGGGCGGTTTTGCCTTCTTCCGCCGCGACACGCTTTTGCAATCAGCGTGCACTTTGCGGACTAAACGCGATTGCTTAGATGAACTGTACAGTCTGGGCTGTTACGATGCACGTATCTGGCACTACTGGTACCCCTGCAATGAATAGAATTCTCTCTACCTGCTAGAGGAAAGCTAGAGAAGAACGGATTGGGTCAAGAAGAGAGAGTTTTGGAGAAATTAGAAATTCTTCTCCGTGAAATCGGCACCGCGAACTTTCTGTGTTCCTGCCATAAACCAATCAGTATCAGGTTCGCGGCGCCGAGAATGAGTTTCGCGGAAAGCTCGCGGAGACATGAACCTGCCGGGTCGGTACCTCGAACCTGCTGGGTCGTAACCTGATTGGCTGCAACCCGCTAGATTTGCGGTAGGTTTACTACGACAAATTCTATCGGAGTGGTAAGCAGTGCTTCTGCCTCTAATCGACTTCATGAAACTAGGAAACGGTATAGAAAGGTGTTTTAGGCTAGCGACTCTGTTCAGACTGTGCTACGTTGGGCATAGTCGTTGTTATCAACAGCGACACGGCTGGATCACTGCCACGCTTCGAGCTCCCTTTTTTTCCTTTTTTCAAGCAAAGGAATCGTTTCGCCTTTTAAAGATTGTCACAGTCATTCTAATGTTCTCAGCAGCTGTTTACATCCTTTCTGTGGACCTATACACTGTCGTTGTATGGAATAAGGCCCTGTTTTGACACTCTATCTTTAGATGGAAAGAGGCTATGTTTTGAGTTTTCGTCCACCGTCTCGCTCAAGACAGAATCGCAAAGTCCGAGATCAACAGTCTTCTGGCGTTTAATGCCGTTCCCCCAACCCCGTCATATTGAAATCGACTTTTTGAAGACCACCCAATAGCAAAAGTCATTATCAATGTGCCTTTTATCATGTCTTCAACAAGACATGCGGTTATCCCTTATCCTTAGGACGCCTACCGACACTCGTCTGGATTTCAGCGGTACATCAGTAAGACTCTTGGTATATGATCCATATTCGTCTCGTATTCAACCATGTGCAGCTCTTGGACTGTTTTTTTTAATGACTTGCTCGTTTTTTTTATACCTCACCTAACCTAATCGCGTGCAGCAACTTCGAGGTTTAAAGGCAGCATTCACGCCCGTGAACGTATTTGAGATAACTACAGAATTAGAATGGTATGGCACAGAACACAACGCCCATGCATTTTGAAGCGTCAAAAACGACCCACAAAGACGCTACACTAGTGAGAAGTTGGCCCCGCCCCTGTATCTGCCCGCCCCCTGTATTTGCGTCCTTCTCCAAAACAGGGGTGCTGGGCCATTCCCAGAGTCGTCGATGTGTGTGGTTTACCTATTTTACCTATTCCACCACACACAAACGTCGCCGACGGTGGGAATGGTCAAGCACCCCTGTTTTGGAAGAGAACGTAAATACAGGGGGCGGGCCCAACTTCTCACTCGTGTAGCGTTATTGTGGGTCGTTTCTCACGCTTCAAAATGCGTGGGCGTTGTGTACTGTGCCATACCATTCTAACTCCGTAGTTATCTCAATTACGTTTACGAGCGTGTATGCTGCCTTTAAGTGATCCATCAGAGCGATATCAAGGTTCTATTATGGAAGGGCGATTTCACTGCGGCTCGCTTCTCTGCTCGCCTACTTATCAGGCAATCGCCCGAGGTGCGTACCAATTTTAAGAGATTCTTGAAAAACAGAACCCGCCCCGGAATGGTTGTCCAGTTGCGTGCTTGATAGGTAGTAGCACGCAGTAATATAGACCTGAGGTAATAGTGGAGTCTACAAAGCCTAACAATTGAGCAACTTTCTGCCACTTCTCAATTGAGCCACTTTCGAACAGTTGTTGCGTCGAATGAGGAAGCTGGGTTGTAATTTTTGAGTTGTTTTTCTCCGGCCAATCGTTTCAGTCGATAGATTGCTAATCAGCACTCAATGCAGTTATTGGCAATAAACATGAAACACTCAGCTGTCACACGCACATTTGCAGACCCTGATGAGTAAGGGGCTGAGCAGAGTGCCGTCAGGGCGCGGCGCGGCCTGGTGATGGAGAGCCGTATTGATAAATCGCGAATGAATCAACTGTACTACGTGTACGAGCGTTTGGGAAAAAAATCCTCTGAAAACTTCTGATATGTTTTGATGGCCGTTTCAGCAAACTCTGTTAACGCGTTTGGTGAAATTCCTGAAGGCACTGTTCACGATTAATTCAATTTTTTGTTCCTGAGTTTTCGATAAAATACAACTTTCGTGGCTTTCAGAAGGAGAATAGCGTTGAAAAACCGTTTCGCAAAACTGTCGCTGAAAAAGAGGCATAGCGGCAGTAGCGGCTGTCATTAATATTATCGATAACATCGTTAACCACGTGCCGTCCTCGGCCAAGTTGAATGCGCCAGCCGCCGAGCGTCATGCGCCAGCGTTTGAGCAACGATGACTTGACGCCTGCTGCTGGTCATTGACGTCTGCCGCTTGTCGTCTGCTATGGACGGATCCATTCCAAAAAGAAAAACGATTTTGAAGATTACCTCACTGAGCAGAGTCGGCCTATTAAGTCTATTTGTTGTCGTCAACACCGTGAGTGCATTATGGCTGCCACGCTCTGACCTGCGATAATCAGAAACGGTTTTTTATTGAAATTGGCAATGATTTGCCAGCGTTCTACCTGAAGAAGTTTGCATATGTTCTCGACAGCCATTCCACGTATCCAATGCCTCCTTGGATTAAATGGCCATTGCTGCTAATAGCTGGTCGAAGCGTGACAGTGATAGAGCAGTGTCGGTGTGGTTGACAACAACTAGACCCAAGATGGCCGGCTTTGCCCAGTGGAATTACCTTCGACACCAAGTTCCGTCTCTGGGGAAGCTTTTGGATCCGCTTCTTATTTCAACGTTGATCTGCTTCTAATAACTACCACAAATGTTTTCCGGTGAAAACTCAAGAACGAAAATCATCGTAGACAGTGCCTTAAAGTTTGAATAAGTTCGCAATGAGGGTTTAGAGTAGTTTCGTTCTTCTTCAGCTCGAAAAGGGACAGGGAGAGGGTCGGCGTGATTTTTCCGGTATCTGTCTCACTTTCAGTGAGCCGGTTTGGAATGCGAAACTGCTTTATTTGGACGGTTGTGTACTTTAATTAAAATTTGGTCAAGCGCCAGATGCCGGAAGAATGCTCCTTCAAAACGGCCTGAAACGAAGCTTGTAATGCACTTGAGACCATATCATAAGGACATCATAATGACTCTCATTTTTATTGTGCTCGAATTCTATTTAGAGAGGTTGCCAAGTTGGTATGTGTAGGGAAATTAAATCGCGAATGCCTTAAAAAGCGGCAAAATATGTATGACCGTAGTCGTTCTTGAAACAGTGTCGAAAATGCTATGACGATAATAGGGATTACTATTGGAGGTAGATGATAAGAAGCACGATGAATATTAAGAGCTATCACTTGGTCTGCCTCGATAAATTCTGACATTGCAAGGTCCATTATAAGTCCCGTAGTAACAGGAATCTGTAAATGTCAAATTAGAGAAAAGCTGGCAAACATTTGTTTGAATTGGAATACTGTGAAAGACCGTTCACAAAATTGGACAAGCAGCTGTTCTGCGGCTCATTCAGACATAATACAGAACTTCAAGGCACAGGTGGAACCCTATAAAGAGATGAGTTGTCTCGTGAACATCATTTTGATAAATGAGCGGAGCTTATTGTTAGCTGCGTTCTCATTTACTACAAGGTTCCGCGCCCTCAAAGCTTTCATGAAGCTTTGTACATTTGTCGCGTTACGAACTAAGTAGAAAGAACTAAGCGAGCTAAAGTACCTCTGTACTTTCTCAACATAGAACAACTCACGCACTCGTTAATGTTAACCGCGAAAAGGATGCTGACCGTCTCAAAACGTCTCCGGGCGTCAAAACCACACGGCACTGGGCAAGCATATAGGTCTATACATGATGGGTGTTCAGCCACTATGATTTTTTCTGATATTTTTCTGAGTTAATTGTCCGATGGGAGTACATTGTTGCTATAGAATGCTTCACAGATTACCAAGAGTGTACAAGTGCGGCTTACTATCGCAACGAATAGTTATCATAAACAAGCGAACAGCCCACAGAATACCTATCTTGGGCAACGCTCAGAAATTCCGCAGGGCAAAAAGATGGCACATGGCAGTGCGACGCGAATATAGCGTCGCGCAAGTAGTCAGGTGCGAACGCTGTGCGACTACGCGCAAATGCGGCAATTTTCGTAGCAAAACCATCAGCTTTTCCGTGTTCTCTAAAGTCCATGTGATCCTAAATACGCTTCTTTTAATTCTTTCATTGGCAGATTTGGTTGTGTTAATGAAAAACATTAAAGAAAAGCAGCAACGATTTTCTCATTGCGCGACGTTCATCGCGTCACGTTGCGTTGCAAGGCGACGCGATGGAGCGACGGCAATTCGCGCGTCATTTCAAATGTATCGCGCCTCTCCACTGTGAACACCGAGTGACGACGCGACGCGACGTCGCATGATCGATACGCAGGCTGATAATAACATCGCGTCGCTCCGCGAATGAACTCTGATCGCCGCCTTAAAGAGACCAAATTGTTTAATTCAGAACCCAGCTTGGGCCACCGTCATAGTTGAACTATAGCCCAACGTGGTCTCTCCTAGGTGATTTGTAGTCCCGCTTAGATCGCCAATGCGACTTTATAGCCAGCCCGCACTCGACGGGATGCCGCGGTGGGGTTGATGGCATTATTGATCCTACTTCGATCGGGGTTTAAGAGGGAGGACTGCCGACATCAAGAAGGGACTATCGAGAATTTTTTGTTCTCCTTTGGCGTGTTCTCACTCGCATATTGACCGGGTGCCACTACGGACGAGCTAGGGGGGGGCTATCGAAGGACATGTAATACCGCTTGTACGATTAGGTCAGAAAGCTTTAACTAGGGTGATACTCATGATCCTGGCGTTGAGGGCCACCCAATGGCAGAGCCGTTGTAGTGATTACATCGAGAACTATATAAGTTTTGCAATCAGCCAGGTTTGTAGCATGGCAGATGGGTCTCCGGAGCATTGACAACCCGGCACGCGGGGTGTTTGAGTCAGTATGATGAGCGCAGAGGACGAAAAGAAATGCGCTGCCAGCCGGCCTGGCACTCTCTCGGCCGGCCAAAGTGCAAACTGTCTATCTCTTCGCCTCCGCAGAGAGGGATCATTAACAGCTTTGGCTGTACAGTACAGAGGTCGGAGAAATCCTGGTTTGTGAGGGGGGCACTCAGCATTCTAGAAAGAAGTGAAGGAGACAGCTATCAGAACCCGAAGGATCTCCATGGAGTCTCTAGAAAAGCAATGACTGATAACGCTCTCAGATATCTGATATTGGAAAAAAATTTTATTTTTCATGCATGACTCTTGTGTTGCCCCCTCAACAAAGTTTGCACCCAGGAATGAATCTCTCATACAATCGACTTTTAAATCAAGCCACCGAAAGGCGTTGTAGGCTGTGCATTTTCAATGCTGTAGAAGACCCCGGTCATAGTTGGATGAGCCGACGTCTCCAGCCCGGTCGATACACACAGAATGCATTGGAAATGGGATGCAAAAATCACTCGGTGTATCCCCCCCCCGCACCCCCCAACAACCCCCCCCCAACACCCCCCAACACCCACCCGGTCGATACGTATGAACAACATGGTGAGGTGAAGCTGAGAAAATCACTCGGTGTATCCCCCGCACCCCCAACACCCCCGCAACCTCCCCGGTCGATACGTATGTTTAAAGTGATTTAAAGTGATGGAGTGAGGTTGAGAAAATCACTCGATGTATCCGACGCGGTCGATATCCATGCAATACGTGGATGAGAAAATCACCGGGTGGGCGGGCCGATGATAAAACATTGCGTATCACTAGAAAGCTAACCTTACTGCTACCTCCGTTACTTCACCATACTCTCCTTCACTATTTCTCTGAACAGGTGCAATCCTGTTGGCCACGTAATCATCGTCATATCTAGTTGGATACATCGAGTGATTTTCTCAACCTCACTCCATCATTTTAAACATACGTATCGACCGGGTGGGTGTTGGGGGGTGCGGGGGGGATACAGATGCAAATAGCACCAACTCTGACCGGGGCCGTACAGGAGAACAGGTTAACTAGTTGGTTATTTACTGATTATCAAATGAATCCCTCTATTTCCTCGCCGTCGTATTATAAGAATCGTAGATGCGAAGCGGTTCTTTTTCAAAAAATTTAATTATGAAAGTGGAGAAAACATTCTCAAAATCACACCGTTTCTTTGAAAGTGATAAAGAAAACTGCGAATAATAGAAAAATGGAGGTTGGATTATTAGATCAAATCGCAAAAGCACGTTGTAAGCGGGGGTTTTCGGTGGGTGAGATAGGGAAAGTGGTTAACGAATTGGTCTCTTACTGTTCATCAAATCGAACGATACCGATTGGCTAATCGTGAAGATTCCTCAAGGAAATTACTACAAAATACCTAGAAGACAATTTTATCTAAGTGGGTTTCTCCAAACAAAAGTGGTTTAGCGCTGGCAGAACGCTCCAACAAAACGGAACATCAGGAAAGTGGAGTGGGCGAATCTACAAAGAATTTAAAATATTTCTTGAAAACCGATTTCCGTAGATAACATTTTTAATTCCCCGAAACTATCCGTTGAAGTTTTTCATATGGAACAGCCCTAGGCTTTTTGAAGAAGGACTTCTACTTGGTGGAAAAGGTTCATGTGCTAGTACATAATTGTACTTGCTACTGCACTTTCCCTGGTTTACTTTTCTGAACAGCAAAATAAATCGTTTGTGTAAATTTACAAACATCGTATTTTCTTTGGTACTGGAATAGAACCGAAGAAAGAGAAGCCATTTTCAAAACCACAAAGTTCTCCGATGAAGATTGATAAAACGTGCTGTTTTCGCGAGTAAAAAGCTTCAACCACGGGATTCGGTTCTCGAGAAATCGAGACCTATTCATCATTTTTTCGTTGGAACGTTTCTGTCAGCTCCAAATCTCATTTTCTTTGTAGATCCCCATTCTAATAGAACTTTCTTTGCCTTTTTTTATCCCAGGTGTAATCAGTAGCGTTAGAGAAAAACTCAGTAATTAAGTAATTTTGTTGAATAATTTGTGTAGTGCTATAATAAACGAGCGTTGAAATTATTACCGATCAATCGGTAATGAAAATATTGATAGAACTCTAGAAAAATTGTTCTAAAGGAAATGTTCTACAGGCGTAATTGAGATTACAGCCTCACCATCCGAATAGACCATCCGAATAGGTCGTGGCTGTTTGCCATAACATTCATTCGAGAGATGTCAGTCGATGGCACGATAGTAGTGTATTTTTCTCTGTGTCTCCGGCGCAAGAGCTGGGGTGGAGAGTGCAGCAAGCGCGAGGAAAAGTGGGCGCGGCATGCTTGGTTGTCAATGGTACCGCAACCTGGCAGATGGGGCGCTACCGTCTCTGTCTGCGTTTCCCTGTGTCTACTGTATATACATATAGTGAGAGCAGGTTGATGGCGAAAGTTCCATGGTTGTCAACAATGGCTATACCACGGGATAAGCCTCAACTCCTGGATCATGAATATCTCCCTAGTTTCGCTCAAAGTTGATTCTGAAGCGAGTTGAACAAAGAAGACGCGAAAACCCGATCTCACTCGCTTTCTGACCAAGTCCTGCGAGTGGTAGTGTACTTTGGTCCTTGTTTCAAGTGTTTTACTAGCATATCGATCGGGTGAGACTACGGACTATCGTCCGACTATGACTGGGGCCTCATCTGGCCCTTCTTTTCGATGTGGCTCAGAGTTTCAAATGAGCAACAAATTGATCGGGGGGCTAGTGCTACCGATACGAGGTTTTCATCGTGCCCTACTCGCGTGCGCTCTCCCTCTTGCAATTAACGTCATCGTCATTTGAGGTCGAGTTTGCGGAACAGTACTTTTGTACTTGTGTCAACATCCACGAAAGCGTTACAACGACCGAATATGCTAAAACAGCAAGAGAACCCAATCCGAAGAAACTTACCAGGTAGCAAACAAGAATCAAGAATCCTTGTTTCAGTATAGATACCTCCGCCTTCGACGATGAGATTTCGAAGGCATTCGTAGTTGATGACCTCGCTTCCAAGCGCATTCTCAAAACTATTACTATGTAGAACACACTGGATATAACAGGCAGCAACGCGAATATAACGTCGGTCACCTGAATAATTGAAACCTGCCGCAATGCATGGAGTACGCCAGGTTATGTTTACTTTACAGTTGATAGACAGTGTTCACCGTAAAAACGGTGTGCGAGTTTCCACTGAAATTCGAAAGGTTCGGGGTCTCTGACAACAGCAAAGTCGAAAAAACGGCTATTAAAGATTCCCAAAAGCCCTATACGGGATCACTGCTCACTCCACTCAATTACCACCGATCGAAACAAACAAGCGAAAAATCGACATCAACATAATATACGATGATCAAATGATCAAAACTATTCCCATTCATGCACGGATCGAACAAATTCACACTCCCCCCAATTTGATATTGTTTTCTCTTCGGAGTCGATTTTCAGAAGACTGTTCAACCATGCAGCACGGTAATGACGAAGGGCTGCTTAACACAGCGTTAAAATTGCGGAGTTGGAGTACTGCATGTGTTTCCAGTCCTAATAAGGGGACCCTCATCATAATTCGACGTTAGTTCGACGCAGTTTCATGTCCCTGTTCTATTTCGTACCTGACCAGGTCGTAGTACGGTCTATTCAACACGGCTGTCTTGCAGTCCAGCAGGGGGTGAGGGTAGGACTAACTCTAAGGGCGACCTAGGAGGATGCACAGTACGACGCTACGCGTGCTTTCCACACGCATCGACCGGGTACAGACGATTTTAGTGGGGCTACGGACGAGATATCTGAACACCAATTGTCCTTGTTTTGCGTGCTTCAGTGAAACACCGACCGGGCGGAACCACGACTTGCCGTTCAACAATAACGGAGACTGATGAGTCGAGAGCTCCCCCAGTCGTCGTCTAGCCCTGCTCTTGAATACTCTTCCAGAAGTTTTTTTAGAGTCTCAATTATGAAAAGATTCTAATACGGTTGGATTTATTGAAGTTTTCACGGCCTTATTGTGAGTGTGAAGATAATTGATTTCTAAAGGCTCATTCATAGCTGGTCGCTTCGACTACTAGTCGCGGCGCTGCCAACAGGTACAAAACCCGTCGCGACAACAGATCTTGCACTGAGTCGCGACGGGTTGGAACAGTTTGCAGTTTCAGTCACGATCGCCGAGCGACTGGGGTATTTCTTAGCTAGTCGAAGCGACCTACTCGATTTTGTCAGGTCGCTTCGGCTAGCCGCGTTGCTTCCATCATGGAAGCGATTCGTCTTTTCGACGAATCGAAATATTTTGTCAGGACGTGATGTATTCGGCGCCAAATTGCGGACGTCAGAGCTCACCCACATAAAAGACGGCATGTGAAAGGGAAAAACGAGTATTTTTTACACATTTACGATTATAGAGATGAGAAAGTTCAATAAGGCTACCGAGAAATCACATTTTATGCAGAGCTTCCGCAATTACTAACGTTAGTTGAAGTTTTATGTTGCTCTACAAGCAAATTCCATCCCGTCGTCTTTTGAAAACATGTTTTTGTTGGAAAACTATGCAAGACTAATTTATTTAGAAGATTAAGGCACCGAGGTCATAAAAAATCAGTAGGAATCAGCAAAAACCGAGAGAAAATGTTTTTTTAATCCCTGCGGCGTTGTCCGTAATTGTCCGTATTTTTTACGCAAAACTGCGACCGCCCGAGCGACTCGAAATCAGTGGACGAAGCGATTTGAAATCGCGGCAGCTTTGTTGGTCGCTTCGACTTCAAGTCGAAGCGACCAGCTATGAGTGTGCCTTAAAGCCACAGTCCAAGCTCAGGGGTAATTTTTGGTATTATACTCCGGTCGCCGTGTATAGCAACCCTGCCAAACGCGAAATCTCATTTCGCCCAAATAAGCGAGAAAAAGCTAGGAAAAAGTCGACCCCGCCCCCTTCGAAGAAAAAATGGGTAACGCCCACCGACAAGCTTCCGGTCTCAATAAGAAAAAGAAGCGCGATCGTTTTTGTTCCAAATCTATGTTCATCCATTTATTTTCGGTCTGGCTTTATTTTGCGACCTGCTTCAAAACGATGGCTGTGAATAACGAGAATTGGCAGGCTGGAGACAACTCGTCCACGAACTTCTCGCCGTTCAAATTCAGAATTTTTGAGGGGCCATAACTCCGTTCATAGTGACTTCTGAGCGATTCTGGAGACACTTTTGTGATCAGCTGAAAATTTTCTTGAATATAAGCATGAAGACAAAATTTTGATTTTGAGGTTGGACTGTGCCTTTAAGGATAGCCTTATTCAGCACTTCCTCGAATCAATGTATATTGCCCACTTCAAAACTTCTGTTATTTGGGCCAGTAGCAATCTTCCTGGAATAAGGGGGCAACTGGCTGTGTGGATCAGACCCTTTGCCAAGGGGCAGTTTTGTACTCAGCGCCACTCTATGAGGATATATTTATCTCGTTCCGAGGTTGAATTCAAGGAGTGATCTCAATCATTCAGAAGGTCCTCGATTTCGCGAATCGCACTAAAACATCTCAGTTTTTCTACGCAGTTCACCAAAAACACTTTAAAAACACTTACCAAGATGGATGTGCCATCGATGAGAGCAATATTTTTGTTTCCACTTATGACACTCACTAAGTCTTCGGCTGCACCACTTACCATGAAGCCCGCAATTAGAGAAGGAAGGAATAGGACCACCGAAGACCAGAGAATAACTTTCCTGAGTGAATCAGACCATGAATGTGCAAGTGCAAGTACGTCTATTTCCCATACGCTCACATCACTTGGCTGAGATTTTCTCTTACATGTGTATATTCTTTTCCATTTTACGTTCTAACGTTCTATAAAAAAAATGGTACGAGAATTCCATCAACACAAGACTAGGAACATTGAATGGCGATTTACTATGCATACGGTAGTTGGAGAAAAGCCGAATTTCTTATATTAGGTTGATGAAAAATGAATGGCCGTTTTTTAATAGCTAGTTTGAACAATTGTAACTTATAGTTACTACCGGTAGCGTGAAAATAGCGTGAAAATAAAAACGTATAGTTACTACCGGTAGCGTGAAAATCCGGGGTTCTGGAGGCGATGAAGTCGTCGAAGATCGGTTCGGCATCATTTCGGCTTTTGAAGCATTTCTTGCGCAGGAAGTTGTCGAGGTGCTTGAAAAAGTGGTAATCAGTAGACGAAAGGCTCGGTGAGTTCGGCGGATGAGGCAGAGTCTCGTCGTCCAATGTGTTTAGCTTCTGCAGGGTCGGATGTGCAACGTGTGGTCGAGCGTTGCACCTTCCTGTGTGACAACTTCCTGCGTGAGAAATGAGTCTGCCTCATCCGCCGTACTCAGCGGACCTCTCATCTACTGATTACAACTTTCTCAAGCACCTCGACAACTTCTTGCGTGAGAAATGCTTGAAAAGCCAAAATGATGCCGAATCGATCTCCCTCGACTTCATCGCCTACAGGCATAAATAAACTTGCTTCTCGTTGGCAAAAATATATTGACTCTAATGGTTCTTATTTCGATTGACAAAGTTCATTCTGAGCTGAGTTACGTTAGTTTAAAGATGCTGTTTGAAAACGGGCATTATTTTCACATCAACCTTATAGCTAGCATGATTACTCTGTATTTGGAGGGGGATCGGCATGTGGTGATTGTTTTGAAAGTCATGATTATTCGATAGACTGACTGTTCCAGAAGCACTAACGACTCTCTCTCCGGGCTGTTTATACTTCTAGTAGCAATCGTACCTTTTAGAAAATAGGTGGTGAAGAGGACCCTCGAAAAACATGGACAGCCGATTCAGGCCCATCAGAAAAACAACAGCCGCCGTAAAATACCATAGCACCAGCTGGATGCACATCGAAGCTGTGATCACGTCAAAACTGACAACATCATAGACCAACATAATGTCAAGCGTTAGTTGGAAACTCTCTGCTACTATGGTCACAATGTTAAAGACAAGCAGCAGGAAGTAGAATGGGCTCTGAAACGGCGAGCTTGAAAAAAAAATTGCATGAGGACGGCAGTATTTGAAGAGCATGCCTTCGTCGGAAACTCACAGCTTCGGCTAGTCGAACGCAAGGCACTGTAGTACTCAGAACAACGAACAGGATGACTTGTGTGCCTGTGAGGGTCTTCTGATCGGTCTTATTAGCAAGCACCCTTTCCAAAAAAACCTTCGCCATGGCGCAATCAAAGAACGTTTGCTTTCGTCCGATTCTGGGAGATAAATTCTTTACGCTTGACTGTGTCCGTGTACTCCCGCAGGAAGGCTCATCTGTACGAAACTTTTTGGTGCAAGCAGAACGTTTTTTTACTTCCGAAGTGAGACAACAGTAATTTTCCCTCAATTATTACTGGAACAAACCAATCTCCCATCTCTGACCGGTACTTGGCAAGGAGTGACCCTAACACGAGCTAGTCTTGGGGTGGTAGCAAAACTCTCAAAATCGCCACTTACCGCGAACGTCAAAGTGGCACTTTATTGCAATTTGATTACCAGGGGGTGGCATGATGGGCAGAAGACTGTGACGCTCCGACATGCTCATCTACAGAACAACATCTAATCTTAAATTCGTACCAATGCCCGCCGCGCAAGAGACCCGAGCGTTGCTAATTTGCCATCACAGCGTTTGCCGTGCCCGGCATTGCGGCCGTTCTTACACCCACAACCCCATTCAAACGAGCTCGGAGAGCGTCGACAACTTGTGGGTGGATTCGCTCTACACCCAACGATGTTGTGAGCGATTCAACAGTGTTTGTTTCACACAGGGCCCTGGGTTCCCTAGATGAGATAAGCAGAAACCAATAACTCATAGCCGATTCATCAAAGTTACGTGTGCTTTCCAGTGTGAGTGGGCAGAGATTCACGAACCTATCCAATCAAAGAGGATGCATAGATCGAAGTGCGGAAAATGCGTGCTTCAAGCATTCCACCCTGCCATTGTTCTCTTTTACGAATATTTGTTACTCATGCACGAGGAATTGCTCGGACCCGCAATCCGTATCGATATTGATTTACATTAAAGGCAGCGTTCACGATGATCATCCTCGTTGACTTTCCACAGCGAAATGATAGTCGAGAAGGAATCTAGGCTCCCAGTGTCGAAATAACGGTAGAAAACGAGCCAGGAGCGGCAAAATAACGGCTGCAAACAAGCGTTCTGGGTCCCCAGACACACCCCGCGCCCCGGATTCGCCCCCTTGAAATGAACAAATGAAAAAATTCGATTACGGGAATGATCAAGTGAAGGAAGTGCCGATAAGTGAGCTGATCGCTTCATTGCACTGATAGGTATCATCTTTCTAGCGGTCAATTCCTCCACGCTCTAAGATCGACTCTACTCTGCCAACGCGTAGCTAGATGCCTCCGAGGGCGCGGCCTGAAACGCCGCCCCATTCCATGTAGCAAGAATTTAAGGGTTTTAGCTACGATAGCTAAAACCCGCATATTCTTGTGTCGTTCGAACCACTGTTCTCTCTGACGCTAAACCCGTATATTCTCGCTATGATTTTGTAGCGAGATTCTACGGATTTCGCGACAGCCTGTGTTGAATTCAATCTCAAATCCGCGTTGGATACGCGGAACGCAGGAATGTGGTTTGAACAGTGTTGGCACAGTCAACCCACGGAGAACTTGAAACTCTGTGGGTGGTCGTGGAGGGTGACCCCGGGTCGCTCTCTGCAAGACCCTGCAAGGGATAATTTTGGCCGCTGGTATGCTGCAGGCCGTGGGGAAGAAACGGCGATGCGCTCGATCGCAGCTGGGATCGCCTTTCTAGTACGGATCAGGACTGGGTGGGTCGATCGACCGAGTGCTGTAACGAGAATTAGCGTAGAATATGCGGGTGCCGTAGCGAGAATTCACGAAGAATATGCGGGCGCTGTAGCTAAAATTTTACCAACTAAAGCTAAACTTTCCGTAATTTACGTAAATTCTCGTGTCAAAATTAGACTAGATGCCTCCGAAACCTTGGGCATCTCTGGTTTCCGTGTGAGGCATTTAGCTACGCGTTGGCGGAGTAAGAACAAGGGAGGGTCTATTTTTGCTCGAAAACGCGTCTTTCGTGTTTTTTTAAGCATGCCTCGCTATATAGGGCACCAGACCTTCCGCAAACCGTGGAGATATCGGAAGTGAAATTTATCGTGGACACTGCCTTTGATTATTGTATTGCGTTGAGTAATCATCTACTCATCTCTTCGAAAATTCTCGTCATGAACTGATCTGGCAGGCATGATAGCAAAATCTGTTGTGTTCTGACCTGTGGTCGGTGGAATTCTGAGAAGGAAATAAAAATTTAAATTTAGTAGACTCTGTTTCATCCCAAGCGAACTCATGTTTTCGGTTATCACAGCGCGGAGCGGTGGCTTTTGCGTCCAAACCTCCTCATCACTAGTTATATTTCACCGAGGCACACCGCTCCGCTGCTGGTGATAATCGAAATCAACAGGCCACTACGGCTGTACCAGAGCTTACGTCTGTTTAGAAAGGAATTATGGCATTGCGGCGCTTTGTGAGCAAAAAAACGCCGCAAAACGTCGGTTTTGCAAAAAGATTGCTCAGAAGCGTGCCCTCAGAACTCGGTCCAAACCACCCAACACAATAAAATATTTTCACGGAGCTCTTGAATGGGTCATCAATGCAAGATTTCGGACAGTGACGGAAGCCGCTCCGAGAAATCCCATGAATTTCAACAAAATGTCTCCCACAATCCCATCTGTATAAACATTACTTTTGTATAATGTGCTCCACCAAAGTGGGCCTCACAAAGGTGTTAGACTTTTGACATTATTAGAAATATCGGGGGAGAACACCTGCAAAAACATGTCGAAAGCAAATCGATGAAAGAACGAGCGAGACCGGATGACGACGGCTGGCATCATCTGCGCTTTAGACAGTATTGCTGTGATGGTGACCAAAATCTACTCGGGAGCAGAACTTCGGAGATGGCCATCCCACTGTCCCACCCTCTCCCCCTACACACTATTTCGCCGCCCCATCGCGGGAAGAACGCGAAGGCGCTGTCGTCGCCATCATGGGGACGACAGGACCACCCGGAAATAGCGAGTATTGCTCCCCGTGAGATCGGCAAAATGTCGACCTCTAATGTAATTTTTGAATTTTTGATCGTTTTGCAGCTCGAAGAGCAATTCTACAAATTTTAGCCAAAAACTTAAAGGCAAGGTCCGGTCAAATTTTGACACTACTGAAATTTCGGTTAAATAGATCGGGCTGGTCTTGCTGAACATCTTTGGAACGTTTCACGAACTCTGAGTCCTTATTTCTGGAGAAAACAGCCTCAACGTCAGGGATTACGGTATTCACAGCATGATAATCATGGCTGGAATGGCCGATAATTACACAGCACTTTTGAAGAATGCGTGGACAACCGCTAAAATATGGACGATGGCCACACTTTTCTGACTTTTCTGGATCATCGGCTAACGGAATTGGCTGGAATAACTTGAAGAAGACCGGTTTTTACGCAGTTTTCGCATGTTCCTTGGGACTATCTGTAGCAAGAGCACCGATTAAGCGGGAAATCTCAAAATCGAAATTCTGCCCGGACCCTGCCTTTAAGGTGCCACTTAAATGGCATCCTAAGCTCATCATCAGGTCGAGCTCTCGCCTGGTTTGCTACCACGCTTGAAAATCTTCACCTGAAGCAAACGAAACTCACATGGATTTTGGAAAGTGCTTCCCCAGAAACTTTCAAAACAGTTATGTTGGGACTGAGATGAGACATTTTCCAAGGGATATGTGCTAAAATTGGCCGAATGAACGGTTGTACTGCATACCTGACTGTATTTAGCAAAAATTTTCCTAGAAGGACCTGCTCCTCTGACAACGAGATCCTTCCAATTTCTACGGTCAAATATATTTCATAAGGTTGAAAACAGACCGAAATACTGAACTAGCTCTCTTTGAAGGCAGTGGTCGCGCTCAAATATGCTCGTCTTCTTTTCCTCTCTAAACCATTTTCTGGGTATAGAGTAGTGGAACCTATAGGAAAAAATCGCGAAAAATAGCTGTTCTGGGCCAAATTCGAAACCTGAACTTCCTTGCCTTTGATGGTGAGCGAATCCACCCCCCCATCATCGGCATCGATGATCTCAAATATCGAGAACATCAGCTCGCTTGAAATTGAATTTCAATCAATGAACTTTCGGATTTATGTACACATCTAGTCAAAAACATTGGTTGAAGAGCTTGCTTTCATTGTTCAACTGTTTTATTGAGTAAATTTGCATTTATTTCTTCCTCTGAGTGTCGATGATTTTTGAATGCTCGGCATGAGACTGTGATTTTTCTGTGCACGTGTGCACGAACTGGAAGTTTAGGGTCTTAATAACTCTAATTCTAGCCCATTTTTCACCGCGCTACCTTCATAGCTTTTGAGCTGTTTAATATCTGAGCTGGTTTTTGCAGTTTTTTTTGATAACGTTTTTCATCGTGACCACTGCCTTTAAATCATTGAAAATGGTCGAGCGGACTGATTTACATCAGAATGAAATGTAAACGCAGAACATATCCAGGCGTTCCAAGGCCAAACCACTCAATTAAGATGCATCGGCATTTGTCTTAATGTTTCAATTACCTATGAAGTTTTTTCTGAGAACAAGGGCTGATTTTTTAGTAATGGAGATCCGTGCATACAAAGGTGATAAAAATCTAGAAATTTTCGAAACAGGTTCTGAAGACAATGGTAAAGGCAGCATACGCGCTCGCAAAAGTTGTTGAGATAGCTATGTTACGGTCCTCAACGAATTTCTCACGAAGTTCCAAGCGTCAAAACTGGGTGAAACATAGAGTGAGGACCGAATATTTGAGTTTGAATAAATATTCGATTTTTTCGAACGAATTTTTATTCGAACATTCGAATATTCGAAAAGTGTGAATATTCGAATATAATTTGAGTTCGAGTATTCGCAAAAGGTGAATATTTGTATATTATTCAAATTCGACTATTCGCAAAAGGTGGATATTCGAATATTATTCGAATTCGACTATTCGGAAAAGGTTAGTATTCGAACATTATTCGAATTCGACTATTCGCACAATGATGAATATTCGAACATTATTCAAATTCGATTATTCGCAGAGGTGAATATTCGAACGTTATTCGAATTTGAATACCCGAGCTGATTTAACAAAAAAGTATGAAAATCAGCTCTAATGTATGAAGGAATCGTCATACCTTTTAAGACTGAATTCATTGTCTTCATTACTCCATTGTTCCAATTTTCCGAACGCAAGAGCTAAATTTTTCCCCACATCGTCTGATGAGGCTACTAGGGCGGTTCTAACAGAGGGAGCCACATGGCAATCGCACCTGGCCACGCACATTTTTTTCATGCCGCTGCGCAATGATAACACCAACCATAGCTTCGTTGGGTGGAGCCATGTACTCCACCAACCTTCACTTCTGGGCAGGTGAAGGGGGAACATCATTGGGAAAACCGGTGACAGCGGTGAAACGCCCCGAAATAGAATGAAAGTGACCCAACACTCATGCAAGTCATTTTCAAGATTGGGTGGGTGTCACTGCCGGTTTTTCGTCCATAACTTTTTTTGTGCTTAGAGATAGAATTCTGCGTCAACTTGTGCTTCCAGTTTTGAAAAATATTTTCTCGATTCTTCAGCCTGATTCATTTTACGAAACACGGGTTTTTTGCCAATAACTTTTTAACCTGGTGAAGGTTGTTTTTGAAATCTACCTAAAATTCTGCGTCGAATGATTCATCGGGTTCCTAACTTTGCTCGCTCCATAAGCCAGCCAGGTCGGTGGAGCCGAGCCCCAATGTTGGCTCTAACAGAACTCTGCGCCTCTCATTTAAACCATAGAGGCGAGAGCACCCTATAAAGATAACTATGGAGCTCGGTTTCACCGATCTGGCTGGCTTATGGGGCAAGCAAAGTTAGTTAGGCATCTCGAATAAGCTCCTTAGGCTAAGTTAGAGCGGAAAAGTTGATTTCGCAGCATTCTTTGCCTTGTAGCTCGTACAGGATTAGAAATGAGTCGTGCCTCATTAATTTCAATTGTAGGTGGAAATAAAGCTCTAAAAGAAGAATTCAACTTGTTATTGCCGCTCACCTCGTAGTTGCGCGATATACTTCGGACCGAATTATATAATTCGCAAAATATTCGAATGATTTTTCGAATTTCGAATCATTCAAAATTCGACAGTCGAAAAATTTGGTTTTCGAATAGTATTCGAAATTCGAGTATTTCGAAAATGGGCTTTCGATTAATATTCGAAATTCGAATATTTCAAAAACAGGCTTTCGAATAATATTCGAAATTCGAATATTTCAAAAACAGACTTTTGAATAATATTCGAAATTCGATTATTTTGAAGAGCATATTCGAAATTTAGAAATTCGAATAATCGAAATACACGATCATCATTCCATTCATTCGATCATCATTCGATCATTAGAAGTTCCTTTTTAAGATCTACCTTTGGAAGCACCATTTTGATCTATTCACCCTACTCCCGGTTTGGAGATACCACACGCTTTGATCGCGTGGAATATTGCGTCACCGTACGAGGTGCTCCATCGGTGGGATAGGCTGGCTTGGAAAGCCAGCCCCTGCGAACCGTTTTTATCTTTTTTTCGCATTAATTATGTAGCTGTCAGCCAGAAATAGACAGTACCAGGGTTTCAGCTTCCAAAAGCTTCCCGTTTAAAGAAAGAGTTACTTGAAATACGGACAGGAGCGAATTAGCTCACTAATCCACAATGACTGCTCTGGAAACATTAGCTTGGAGTGGCTTACGCGGCTGGAGACGTTTGGTTTTGCTCAGGCCTTGTAAATTACGATTTGCGAATAACGGGGAGTTCGAAAGCTTACGATTTACGATGTACGAAATTACAAAATTCAGTTACGCGTGATCACACATTTTTATCGAACGAGAATTCTAATAGAGCCAAGGGTGTCCTTTCCATTTGCTACTCGACGTAAAGCACAAAGTTCTTCTGGAAAATGCATAAATACTTAATCGCACCCAGAAGAAGTATGCGGGGGTAATTTCTCAAATCTAAGTTCTAAGAGGTGAGCAAGTATGGGAATACTTCAGCCCTTATGGAGAGCGAAAAATCGGTATAACCAATTAAAATCGTTTGCAATGGTTTCCTGATACTGGAGAGAAATGGAGGAAGTGCTCGATCTCGATGTTGATCTCCTTTTCTTTTTTCAGACGGTCTTCAGACGGCGTTCACGATCTTATTGGTGCATCTAAAATTGAGCTAGGAAGCTCGTCTTGGATAGGAGGCTTGAAATGGGTGCAGGTCGCTCCTTTCTCAATTCGAAGTTGACAACTTTGCTGTGAAGGGTGCTTGAAATTTTGGGTTCATATACTAAATTAGCCGTGGACCACGAAATCTACGTGGGCATGCTACGGTTGTGAACAGGGTGCGTGTGTGGATCTGCAGTATACTTGTTATCCGAAGATAATTCTTCGGATAATGCATCGATTCAGATGACGCCATTTTTTCCAATGATCTGGATAAGGATATCCGGTTGGATAATTTCGGATAATTTTCGGAACGATTTATATGGTCGATTGGTCCTCCTCGCTCTGTTACTGCGTCAAATACTCAATTTCGTATACTTTCGACCAAGCTATCAGCCATTGCGACTCGATCTTTCTCTATTCTCCGGATATGGCTGGTTTGAGCGCAGAAATCGAGATTTTTCACCGGCTATTAGCTCACACCTGACGAACTAAAATACCACACAGCTTTTTCATCGGGTTGAGATCAGGACTGTTGTCGAACCTCTTTGAACAAAATATTTTTGCCGAACAATGAAGTCGACCTCAGACCAAAGAAGATTCTTCCGCAGCGCGACGTAAAAATCCAAAAATCTTCTGGGAAAATGCGCAAACACTTCATAGTACTCAAAAGAGGTATGCGGAAGTTGTTTCTCAAATCCAAGGTCTGAGAGGTGAGCAAGTACGGTAATCCTTCAGTCCTTCATGAAGAGACGGAGCACTGATTGCTTACATGGGATATGACACGGGTGGTGTTTGAAAAAAACTTTACACGGAAGAAACTATGTAGTATTCGAGTTCTTGAAAAAAAAACAGACCTGCAGTAATTTGTTGGTACTCGTGATGAGAGAAATGGAAACGAATAAATTAAGAGTGATACCGGTTGCCGACAGAGTTAATAAAATTATTCTTTTGACGTCAATGAAGTATGCCATGGAAGAGTTTTCTCCGCTAAACAACGCCATTCGTAGAAGGCCTCGCAATGGCAGAATATGTTCATCAAAGGGCAATCTAATAAAATGAAAAAGTAAATGGATTGCACGAAGCCTTCCATTACGGAGCGCAGTGAAAAAGAATGGCAACCCCTGTAACTACCGTGATAACTTTGTGCATAGCCAAATGTAAGATCGGCCCCTTGCACGCAGTCTTTTTCAAAAAAGCATCAATAAAAAAGTCATTCAATAGAAAAAATCAGAGTGATTACGTCATTTTTTTTTCAAAGTTTTCATTTATAACAAACTAGTACGGCTACGGCGCATCTTTCGAGCATGGTCCTCATCTGCAGGATTTAACGTCTGAATAACTAGAAAACGTAACATTTGGACGGAAATTTCAGAAATTACAGAGGCATTTTTTATATCAGAGAAATTCGTTTCCGTTTGAGATCTACATACGCGAGCAAGTCGGCGAGAATCGCTCAACTATGAAGCTCATAATTTTCATACGGTAGCATTTTCGAAAATTCTCTATGGGCCTAATTCTTCTGCATCCTCAATCAACACATAACGTTAAACCTAAAAAAAGTGTTCCAAACCGTCTTGATTTTTAGGCAAACGACCTTACATACAAAAGACGTGTTTTGCTAATTCAGCATAGAACCTATGAATTAATCGGTGCGTGCAGGTAACGGCCACGCTTGTGATCGAGCGATGCGCATGATGGCCCTCCATCGTCAACCGCACATCAGTTCAACGCGCTCTCATTGAGGCAGCCGGCATCAACAGTGTCAAGTTGCCTGCTGCTGATGGCTAGCTGTGGACGGAGACTTCTAAAGTGAGGAGGTCGTTTCGGTTAATGAGACGAAAAAAATCGCATTTGGATGCGATAATAGAGAAGGAATCACCAACCGCACCCGGATTCATGGCACACGATACCCGTGTAAGAAGTAACTTAAAGGCACAGTACACCCAAAAAAATTAATTCTGAGGTTCCATGCTTATCTTGGGGAGAATCACACGCTGATCACAGTGGTATCTCTGAAATCGTCCAAGACCCCCTTTAAACAGAGTTTTGGCTCTTCAAAGATGCATAGATTTCGAGGGTGGAAAATTGGTGAACGAGATGTCTCACGCCTGTATTTCTCTTCATTGACAATCGTTGCGTGAGAGAAAGCCAGGATAAGGAGACGACGATCGGCGACTTGTTGGAACTCAAAACGACGACTGTTTGATACTCATCCATCCATCGAGCCGCTCTCGAGCTCGAAAATCTGTTAGGGGTTCGGGCCTGTGGTGGTTGTTTATATCTCGCTTATTTGGAGGGAATGAGATCAGGCATTCGACACGTGTTATAAAGGAGGGGTCTGCTACACAATTACATGAAAATCTCAAAATTCATGTCTGAGGTTGTTTCATTACCTGGATTGTCTTATTTAGGGTGATCTTGTCTCTTTTTTCGCTCTCTCTGTCTGTACTCGCCCCAGGAGCCGGATTCATCAACGATAAACCCCAGAGTTTGGGGGTCGGTTCTACGCTTGACTCCCTCTGCTACTCAATGCTGTACACCACTATCTCGCATTTGAGCCAGTAACCAGGCGCCACATCTTGTTTATTTGATCATTCGAGAGCATAGTAACTATTCACTGCAAGAACTGCTTCCCATTTGCTTGGAAGTCGGTCGATTACACATGCGAAGAAGTCACGATTTTTGGAGGCAATCCACGCTTTGACATCGGCAACCAAGTATTCCAAGTCGTCGTAGACCTTGTTTGGTTGCCAGTTTTTCGAAGAGCGATTGACAAGATAGTCCGTTGGTGCTTCTGTCGGTGAGTACGGCGGGTTTGGGAGCAGATCCCACCCCTTATTAGCGATGGATTCAATTACACGGCTCAACATGTAGACGGGCGTTATCGTGGTGGAACACGATGTGGTTTTTTTGCGCGGTCTTTTCGACTCGATTGCAGCGTTAAAGGCAGTCGTCGCGATAAAATATGCTTGTCTTCTTTTTCTCTCTAAACCCTTTTCTAGGTTCGGAGTAGTAGGACCTGTGAGAAAAAAAACGCGAAAAAAAACCGCTGTTTCGGGCCAAATTTGAAGCCTGAACTTTCTTGTTTTTTGATGGTGGTGGCCGAGACCACTCCACATCATTGGCATCCATGATCTCTGTTATCTAGAGTATCAGCTGCCTTGAAATTGAATTTCAATCAATGAACATTAACCTTCGAACTCATAGTCAAAAACGATGACTGAAGTGCTTGCTTTCATTATTCAGCTGTTTTCATTAGGTAAATCTGCATTTATTTCCTCCTCTGAATGTCGATGAATTTTGACTGCTCGGCATGAGACTGCGATCTTTTAGGGCGGCGCTGTGCACTTGTGCACGATTCGGCATCTTTGGGCCCTAGAAACTCTAATTCTAGCCCGTTTTCACCGCGCTACATTCATAGTTTTCCCACTATTTTCGATCTTACCCGATTTTTGTAGTTTTTTTTTCCGATTACGTTTCTCATCGTGACAACTGCATTTAAGGCGAGCAAACTGAACCAGATAGACGTAGCTGTAGATGTTGAATTGCCGCTTGCCATTTCTGTCAGAGATTCTTCATTGTTGCCTTCCATCTGCGTCGTTAAACTAATAACAAATATCATTTGAATTGATTTCCCAATGGATTATTCCGCTTCTGTCCAACCACTTGCACCACATAGCCTTCTTACAATGCACGTCTCTTGGCATTCCATTGGGGAAAACACATTCCGGAACACAAATATTCTTTCTTTGAAAGTTTTTGAAGAGAAGCCATGACTCATGACAAGATTCCTAAAAAATGGTGTTTGTTCGCTTCGTTGCAGTAAATCGGTGTAAATTCGAACGCGTTCAGCATTGCTGCTGTCGGAGGGCTCATGGGGCACCCATCCAGCCAATTTCCATACCTTTCCAAGCTTCTTCAGGCGTCGAACGATCGTTGGTTGATTGAAATTTAAGTCTTCAGCCATCATTCGCGCTGTCAGGCTTTCGTTCTCTTTCACGGCTGTCAGAAGTGCTTGATCATCAAAATCCGATGACCGACCTCCTCCTTCTCTTTCCTCTGAACTAGTCTCTCCTAATTTGAAGCGAATAAACCACTGCACTATCAGTAATTGTTCCTTCGCGAAAAAATTCGTTGAGATCGTGGTAGAGCATAGTATGGCGAATATGAGTGTGAATCTCGGAGCGCATTTTCTGAACTAAATATTGGGGTTCATTTTTATATCAATATTGAGTACGAAACGCCAATTTTCATTAAAGAGAAAAACGTTCCACAATTATGCATCAACACTGCAGATGAAAACTTTACTTATCGTCTCAGGCGACATGGAAAGAGAGAGCTTCAACAGAGCTTTAACTTGTTGGGGCTTGTGATTACTAGAAAAGTTACGGAAGGATAGCAACGCTACAGGTAGGTATTACTCGCATCGCATCTAGGAAAAACACTCATTAAGACTCTCGATACAATGAAGTTCTTTGAAGAACATCAATTGTAGTTAAACTTCTCATAGGAACAGTGTTTTGACGAAAATACTACATGAGTGTGTATATGGCTAGAAACAATGCCTTTTGCAAAACAGCTCACCTCATTTAGGATTCCTTCAGACTGTCACTCAATCGTGAAGCTGGTATCCTGCTTTGCAGAAGGCCAGCCGGAACGCGAAGGGAACATGATCAGGGCTGTGAGGAACTGTTCCGTGTCCGATTCCATTTCCCTAATTCCGGCGTTATTTGATCTGTTCCGTTTCGCTTCCGTTTCCGAATTTTCGGGCCCGGTAACGAAATAATTAGTGGAACACGCTCTGCGATAGTGGGTTTAGGCAAGGATTTTTGAAGGTTTCATGAGACGCTGAGAATTACATCCGACCTCTTCGTGTTCAGGCAATTATCTGAGATATTGGATGAGATCGGATGAAGTTTGGGGGCCTGAGATTCGAAGCCTATTAAATTATGACACGAATTGGGCGTGGCAGGAATCTGAACGCCTTTTAAGGATTTCTTTTTGAAAGGATGTAGCTTTTTCTCCGAGATTCAATGATTTCGTGATGCTTCTCGTTTTGATTCCACTTTGTCGCTTGTTTACCGCCACGACAGCAGCAAAAATTGAGATAGTTTTTGGTTTTCACATGCAGCCTGCCTTCCAGAAAGGAGTTTTGGCGAAGATAGGTGGAGGTGATCACGGGCAGCGGCGATGCTCGTTTGAGGCAGATAATTAGAGATTTTCTTTCTTGCTAAGGAGTTTCTTTTCTGTTCTTGACTTGTTCAATATCCACCTCAATAGACAAATGTGGTTTGAAAGAAGGAAAAGATCATCTGAAGATTGAGATTCGATCAGCCTTGAAGGACACCTGGTGTTTCTTGGAATATCAGCTTTAAAGGACACCTGGTGTTGCTTGGACTGTTTTCCGAGGGGAGTGGCTAGCATCAGAGGTTAGCGGTAACGAAAAATAAAATTTCTTCTTTCAATGCCTTGTAGATTCTCACTGACTTCTGGAACTTTTCATTGCTTCTTTCGCGGAAGTTGACACAATCGCCCTTTTGCGACTGTAATCATTCTCGATTCCTTGACCGCTTACAGTATGACATGTCAACGTCGTTCTTTAGCACTTTGTCGTTATACAAGGGTAATTGTAGTGTGAGCCCAAGTTGAGTCAACGGCTGCACTTCCGATTCAGTTTAGCTGGTAGCGAAGGGATTCACGTTAAGGAGAGTTCTCAAAAGAAAAAAATCAGAGTATTTTCCGCTGATTGATAGAATCTTCTGAAAGATTTCTTTGAGGAACGGAGCCAAGACGGTTAGTACCTTTGTGAGCTTATGCTTCATAATGGCTGAAGATGATATACGGGATGTGACGTTGTCTGAGATAAAGGTATGGACCTTATCAATTTTCTAGAAAAATCAGAATTACTGAGATATAATTGGATTTCTTTTCAGATTCGATTTTGGACGAGCGGAATCGCAAAGAAGGCGCGGTTCTAAACCAAAGTGATTGTGAAGAGGAAATCTGATTGCATCAAGCAGAGAACAGTCCTCCGTGAACGGAGAGATAGTATTTTCAGAAAAAAAAAGGATGGAGTGAGTGCAGCTGTATTATAGAGAATAAAGTCTCTTCCGATCACTGTTATCACGATGAGACTCCAAATGGGATAGCTAAAAAAGGTGTTGTCGCTCTGATTGTCTACAGTGCTCTCACCCTCTGGGCGCAGCCTCTTGGAGCAGGTGTTCGTTCCCATAAAAAGGGTGAAGACGTCAATTAGTAGGTACTGAGAACATGGTTTGCATTTTGCGGACGCATAGAATTTCCACCAGCCACAACAGATGAGCTCTTACAAGGGAAGTAAACATAGCGTAGGTCGGATCTGCCAAAACGACTATTATCGTTAGTATTTCTTGTGGCTCAATAGTAAAACTGCGCAGTATCCCGCCCCGAGCTGTAGGTTTCAAGAAGTTACAAGCTCAAAAAGCCCGTTTTTTGTGCTTTTTGTACCTTCCGAAAAGCGCACTAGTCTTCGAAAAATCCTGAAACAGATCTCATAAATGTGTTCAGCGCCCAAAAATACCTTCCTGGGCAAAGTTTGGGCGAAGGCATAATTACCATACTTTGTTCAGGCTGACAGCGTTTTGGACTTTACGGATTTTCGGTTGGGCCTTTATTTATACCGATTAGAGGGCTTTGGAAGCGTTTTAGAAAAATGCTCTAGATTAGACTTAAAATTTTTCTGAGGGGGGTTAATGGGGTGCTGATCACGAATCTGTGGTTTATAAGTCGATTTTCCAAAGTTGTCGGCTAATTTTGTTCAACTCTTCCCGACCGGGAAATGTTTCGAGGGTAAAACGCCACTTTCGAGATTTTCGGATTTCTACGATAGATATGTCTCAAAATCATTCTCTGAGAGTAATTTGGAGTGCTAAACACGAATCTGGAGTCCGCTAATCGATTTTTTGCAGATTACGGTAGATTACGGTGGGTATATGGGGCATGTGGATCGAATCCACACCGCGGGTGTGGCTAAGGAGCAGCTTGGCTAGCACACGCGACGGAGAAGCGCTGTGCGCGATCATCGTCCTTGGGGCGCGTTGACCGACAACCTTCGCTTTTGATACAAGTTTTTCTGAAGTTCTTTTTGTTTGCTTCTTGGAGCGAAATGAGAGATGATGATATTGATTCCGACGCCGACCCTACGTCTGACACAACAACAACAGGAGCAAAATGCAAAAAACGATAAAGGGAAACGGCTAAAATGGAACAACAACAACTTTTTTGAGTGCCCTCGGGTAACGCGCCCCAAGGACGATGAGCGCGCGCAGCGTTTTACCGTCGCGCGCGTCGTGTGTACCAGCCGAACTGCTGCTTAGCCACACCCGCGGTGTGGATTCGATCCACATGCCGGTATATGGTAGTTTAGCCAAAATCCCAGATTTTACTCAAAATTTGTATACGAGGGTTATTAGTGGTGAAGAATACGAATTCAACGTTCGTTTGTCGATTTTCAAAACCATTAGGTGGGTTCTGACCCCTAAATGACATGTTACCTACAGTAACTTCAAGATTTCGACAAATAGGCTCCAGATTCGTGTTCACCACCCTAGATTACCCCTACATACGACTTTTGAGCCAAATCCGAGAAAACTTCCCGAAACTCTAGAAAAATGCCTGATGGGGTACTCTTGCCTTTTCGCGAGGCTTATAAAACGCTCATAACTTTTTTGAACCTGCAGCTCGGGGCGGGATACTGCACATTTTTACTATTGAGCAAGAAGAGATACTAACGATACTGGTCGTTTTCGCAGATCCAACGTACGCTTTGTACACTTCTCTTGTTTGCTCATCATCTCCTTTTATTGATCAACGTGACAAACTCCCTGGTCTACAATACGACTTCAAGGAAAAAATGAAAGGTTTGATAAGCAGCGTCGCTAACACATAGGAGACCGCGTGTCCACACAACGCACCCACGCCATAAAACCTTCAATATTTTTTTAACTTACCAGGCGTCGAGTGTCTCTTGAACACGGATATTTTCTTTATAATCTGATCCGTTTGCATTGACACTGGTCAAGCATTTTGAGCGTTCCTACTAGTTTTACCAGCATCTCCAGAAATGAAAATTTTCGGGTTTTCGAGCTTCTGTGGTCGGAAAGAAATCGTCCCAAACTCGCTAAGGTAGTAGGTTATTAACTATGCTTATCACAGAATTGATATTCTTCTGTTGATTGTCTGAATAGCAGTGCCAGCTATGTTAGATAACTGTAGTAAGCTATCTTTCCAAATTTTGTTGCCTTGACCACGAGGGCTATTCAAGTTGCCGCACAACGATATGGTGTTTACTTTTCATTTTCCAACGAGGTTTCCATCGAATGCGGTATGTTAGCCATAGGTCAACTTTATTGTTGTATTTCAAAGAATACAAAGTTCTCCTCTCTCTCTCTAACAGGCGAGAGCTACCGTTGCCGCTGCAGGGAAGACCCAAGAATATAGTTTAATTGTAGAATGGTAAGAGGAACACCAGATGCAGACACCGAGGTAGAGCGGGGAAGTACGGCTAGGCTGACATGTCTCCGGCCCTGTCCAGCGGCCTTTTATGTGGTCGACTTTTCGCTGGATCACTCATTTGATCTGCTCAACGGAAGACCACCTCGTCTAGAGTTCGCACAATAATTTTAGTCTAATGAATGGACGGGGCTGCGGCGATAGATCAACCCGCGCAAATCGAAACCGCATTCTCCAGTGAGGCCGCCAAACCCGCACGGCCAGCCGCCTGCTTCTTGCGTCAGACTAGATCGAAAACGGAGACCATACTTCGGTGGTCATCGGCATTCTAACCTCGCCGATCATGGACTATCTCTCAGATCTTTTCTTGATCTGTCAGCCATAAAATTTATATTTCAAATTCCGCTAAATTTCGAAGGGAGGCTATTTTGTGGGGGGGGGAGAGGGTGAAAACCTACCGACAATTTGACGCTCGAGATTTTTTTTTTGAACCCCCCCTTTTTTAAACCACGGGTATGTTTAGAGACGCGTGAACAATGAAATGGTGCTTAATTAATGATTTCTAAAAGCATTGTTGTCGTATGTCATTCGTTATTCGTTGATAAACGTTTCCCTTTTTTGATGCGACTCTGCCCAGATAGTCGTTTGGGGGGAAAGCTGTTCATAAATCTGATTTTTCTCAGATTTCTGATGAAATTTTCGCCGATCACAACAAACAGCTTTGCAGATAAGAGTCTCTGAGTCCGCCGAAAGTTCTCCATGAGGTTTATCAGGCTATTACAGACCAGAAATCGGCCCCTTATCCGAACCTCCAATACTTTAGATTGGTTCGCACGGCACAGTTCCAACCTTTTGCTAAAATCTACAGAAAATTTTAGAAGTCGAGAGACGAACGAACGCTCGTTTTGTGAAATGAATTCTAAATCCAAAACACACCAACTCTGAGAAGATGATTAATCGTTGCTTCACCAGTATACTCCCAGGTGAAGTGGAAACGAAATAATGGTTGTGTAGGTAAGAAAGCCTGCTCCCATCCAAGTGGTTCCCAGCTTGTCCACACGTTTCACCCACGGAAACTATTAGCCGTGGAGCGCACCGGTCGGCTGTGGAAATTCGTCGTGGAGCACGGAGTTTCTTAAGTGTGGATCGTGATAGGCAGGGCTCTGGGGAAATCTTTTTGAATATTTTCGGAGACGGAATCGGAAGAAAAATGGCCAGAAACACCGGAAACGGAAATTTGGACACGGGAGAGACCAAAAAACCATGGGTTGCCTCATCCTCACATTTCGTCGCTGCTCATTTTTTGCAGCTCTCACCCAATAACCTATGGTTTCAGTCAGTAAACTATAATTATTCAAACTACATAAAGTCACTATGAGACATGACATGATTTCGAATGCTCGCTCTTGGGAAAATCAGGGAAGGAGGTTTCAAAAAACTCTGTATACCTATGTAGCTGTACCTTTGAAGCAGATTAGAGCCTGTTTCCCTGATAGGAATAGCTGGCCGCGCGGCGTGTTTAAAGCTGATCAGATGTCAGTCTTCGAATTATCACCGTTGACTGTTTAGATCTTATTCTGAACCTTAATTGCCTACCGGAGCTAATTCCACACAATCGAGTTCAAAAAATAAAAGAAAGCTCATCGGCGAGTATAGGAAAGCTAGACGGTGATCTGTAAGGCCTCTTTCAAAGTTCAGTCGCCGCGCGACGCGACGGGGAATAACCATGAAAATCGATCGAGATCGCGTCGCACGTCGATTTGTATTAAAAACATGCCATCGCAGCAATCAGCGATGGCAGTGCAAAACAGGCCTAACGCGGAGTGCCACTGCCCGGTGCCACTTCCACCTGCCTCCGCCTAGACTCGCCGAGCGGCTAGATGCTTAATGGCACATTCAACTTTGCAATCGTCAGCCTATCGTGCCTGAGAGCTTATTGGGCTTGGATATCTCAGGTTAACATCAGTGAATGGAAATTGCGACAGATGCAGTGCGTAGCAGGGGTGTGCGGCAATTGCCATTTGCCCGATTGCCGTTTGCCGGCCATTTTTGAGGTTTGCCGTTGGCATTGCCGTTTCTCGAAATTTTCGCCTAAAACTGCAAATTTTCGGCAAAAATTCGTTGAAACAACAGGTTTTGCCCTCACCGCAGTTTCTGTGTTGGTCAGCGATTCGGAGCTGCTACAATTAATTATTCTGACTAGTTCCAGCATCTGGTTCCGGCTCATTCAATGTATAATTGTACCCTTTCAATCGGTAACTTATGAAAACATCTCGACTGGGTAATCAGAGGAGTTCGTTCGAGTTCTAAAATGTTTGGGAGCCTCCAGAAATCTTTTTTTAATCATCAAATTCTTTTAATTCAGAAATTCAAAAATTTAATCATTTTAATTCAGATTCTACAGAAGATCAGGACAAGAGATGAAAAGAGAGCTGAGAATCATTTGGACCCTGAGGTGGCCAAGCTGGATGAAGAGATAAGAAAGGATCTGGACAAGCACAAGAAAGACAGTTGGGAGAAGTTCACTGAAAGGTTGAACTTTAAAACCGACGGAACAATTGCGTGGAAAGTATTGAGGAAGATATCTGGCAAGTGCGCCCCCTCCTCGAACTCTACCATAGAGTTCGATAACAGCGTCTTCAAATCAGGAAAGGCTGCCGCATATGCTCTTGGCAAAAATTTCTTCATCACACGTACCAAGCGTGGCTTACAAAACAGAGTCACGGTAAGAGAACTAAGCCGTCTGCCGCTGATGAACGCCACTGAGGCCTTTACTCCTGCTCAGGTGGAGAAGGCTATCAAGGAAATGCGGAACTCGAAGGCTCTCGGACCTGATGGTATCTCAGCAGCCATCTTGAAGAAGCTTCCCACGGAACTTCTACCGATGATCGCAGATATCATAAACACTTCTTTCCGAACCTGCACTCTACCACAAGCATGGAAGACCGCCAATGTGATACCCCTGCCTAAGCCAGGCAAATCGCAAAGCACGGTGAAGGGCTATCGCCCTATTAGCCTGTTATCACCGATCGCGAAAGTAGCCGAAAAGCTAATCGTAAGGGACCTGGCAGAGCAGAATGAGGCACAGCAACATCAACATGGGTTTAGAAAGCTTCACTCCACCACCACTGCCCTTCTGGAGATTGTCAGCTATGCGGTCGATGGGTTCAATTTCAGAAAGCCTCTTAGAACAGTGGCCGTTGCCCTCGATCTAACCAAAGCATTTGATTCTGTTAACCTAGGACTTTTGTCCGAGAAACTATTGAAGTCCTCGCTGCAACCGTGGCAGAAGCGTTGGATAGCAGCGTTTACGAAAGGTCGTCGGGCCAAAGTGCTATTCCAGAATCACGTCTCCGATAGTATACCTGTAGCAGCCGGTGTGCCGCAGGGTGGAGTTTTGTCACCTGCCCTCTTCAGCCTATATATTGAAGACCTACCCGAGCCTTCTGAAGATATAAAAATTGTTGCGTATGCCGACGATATCACCATCATGTGCCGTAATCGTGACATACAGGTAGCCGCAAACAAGATCAGCGACTATCTCGTCGAGCTTAAAAACTTTCTCGATAGTATGATGCTCACAGTTTCCGCGGCGAAGTCTTCTGTTTCGGTATTCACATCTCACCCAAAGGAACACAGCGCCCAACCTGTTGTCAGGTGGGATGGTGACCTCTTGCCTACAGCGCAATTTCCTAAACTGCTGGGCCTCGTTTTGGACCCATCGCTGAAGTTTCACAAAAATGCTGAACAGAAGCAGGCAATTATCAAGGCAAAGCTTAATGTGTTGAGAGCTCTAGGAGGAACGTCCTGGGGTGGCAGCAGAGAGACAATCTTGACGACATATCGAGCTATTCTGCAGCCTGCATTGGAGTATGCTGCACCTGTCTGGCAGCACATCGTGTCGGACAGTTCCTGGACTAAGATGCAGCGAATTCAGAATGCTGCACTACGAATAGCCACTGGATGTGCAAAAGCTCACCGATTGAGCACCTTCACGCCGAGGCCCGTATCTCGCCAGTGAAAGAGCATTGTCAGCTCCAGGCTCAGCAGATGTTTATTAATGTCCTTAAGCAACCTAATCATCCGTCGAGAAGACTATTAAATCCCGTGAGAGAGAGATCGATCAGAGTGCCGTTTGCCGATGCTCGAACAAAGTGAATGTACAGAGATGGACCGACTCGAATCAAGAACGGCTTCGTCTCTTACGCGCGGAGCACACCCGGTTTGTGAAGGATCATCTCGCCAAAGCGGCCGTCAACCCTATTCTCGGTGATGTGCCGCCCAGGGTATGTGATACCGAGTCCGAGCTCGGTAGGCGCGCCAGGTGTATCCTCGCTTCGTTGCGCTGCGGACATTCTCCATTGCTTATGTCTTACCTGCACAGGATCGACAATAGTCAGCCTGACGTGTGCCCGGACTGTGGAAACCAAGGCCACGACACTAAACACCTATTTGACTGTCCGAAGAAGCCAACAACGCTCACTACAATAGACTTGTGGACGAATCCAGTGCTGGTCGCCCAGTTTCTCAACTTGTGACGAAACCCCTCTCAGTGGCTGCAAAGAAGAGAAAGAAGAATCATCAAATTCTTAGTCCTTTAAAGGCACTGTTCGCGATAAAAATCGCTTTTCTGTTTTTTTGCCTATCTTGAAATCGGTCCCATTCTGATTCCAATGATGCTTCTGGAATCGTACAAGACCTTCTGGGAATGGAGTTATGGTACCTCAAAAATTGAGCTAGGGAAAATGGGGGACGAGTTGTCCGAGGCTTGTAACTTCCGTCTTTTGCAGCCAATGTGAGCGAGCTGACCTGAGTGAAGAGAGAAGTTGAGAATGAAGGGAAGAACGGGACTTTTGATCGGAAACCATCACTCAACTCACGATTTCGAGTGTTCCGTTGTTCACGTCAAGGGGCGGGAAGAGGCGGGACTTGCCCACAATGGCGGGGTTTTCCCACTTTTCTAAGCCGTTTTGCGGCTCCTGGGTAGCTTTTCATCCCGTTTTTTCGACGCTGTTCTGCTTCTGAGAGCCACCAGACGCGTTTGTCATGGAAAATTCGAGGATGAAGTTTATCGCGAACAGTGCCTTTGAGAATGCCAAAATTGCAAAAAAAACCTTTTTCAGAGGCATACCAATTACTGCATACCAAGTTCTGAGATTAGAAAACCGGGTCATATCAAAGCTGTAGCGCAAAAAATGCAGCCTTATTTAGTGGAGAACCAGTGGAGAACTTGTGTATATAGGCCCACTTATCGTCGGTTGGTTGGCTGATGGTAATAATTGGTACAGAAAAATTATCAGTTCTGCAAGCACTTTGTCCGGTTTTTTAAACGTTGAACAATATTCAAGGCGGTCATTAAAGGCAGTGGTCAATAGAATCTTCGCTTTCGACAAAATTAGCTGAAATGAAAGGTTGGCTTAAGGACAGAGCTGGGTTTGCTAGGAAATGGTGTAAAGATGAAAAAATGAAATACCTTTGAAGGCAACGAATAAAGCCGCATTCAAGTTTTCACCAGAAATCCAAGGGCTGGAGGCTCATTGCAACAAGTGTGCGAAACAGGCTCAAAACTAGCAACCAATAGCAATATACGGCCCGAAACTTGAACGTGGTGTACTCGCTCCACCTTTTCCCTCGGTAGCCACAGGGGAGGTGAGTGGGGCGGGTAAACCACACTCAAGTTTAGGGACAAATTTATTGCTAGTTTCTAGCCGACATTGTTGCTGTAATTGGCCTCTTGCTAGCTTAAAGGCCGAATACGCAGAAGGGAAAGAGCCCAAGAGCAGCCCAGCTAGCTAGCGCACTGCACGCGGCGCTCCAGCGACGAAGTGAGCGCAGCGGACTTCCGACGCGCGCGTCGCATGAACCAGTGAAACGCCCCTCATTCAGTGCATTCGATCAACATGCCCCTCGGAGCTCTTGATTTGAAAATTCGAAGGCTGCTTCTACCGTGATCACTGCATTCAACTAGACTACTCTCACTTCACTCCTGTAGCCTCACAAGGGTATCCATTCAATCGTAGTTTGAAGTGAGCGAAATTGAAATCCTTGAGCTTACTACTTGTTACCAACAAAAAAATGGTGACTCCGGTTATAACCTGAACCGCGCGCCGCTGATCGCAATGTGAACTGTCTTTCGCCATCAATCCCGACCAATCATTCACCCTTCTACTCGCACCTGATTGTGGTATTAGTATCGTCCACAGTCTTTGGGTCGGCGCACACTTCCATCGCATGTAGCTTGCTTACGTTTTGCTGGTCTTCTCCGGATCGACTAGGCTGGGACGCGCTGGCCGCAGGCTCCTTTCAGAAAATCCTTGTGGCCCTGTCACACTTTGCTCTGCTCAAGAAGACGATCATCTTTTGAATCTCTATCATTGATTTGTACAGAAACTTCATGTGGAGAAGAATTAACAGAATTATCGCCGGCGATGAAGAAGCTTACAGCATTGTTGATCTTGGTAGCGACTCCTGATCACCTGTGGCTTTCAAATAGCTTCTAATATATATGGTTTTTCTTCCTGTAGAGGCTATTGAAACGCCAGGTTCATTGGAACTGGCAGATATTGCATGGATTACGACATGACTTACAAGGAAGGGTTGCCTACATCACATGGAGTTTCGGAATGCTTTTTTAATATGTTCTAGGGAGAGGACAGTGTTCCAATATCCCACACTCAGAAACTGCTAAATGCCTCAGGCAGTCCCTAAAAAGGTACAAATTTGAACAAGGCCAGAACGGCTCGGCCGAAGTGAGTAGAGCTGATCTAACGATTGAATTGCCTTTGTGTATGTTCAGAATAAATCAGAATTTGGGCAACATAGCATAACTTCTGATCTAGACAGAATCAGTGCACCAAAACTTTCTTCATCTATTCTGAACACGTCTAAAGGTGATTCAATAGTTATATCGGCTTTACTCGTATCGGCCGAACCGTTCTGGCCTTGATCAGATTATCACCTTTTTAGCGACTGCCTGAGGCATTTGGCAGATTCTGAGAATGGGATACTGGAACACTGTCCTCCCCCTAGAACATATTAAAATTGCATCGCGAAACTCCATCTGAAGTCGGCAACCCTCCCTTGTAAATGTTGGTGTATTATAGCACCAAACAGATTTTGCCTTTTGCCGTTTGCCGGCCATTTTTGAGGTTCGCCGTTGCCGTTTGCCGAAATTTAAAATTCCTTTGCCGCACACCCCTGGTGTGTAGGTGTTTGCATGTGTTTGGAAGAGTATAGACCGACATTGAAGGCTTTCGGCAGCATTAGATGTTTTAGAAGCATCTGGAATCGTTTAACCACGTGATCCTAGGAGTTCCGCGAGCGTGATAGTTATACTCTGTTTATCTTTAATTGCACAAAAAAGGTCCGCCAATAGTCCTCTAATGGGCCGGCTAGTACCGTAGTTTACGTCCACGACGCGTTCTCGGTAGACCCGGGTGCGCACCGGGGTGTGCTGAGCGATCGATTCATCAATGCGCTCACCCGGCCCCCCACCCTGCCCCTGTGCACACCCGGGTCTGCCGAGAACGCGTCGTGGACGTAAACTACGGTACTAGCTGGCCGATGAAGACTATTGTGGACCGACCCCCTAATGTGCAATTAAAGATAAACAGAGTATAACTCACTTGGGTCTCGAACAAAGCACCTTACAAAATTTCGGAATTATTTTTTTGAAAATCTGTTTTTCTTACCGCCCATAAAAGCAGAAGAAAATTCGGACTGCTTACTAATCGCTTACGAAATGCTCAATCATAGAGAAAACGAAAGACTAGCGCAGCTTACGCACGTCACAATGTTAAGGAAGTTGAGGGGACCCAAATAGTGAAAAAACATCTATTTTTCAACTTCCTCCGGAAAGGATTAGGAATTAGGAAAGGGGTTCAATTTGATAAAGGAGCTCAATTACAGGGAAAACAATGTGTTGGGAAATTAGTTCATTGGCGTGGACGGCATTACGTAGTTTGCATTCATGAAGCTGCGTACATCAAGTTTGCTGTCAGCACAAGGTGTGACCCAGCGCGATCTTTACGCTTACAGCAGACTTACTGGTGGACCATCCCTTTCACAATAGGCAGCAAGCGGTACATGCCGGCAATCGACTGTGAAGATAGCTAAGGTGCCGGTGAGGACACCAAAGGCTACAAGCCGAACTGCGATCACTGCTCTAGAAGTCAAGTGTTACCTAAGGTTGGGTCATGGACGTTTTTTAATAATTGATGCACAACAATCTTGTAAACGCGGAGTAGCTCTGTTCCTTAGAACAACCATGTTTGACAACGAAAAGCAGAAAGTTAAACATAACATACGCAAAGCTTTTTTCACCTCCCATGGACAATTAACAGTGTTTGTAAGGGTAGTCATCACTACGGAATTGATTGCACGCTAACATTTTTTACATCTTTTGTCAGCCGCTCAAGAGCAAACCATATCTTTAGCTTTGTATTCTAACGAGTTAAAGGAACGGCACTCCGGGTATGAAACGTGTCTCATTCTGCATAAACAGCACTGGTAATGAGAAAACTCTGTGATGGGGTGTAGGTGAGCAAACTTAAAGAGAAAACTTTCTCCCCTCCATAGCATTAGCAGAGAAAAGAGGTAGTCAAAAGGTATTTAAAGGTTTCGCAGTACGTGATGGAAAAGCTAATTAATGAACACTGCTCTGAGCAGAGCAAGAATGATAAGCAAGCTTTATTGTAGATGTTCCAAGCGAAAGGAGTGCACCACTTTATTGAAATTAGACACCATTAACCTAGACATCATAGCTCACCAATGAATACAGAAACGCGTCTCCTAATCTTTCTTGAGGTGTGCACTTTGCTGAACGACACTAATTGGGAAATCGATAAACAATGTCCATTTAGCGTGAAAGGAGAGCTAAAAGAGAGATACTTGTCTTCAATCGTTGAAAGGGGGAAGCCGCGACGCTGCTTGGCGGGAAAACCTACGCTAGGTAATACGAAGATAGGATGGCTATTCATCGAATGATTTTATGCCCGATTTCTGAGCGCGGCTTCCTACTTGATAGACCTCGACGATAGCCAATAGCGAACGAATTTTTTTTACAACACAATGTTTCGCTCTATACGGTCAAGCCGCCTTCCACGGACGTTTTTTTATGTCCCCTGTTTTTCTGTGTCTTAGCAATTATCAGTTAGCCCGAGATACCGAAAGGCTAAGATTTTCAAGATATTGAAGCCAGTTAGCCCTTTTTAGAAAAGGAAGACCGCTATAAATGTGCTTAGCGGTTCAAATATGAAAGGATCTACGATACTATATCGCTCGAAACCTAAAGATGGCATCCGATTGCACCAATTGAAGAAGTCTGAACTCTGCCGCACACATTTCCCCGCAAAGGACGGATTCACAAAAGTTTTCATTGCCACAACAAACACTTCCAATGATACTTAAAAGGGGGTGATACGGAGGATTTCATGTACTTCTGGTGCGTTTTTCTCAATTTCAACGTCGTTTTTGTTCTACCCGGGGGCCGCTTAATCAATATAGCGGGGTATTGAGAAGCCTAAATTCGATTGGGCCTGAGTGGCAAAGTTTTCCGGGTTGCAGTCTGAAACTTCAATACATATAGTGGAGTCCACCAAGAGTGTCTCATTTTCGTATCAATGAGAAGCGGTCGATTGGAGATCAATGAACATGAAACTCGTTGCAGCACAATCGCTCTCGCTCAACCGGTATTGAGCGTGCTGGTATGAGATTCATGCACAGCGATCCCTAGCCGACCGCTTCTTCTTGATAAGTAAATAAGACACTCTTGGTGGACTACATTATACAAACTCTCGGTGTCATACTGGAAATCTCTGCCAGAAATGCGAACAGTCTACCACTGGAAATTCAAAAAATTGTGCCGAATAATAGAAGTACACCCTCTATTAGAAGTACACCTCTAATAGAAGTACACCAAAAAGAAAGGGCTGAGAATTAGAAGTACAGCCTCTATTTGAAGTACACCTCTAATAGAAGTACATATAAAATAGGGGCCTGAGTATTAGAAGAACAAGTACTTCTAAAAGAGGGAATACGGTATATTTCGTATCACTAATTGAATTGATCTCCTTGCCTTCGCATAGTCGATGCCGGCAACCACCAGGAGCAAAAAGCACTAGCATGTTCGGCAGTGTATAGTTTCCGTTTTCGATTTAGTCTGACGCATGGACCAGGCGGCTGGCCGTGCGGGGTCGGCGGCCTCACTGGAGAATGAGATTTCGATCCGCGCGGGGTGATCTACAACCGCAACCCCGTCCATTCATCAGACTAAAATTATTGTGCGAACTCTATGCGAAGGGTTTGATATTTAGTTGGAGCATAACAGCGAGGTTCTACCATTCCAGTTTTTTTTGTTTTTTTTCGAAAAAATTTCTAAAATTGGTGGAACGTACATAGATAAAGCCAAGGCGGAAATGACAGATTGTGTGTTCTATTGTGAACGCCTGTGGAAATAGTTGCTGCAGGGCATAGACAAAAGTGAACAGTGAAGCTCTCATGCATACAGCGAAAGAAAAAAACAGTAGACCCAACGTTACGGAATGGAAACGTTAATAGTACCAAGCGTTCGACGGATTCTCGACCAGCCATTTCTCTGAGAAATGTTTCGGCATATTTGACTTCAATTTACAAATCACGTTAATTACGAAAATAATGCCGTGAAAATGGGAACACACGCATGAAAGCTAGACAAAGAAAGAACAAACAGAAAAACAATCTTGATTTGATCTGACTTATCACGATGTTTGAGACAATCGCACAAACGAGCAATATGATTATAGAGATACACGACAAACATGTTGAAAGGAGTCTGTTGAGAATAAGCTTTCTCTCGATATTGGCTCCTCAAGTTGCTTTAGATTTAAGTAGCTTTAGGTTAGCAGACCGCTTTCAGCTTTAGAGTTCTATCGTCAGTCACTGGATGAGGGATCGCCGCGACGCTGCTTGGCAGGAAAAATTGCGCGATCAATAGCCACTTTCCCTTCGTTATCCCGCGCGCAATTTTTCCCGCCAAGCAGCGTCGCGGCGATCCCCCATCCAGTGATAGACGATATATGGTGTCGACCAACGAAAGCACGACTGCCATATCTGACAAAAGAGTGTAACTTTCGTTATCTATCGCGAACAGCGGAAAAAAGAGTGGGCGCTAATCAAAAACGATTTCCTCCCTAATCATTGTAAAAGCTAAAATTTCCGTCGGAGGTGTCGCGAAGGCTATGATTCCTCCATGACGTTCGTCAACGACCGCGGCCCCGGCCGGCTGCCTGCACTTCACCTCCCAGAACCTACCGCAGGGGTCGCTGCCCTTAAAACAACATTGGACACAGGTACGACGTCATAGTTAACTTCACTACAGTGCCGTCAGACTTATCGTCTGAGGCGATATCTATTACAGGCTAACTCCTAAATCCATAACATTGATGTATTCTTGTCGTGACACATAAAGTTAGCCAACAAACGAGTGTCCATCGTCATTGATGGTTTATCCAGTAATTATCTCTGGTATTAGTACAAGCTGTCTCTGTAGGTTGTCGTCTGAAGATAATCTTCTTGATCACTTCATTTTGGCCATGGGCAGTGCGAGTAGTATGGGTGCAACCCCCTCGTTTATTGCCATGCGCGGCAGGGAATCCACCGTTCGCATCATTGTGCATCGGAAGGATTCGTGCCCTTTCGCGAGTTAAATCGCTGGGCAAATACCTCATTTCCTTCCGTGTGGCGCCATTCCGCCTGACAATTATTCATCAGTTAATCAATCCATCAGTCATTGTTTCTTTATGCGTTCACTTTTGCCTTTAAGATCGAACATTACACTACTACTGATCAGTTCAACCCCTTCACCCTACGCGATGCCCTAAACCTTCTTATTCGTCATTCGTTAACTCTGTTGCTGGCTATTATTCTTTTCTTTCCCCTTATCAAGACAGTGTTATCGATATCTTATCAGTCGCGCCGCTCCGACGAGAACACCTATCTTTTCTCCCTATCTGCGGACCACTACCACTTCTTTATCTTTCTTACCCCTCGCCTCTCTAGGGGCACGCAATGTCTAATTGTAGCCACTATCAGTTGTTTATCTTTTCTACCCCTCGCTCCTCCAGTGGCATGCAGTCCCTAATCGTTTACCGATAACACCGCCACTCATACCCCCCCCCCACCCTCCTTCGCGCGCCTTTTCGAAATCGAGTGGAGACATCTCTCTCCCCTGCCCTCCACTTCGCGCTCACTCTCTCGCATCTGGGTCATGAATCAATCTCGACTCGACCTGACCCGCTCCTCCTGCTCATTCTTCACCTTCTCCAACCGGGTTTCCGGTTCCCCTCTTCTGAATTTTCTCTTATTTCATGATTTTTTTCTCATATTTGCTTTATGCCTTACCTTGTATTACTCCAGTAACCCCCATTACATGGCTTTGAACATTACAAGCCACTGGTGACTTTTCTACACGCAGTTTCTTCGCAAAGAAACTTGGTTTTTTTCGTTTCCCCGTGGTATAACGACAGCGGTCTGGATTATGAGATGGTTGACAATACACTGGCCAAGTTTGGCTTCCGGACGCCATATGAGGTTCAACCTTCTGACAGCCCGAACTCTTGGGAACGGCTGGACTGTGGCAACCAGCCGGGCCCACATGTAAGGCCAAGGGCTGTTGGAAGCGGAGTGTACGAACTCGCTTTGGTCACTGCGATCAATACAGCGGAGAGCAAAATGAGCCGGCGCCTTAAAGATTGGAATGCACAGGCTCCTGCCCCTCTGAACATACGACGGCGGTCAGACTGTGGTGGAGAATACGCCGTCCTCTTGGGAAAGGAGAGCATGGATAACGGATTTTCGGCAAGCTAGTAAGATCTCAGTATCGTGGAGATGCTGGGCGCACCTATGAAAGGATCCTTGCCCCACTGCTATACGGTCTGATCAATTTGGTTTAGGTAGCTTTGGTATGGTGTCATAGACTGCCAGTGTTCGCTCAGCGGTTCCTAACGGAATCGGGGTGACACCCACCCCTCCTCTCTGTTGCTTGATCAAAGAAACCCAGCTCATAGGAGTCATCACCGTGGATCACTACATTCAGTACAGTAGTCAGTACCATGTCCTTCAAAAAAAATCATATGTAGGTTTCTGGGGCTAAACTGTACACTCAAAAAAACTTTCCTCATTTTAGCATGATCTTTATTTTTATTCACATACAGACTAACTACTCCCATTAACGTTTTCGTGGAACTTCACTCAGCATAATCAGCGTTTCACAAATATAGAAACTGGTTTTCAGGGTGATACTGTTCTCATATAAGCCCATTACTATGTCATCATCTGGTTATGTAAAAGGAACAATGACTAAGGCAGCGAATGCTCTGAGAGCATCATTCGAGAAGATCGATCCTTCGCTATACGACCCCTTGGAGGTAAAAGGTGGGTTGGACGAACTCGCACAAATACATCACCACAAAACGGCCCTCTTAACAAACAAATTCTCTATTAAACGCTACATTGAAGCGCTTAAGGAGACGTGGAAGAGGGCAGAGGAGCATACCAAAGAATACCCAAATTCTGAGGATAGTTCAAGAGTCCGTCAGGAGTTTGAAAATCGTTGGGAAACCAATGCATTTGACGACTGCCTGGATGATGCAGAACAAGTCCTCATCAAGCTCGAGGTAGCATTGCAACTCCTACCTTTGCCTTACTCCACCATTACCCCGAATACACCCACTCCAAAGCCCTTAACGAACATTTCAAGAACACCCACTTCAAACTCATAACTTGATACAATCTCCAAACCAGCAGGCAATAATGTCAGTCCATCCCATGTCGTGCACCCTTTGGGTCAATATATGGACAGCAGTCAACTGCAAAATCCTTATATGCATGAGATGCGAATTCAAACAGACTCAAGGGCAATGACAATCAATAATGTTGGCGACATTGCTAATATTGATTCAATACAAGCTCATTTTCAGTCAACAAATCGAATCAACATGTCACAACCTACTGGTGCGGGGATGGACAATACCAATAAATTTCCGAATCCACATAACCAATTCAGCTATCAAAATAGACCCACTTCAGCAAATGAGCAATACTTGAAACTCCCTAAGTCCGAGCTTTCAGAGTTTCACGGCGATATGGCCTCATTTCCAGAGTTCTGGGAACTCTTTTCAGCAGCTGTACATAACAATAATTGTGTTCCAGTAGCATTAAAGTTCCTACATTTAGAATCCAAACTCAATGGAAATGCAAAAGACCTAATCGCGTCAGTGCAGCTCACAGAAGCTAACTACCAGCAGGACGTGAATTTATTGCTCAATACATATCGCCGATCCGATATTCTTCGGAACAGGCTCTGGGAACAACTGGAAGACTTGCCTTCAGCACCAGAAACCCCTATTGGGCAACGCACTCACTCACTCATCCCGTTAGCTGGCGTCTGGTGGAGCGGGATGCCCTCTCAACGAATACACTGCTGTAGGTGCCATAGGAGCTCGTGCGGCCTGAACGATACGCTTCCAATCAAAACGGTTTGCAGCAACAAGTTTAGCGTTAAGGACACTGCACCGTTGGGTCTTCAGATTCCCTCTATGTGTTTGAGCCATGTATTCATCGGGGCCGTTCGTTGAATTCTCCACGATGGTGGGCGCTTACGCCACAGCATACTGTACGGGAGATGGGACGGGTCCACCCTACATACATGTCCGAACCATCGCAGTCTTCTTGTCTGCAGCTGTTCTCCGAACGTCTGTTGATTCATGCAGCTCTTCCGTATATCGTCGCTGCAAGCATGATCACGAATCGTAATTTCAAGAATCTGGCGCAAACATCGCATCTGGAAGACTTCTAGCTTGACGAGGTCTGACTTTAGCAGAGTCCAGGTTTCCGAGCCGCACGGGTGTTATCAGCGCTCGGAACAATCGCATTTTAGTCTTCAGTGAAATGTTATTTTTCTTCCACAAACACCAGCCAAGCGACGCAAACACACTAGACGCCTGCCCGATTCTGCTGCACACCTCTGCCGTAGCCGCAACGTTTCGCTCCTGCACTACTGACCCAAGGTATTTGAATTCCTTGACCTGCTGAAGCGCTACTCCTACAAACAGAACAGATGCAGGAGACCCATCGGATGTCATGACCTTGGTCTTCTCCTGGTTGATTCTTAAAGGCAGCATACACGCTCGCAAAAGTTGTTGAGATAGCTACATTAGTGAGGTTGTACGGGCCCCAGAAGAGCCCTCACGAAGTTGGGAGAGTTGAAAACGAGTTAAAATGACCGTATTTGAGCTGCATTGAGTCACAAAATCATCCTTTCTCCGCCCACCGATACGGGGTCCGCCCCTCAATACCAATGTTCAATGCTCGATTACGGTCATTTTGGCTCATTTTTTACGCTTCTAACTTCGTAAGCGTTCCAGAAAGGGTCGTACGAATACATTATCGTCGTTATCCCGACAAATTTGTCGCTAGCTCCGCTATTTCAGCCAATGCAGTAAAACTCGTCCACTTCTGGGCCAATCTAGAACGAACCGTTATATCTTCATTTCAGTTGAATTTTTTCCGGTTTTTTCGTTATCTCTGAATATTAACAGCTCCAGACCTTCGATTCATTCCATAAAATTGATATCATTTTTGAGCGTGTATGCTGCCTTTAAGCCGTAGGAGCTTGCAATCAGTGCCATATCGCTTATCAAGGACGTTGCCTCCGAATCAGTATCCGTGCACACTGCGCTGTCATCCGCGAACATCAAGTCTGTGACGTACTCATTACTTCCGTATTGAACGCCTCTTCTGTTCTCGAAGACCTTCCTCATAATAGCGTCCACAACAGTATTAAAGAGCAGAGGCGAGACCACATCGCCTTGGCGAACTCCAGCGGTAACGGCAAACTCCTCGGACAACTTATCCCCAACGCGTACGGAACTGATAGACCCTTCGTACGTTTCCTGGAGGAGCTTGACTATCCTCCTCGGTATGTGCTCGCTTTCAAGTGCTCTCCACAGCGCCGGTCAGTGAATACAATCGAACACAGATTTGAAGTCTATAAATGTGATAACGACACGCTTCCCAGAGCGAATTCTCTCGTCCATTAGCTGTCGAAGTGCGAAGATCTGATCACTGCAGCTTCTTCCTGGCCGGAACCCCGCCTGTTCTTCACGACTGGTTTGCTCACGATGACGCTGAAGTCTGTTCTAAATAACCCTCATGAAGACTTTGCCAACGATGACAACAGACTGATCCCTCGGTAATTTTTGCAGTCCCTAGCATCACCCTTCTTGTGTATGGGCACGATTGTGGCACATCTACAGGTAGCTGGTATTTTCTCAGACTGCCAGATAAGCGTAATAAGCCGATGAAGTTGGTGCAGCAAGACGTCTCCGCCAGCCTTGATGGCTTCAGCAGTGATTTTGTCCACTCCTGACGCTCTGCCGTTTTCAGTGACTCTATCGCTGCCGTTAGTTCTTCTACAGTGGGTTCTGAGGCGAGAACTGCATCTTCGGCCGCTTCATCTGGTGGTGGCTCGACAAGCGGTCCATGAGGCGCTTCATGACTGTATAGTTCACTGAATAACTGTCTCCATCGACGGAGGGCTCGTCCACAGAGCGCATGAATGACCCATCTGGATTCCTGATACTATCGCTAATTGGTTTCGTCTTTCCTCCGAGCCTCTTGAGTGTCCGATAGAGAGTTCGATAATCATGCCTGCTCGCAGACTCCTCCAAATCAGCAGCTACCTTATTCCAATACGACTCTCAACTCCGCCATTGCCGGTCCCAAGCCCGGATGAGAAAGGAGGAGGGTTGGCCCCCCGTACTACCGACGGGCTGGAAAACTTAGGTGGGAACCATGGAAAGTCTCTTAGGAAACAACGAAGAAGCTACCGCATCCGGGGCAGCCGATGCGCCAACACTAGGGATCCAGGGTGTTGGTGAGAAGAATACTACTGGCCAAAATGGAGGACGACTGGTGACACCTAAGAAGGAGCTGAGGATTGGAGCATGGAATGTGCGAACGGGACACTGCGTCGGTCAGAAAGAGATAATAGCAAGAGAGTTGTCAAGGTCCAACATATCGATTGCTGCACTTTCCGAGCTGAGGATGAGCGGATGTGGAACGGTGACCATTCAGGTGCCGGAGAGTAGCGAAAAGATGGTGCTGTACTATTCCGGTGAGGACGGGCATCGCAATGGTGTTGGATTTATGCTAGGCAGTCGCGCAGCTGGAAGCGTTAATTCATTCGAGCCGATTTCTGGCAGGATCGCTGTTCTTGTTTTGAGCGGAACAATCAAGACCCATGTCGTGTCCATCTATGCACCAACGGAGCCAAGTTCTGACGTTGACAAGGACGAGTTCTACACCCAACTCCAGGACGTGCTGAATACTATCCTGAAAACCGATGTCACCATTGTAGCGGGTGATTTCAACGCACAAGAGTCGGTAGTGACAGAACAGGCTGGGAAGGAGTGTTGGGCAGGTTCAGCGTGGGCGAAATAAACGATAATGGACTACGCCTACTTTCGTTCGCTGCGTTCAACGAGCTTGCCATCGGTAACAGTCAATTCCGGCACCCCAGGAAGCATCAGTTAACATGGAGGAATCCAACTGGACGAGATGTGGCCACCTTGGACTACGTGCTGATAAACTCACGTTTTAGATCATCACTGGAAAAGCCATTAGAGGGCCTGATTGTGGATCCGACCATTATCTCTTGCGTGCAGTTATGCAGCTTCGCTTACGACGACCTAGGCGTGAGGAGCCCCCTAGAAAGAAACTAGACTGGTCACACTTGCTGGCGCCAGGAACAAAAGAAACATTCCAACTCGATCTGTCGAATCGGTTCGCGGTTCTGGAAGATGCCTTGTCTGTGGACGAGCACGAGAAGCAGACAGTTGAAGTCGCTCTTGAATGCGCAGAGCCTCTCTGCCCTGTTATTCGCCGGCGAACGCAGCCTTGGATATCGGACGATTCTCTCCGTCTTGTGGACGAACGGAAGCGAGTGAAACTAACGGACTCTGGACGGTATCTGCAATTGTGTCAGGAGCTTCGTCGAAAGTTGAAGGAAGAGCGGGAGTCGTACTGGAATAAGGTAGCAGACGAAGTGGAGGAGGCAGTTGGAAGGAACGACTATCGCACATTATACAGTACACTCAACCGTCTCAGAAAGAAGACCAAACCCGTGAGCGATTCCATCAGGAATACGGATGGGTCTTTTGTGCAATCAGTGGATGAGCGTCTGTTGCGATGGAGGCAGTTCTTCAGTGAACTCTATACTCACGATGCGCCACAAGGTCCACTGGCCCAACCGATACTAGTTGAGGTACCAGAGGAGAGAGCGCTTGAATCGGAACCCACTGCGGAAGAAGTGAAAGCGGCAATCAAGTCGCTAAAGAATGGAAAGGCGTCCGGTGTTGACAATGGCACTGCTGAGGTCATCAAGGCAGGAGGAGATGTTCTACTGCGTCAGTTGCATCAGTTAATCACGCGCATATGGCGGACAGAGAGCGTGCCATCTACCTGGAAAAAGGCTATTGTCGTGCCTATCCATAAGAAGGGCGATGCCAGAGACTGCAAAAACTATCGCGGGATCAGCCTGTTGTCGATTGTTGGTAAAGTCTTCACGAGAACTATCCAGTCCAGACTTCAACGCCATCGGGAGAGTACCTGTCGCGAAGAACAAGCAGGTTTTCGTCCGGGTCGAGGATGCAGCGATCAAATTTTCGCACTTCGTCAAGTTATGGAGGAAAGGATCCGCTGTGGAAAGCGCGTCGTTATCACCTTCATAGACTTCAAGTCGGCATTCGATTGCGTGCACTGGCCCGCCTTATGGAGATCGATGGAATGCGAACACATGCCAGGAAAAATGGTGGAGCTTCTGCAGGAAATTTATAGAGGCTCGACTAGCTGTGTCCGCGTCGGAAACAAGCTATCCGAAGAATTCAGGGTCGATGCAGGCGTCCGGCAGGGAGATGTGATTTCGCCGCTCCTCTTTAATACAGTGGTCGATGCTATTATGAGAAAGACCTTTGAAAATAGAAGAGGGGTCCAATTTGGCGATAACGATTTTGTCACGGATTTGATGTTTGCGGACGACAGCGCAGTGTTCACCGATACTGACATGGAAGCCACGCTTTTGTTGAATGATATGGCACAAATCGCGGAATCGTATAGGCTGCGGATTAATAAGGAGAAGACTAAAGTCATGACGTCGGACGGTTCACGTGCTTCTGTGTTCTTCGAGGTAGCTGAGCTTCAGCAAGTCAAGGAGTTCAAGTACCTCGGATCGGTGGTGCAAGAGCGAAAGGTAGTTGCTACATCGGAGATACTGTGCAGGATCGGGCAGGCGTCGGCTGTTTTCGCTTCGCTGGGCTGGTGTCTATGGAAGAACGGTAATGTGTCGATCAAGACAAAGATCCGAATGTTTCGCGCGCTCATAGTGCCAATCCTACTGTACGGATCAGAGTCCTGGACGTTGCTGAAGTTGAGTCGCGGCAGGCTGGAGGTCTTTCAAACGCGGTGTTTGAGTCAAATCCTTGGGATAACCTCAAGAGATCGCATACGCAACGACGTTATTCGAGACACTTGTGACCATTAACCCGCGGTCGAAGAACAAATTCGAACGAGAAGGTTGCGATGGTTCGGACACGTATGCAGAATGGAAAGAAACCGGCTTCCGCGCAGAGTGTTATGGAGAGAGCGCCCTGCACTGTGGAAGGTTGAAAGTGCAGCCCCGAAAAAGACGTGGTTGAAGCAAGTCGAGGCGGATCTGAAGTCCCAACGGTGCAGTGTCCTTAATGCTAGATTAATTGCTGCGAACCGTCCTGAATGGAAGCGTATCGTTCAGGCCACAAGAGCTCCTATGGCACCTACAGCAGTGTACTGGTTGAGAGGTCATCCTGCTCCGCCAGCCGCCAGCTAACGGGATGAGTGAGTGAGTGAGTGAATACGACTCTCGTTCCATTTTCAATCTGCAACGAAGCTCTCTACAGAGCTGACGATATCGATTGGAATCGGTCAATTTCGCTTTCTTCCTTTCTTCTATGAGATGTATGGATTCATCTGATATCCATGGCTGGATTCGCTTACGAGTGGCAGGACAAAGTGGCTCTGCACATTCCACGATGGTGGCTGCTATCTGCTTGTCGTGAACTGTCTTCAGTTTCACGATATGTTTAGAATCGGCTACCCCGCAGGTACACAACCTTACACTGCAGTCACGCCCCTGTACTCCATAAAAGGCGGGCGAGACGCTCCAAGGGGGCTCTACTGTGCTCTCTATTGGCAGCCAGGATCGGCACTATGCCCTTCCTCTGCCTGCAGCCGCATTCCTGACAGTCCTATCGAGCCCTGGTAATAACGGTCCCATCTAGCTCTATTATAGAGCTGCGGACTCACCAGCGTAAAGTGGAAAGAACGTGGAAAGGAAATAATGAAATGCAAAGGAATGGATTTGTGAAATAGTAAAGAAACAAGACCTTAAATAAAGTAGTAGTAAATAGTAGTATCTTTGTTCTTAATAAATATAAAAATACAATGTGTTGTAAGTAGAAGCAAGAACCACCAAAACCCATATCGAACCGTGATGCAGTTCGAACATGGTGCATCGGCCAAATCTCATTAACTTGAAATCGAAATCACATTATGGAAAATAGGTGAAAAATGAGGTTTTGGAAAAAAAAAACATTTGAAACGCAATGAGCAAGGTTTCGAGCGAAATGAAATCTCTAGAAATGAAGACATCGAACAGGAAAACTTCTAATGAAAGTTCGTGAGGAAGAGAAATGGTGAAATGGCGACAGACGGTTAGAATGCCTACAGTGAAATTCGCAAAACGGACTTCCGTTGCTGTGTTATCAGACAAGAAGATGTCGAAAAGTGGAAAATTAGGGAATTTACCTCCCTTCAAGTAGCGTTCAAAGGAAAATTTATTCGTTTCACGCTGGTTTTGGCCAAACTGGCTGATCTCTATCCTTTGGCGCGACGACTCCAGTATAATGATCTCATTTTCTCTGTTATGTATTCATTTATTATCGTGATTTTCCTTTTTTTGTTCGTTATTTTCTTTCCAGCGAAAATTGATGGTACTGAAATGATTATGTTTCTCACAAAAAAAAGAAGGATTTCATTCCGTACGAAGAACAGTTCCGACAGATAACTGTTAATTGGTTCATGCGCATTTTGATAGAGAAGGAGAACTCTGTAAACCCGGTAATCAGACTGAAAGCCTCGTGTGCACTATGATGCAGAGATAATGAAAATATTGAGCAGTGGGAGAAGGAAAACTCATGTTAAAACCTAGTCTGATTTACTCTGATCCCCGCGGGTGAAAGTCTAGTATTAAATTTTGTTTGTTTCACGAGGGCTGTTGGCCGGAGAAGGACCACTCCTAGAAAACCTGGTCAGTTGACTGAATAGCTAGCTACATTTGTACTCGGAGTGTTAAGAATAGCTACAGTGATGGTAGCGCAACCAAGAACAGTGGCAGCTCTATGGGTGCAATCGAAAGTGAAAAATTAAGGGGTTTGAAAATCCCCCAATACTGAAGCTCTGAATGATACTTTGTTGCGGGATCATAACCGCTTAGCATTTTTGTAATAATGATGTGACCGATGTATCGCTTCGTGATAAGCTGGAATTATGTGTTCTCTCGCGGCAGCAATGTTGAAGTCATCGGCAGTAGGCTTATCACGCGATGAAATCTTCAGCGCAGAAAAATTTCGCGTTGTAAGATGTGGAAAATCACTGCGGTCGCTAGAACGAAAAACGTATAAAAACAAGTTGAACTAGGAAACACATTCTTCCTATCGTTCTGAACCTGTATTCTTGTCATGCCTAACTCGGCCATTCGCGTCGGAATAGCTAAGCGGAGACTTAGCAGGCAGCTGGATTGTATCCGCCGCATCCTGGCGGAATGTGAAATGTTTCGCAACGGGTGGCAATTCCCGTTATACCGCGACGAATTGCTGACTTTTATTAGTGAGCAACGCACACTTGTAACTAAGAAATTGAAAAGGTTACAAAAGAAGGTCAACCTCATCTCCGTTATTTTCCAGGAAACAATGCGATTCTTAACTGAAGTGGATCCTGATTTTGAAAATGCGTTGCAGTTAAAAATGGAATTGAAAGATCACTGGCAGCAGAAACGAGGTCATTTCACCCTTGTAATTGCTTTTAACATCATAAGCAAACTCCAAATAAGACTATCGGAATTGCACATCCAAGAGTTGATGTGCTACAATTTTGCTCTTGCTGCTCTGAATATGTAAAAACCTCGACAGAAATAGGAAAAGTGGAATTCCGTTGAAATCTGTGGAATTCCTTTTTTTGTGTTATAACTCCATTCTGTAGTGAAAAATTGTGAAAATTGCAAAATAAGGTGAAAAACGGAGAGAAATCGGAATTTGCGATGAAAATTCCATTCTTCAAAATGAGTCATGGGTTTGACAGTGTAGCTTTGAACTCATCATTTTCTGAAATTCTTAAGATTCTTCGGGACAATTTTCCCAGCGCCGTTGTAATACAGTATATGAGCAGCCGCTAGTCATGGGTAATGCATGACTAACAGTTTAGTCACACGCCGGAAATAGTTTCGCTACCGCGGACTTTACTGCGCCTGAGGAGAGGGGCTTGGGAATTTCGCTCGCCGCACGTTGGTCACATACAAAGTACGGCAATGGTGTAATCCGAAAAAATTTATGACGAATTGAAACAGTATATAACCCAGGGCACGGACATAGTTGACATATCAAGTCATCCATACTTCTCTCTTCATGTCAACGTCTACCTTCGTCCCAAAGACAGCGAAACAGAAGCTGTCAAAGCAGTTCAATGCTTTGGCAGCCCTGCTGAAAGAAGCTGAGGTCTTTCATGACCCGTGGAATTTCCCTTCCGAGATTTCGGAATTGAAAGTTTTTCTGTCCACAAACCGTGTAGTGGTTGAAAATCTTTGTAACAAGTTGGCGAAACAAAAGGACTATATATGGGAATTATATGAGGAATACAATGTAAACCTTGCAAAGAGCGCCGCTGACGTGAAAGCGGATCTCGAGCAGAACTTTGATGAATTTTGGCAGGATCGGGGTGGAAATACTCTACTTGAATCTGCAACCGAATTACTGCGACAACTTGAAAATAGAAAGTTGGAATTAGATTGCCAAGAAGCGGCAATCAAAGCGCAACTAGAGGTTGGGGAGCTTCAACAGCAACTAAGTCTACCAGCCGATAGGCTCGGACTAGAACGCCGGTTGCTTGGTAATGAGCTGAAACTACCGAAATTCAATGGCAACCGTCCGAGTTCGGACCCTTTTGGGAACTGTTTGAAGAATTAGTGCACAATCAACCTTATTCCAACATTGAAAAGTTATCGATCCTCCTAGGTTGCTGCAAAGGGGATGCTGCGCGTACATTGCAAATGATCCCACGAACAGGTAGCTCTTATGAAAGAGCAGTAACTCAGCTGAAATCACAATACCTGGATCCAAAGCGTACAACGCTTGCAATGTTAAAGAAGCTACAGAGTCTCAAGTCATGTCGCGAGGATTCGAGATCTTTACGTAACAACTTAAACGATATTCAAGCAATAATTTCTACGTTGGAAAAGCAAGGCGAGACTGTAAACTCTACACACATGATCAGCATGGTGTTAGACACTTTTTCGAAAAAAGTACAAGATGAAATAGCCAGAAAGGAATTTGATTCAGGAAAAACCTGGAGTATGGAAGAATTGCTTGAAAATCTTTCGGTTGTCGTAAAACGAAATGAACATATGGAATATCGTAATGAAGACCGGAACGACGGGCATTCGCGTTCCGTTTTTCACGTTCGTTCGAATGAAAGAGCCACTGCCATCAGATGCATTGGCTGTGGCGGACCTCATTTTTTCCAATTTTGTACGACGTATCGCTCTGCTGATCAGAAATTGGAAAGAATGAAATCCTTGAAAGTGTGTTGGAAATATTTCTCCCCAACACATATTTCTCGATTCTGTAGGAGGAACAACTGTTATCTGTGTAATGGACCTCAAAATTTTGTTTTTTTTTGTGTCGTAAAAGGCAATCTCAACCACGGCGGATGCAAACTAATCGTAATTGGCCACCAAGAAGCTACTCTCCTAGCCGGACAACAATACAGGACTCAACAGCCTCCACTCAACGACGATACGCACAACGACCACGGAATGACGAAAGGAGGAACCGCTCACCAGGTACCAGCAATTTCGATCGTCATTCTTCATTTTCGAGATCAAATTATAGAAATTATCATGCTCGTTCTGAGACTAGGTTTTCTCCGTCTCCTAGAAATTCTCATTCTCGTTCTGTGGGTAGATTTTCTCCGTCCCCGAGAAATTCTCCTTCTCGTTCTGTGGTTAGATTTTCTCCGTCCCCGAGAAATTCTCCGTCACGTCCTAGGGTGCGCTTCTCGCAATCTCCTCAGCGTAGAGCACCGACTGACATTAATGTAAACATGCAAGTGTTGCGAAATAACCTTTACTTCTGTCCTCAGGACAGTGCGAAATTTGGAATTGCGCGGTTAATGGTAGTTCAAGTGGAAATATGCAACCCATGTAACGGAAAATGCGAAATGATTTATGCTCTTCTTGATTCCGCATCGGATCAATCTTTCATCCTCACCAGTTTAGCTGAACGACTTCAGCTGCAATCAAACTCGGAGGTCTCGCTCATCGTTAATACTTTTGGTGGAAAAGCTGAGAAGAAAACGTTGAAAAGAGTAAAAGCCTCAAGGTGCAATGCGCAGGGAAAATCTATCCCAATGGAATTTCTAACGTCACCGAAAATAACTCAGGCTCTAGTCCTGCATGAGCTGAATCAAGAAGACATGCTAATTATACAGCAACGTTTCCCGGAGTACCACGATTTGAATTTTTCGTGCAAGGTAACTCCAGAGATTCTAATTGGAATTGATTATTTTAATTCCGTAATGATATTAGAGGAACCGGTTATACGTCTGCCATCCGGCCTTTTTATGACTGCAACGCTCTTTGGACCTGTAATGTCGGGAATCTCCGGGAGGTCCGAGTTTTGTAGTTGGGACCAGGAAACTTATGAGAATATTGCAATCCACGCTGTAAACAATGAATATGAAACCCCGTTGGATTATTCAGATTTATGGAAATTACCTGGAATTGGGACAGAAGAACTCACTACGGACCAGGAATTAAATGAAAAAATTGTCAAGGAATTCTATTCCACGGTTGAAATGCGCAACGGAAAAATCTTCATCCGTTTTCCATGGAAAGATAATAAGACCGACCTAGCTGATAACTATAACCTAGCTTTCAGTAGGTTACATCAGCTTTTTAAAATGAAAATGAAGAACCCACAATGTTGGGATGAATACTGTAATATTATAAAGGAACAACTTAACAAAAATTTCATTGAGGAAGTTTCATCTTCAGCCGAAGGACGTAATCCTTTTTATTACATCCCTCATCAAGCTGTAATCAAAACGGAAAGTGAAACAACCAAGACGAGAATAGTTCTCGATGCATCTTCAAAGATGAAAGGAGAACTTAGCCTTAATGATGTTATTCATCAAAATCCCAAGTTGCTACCTAATCTATGTGGAATCCTGTTGAGATCCAGGGTTGGGTCGAAAATTATGGTCGCAGACGTGGAGAAGGCTTTTCATATGATCTGCCTGCAGGAATCCGAAAGAGATTCTGTAAGATTTCTTTGGTTGAATGATGTCACGCGACCACCAACTCCTCGTAACGTAAAAATATTGCGTTTTTGCCGTCTTCCTTTCGGCATAAACGCATCACCCTTCCTGTTGGGGATTTCCATTCAATATGGTATTTCTCAACAACAAGAGTTCCAAGAGGATATATACGAGCAATTGAAATCTAATTTGTACGTGGACAACGTACTTATGACTGGAAACTCAACAGAATCCCTGGTGGAAAAATACCATTCATGTAAACGTATCTTTGCAAATATGTCCATGAACCTTCGGCAGTTCATGACAAATGACAACGAGTGTAATAAAATAATTGACCCTCCAGATCTGACTAAGAGTAAGTCGATAAAAATTCTCGGAATTCCTTGGAATCCAAAAGATGACACATTTGCAATTCGGTGTAAGTTGCGTTATCACGAGAATCCGACCAAACGAGCAGTGCTGCAAATAACGCATTCAACCTTTGACCCCCTCGGATTTCTTATCCCGCTGCTTGTTCCTGCGAAGATTTTCTTGCAAGACCTTTGGAAGCTGGAATATGGATGGGACGATCCCCTTTCCCATCTTCAAAACGAAACATGGAAGTCCATCTGTGACTGCGCGGCCGGGTTTATGTCCAGTTGCAATCGTGCAATCGATGCATGTTCAGAAGTCTCCCTATGAGCTTCACACATTTGTTGATGCTTCAAACCGTGCGTACGCAGCCGTTGTGTACTTGCGCTCGGTCGACTCGCAGGGATCCACTCGCAACTCCCTTTTAATGACACGACAAAAACTCGCGCCTATCCATTTGAAATCGAAGACGCTGACAATACCTCGGCTGGAGCTGTTGGCCCTGTTGATTGGAGTAAGGTTAACAGAATTTGTAAAGTGCGAACAGTCATTGAAAATAACGAAAATTTGTATTTACGGAGATTCCAAAGTCGCATTACATTGGATCCAATCGAAAACTAGTAATGGAGTTTTCATAAATAATAGATGTAAAGAAATTCACTCAAAGCTCAATGCGTGGGTGAAACAAGGGATTTCTACATATTTGTATCATATCCCCACCAATCTCAATCCTGCTGATTGCGCAACTAGAGGGGTCACAAAAAGTCAATTTGTAAATCATATGTGGTGGACTGGTCCGCTTTTCCTCAAGGAAAATAAAGATATCAATCTGGAAACTTTCCAATGGCATAACTCCGATAATGAGGGAAATGAAACAGAAAGATTAACCCAGGAGAGTACACTAAATGTTACAACAGCAACGAAAATTCAGTGTAATGCTCACGCGATCTTCGGTCGTGGATTTTCATCTCTTTTGAAATTGAAACGCACGACAGTTCTAGTCTTGAAATTTCTTAAAAAACAGCTCTATAATAGGCTAAAGAACAGAAGTCAAGAAATTCTGAAAGCTGCTGTACCGGAAATTGCACAAATGAATTTGACACCTCCTCTTGTCATACCTGCAGCGGAAGTATTGGAGTATGCGGAAAATTGTATCTTGAAAAACATGCAAACGATGATAACTCTCGACGAGGTCGAAAAATGGAAGAATTTGTCACTTTTTCAGGATGAAAATGATATTCTCCGTTGTAAGGGTAGAGTTTGGCAATCACATCTCCCGAGAGATAGTGTGGAGCCTATTTTGCTCCTGCCCCATCATGCGACGACTCGGCTTTTCGTCAGTTATTATCATGTCCAATGTGGACACCAGGGAGTAAATGGAACACTAGCTCAAATTCGTCTCCGATTTTGGATTCCAAAAGGGAGACAGGTGGTGAAAAATTGTTTGAAAAAATGTGTAATTTGCCAGAAATGGAATGGAAGACCCTACTACTATCCAGATTCCCCATATCTGCCTAGTGCAAGAACGCAACCCTCGCGTCCTTTTTCACATATTGGAATAGATCTCGCTGGCCCCTTCCGAGTACATCACTCTGAAAACGATGTCTGTAAGAGATGGGTTCTTTTAACGACATGTATGGCAACGCGAGCGGTACATCTGGAAGTGGTAAACAATCTGAGTGCAACACAATCTGTTCAGGCCTTGCGACGATTTGTGGCACGTCGAGGGAAACCTAATCTGATAATATCAGATAACGCATCCAACTTTAAGCTGGGCAATGATCTGATTAGTGTGATTGACAGCCCATATGTGGCTGTAGATTCAAACTTCCAGAACTTCCTTGCAAATGAAAAGATCCGATGGAAATTTATAACTCCGCTCTCACCATGGAAAGGAGGATTTTATGAAAGATTAATCGGAATTCTGAAATCAATATTGAAAAAATCTCTTGGACGGAAAATTTTGCAGGATAACGATTTTGTAACATTCATCACAGAATGTGAGGCTATGGTAAACTCAAGACCACTGACATATTCCGGAAGCACTCCGGAGGATTCTGTGGTTTTGAGACCGGTTGATTTTCTAATGCCTTACGCAAATTTGAGCATGTTTTGTTCCACTGAAACTGAGGACTCTGACAATGATCTCCCTTATATGCCGACAATCTCTACAAGAGAGCAGGCATTGCAATATTTCCGGGAAAACATGAAATGCATCAACATGTTTTGGAAGATATGGAAAGAGAATTATATTCTGGAATTGCGAAACTTCCATCAAAAGCGAATTCACCAGAAATCTTTCACGCGTAAAGGTCCCATTTTAGGAGAAGTAGTTTTAATTATGGACGAAAATCTACCAAGAGGGGAATGGAACCTAGGACTTGTAATTGAAGTATTACCGGATATCGATGGAAAAATCCGATCGGTGAAATTGCGTACTATGAATTCAACACTGGAAAGGTCGATCAATATGCTGATACCTCTGGAAATAGTGAACAACACAGAAACAGTAAAAGAACAGGTAAATGCAACAGCAAGCGGGGAAAAAACGATCGCAAATGCGGAAAACGATGTATCCCCACGCAACATACAAGAAAGCGGTGAGACCGCATCTGCAGAAACTGAGCGAACGAGACCATTTCTGCAACGAAGAGCCAAAGAAAATCGACGCTATGACGCATACCTTGCTACGACTGAGGAACCACGAGTTCAGACGCGCGGAAGGCAGTGTACCGTGCCGTGGCGATTGTGGATTTCACTCATTCTTTTGTCCTCTATTTTTACGCTCGGTATGGCAAACAAAACGCACGAAAATGCAATACGATGTGTGAAAGGTGGAATTACCTTCCAGAATAATCACGACCTGGATGAATTGCACGTATGTGGAAACGACTATTGCTTTGAAATTCACAATCCCGAAAGAAATATTAGCATTCAGTTCCCTCCTGGGATAATTATGCATAGTTATACTGTAACAATTAAATATCTCAGTGGAAATGAAACGGGTGCGACTCACTGGGAATGCCCTGCAAGTCCATACTGTGAGCAAATCATGTGCAATTTTTGTACGGACATGATTTCCAATCCGGATTGCTGGCCACGTTTAGCAATTGCAATCACCGCATTCTTCATTTATGCATTTTTCGTCACTTTTCTTTGCTCTATGATCATCATTGAAAAGTTTTGGATTGGTTGTCGGTGGTTATTCGGAAGGTTCCTTCGAAAACTTTGGAATGGCCTACTATGGAAATGGATGAAAGACAAAAATACCTATGAAGACGTCCCTCTTGTTGAAGTACGGTCAACCCCCAGAACGAAGTGGAGCGCTTGCCAATTGTAAAGATTTTCGCAGTAGCCCTAATGTACTGCACGGCTGTCCATGCCTGTCAGCAAACCATCCTTCTCTCTTCGGTGCTTCATCAGTGCACGTCTAATTTTGAAACCTGCCGTAATAAGACGACGGTACTTGCAAAGCTAAATCCTATGCAGCCAACGAAATGTTTGCAAATGACTTATGGGAGTCAGCAGGTACAAGTCCTGAAGGTAACACTCCTCGGAATGACGTTAAGCAATCTTTGTATTTTACACGAAATACCGTAACAAAAGTACAATTTAGCAAAAGATGTCCCCATATGGGATCCTGTACGGGAGAAAAATGTGCAAAAGTATACCCTGACACCCTAGTGGATGAACTGGAATATGCAAACAATTACACAGGTATTACGTATAGCTCCGAATCATGCGGAGGGCTTGGTTGTTCGTGCGGTTTCCCTTCATCCGGATGTCTTTTTTACCGGATTTACCATGTACCGACAGATGAAAATGTATATGAAATATTTAACTGTCCCTCATGGTTTGAAACAATAAAGCTCAAAATAGAATTTTCTAGAGGAAATAAAAATAGTTTCTCGTATGAAATTGAAATGAAACCATACATAAAGAAAACGTTGGAAAATACATCGTTTGAAATACCAGCATTTTCTTTTTCGCCATTGGCGATACTCAATAAAAGGTTTATAATGAGAGGCAACACCGCTGCCTTCTTACATGAAGACACTTCATTTAGTTATGCGTGTCATGAGGGGCATCGGTGGCCTACCACGCAAAGTTTCGAGAACCGCTATACTGAAACTCATTGCGTAGTCCGTGATACTTGCAAATGTACTCCGGCAGAAGATATAGTAAATTGTTACTGCACGCATAACAATATATCCGAAGTTATAAAGCTATCTAATACTCTACCAATCCCGATAAGTAATGGAATCGTTGTAAGTGATGGAGTGCACCAAATTCCTACCGTGCGCACAAGTTCACTTTCTGTTGAAATCGCAATAACCCCTAACCGCGAAGTAATGAAACTTCAACAAGAAATGGTCAATTTCGACTGCGCCATATCATTTCGCACATTGTCAGGATGTTACGGTTGCACGAAAGGCACAATGTTAAAAGTTCGGTGCCAGTCCGACATAAGGAGAGCCATTGCACAAATTACATGTGCAACTCAGCAGTTCACGGTAATATGCACGAAAATGGGCTTTGAAAATGAAATTAATCTATTTTTTAATACAGCGCAAGTGAAAGAACAATGTAAAGCACACTGTGGAAATAAGGTCACCTTTTTCTACATTGAAGGAACGCTCAATTATGTAAATGGCATGAAACCATTTCATAAGTATATGCGAATATGGAACGGTGATGTTGCCAATGAAACCGATTTCTCACTTGAATTCCCACTCCCCGACTTCGGACATTTTTTCGCTATCTGCAAGCGCTTCTTTCTCTATACCGTAATCGTGGCCGCAACAGTCGCAAGCTTGGTGCTTATCGCCGTCATTCATCTGTGGTGTGGCTCTATAAACAAAAGCTGTACAGGGAATACGATGGGCTCCGCCTTTTTCATGGGAATGCTGTTTCCTCCTCTGAGAATCTTTGTATTCTGCTTACGCATCGCGAGCTGCGCGGCCGCAGCTCTTCTTTACCCATTTAAAGCAATTATGTCATGTGTTTCCCATCCGCAATCAACCTCTCAGAAAAATGTGAAACTTTTGTAACATTCTACATCCTTTGCAAATAGACGAATTTTAGCTATACATTTTTCAACTCCTTCCACATACCGATGTAATTCCACTCTCTGATACTTCTGTAAAAAAAACCCTTTTTTTTGATCTGGGGATCTGAAAGCTTTTTAACAAACAATACAAATATAGGCCCAAATTTTATTGTTTTCCCCAATTTCCTCTTCTGTGTTTTCCTTAGCATATTACACTCTTTCTCCCATCATTAATCTGAAATCCTTTCTGCCCCACATATTTCGGGTGCTAATTGGCAATTATTTGAAAATCGTAACTCTTTGATAACCACTAAGGTGGCATACAATCAACTGTAAGAAAATATTTCTTCTGAAAAATTTTTTTTTTGATTCCTCGCTCTAAATCACATAAAAAACTGTAAAAAAAATAGAACAGGACCCTCATTTTTAATATTTCCTACGTAACAATTTGTCATACCATCCATAGTTCTATCCCATGCTTCATTCGTACACAATTATCGTGTTTACTGTGAAACCTATGCAAACTGTGAATGCACCGATTTCAGATCAATACGAGTGATGAGATCCCCAAACGCGAACAAGAGCCTGCGGATCCAGCGGTAAACCCTGAGCAACCAGCGCCTGATGCTGAAATGGAAGAAAGAAATATTGTAATACCGGAAAATTGGACGAGGACGAATTCGGCCGTCCTATGGTCCCCGTAAGTGCAGCGGCGGTACTTGGAAGAAGAATTAATAAGGTAATGGACGACACAATGAGAATACCACATATGGAAAGACGTATTGGAACCCTGCACGTAAGTATAATCATTAAAAGAAATTTTTTTTTGGGTTTTTATTAATTTATTTTTGAAAACTGAGAAATGGAACAACAGGGCAAACCGTACCCAAATATTTTGTTTTCCTTTTGAAGAAACGCAACTCCGCCGCTCCAGCGGGTAAAACTTCCAGTATTGCAACGCCACCAAGGGCAAAACGCAGTAGGCTGGAGGTAATATAACGAAAACAAGTTTGACATTATGTAATTATTATTCCTATTTTTTAGTCAGCCGTGCTGGCAGTGGACAGAAGGATGGAGCGCATGGAAACATTAGTCGAAATGCTGGTAAACAACACCGCTCCTCCCAGACGAAATGGTCAAAATGGCAATGGAAATGGGAATGGATCTGGACTGCGTGGAAATCAATGGCAGCCGCCGGCACCTAATCCGCAGCAGGCTGGCCCCTCTCGACGTAATGACACGGTGCATACATGCATTTTTTGTAATGCAAATCACTGGGCAACCGTTTGTAATCAGTATACGTCGCTTCTGCAACGTCGCAATAGATGCCTCGACCTCACAAGGTGTGAAAGGTGCTTGGGAAGCGCCGACCATTTAGTGACCTCCTGCCCCACCCAGAGTACCTGCTACTACTGCAATCAGGCTGGAAGGGAGGCAGAAGGGCGGACTCACCATTCCGCCTTCTGCCCCCATAAATTTCCCATGTCCAACGCTAGGAAGTAACTGTAATGAGTAAATTGTAATCAAGGGTGATTTAGTCTAAATGTAAATGTTGAAAGTTTGTTTGTAAATCTAAATGAGATAATTTGAAAAAAAAAACGAAAACAAGGTGCTCCACCGAAGCAATCGCTATGAAAATTCGCTCTGGCACGGAAAATTTTTTTTATGCAGTCATAGCTGTGAAATTGGAATGGGATTTGACTCGTTCTGACTGAAATTTTCTTTTGTGCAATTGAAAATTCATGGCCCGCCAGGGGGTGTTCGTTGTGAATTTCGTATTGTAATTTTATTTTTGTTGTAAATTGTCATAGTTTGCCTTTAGAATGCTTTTGTGTAATTTTTTGTATGTTGCTCCGCTTATTAGTTGCATATGTAGTTATCAGAACATAAACGTGAAGTTGTGGGTTTATGCAAAAGACACGAAAAGGTGTACTAATACAGTAACCAGGAATCTCATGAATGTGTACTATATGCTAAAGGTACATATGGCTTAAAATGAAGTGGCTCGAGTAAAATAGATCCCTATGATTCCTCCTTCAGGTAGCACAGAGTCGTAAAATCGTGTATAGTAAAGAAAAGCTGTGTGTGCATAGGTCAGGGAAGTGAAAAAGGTTACGACACTTCTCAAAAGAAAAACTCTGCGTCATTGTACAGAAAGTGAAAGTAATAAAGCCACTACAAGCAGTAAATACTCGAATAAAATGCCGTGGAGTTTGAAATTATGGTATATACTGGGTGCATAGTAAAGATACTGAAAATTATCAATAGGCAAACGGCAGTACAACTTACAAAATAGAAGGAACCGTGTATTGCGAGATGGAAAACAAAGAGTGAAAGTTGAAAAGATTTGAATTTAAATTAAACTGGGATCCTCGAAATTGCTCTCCCGCTCCATGTGTATTGCAAGGGCTCGTAACTTTTTCCCCTGCTGCTGAAAATTCTTAATGAAGTCTTGAAAATTTATCTTGCAGTTCGGAATGGATTTGAGTATGAAAAGGAAACATATGCGAATTATGATGACGGGGCAAGTTCTGCGAGGACAAGCTCACAATATACTAGGAGAACTCGATAATCTTTACCGTAAAAATGAAAAACAAAAAAAAACAAAAAAAACTTTCCATGCGGGAAGCTGAATTGATGTTTTCGAAACAAACGAAATGGAAGTCACTGTATTTTATAGTAAAAAAAAACAATCATCGGCATTGCCTTGTTGTTAAGAAACTGCTAGAAGTCGGAACTAAAATTTGCATTCGAAACTATTAACGAAATCTGCAGGAAATAGATAAGAATTTGAAAGCTTGTAATTCCTTAAAGAGATATGAATGAGAATGAAATTTCCATGAAATCAGGATGAATTAGGGCAGTGCAATCACAAAATGACGATTGTTTCGTAACTGTGCAGCAAATGTTCGAGGAAGAAGCTTGAATATTTATTACTTACGTGGATATGCATCACACGCGGTATCAAAAAACACAACATCGATAAAGAAGACCGAAGAAGCAACAAGAAGTCAGTATAAATCAGGAATGTGGTAAACTGCGAAGATCCTCGCTCAGGTACCTGTCGATGAGTCTTTTGTACATGACCAATGATTCTGGCAAGGCATGGGCTTTGGAAAATCTTGAAAAGTCGGAGCCCGCTCTCTGTGTAAAGAACGAGGCCCGTGCAGTAGATTTCGCTCTTGGATAAAGTATTTTGATTGGGCAACCTCTCGTATTCGAAGCCAGAATTGTGTAAAAATCGCTAGGAGAAAGACAAACTTTCCCCGTAAACATTTTATAAATCATGATGAGATCGTAGCGCCTTCTGCGCAGGGCGAGAGAAGACAACTTAAAAATAGTATTGCGATCAGAAGCTGAAGGGATGGTGGTGTAGTCATAACCATGCAGTCGAATCCAGTTTTCTGGTGAAACTGTTCTGCACTGACTCAATTCAAATTCGGACATCAGTTTATGCAATACTTTTTGTAAACTTGAAACTTGCTCACATTCAACATCTTGATACCCATCCAACGTCACGGATCGCCGCGTGTACATCGCTTCAGCTGCGCAAAGAGCACATCACAGCTATGTGTGTTATCGCTCGTTAGATATTGGTGTTTATGTCGAATTGTTAATAATATATTGCTGTATTAATATTTGATATGGTCTTGTTAACTAAGAACTTATTTAAAGTTGTGTTGAAAGTAAGATTAATTGGATCAACTGATTGGAATTTAATTTATTGTCACGACACTCCCGAGACCAGGAATTTTACATTTGCATGGCTTGGAGGCATCCTCCCCACCAGCATGGATAAATCATTGAAAAAATTTTCATTGCCACTGTTTCATATTACAGGATGGAGAAAAAAATTCTAGCTTCACTTGCATGCTTACGAAAATAGTTTTTGTAGTGCTATATGAATTCAAGACTTTATAGGTAGATTTTCTGATACTGTGTATTCTGTTCATCTGCCGCACGCTGGAATCTATGACTGAACAGCGACGTGCACGGTTGAAGGACTGTTACCGAACGAAGGTTCATGTCTTACTATATTGATGCAAAGAGAATAATTCTACTAAATCTCTCGGCGATCGGCGTCGTTCTCAATGTGCTTATGTCAACTGCCCTTATTCACAGTCGCAAAACACTACTGAAGGTTAGTCGAGTAATAAAAAAACAATTGGCCTTGTTTACATACTTATTGAAAAAGAGGAATTGTGCGTAGTTTGCTAATGCGATGGTGCTCATGGGTCTCTGAAACTGGCGGTTCGATTCATCTTGCACGTGGCCTCAGATTATGATGCATAAAGTCTATAGACTCAATTGTTCTGAAACTCGATTTTCACCTGGGGCCTTTATTCAATTACTCCGCCAATTCGAGGCTTGAGGCTTCGGCAAAAGATGATGTTTATGTACATTCAAAGGCAGCGTTGAAATTATGCAGAAGTCAGGAAAAGCACTTGGTATCCGATTCCATTTACTCACAGAAATGTTAGCTTTGTCAGGTCTTCAGATTATGCTCTTGTCTCTTATAAGCTCAAAAATTATATGCAAATTTGCATGGGTCACTGGAGCTACCTGGAGACGTTTTTCTCACAAGGTAAATGAACTCAAAGAGGTTCAACTGCGTAATTACAGGCGCATTCATTCAAATTTGGCATTGAACCCTGGAAACAGAATTTATGTAGCGATGAATGACTACCTGTTTCGATTTATTTTGACTTACTACGATGCTAAAAATAAAAACGTCGTATTCTCAGAAAACCGTATACTATTTTTTGATGTTTTTGTGTAGCTCTGCCCTTACAGTAAAGAAAGTACCAGAATGGCTCATGAAATACCTTCAATAGTAAAGGAAAGACAGTATGAACACGCTATAAAATTGAATTTCAATTCAGTGCCAAAACATTTTTTAAAGTTTTTCTGCATTTGGAGACCTTGTAACCGTAATTTTCAAAATTTTTCTGCATGCGAAGTTCGCGCCGTAACTGTTTTTCATGTTGTTTGACGGTCGTATCAACTTTCTATAAAACTCTGGTAGATGACTGGTGAGAACGGGTGGCGGATCCTCATCTTTACCCCTTCCAACCTCATAACCCTACGTTTTTGACGCGCCGAAGTTTACCGGTCAGGTCTATCGGGCTCGTTCACTAAATTGAGCTCAAAAAATAGAAACTGGTTCCCAGCGCGTATGATGCTTCTAAGACAATCGTATGAAAGCGATAATGACATATTATCAGGAAGCAAAACATATATAGTCTACAGCAATGGAAGTAGGACCTGGTGAGGTTGCGGACTCGTCCTAGCATACGGTAGTTTCTTAGTGGTATCACTCATTTTTCCGAAACAGCTGTGATAGATCGGTGAGTCTATGTTTTCACCGATATGGCTACATTTGTGAAAGCAATGAAAATTCTGTAAAAAAGGGGTCTCCCAAGCAGAAGTGGTTTGGTTAGCGTTACAAATGCTTCCACAAAAAGGGAACAATAGGAAAGCGGAATGAGGAGTCTACAAAAAATGAACAATATCCTTCAAGAACTCTTTTCTTTTTCGAAACTTCCAAACAGCGGAAAAAAAACCGTTGTGGTTCTGTATGAGGAAGCGCTTTTGGCTCCATAAAGGACTTTGATTATGTGAGTGCCGATAAAATATGTATATATGCATGTGAATCTAATAGCTATCATTAAAAGGGGGGATGATGTTAAATTGTTTTAGGGAACCAGTCAATTCTTCCTCGTAAAATACCACAACGGTTTGTTTCCGCTGTTTGAAAGTTTCGAAAAAGAAAAGAGTTCTTGAAGGATATTGTTCATTTTTTGTAGACTCTCCTCATTCCGCTTTCCTATTGGTCCTTTTTGTGGAAGCATTTGTAACGCTAACCAAACCACTTCTGCTTGGGAGACCCTTTACAGAATTGTTCACTTTTTCTTGATATTACGCTGTAATATCCCATGCAAGAATTTCGAACAAAGACCTCTTCATCTCCCCACTAGATCAGTCCTCTTTCTGTGGTCACAAGAATCAATGACCCAAACTGTTGTAAAACTATCTCAGAAAAATCACTCGATGTGGCTGACAAGACCGATGTTCACATGATATTAGCTAAGAAATGAATGATATCCATGATATCGTTCCACATAATTCATTCATATTGATCGCGTCAGCCACATCTGGCTACACCGGGTGTTATTTGCACCTTCCATGTTTTTCATGCGTATCGAACGGGTCGGCCACGGTGATTTTCTCAACCAACTCTGACAGAGACCTTAGGCCCCGGTTATAGTTGGTCGCCCAGACGTAGCCAGCCCGGTCGATAATCATGAAAGCCTGCTGGCCTACAGCCGGATGCAGAATCTGCCTGCAGTTCTTCGCTTTCAAATGAAACTAACTTAAAACCGGGACAGTCAGAAACTACCTTCCATTCCATCTGGACACTTTCACATCAGTGGAACAAAGCAGTTTTACATACTCATTATTTCGTTTCCGTTGCCCCATTCCTTCGCAGAACAGTCGCTTCGATTCCATGAATCTGATATGAAAAAGCTCTGCTGAGCTGCGAATGGAGATAGTTCTAACAATTTGTTTTTGAATTTGGATGCTAATAAGCAAGTACCATTTATTGCAGAAAAAATCAGTAGGCTGGTGAAGAAGGAAGAGGGAGCACTCAAAATGGGGTTGTGTGAATGACCTTACGAAACTGAAAAGCAGCCTGGCAACATGACCTGACATGACTCACATAACATCTCAAACTTTCTGCTTGCTATGCTTGTCATCCTTACACTTTTACAAAAGTTTTGCAAAGTGTTCTCTCCTGCGCAAATTCCGGGGCATAATTTCTCGGATGGCTAGCATCGAGTCTGGGCTCCTGCTCACTCTACGGGGTGGTCTTCACAACTTTTCGGATGAGCAGCAACGGGTCCCGAACACCTGCCCACTATCCGGGTTTCCACGACGTCCCGATGACTTCATCAGAAGCTCGAAGCACTTTTCACGACGTCCCGATGACGTCATCAGAAGCCCGAAGCACTTTTGGGATGAAAATGAATGGAAAACCTGATAAAAGATGTTTGATGCTGCTATCAATCATTGTTGCTGATGAAGTTCTGTAGAAATACTTCGATTGATAGCGTTATAGATCGGTGGTTCATTCCATTTCTGACTTGAATCTTGAGTGCCCCCCCCCGTCTGGGGTAGGCCCGCACTTCTCACGATGTCCCGATGACGTCATCAGAAGCCCGAAGCACTCTTGGGACTATCCTAGACGGGGGGGGGGCACCCACGACTTTCTCATGAAAATGAATGGAAACCCTGATAAAAGATGTTTGATGCTGCTATCACTCATTTTTCTTGATGAAGCTCTGTAGAAATACTTCGATTGATAGCGTTATAGATCGGTGGTTCATTCCATTTCTGACTTGAATCTTGAGTGCCCCGTCTAGGATAGTCCCGCACTTCTCACGATGTCCCGATGACGTCATCAGAAGCCCGAAGCACTCTTGGGACTATCCTAGACGGGGGGGGGCACCCACGACTTTCTCATGAAAATGAATGGAAACCTTGATAAAAGGTGCTTGATGCTGCTATCAGTCATTGTTGTTGATGAAGTTGTGTAGAAATACTTTGATTGATAGCGTTATAGATCGGTGGTTCATTCCATTTCTGACTTGAATCTTGAGTGCCCCCCCCCCCCGTCTGGGGTAGGCCCGCACTTCTCACGATGTCCCGATGACGTCATCAGAAGCCCGAAGCACTCTTGGGACTATCCTAGACGGGGGGGGGGCACCCACGACTTTCTCATGAAAATGAATGGAAACCCTGATAAAAGATGTTTGATGCTGCTATCACTCATTTTTCTTGATGAAGCTCTGTAGAAATACTTCGATTGATAGCGTTATAGATCGGTGGTTCATTCCATTTCTGACTTGAATCTTGAGTGCCCCCCCCCCCCGTCTAGGATAGTCCCGCACTTCTCACGATGTCCCGATGACGTCATCAGAAGCCCGAAGCACTCTTGGGACTATCCTAGACGGGGGGGGGGCACCCACGACTTTCTCATGAAAATGAATGGAAACCTTGATAAAAGGTGCTTGATGCTGCTATCAGTCATTGTTGTTGATGAAGTTGTGTAGAAATACTTTGATTGATAGCGTTATAGATCGGTGGTTCATTCCATTTCTGACTTGAATCTTGAGTGCCCCCGTCTGGGGTAGGCCCGCACTTCCCACGATGTCCCGATCACGTCATCAGAAGCCCGAAGCACTCTTGGGACTATCCTAGACGGGGGGCGCACCCACGACTTTCTCATGAAAATGAATGGAAACCTTGATAAAGGTGCTTGATGCTGCTATCAGTCATTGTTGTTGATGAAGTTGTGTAGAAATACTTTGATTGATAGCGTTATAGATCGGTGGTTCATTCCATTTCTGACTTGAATCTTGAGTGCCCCGTCTGGGGTAGGCCCGCACTTCTCACGATGTCCCGATGACGTCATCAGAAGCCCGAAGCACTCTTGGGACTATCCTAGACGGGGCACCCACGACTTTCTCATGAAAATGAATGGAAACCTTGATAAAAGGTGCTTGATGCTGCTATCAGTCATTGTTGTTGATGAAGTTGTGTAGAAATACTTTGATTGATAGCGTTATAGATCGGTGGTTCATTCCATTTCTGACTTGAATCTTGAGTGCCCCCGTCTGGGGTAGGCCCGCACTTCTCACGATGTCCCGATGACGTCATCAGAAGCCCGAAGCACTCTTGGGACTATCCTAGACGGGGGGCACCCACGACTTTCTCATGAAAATGAATGAAACCTTGATAAAAGGTGCTTGATGCTGCTATCAGTCATTGTTGTTGATGAAGTTGTGTAGAAATACTTTGATTGATAGCGTTATAGATCGGTGGTTCATTCCATTTCTGACTTGAATCTTGAGTGCCCCGTCTGGGAGTAGGCCCGCACTTCTCACGATGTCCCGATGACGTCATCAGAAGCCCGAAGCACTCTTGGGACTATCCTAGACGGGGGCACCACGACTTTCTCATGAAAATGAATGGAAACCTTGATAAAAGGTGCTTGATGCTGCTATCAGTCATTGTTGTTGATGAAGTTGTGTAGAAATACTTTGATTGATAGCGTTATAGATCGGTGGTTCATTCCATTTCTGACTTGAATCTTGAGTGCCCCCCCCCCCGTCTAGGATAGTCCCGCACTTCTCACGATGTCCCGATGACGTCATCAGAAGCCCGAAGCACTTTTGGGACTATCCTAGACGGGGGGGGGGTCACCCACGATTTTCCCATGAAAATGAATGGAAAACCTGATAAAAGATGTTTGATGCTGCTATCAATCATTGTTGTTGATGAAGTTCTGTAGAAATACTTTGATTGATAGCGTTATAGATCGGTGGTTCATTCCATTTCTGACTTGAATCTTGAGTGCCCCCCCCGTCTAGGATAGTCCCGCACTTCTCACGATGTCCCGATGACGTCATCGGAAGCCCGAAGCACTCTTGGGACTATCCTAGACGGGGCACCCACGACTTTCATGAAAATGAATGGAAAACCTGATAAAAGATGTTTGATGCTGCTATCAATCATTGTTGTTGATGAAGTTCTGTAGAAATACTTTGATTGATAGCGTTATAGATCGGTGGTTCATTCCATTTCTGACTTGAATCTTGAGTGCCCCCCCGTCTAGGATAGTCCCGCACTTCTCACGATGTCCCGATGACGTCATCAGAAGCCCGAAGCACTCTTGGGACTATCCTAGACGGGGGGGGGGCACCCACGACTTTCTCATGAAAATGAATGGAAAACCCGATAAAAGATGTTTGATGCTGCTATCAATCATTGTTGTTGATGAAGTTCTGTAGAAATACTTTGATTGATAGCGTTATAGATCGGTGGTTCATTCCATTTCTGACTTGAATCTTGAGTGCTCCCCCCCGTCTGGGGTAGGCCCGCACTTCTCACGATGTCCCGATGACGTCATCAGAAGCCCGAAGCACTTTTGGGACTATCTCATACACTGGAGGGGGCTAGCGCAGCTCTTCAGGGGGGCAAGCCTCCGGGCACCGGCGCTTGCCCCCCAATCGGGGGGCTACCGCCGGAGTGACAATTTGGCTTGATCGGAGCCCCCCGTCACTGCCCTGAAGCCCCCCTGTCACTGCCCTGAAGCTCCCCTGTGACTGCCCTGAAGCCCCCCTGTGACTGCCCTGAAGCCCCCCTGTGACTGCCTTGAAGCCCCCCCCATCACTGCCCCGGAGCCATGACGTCACGCCTCTGGAGCAGTGACGTCACGACACCGGAGCAGTGACGTCACCCTCCCCCGCCGGAAAGCGTCTCCGCTTTCCTCCAAAAATATCCCTTTCTGACAGTGACTCGAAGTCGCCGTCCAGGGCCGGCCCTGTTGGGCCGAATGCGGCTCTCCATGAGGTGAGGCGCCTTTTATACCGCTCGAGCACGTGATAGATGCCTTCTCTGGCCTCTATTGTCGTAAACTACCTTCTACGACTTCTTCCCATCTTTTCCCTCTCTTCCTCTCGGGGGGGCAAGCGCCGGAGGAGAGCAGGGGCCTCCCCTGAAGCCCCCTCGGGGAGGCCTGCGCTGTCGCTCCCGAAGTCGAAAACGGGCTCTATTGTCCGGCGCTTGCCCCCCCCCCCCGCAGAGTCTGAGATCCTAGACGGGGGGGTCACCCACGATTTTCCCATGAAAATGAATGGAAAACCTGATAAAAGATGTTTGATGCTGCTATCAATCATTGTTGTTGATGAAGTTCTGTAGAAATACTTTGATTGATAGCGTTATAGATCGGTGGTTCATTCCATTTCTGACTTGAATCTTGAGTGCCCCCCCGTCTAGGATAGTCCCGCACTTCTCACGATGTCCCGATGACGTCATCAGAAGCCCGAAGCACTCTTGGGACTATCCTAGACGGGGGGGGGGCACCCACGACTTTCTCATGAAAATGAATGGAAAACCTGATAAAAGATGTTTGATGCTGCTATCAATCATTGTTGTTGATGAAGTTCTGTAGAAATACTTCGATTGATAGCGTTATAGATCGGTGGTTCATTCCATTTCTGACTTGAATCTTGAGTGCCCCGTCTAGGATAGTCCCGCACTTCTCACGATGTCCCGATGACGTCATCAGAAGCCCGAAGCACTCTTGGGACTATCCTAGACGGGCACCCACGACTTTCTCATGAAAATGAATGGAAAACCTGATAAAAGATATTTGATGCTGCTATCAATCATTGTTGTTGATGAAGTTCTGTAGAAATACTTTGATTGATAGCGTTATAGATCTGTGGTTCATTCCATTTCTGACTTGAATCTTGAGTGCCCCCCCCGTCTGGGGTAGGCCCGCACTTCTCACGATGTCCCGATGACGTCATCAAGCCCGAAGCACTTTTGGGACTATCTCATACACTGGAGGGGCTAGCGCAGCTGTTCAGGGGGCAACCCTCCGGGCACCGGCGCTTGCCCCCAATCGAGAGGCTACCGCCGGAGTGACAATTTGGCTTGATCAGGCCCCCCGTCACTGCCCTGAAGCCCCCTGTGACTGCCCTGAAGCCCCCTGTGACTGCCCTGAAGCCCCCTGTGACTGCCCTGAAGCCCCCTGTGACTGCCCTGAAGCCCCCTGTCACTGCCCCGGAGCCATGACGTCACGGCTCCGGAGCAGTGACGTCACGACTACCGGAGCAGTGACGTCACCCTTCCCCCCGGAAAGCGTCTCCGCTTCCCTCCAAAAATATCCCTTTCTGTCAGTGACTCGAAGTCGCCGTCCAGGGCCGGCCCTGTTGGGCCGAATGCGGCTCTCCATGAGGTGAGGCGCCTTTTATACCGCTCGAGCACGTGATAGATGCCTTCTCTGGCCTCTATTGTCGTAAACTACCTTCTACGACTTCTTCCCATCTTTTCCCTCTCTTCCTCTCGGGGGGGGGCAAGCGCCGGAGGAGAGCGGGGGCCTCCTGAAGCCCCCTCGGGGAGGCCTGCGCTGTCGCTCCCGAAGTAGAAAACGGGCTCTATTGTCCGGCGCTTGCCCCCGCAGAGTCTGAGATCCTAGACGGGGGGGGGTCACCCACGATTTTCCCATGAAAATGAATGGAAAACCTGATAAAAGATGTTTGATGCTGCTATCAATCATTGTTGTTGATGAAGTTCTGTAGAAATACTTCGATTGATAGCGTTATAGATCGGTGGTTCATTCCATTTCTGACTTGAATCTTGAGTGCCCCGTCTAGGATAGTCCCGCACTTCTCACGATGTCCCGATGACGTCATCAGAAGCCCGAAGCACTCTTGGGACTATCCTAGACGGGGGCACCCTGACTTTCTCATGAAAATGAATGGAAACCCTGATAAAAGGTGCTTGATGCTGCTATCAGTCATTGTTGTTGATGAAGTTGTGTAGAAATACTTTGATTGATAGCGTTATAGATCGGGGGGTCATGCCATTTCTGACTTGAATCTTGAGTGCCCCCGTCTGGGGTAGGCCCGCACTTTCACGACGTCCCAATGACGTCATCAGAAACTCGAGGCACTTTTTACGACGTCCCGATGACGTCATCAGAAGCCCGAAGCACTTTTCACGACGTCCCGATGACGTCATCAGAAGCCCGAAGCACTTTCACGACGTCCCGATGACGTCATAAGAAGCCCGAAGCACTTTTCACGACGTCTCGATGACGTCATCAGAAACCCGAAGCACTTTCACGACGTCCCGATGACGTCGTCAGAAGCCCGAAGCACTTTTCACGACGTCCCGATGACGTCATCAGAAGCCCGAAGCACTTTTCACGACGTCCCGATGACGTCATCAGAAGCCCGAAGCACTTTCACGACGTCCCGATGACGTCATCAGAAGCCCGAAGCACTTTTTACGGCGTCCCGATGACGTCATCAGAAGCCCGAAGCACTTTCACGACGTCCCGATGACGTCATCAGAAGCCCGAAGCACTTTTCACGACGTCCCGATGACGTCATCAGAAGCCCGAAGCACTCTCACGACGTCCCCATGACCTCATCAGAAGCCCAAAGCACTCTCACGACGTCCCGATGACGTCATCAGAAGCCCGAAGCACTTTTCACGACGTCCCGATGACGTCATCAGAAGCCCGAAGCACTTTCACGACGTCCCGATGACGTCATAAGAAGCCCGAAGCACCTTTCACGACGTCCCGATGACGTCATCAGAAACCCGAAGCACTTTCACGACGTCCCGATGACGTCGTCAGAAGCACGAAGCACTTTTCACGACGTCCCGATGACGTCATCAGGGGCCCGAAGCACTTTTCACTACGTCCCGATGACGTCATCAGAAGCCCGAAGCACTCTCACGACGTCCCGATGACGTCATCAGAAGCCCGAAGCACTTTTCACGACGTCCCCATGACGTCATCAGAAGCCCGAAGCACTTTCACGACGTCCCGATGACGTCATCAGAAGCCCGAAGCACTTTTCACGACGTCCCGATGACGTCATCAGAAGCCCGAAGCACTCTCACGACGTCCCGATGACGTCATCAGAAGCCCGAAGCACTTTCACGACGTCCCGATGACGTCATCAGAAGCCCGAAGCACTTTCGACGTCCCAATGACGTCATCAGAAGCCCGAAGCACTTTTCACGACGTCCCGATGACGCCATCAGAAGCCCGAAGCACTCTCACGACGTCCCGATGACGTCATCAGAAGCCCGAAGCACTTTTCACGACGTCCCGATGACGTCATCAGAAGCCCGAAGCACTCTCACGTAGTCCCGATGACGTCATCAGAAGCCCGAAGCACTTTTCACGACGTCCCGATGACGTCATCAGAAGCCCGAAGCACTTTCACGACGTCCCGATGACGTCATCAGAAGCCCGAAGCACTTTTCACGACGTCCCCATGACGTCATCAGAAGCCCGAAGCACTCTCACGACGTCCCGATGACGTCATCAGAAACTCGAGGCACTTTTCACGACGTCCCGATGACGTCATCAGAAGCCCGAAGCACTTTTCACGACGTTCCGATGACGTCATCAGAATCCCCCCTCACCTACAAATCGGTTAATTACCAGCCTACGTACCTCCTACCAACTTACCTGTCTGCCAAGTTGATTGCCTGAGACCATTGGCAGTGGCTATTAGCAGTGAGGACTGAAAAGCGTGACGGCCCACGGCCTACGGCCCACGGCCTACGGCCTACGGCTCACGGCCTACAGCGCACACCATGAAATTTTCTTAAGCTTTCGGGCTCACAACTTTGTTATTTGTGAAGCGATTTTGCTGAAATTCGGACAGCAGGTGTCTTCTGGACCCCTTCGCTTATATCCAGAAGGAAATCTTCAGAAATTTTGTTTCAAAGATTCTATAAACTATTTTATAAAATTCTAAGTGATCACAAGGTCTAGGCAAAACCAAACCTCTCCAGCCGCTTCGCGGCTGGAGCGATAGCGATAAAGAGATTTTGACTGATAAGCAGAGACGCCAAATTGTGATTAAATCCTTATTGCATTGTTTACATTGAATGCATTAAAGAAAAGACGAAACCAAGCAGAGAACTTGCTCAACTGGAGTATCCTCAGGAAGTATCGGCAGAACTTGCACATGAGGAGGAAATCTATGACGAGCTTGGAGGTAAGTTGTTTGTTATATACAATGTTGAGTCATTTATACCATCAAACGAATACTGATAGTCACCTTTGAACCAGCACCATTGTCATTATGAAGGCCAAAACATATGGCATCTAACTGTACAGCTCTCTACAAAAGAGTGATAACTTGGTATTTCATAGTAAGCTTTTTGTAAGAATCTCGTCAATGGAGAGAAATTACAATAGCGCTTGTGGGATTTGATCAAAACGCGCGCGGGGGACGCGTCTTCTCGTTTTTGGCGTGCGGTAATGTACTCCAAGTGGTGTGCATAAACTGAAGAAGCATAAAAAAATGAAATCTCCCACCATCGACTATGCAGTGTATTTATAACTGAAAGGGCACTGTTGTTTAAAGGCACTGTTTACAAGTGGAAGAGCCAACTCACGAAAATTATTTGCATTGCGTTTTTTTTTTGTTGCTTGTTGTTGTTAATCATCAGCATTGTTCTGATTGTTATTTCTTGGTACCAAAAAAGACACGCACGGTTTGGCTTTTTAGTACCAGACTAAATTTTTCCTGCTCGATAAAAAAAATTCACAGCTTAATCTATCGCTAATCGTTTGATTTAAGGTTTTAAGCGAGTCTACTTGGCCACCGTCCATAGTCCTCACTATAAGAGCGACACGCGCGCGACAAGCGGTGGACAATGAAAGTTTTTTACTGCGCTGCGCGCGCGTGATGCCATCCAGCGCCCCATGATGACGCCGACCAAACCGTCATGACGTTTTAGTCCTTTTTATTGTTATTGGATCATCAGTTTCAATCTATTCCGTCCTATTGGTTCCTAGTACCATCCTACATTACCATGTGGAAGGTGCAGTCCCAGAATTTTTGTGTATGTCACGGTTGAGGCCCAGCTTTACCGAGCAACGCCCTGCCGGTGCCGCCTGGAACGACAGAGAGTCCCAATGGCTCGGGGAATGTGAACCCGTTATACGAAAAAAGACTAATCGTTCGCATTTCCCCTTTTTTTCATGTACTGGGTCCACAACCCCATCCCATTGCTGCTAATGTCGCTGCAAACTCACAGCGGCAAGCACGCCCGTCGCGTGCGTCGAAAACGCGACTTCTGGTCTGGGATTCATGAAATGCTAACCACGTTTTACCCATGGCTAGCGCAGCCATGGTTGTGCACATCGTGTAGAAATCGATTGGCCTCAAACCATGGCTAACACGTGATTATCGTTTCGAGAATTCCACCCCTGATCGGCGCACGTGATGGGTCCCTTGGCTCCGGGGTCCAGGGTCGTAGGCCCACTACATACATGTCGAAAAGGGAGTTATACCGTCTTTTGCGCTTGGAATTCCACTCGGGACCACTCCACTTGAATGGAATAGCCTGATGTTCCAAACTAGGGAAATGGGACAACTCCTCGTTCTGTGTGTCCTGCGCCTACAACCCAGTGGTCCGCAGCGAGTTCAGCAGCAGTGAGATGCACTGTATGAGCAATGGTTTCAAGCGTTGTATCCAAATTTGTGAGCCTGCCTCATAGGCAAGTGTTTAAGCGAGATCACGGGACGATTTCTGATACTCACAGAAATTAAAGAAAAAATCCTTCAAGAACTCTTTTCTTTTTCGAAACTTCCAAACAGCGGAAACAAACCGTTGTGGTTCTCTATGAGGAAGCGCTTTTGGCTCCATAAAGGACTTTGATCATGTGAGTGCCGATAAAATATGTATATATGCATGTGAACCTAATAGCTATCATTAAAAGGGGGGATGATGTTAAATTGTTTTAGGGAACCAGTCAATTCTTCCTCGTAAAATACCACAACGGTTTGTTTCCGCTGTTTGGAAGTTTCGAAAAAGAAAAGAGTTCTTGAAGGATATTGTTCATTTTTTGTAGACTCTCCTCATTCCGCTTTCCTATTGTTCCCTTTTTGTGGAAGCATTTGTAACGCTAACCAAACCACTTCTGCTTGGGAGACCCCTTTTTTACAGAATTGTTCACTTTTTCTTGATATTACGCTGTAATATCCCATGCAAGAATTTCGAACAAAGACCTCTTCATCTCCCCACTAGATCAGTCCTCTTTCTGTGGTCACAAGAATCAATGACCCAAACTGTTGTAAAACTATCTCAGAAAAATCACTCGATGTGGCTGACAAGACCGATGTTCACATGATATTAGCTAAGAAATGAATGATATCCATGATATCGTTCCACATAATTCATTCATATTGATCGCGTCAGCCACATCTGGCTACACCGGGTGTTATTTGCACCTTCCATGTTTTTCATACGTATCGAACGGGTCGGCCACGGTGATTTTCTCAACCAACTCTGACAGGGACCTTGGGCCCCGGTTATAGTTGGTCGCCCAGACGTAGCCAGCCCGGTCGATAATCATGAAAGCCTGCTGGCCTACAGCCGGATGCAGAATCTGCCTGCAGTTCTTCGCTTTCAAATGAAACTAACTTAAAACCGGGACAGTCAGAAACTACCTTCCATTCCATCTGGACACTTTCACATCAGTGGAACAAAGCAGTTTTACATACTCATTATTTCGTTTCCGTTGCCCCATTCCTTCGCAGAACAGCCGCTTCGATTCCATGAATCTGATATGAAAAAGCTCTGCTGAGCTGCGAATGGAGATAGTTCTAACAATTTGTTTTTGAATTTGGATGCTAATAAGCAAGTACCATTTATTGCAGAAAAAATCAGTAGGCTGGTGAAGAAGGAAGAGGGAGCACTCAAAATGGGGTTGTGTGAATGACCTTACGAAACTGAAAAGCAGCCTGGCAACATGACCTGACATGACTCACATAACATCTCAAACTTTCTGCTTGCTATGCTTGTCATCCTTACACTTTTACAAAAGTTTTGCAAAGTGTTCTCTCCTGCGCAAATTCCGGGGCATAATTTCTCGGATGGCTAGCATCGAGTCTGGGCTCCTGCTCACTCTACGGGGTGGTCTTCACAACTTTTTGGATGAGCAGCAACGGGTCCCGAACACCTGCCCACCATCCGGGTTTCCACGACGTCCCGATGACTTCATCAGAAGCTCGAAGCACTTTTCACGACGTCCCGATGACGTCATCAGAAGCCCGAAGCACTCTTGGGACTATCCTAGACGGGGGGGGGGGGCACCCACGACTTTCTCATGAAAATGAATGGAAACCTTGATAAAAGGTGCTTGATGCTGCTATCAGTCATTGTTGTTGATGAAGTTGTGTAGAAATACTTTGATTGATAGCGTTATAGATCGGTGGCTCATTCCATTTCTGACTTGAATCTTGAGTGCCCCCCCCCCGTCTGGGGTAGGCCCGCACTTTTCACGACGTCCCAATGACGTCATCAGAAACTCGAGGCACTTTTTACGACGTCCCGATGACGTCATCAGAAGCCCGAAGCACTTTTCACGACGTCCCGATGACGTCATCAGAAGCCCGAAGCACTTTCACGACGTCCCGATGACTTCATAAAAAGCCCGAAGCACTTTTCACGACGTCCCGATGACGTCATCAGAAACCCGAAGCACTTTCACGACGTCCCGATGACGTCGTCAGAAGCCCGAAGCACTTTTCACGACGTCCCGATGACGTCATCAGAAGCCCGAAGCACTTTTCACGACGTCCCGATGACGTCATCAGAAGCCCGAAGCACTTTCACGACGTCCCGATGACGTCATCAGAAGCCCGAAGCACTTTTTACGGCGTCCCGATGACGTCATCAGAAGCCTGAAGCACTTTCACGACGTCCCGATGACGTCATCAGAAGCCCGAAGCACTTTTCACGACGTCCCGATGACGTCATCAGAAGCCCGAAGCACTCTCACGACGTCCCCATGACCTCATCAGAAGCCCAAAGCACTCTCACGACGTCCCGATGACGTCATCAGAAGCCCGAAGCACTTTCACGACGTCCCGATGACGTCATCAGAAGCCCGAAGCACTTTCACGACGTCCCGATGACGTCATAAGAAGCCCGAAGCACTTTTTACGACGTCCCGATGACGTCATCAGAAACCCGAAGCACTTTCACGACGTCCCGATGACGTCGTCAGAAGCACGAAGCACTTTTCACGACGTCCCGATGACGTCATCAGGGGCCCGAAGCACTTTTCACTACGTCCCGATGACGTCATCAGAAGCCCGAAGCACTTTCACGACGTCCCGATGACGTCATCAGAAGCCCGAAGCACTTTTCACGACGTCCCGATGACGTCATCAGAAGCCCGAAGCACTCTCACGACGTCCCGATGACGTCATCAGAAGCCCGAAGCACTTTCACGACGTCCCGATGACGTCATCAGAAGCCCGAAGCACTTTTCACGACGTCCCGATGACGTCATCAGAAGCCCGAAGCACTCTCACGACGTCCCGATGACGTCATCAGAAGCCCGAAGCACTTTTCACGACGTCCCGATGACGTCATCAGAAGCCCGAAGCACTTTCACGACGTCCCAATGACGTCATCAGAAGCCCGAAGCACTTTTCACGACGTCCCGATGACGCCATCAGAAGCCCGAAGCACTCTCACGACGTCCCGATGACGTCATCAGAAGCCCGAAGCACTTTTCACGACGTCCCGATGACGTCATCAGAAGCCCGAAGCACTCTCACGTAGTCCCGATGACGTCATCAGAAGCCCGAAGCACTTTTCACGACGTCCCGATGACGTCATCAGAATCCCCCCTCACCTACAAATCGGTTAATTACCAGCCTACGTACCTCCTACCAACTTACCTGTCTGCCAAGTTGATTGCCTGAGACCATTGGCAGTGGCTATTAGCAGTGAGGACTGAAAAGCGTGACAGCCCACGGCCTACGGCCCACGGCCTACGGCCTACGGCTCACGGCCTACGGCGCACACCATGAAATTTTCTTAAGCTTTCGGGCTCACAACTTTGTTATTTGTGAAGCGATTTTGCTGAAATTCGGACAGCAGGTGTCTTCTGGACCCCTTCGCTTATATCCAGAAGGAAATCTTCAGAAATTTTGTTTCAAAGATTCTATAAACTATTTTATAAAATTCTAAGTGATCACAAGGCCTAGGCAAAACCAAACCTCTCCAGCCGCTTCGCGGCTGGAGCGATACTCTGCAAATTCGAGACTTGATGCTTCGGGGAAAGCGGCCTTTATCACGCTCTGTTATAATTAGGCATCAAATTCACCTTTAGCGCCGTCATCAAAGCTTATCCGCGCAAAGGGTGAATTTGCTGAGCGGTTGGATATCAGTCAGCGCAAAGCGTGAAAATACCGCCAGCGCTAACATGTTAATGCATATCAGTTGTTGAGCGGCTGGATATCACTCAGCGCAAAGGGTGAAATTACCGCCGTTGCTGGCATGTCAGAAATTTCTAAACAAGTGAAAACATCTCAGCGAAAACATGATAAAACAATTGATCACGTCTCGATGTGTTTACTATGAGCACAGCCGGTATAAAAGCCGCCTCATCTCACTAGAGTCCTCATTCGGCATTCTGATGCCGGCCCTGAAAGGTGACTTCGGGTCACTCTCCGGAGGCCAGCATAATTTTGGCTGCTGGGAGGATAGTGGGTATCCTCACGGCGGGGGGGGGCGAGTTACGCCGCGGTCCGCAGAGGGTGGCTCCTCACCGCAGACCTCGGCGGAGATTACGCCCTTGTTGCGGACAAGGCGGGGCTTCTTGCGCTGTGGACCATCAAATTCGTGAAATTTTCGAGGTAAACTCACCCATTTTTCGAGGTAATTTCACCTCATTTTCGGGGTAAATTGGACCCTCTCTCGCTGCCAGTTCGCACCATTTTCACGGGATATTCACCTCATTCTCACCTATCCTAGCGGCAAATTCACCCATACAGTGAATTTAACGCGGCAAATTAAGACTTCATGCCGACTTGTACATGAGCATCAAGTCTCTTTTGTTGAGGCATCAAGTCTTGAATTGGAAGAGTAGGTGAAAGTGTGAGAGTGGAAGCGAAACCTCACCGACCAATTTGAAATATTTCGAAAAAATTAGTGGTAACACAATCAGACTGCAGTATGTTAGGAAGAGTCCGCAACCTCACCAGGTCCCACTTCCATTGCTGTAGACTACAAAATTTATACAACTCAATTCCAACGAGTGAGAGCAAGCTTCCCGACAAAAATAGTCCAGACAACTAAGGAGACTGCATTGCTAAGAAGCTTGGATTTAACAAAACTTGGAAAAGTTTTGTTGTGAAAAGTTTTGTTTAAAGCTTGGAAACTTCATTGTCTCGGAAATCGAATTCAAGAGTGCATTCTACGCCGACGCGGCCCTTATGAAAAAAGGGTGTGCGATATTGCTAGTTTTTGGTCTAGTTATCCTCATTTTAAAGCATTTCGTGCCTATTTGCTCTGCTCGGGTACAAGAAATGTTCATATCTCACCTATAAAACCACTTTAAGCGAATATATTGCGAAATGACGCGAAAAACGTTCCCCTTGCGCATTCACGCCGAAATAATACGACCGGTAATGAATTGTTGCAGTAACCGCTCTTATGATCGAAACTTATAATAATTCTGTTGAAATGGGGTCTTCCAATTAAAAGTGGTTTGGTTCGCGTTACAAATGTCTCAACAAAAAGGGAACAGTAGGAAAATGGAAGCAGGGGAATTTACGAAAAATGAACAATATCCTCTAAAAACTATTTTCTTTGTCGGAACTTCTAACCAGCGGTAACAAACCGTTGCGGTTCTCTATGAGTAAGCGCCTTCGGCTATATATATATATATATATATATATATATATATATATATATATATATATATATATATATATATATATATATATATATATATATATATATATATATATATATATATATATATATATATATATATATATATATATATATATATATATATATATATATATATATATATATATATATATATATATATATATATATATATATATATATATATATATATATATATATATATCCTGTAAAAAGGGGTCTCCCAAGCAAAAGTGGTTTGGTTCGCGTTACAAACGTTTCAACAAAAGGGAACAATAGGGAAGTGGAATGAGGAGAGTGTACAAAAAATGAACAATATCCTCTAAAAACTCTTTTCTTGGTCGAAACTTCTAAACAGCGGAAACAAACCGTTGCGGTTCTGTATGAGGAAGTGATATATAAATATTTTATCGGCACTCACATAATCAAAGTCCTTTATGCAGCCAAAAGCGCTTCCTCATAGAGAACCGCAACGGTTTGTTTCCACTGTTTAGAAGTTTCGACCAAGAAAAGAGTTTTTAGAGGATATTGTTCATTTTTTGTACACTCTCCTCATTCCACTTCCCTATTGTTCCCTTTTTGTTGAAACGTTTGTAACGCGAACCAAACCACTTTTGTTTGGGAGACCCCTTTTTTACAGGATTGTTCACTTTTTCTTGATATTACGCAGTAATATCCCATGCAGGAATTTCGAACAAAAACCTCTTCATCTCCCCGTTATATCAGTCCTCTTTCTGTGATCACAAGAATCAATGACCCAACCTGTTATAAAACTATCTCAGAAAAATCACCCGATGTGGCTTGCGCGACCGATGTTCACATGATATAAGCTAATAAATGAGTGATATCCATGATAACGTTTTACATAATTCATTAATGTTGATCGCGTCAGCCACAGCTGGCTACAACGGGTGTTATTTGCAACCTTCATGTTTTTCATACGTATCGAACGGGTCGGCCACGGTGATTCTCTCAACCAACTCTGACAGGGGCCTTAGGCCTCGGGGATAGTTAGTCGCTCAGACGTAGCCAGCCCGGTCGATAATCATGAAAGCCTGCTGGCCTACAGCCGGATGATGAATCGGCCCGCAGTTCTTCGCTTGCGAATGAAACGACATAACTCAAAACCTGCACAGTCCGAAACTACCTTCCATTCCATTTTGACACTTTCACATTAGTGGAACAAAGCTGTTTTCCATACTCATTATTTCGTTTCCTCCGCCCCATTCCTTCGCAGAACAGCCGCTTCGATTCCATGAATTTGATATGAAAAAGCTCTGCTGAGCTGCGAATGGAGATAGCTCTAACAATTTGTTTTTGAATTTAGATGCTGATAAACAACTACCATTTGTTGCAGAAAAAACCAGTAGGCTGGTGAAGAAGATAGAGGGAGCACTCAAAATGGGATTGTGTGAATGGCCTCAGCGCGTTACGAAACAGAAGAGCAGCCTGGCGACATGACCTACATAATATCTCAAGCTTTCTGCACGCTATGCTTGTCATCAGCACACTTTTAGAAAAGTTTTTCAAGGTGTTCTCGGACTCCTTCGCAGATTCCGATTCATCCAGCACACTATCTCAGACGGCTAGCGCAAAACTCAAAACTCTTGCTCATTCTTTTGGGTAACCTGCACAATTTACCAGTGACGGGTCCGGGACTCCTAATCACTCTACGGGGTGTCCTTCACAATTTCTCGGATGACCAGCAATGGGTCCCGAGCACCCGCCCACTCTCCGGGCTTCCACGACGTCCCGATGACGTCAGCAGAAGCTCGAACCACTTTTCACGACGTCCCGATGACGTCTACAGAAGCCCGAAGCACTTTTCACGACGTCCCGATGACGTCATCAGAAGCCTGAAGCACTTTTCACGACGCCCCGCTGACGTCATCAGAAGCCCGAAGCACTTTTGGGACTATCATAGACGGGGAGGGGGGCACCCACGATTCGCTCGTGAAAATGAATGGAAAACCTGACAAAAGATGTTCGATGCTGCTATCAATCATTGTTGTTGATGAAGTTCTGTAGAAATACTTCGATTGATAGCGTTATAGATCGGTGATTCATTTCATTTCTGACTTGAATCTTGAGTGCCCCCCCCCGTTTAGGATAGTCCCACACTTTTCACGACGTCCCGATGGCGTCATCAAAAGCCCGAAGCACTTTTCACGACGTCCCGATAACGTCATCAGAAGCCCGAAGCACTTTTCACAACGTCCCGATGACGTCACCAGAAGCCCGCAGCACTTTTCACGACGTCCCGATAACGTCATCAGAAGCCCGAAGCACTTTTCAAAACATCCCGACGACGTCATCAGAAGCCCGAAGCACTTTTCAAAACATCCCGACGACGTCATCAGAAGCCCGAAGCACTTTTCAAAACATCCCGACGACGTCATCAGAAGCCCGAAGCACTTTTCACGACGTCCCGATAACGTCATCAGAAGCCCGAAGCACTTTTCACAACGTCCCGATGACGTCATCAGAAGCCCGAAGCACTTTTCACGACGTCCCGATAACGTCATCAGAAGCCCGAAGCACTTCTGACGATGTCATGATGACGTCCTCAGGAGCCCGAAGCACTTTTCACGACGTCCCGATGACGTCATCAGAAGCCCGAAGCACTTCTGACGATGTCGTGATGACGTCATCAGGAGCCCGAAGCACTTTTCACGACGTCCCAATGACGTCATCAGAATCCCGAAGCACTTTTCACGACGTCCCGATAACGTCATCAGAAGCCCGAAGCACTTCTGACGATGTCATGATGACGTCCTCAGGAGCCCGAAGCACTTTTCACGACGTCCCGATGACGTCATCAGAAGCCCGAAGCACTTTTCACGACGCCCCGCTGACGTCCTCAGGAGCCCGAAGCACTTTTCACGACGTCGCGATGACGTCATCAGAAGCCCGAAGCATTTTCACGATCTCCCGATGACGTCATCAAGAGCCCGAAGCACTTTTCACGATGCCCCGATGATGTCATGAGGAGCCCGAAGCACTTTTCACGATGTCCCGATGACGTCATCAGAAGCCCGAAGCACTTTTCACGACGTCCCGATGACGTCATCAGAATCCCAAAGCACTTTTCACGACGTCCCGATAACGTCATCAGAAGCCCGAAGCACTTCTGACGATGTCATGATGACGTCCTCAGGAGCCCGAAGCACTTTTCATGACGTCCCGATGACGTCATCAGAAGCCCGAAGCACTTCTGACGATGTCATGATGACGTCCTCAGGAGCCCGAAGCACTTTTCACGACGTCCCAATGACGTCATCAGAATCCCGAAGCACTTTTCACGACGTCCCGATAACGTCATCAGAAGCCCGAAGCACTTCTGACGATGTCATGATAACGTCCTCAGGAGCCCGAAGCACTTTTCATGACGTCCCGATGACGTCATCAGAAGCCCGAAGCACTTCTGACGATGTCATGATGACGTCCTCAGGAGCCCGAAGCACTTTTCACGACGTCCCGATGACGTCATCAGAAGCCCGAAGCACTTTTCAAAACGTCCCGATGACGTCATCAGAAGCCCGAAGCACTTTTCACGACGTCCCAATGACGTCATCAGAAGCCCGAAGCACTTCTGACGATGTCGTGATGACGTCCTCAGGAGCCCGAAGCACTTTTCACGACGTCCCGATGACGTCATCAGAAGCCCGAAGCACTTTTCAAAACGTCCCGATGACGTCATCAGAAGCCCGAAGCACTTTTCACGACGTCCCGATGACGTCATCAGAAGCCCGAAGCACTTTTCACGACGTCCCAATGACGTCATCAGAAGCCAGATGCACTTTTCACGACGTCCCGATGACGTCATCAGAAGCCCGAAGCACTTTTCACGACGTCCCAATGACGTCATCAGAAGCCCGAAGCACTTCTGACGATGTCGTGATGACGTCCTCAGGAGCCCGAAGCACTTTTCACGACGTCCCGATGACGTCATCAGAAGCCCGAAGCACTTTTCACGACGTCCCGATGACGTCATCAGAAGCCCGAAGCACTTTTCACGACGTCCCGATGACGTCATCATCGACGTCCTGATGACGTCCTCAGGAGGCCGAAGCACTTTTCACGACGTCCCGATAACGTCATCAGAAGCCCGAAGCACTTCTGACGATGTCGTGATGACGTCCTTAGGAGCCCGAAGCACTTCTGACGATGTCGTGATGACGTCCTCAGGAGCCCCAAGCACTTTTCACGACGTCCCGATGACGTCTTCAGAAGCCCGAAGCACTTTTCGACGTCCTGATGACGTCATCAGAAGCCCGGAAGCACTTTTCACGACGTCCCAATGACGTCATCATAAGCCCGAAGCACTTCTGACGATGTCGTGATGACGTCCTCAGGAGCCCGAAGCACTTTTCACGACGTCCCGATGACGTCATCAGAAGCCCGAAGCACTTTTGACGACGTCCCGATGACGTCATCAGAAGCCCGAAGCACTTTTCGCGATGTCCAGATGACGTCATCAGAAACCCGAAGCATTTTTCACGATCTCCCGATGACGTCATCAAGAGCCCGAAGCACTTTTCACGATGTCCCGATGACTTCATGAGGAGCCCGAAGCACTTTTCACGACGTCCCGATGACGTCATCAGAAGCCCGAAGCACTTTTCACGACGTCCCAGTGACGTCATCAGAAGCCCGAAGCACTTTTCACGACGTCACGATGACGTCATCAGGAGCCCGAAGCACTTCTGACGACGTCACGATGACGTCATCAAGAGCCCGAAGCACTTTTCACGACGTCACGATGACGTCATCAGAAGCCCGAAGCACTTTTGACGACGTCCCGATGACGTCATCAGAAGCCCGAAGCACTTTTCACGACGTCACGATGACGTCATCAGGAGCCCGAAGCACTTCTGACGATGTCGTGATGACGTCCTCAGGAGCCCGAAGCACTTTTCGCGATGTCCAGATGACGTCATCAGAAGCCCGAAGCACTTTTCATGACGTCCCGATGATGCCATCAGAATCCCCACTCACCTACAAATCGATCACTTACCAGCCTACGCACCCCCTACCAACTTACCTGTCTGCCAAGCTGATTGCCTTCGACCATTGGCAGTGGCTATTAGCAGTGAGGACTGAAAAGCGTGACGGCCCATGGCCTACGGCCCACGGCCTACGGCCCACGGCCTACGGCCCACGGCCTACGGCCCACGGCCTACGGCCCACGGCCTACGGCCCACGGCCTACGGCCCACGGCCTACGGCCTACGGCTCACGGCCTACGGCGCACACCATGAAATTTCCTTAAGCTTTCGGGCTCACAACTTTGTTATTTGTGAACCAATTTTGTTGAAATTCGGACAGCAGGTGTATTCTGGACCCCTTCGCTTATATCCAGAAGGAAATCTTCAGAAATTTTGTTTCAAAGATTCTATAAACTATTTTATAAAAATCAAAGTGATCACAAGGCCTAGGCAAAACCAAACCTCCCCAGCCTTCATGGCTGAGCGTGATATATATATATATATATATATATATATATATATATATATATATATATATATATATATATATATATGTATATATATATATATATATATATATATATATATATATATATATATATATATATATATATATATATATATATATATATATATATATATATATATATATATATATATATATATATATATATATATATATATATATATATATATATATATATATATATATATATATATATATATATATATATATATATATATATATATATATATATATATATATATATATATATATATATATATATATATATATATATATATATATATATATATATATATATATATATATATATATATATATATATATATATATATATATATATATATATATATATATATATATATATATATATATATATATATATATATATATATATATATATATATATATATGCATGTGTACCTAATAGCTATCATTAACAGAGGGAATGATGTCAAATTGTTTTAGGAAAGCATTCAATTCCTCCTCGTAAAATACCACAACGGTTTTCTCCGCTGTTCAAAGGTTTCGACAAGGAGAAGAGTTTTTAGAGGATATGGTTCAGTTTTTGTAGACTCTCCTCATTCCACTTTCTTAATGTTCCCTTTTTGTTGAAAAATTTGTATCCTGAACCAAATCACTTTCGCTCGAAGGACCCCTTTTTTAGAGAATTGTTCACTTTTTCTTGATATCTCGCAGTAATATCCCATGCAGGAACTTCGAACAAAGACATCTTCATCTCCCCACTAGACCAGTCCTCTTTCTGTGGCCACAAGAATCAATGACCGATCCTGTTGTAAAACTGTCTCAGAAAAATCACCCGATGTGGCTGACACGACCGATGTTCACATGCTATAAGCTAAGAAGTGAATGATATCCATGATATCGTTCCACATAGTTCATTCATATTGATCGCGTCAGCCACATCTGGCTACACCGGGTGTTATTTGCACCTTCCATGTTTTTCATACGTATCGAACGGGTCGGCCACGGTGATTTTCTCAACCAACTCTGACAGGGACCTTAGGCCCCGGTTATAGTTGGTCGCCCAGACGTAGCCAGCCCGGTCGATAATCATGAAAGCCTGCTGGCCTACAGCCGGATGCAGACTCTGCCCGCAGTTCTTCGCTTTCAAATGAAACTAACTCAAAACCTGCACAGTCAGAAACCACTTTCCATCCCAACTGGGCACTTTCAAATCAGTGGAACGAAGCGGTTTTCCATACTAAATATTTCGTTTCCGCAGCCCCATTCCTTAACAGAACAGCCGCATCAATTGCATGAAATTGATATGAAAAAGCTCTGCAGAGCTGCGAATGGAGAAAATTCTAATATGTTTTTGAATTTAGATGCTGATAAGCAAGTACCATTTATTGCAGAACAAATCAGTAGGCTGGTGAAGAAGAATGGGGGATTACTCAAAATGGGGTTGTGAGAATGGCCTCAGCGCGTTACGAGCCTGAATAGCAGCCTGGCGTCCAGCACACTATCTCAGACGACTAGCGCAAAGCTCAAGACTCTTGCTCATTTCTTGGGGTATCCAGCATTATTTCTCGGAGAGCTAGCATCGAGTCTGGGCTCCTGCTCACTCTCCGGGGTGTCCTGCACAATTTTCCGGATGACCAGCGACGGGTCCGAGACTCCTAATCACTCCACGGGGTGGTCTGCACAACTTCTCGGATGACCAGCAACGGGTCCCGAACACCTGCCCACTCTCCGGATTTCCACGACGTTCCGATGACATCATCAAAAGCACGAAACCCTTTTCCGCGACGTCCCCGATGACGACATCAGAAGCTTGAAGCACTTTCGACGACGTCCCGATTGCGTCACCAGAATCCCGAAGCACTTTTCACGGTGTCCCGAAGGAGCCATGAGAAGCCCTAAGCACTTTTCACGACGTTCCGATGACGTCATTAGAAGCCCGAAGCACTTTCCACGATGTCCGTATGATTCCATCAGAAGCCCGAAGCACTTTACATGACGTCCCGATGACATCATCAGCAATTGAGCTATCATTATGTGAACGACTTCATACTCTTTTCACTCCATTTTTTGCACCCTTTGCATAACTCAGAAAATCGCCGCATTCAATGCTGGAGGAATACGCATTCAACTCGAAGACAATGCGGTTCCGAGCACATTTGGGGAACGTGCTGCCCTAGGAGCACATGCCCCTATTGTGCTTCAAAATACAGGACGCGCGCCAACAAATAAAACGTTCAATGTGTGGACGATACACAACCAACTCGTTGACGAAACGACTTTCCAAAAAAGGACAGTGTTCGACTCACTCGCGAAACGGGATTATGAGGTCGGCACCGGTTCAAGTACTCAAGTTTGCGGTACTCGACCTACCAAAGAGGCTTCGTCCAACCGCTGGCGGCTCCAGATGGAGCTCGGCGAGCTGGCAGAGTCGTATGAAGGTGTGCCGGCGGCGTCACGTGTCGGCGTGCTGCTACGATAGCGCTGGAATACCTTGCAACACGTGCTCCTGCAGTTAAATTTTGCAGCACGCGCCCCTAGGACAAAATTTTGCAGCACATGCCGCTGTTTGGAGCACGTGCTCCTGCGACAGAGCCTTTCGATGGGTGTGGTCACTGGTGTTGAACGCATATTGAACATGCATTGAATGCGGCGATTATCTGAGAAGGGCTGCGAATATTTTTTGCATCAGGTCGAAGCTTTTCATGCCTCTTCTGTGGAACACCGTGACCAGAAATTCTGAGTTGGTAGCGAAACTGAAACTATTGTTCGGTTCACATAACACCTCATACTTCTGGGTGCTGAAGCCCTTAGAGAAGGAAAAATATTCCGAAAAATATCACACGAATGCCATTTCTTGCTCTGCAATTCTAGAAAAATAGCACACAACATCTCCGTCATCATTTAATACCTTAGCACACAAAAATTCCAAACAAGTTCAAAATCGTGCAAGCCGAAAGGAAGCAAGTCTGGAAATGGCCGAATATCAGTTTCAGAAAAAAGTACCCGGAACGAGGGTACCAGTCAACTAGGAATGTTCCAAAAATTATTTCTAGATAGGTGAAAAAATAACTTTTTCCAAAAACTGAACTTCGCCTGTCACCCCTCCGGACATAGAAAAATCGGCCAAAAAACCGAAAAAGGGTCGTCTGTATACATGGTCTAATACAAAAATGGAAACTGTAGACAGATGTTAGAAAATCTTGACGTCCGGAGATGAGCTCATAAAATCTATTATGAGCCGAGTTATGGCCGGTTAAATGTGCGGTGGTTCCACGGTGGTTCAAAACCTCCACCGGACCATCGGGGCTAAAAACGAAGGGCAAAGATTCTTCCGGCTTCTGGAGCGCTTTTCATCTTTCCATCTGTCTGGAGTTTCTCAATATATCGGTAGCGCATGGAATGCTATTCATCCCCTTTGAAATGGTGAGGCCCCAACATTCTATTCATCCCCTTTGGAATGGTGAGGCCCTCCGAAAAAAAAAACTCCAAAATTAAAAGAGTCAGTAACGTCTTCCAATTTTTCACCATTACTAGAGGGTCGTTTTTTAGCCGAAAAATGTCCCTCTTGGGGGGAGGGTCGTTGTTCAGGACGACCCGAACCACCGCTGTGCTCGACCCTGTAGGTATATAAAGAAGAGAGAAATGTTCAGAAAACTCAATAAGGAAGCCAATTGATTCCTGCGCAACCTTTCAAAACAAGGGTTGCTAGTTCAAGTAGTTGACCTTCGTCACCGGTCATTTCAAAAATGAAATACCGAATTGCAGAATCGAAACCTTCCGATGACCATGGAGCCAAGAGAGCGAGAGCGGCGAAAGAAGGTAGAAAAAGAGATGGAGAAATTTGCCCGCAAATTGAGTCGAGCGACTCCAACATATCTTATCATGAGACTCTAGAAAAATAAATCTAATAAATAAAAATGAATAAAAATAAATAAAAAATAAATCAATAAAAATAACTCTAAATCTAATCAGGATGTCTCGTTTCGTTTCATGTAAACCTATGTAGTTTATCTGATAGTAATTAAAGTAATATTAAACACAATAAAAATAATAGTAATAATAACAATCCAGTGCGTTTAGAAAGAATAGGGACACCCCGACAATTTAAAATCATGTTATATTTGACTATCAATACTCTCAGGAAGATGGAGCTCGCCACCCGCTAACTAAAAGTCGGGTGGCGCGCAGCACCTCGCGCGGCCCGCGAGCGGAATGGTAGCGGGTGGCGAGCACTGGCATGCTCGCGCTCGCCACCCGCTCACCACATTACGGCGGCGCGCTCGCAATACCACGCCGGCGCGCTCGCCTAGCGCTGGTCGCCGACGGAAGAATAGCGGGTGGCGAGCTATTGAATGTGGCTTCCGCTTGAAATTCATGCCATGCTTCAACTTTCGCTTCCGTTATCCGGTGTTTTCGTCTGCAGGGGGGCTATTGTTTAGCACTTGACCACACCCATTTTCCGTGCTGCCGCGCAATTTAAACACTAACCCAGGGTTCAAAATCGGGAGATTCGTTGCGGCATGAAAAAATGGGCGTGGCCAAGTGCGATATCACAGAGCCTCCCCCTGCCCTCCTCTGCTGCGATGGCGCCGGTTATTCTTTCACAGTAACACTACATATTTTAAAAAATCTCAGAGTCCAGGATTGTCAGGAATGATTTATTACATTCAGTTTCAATTTGGTTAAAAAATCTTAGAACTTCAGGTGTTTCTTCTGATCGAGTTATTCCAAATAGAGCCATATTTCTAAATAACGAAATCACAATTTTCTAAACCTCAACGGAAACCAGGGTGCAATTATCCAGCCAGTGATGAAACGGATTTTTTTCTGAAAATATTATTGTGGCGAGCCGCAGAGGAGGGAAGCGGAACGAAAACATCGCCAAGGAGGTTTTTTCTTGTAAATGGAGTTCACTCGGGATATTCACTATTTCCTTATTTCGAATATTCATTTGGGGAGTTCAATTTTTAAATTGTTTGAAATTCGGAGAGTTCAGTTATCAAACTGTTTGGATAATCAGCTTCCTCGGAAAAATCTCGCTTTGAACCTTCCGTAACCTTCCTTTTGTCGCAGCGGGACCTGACCCTGCATCCTCCCCGCTCCATTTCACCACAGCTTGGGCTTTTCCCGCACCCCACTCGCTTTTCTCGTATTCTAGTTCACGATAGTCTATTTACAGGGATATGGCCATAAAACCGAAGAGCGGAGAGACTTTATCCACAAGCCGCTCTTCTCCGGGGGTCGGTGGCACACTACGAGGCGGGTAGGCAGGTTCACCGCCTATGAATATATATTCGCCGGTAACCTTCACGGTGGCTGCGGAGTGTAACTCGTCCCGTGCGTGGGCTACTCGTGGGTCTCGAAGAGGGGTTGAAACTTCTGGGACCGCGAAACTTTTATGCGTCTAACGAGGACTACACTGTTCCAGAAAAGCGAATCCCAAGTTAGGTTGCTTAGATGGACTATGAAGTGAGCTCGATGGACGAGTTGTCCGTCAGAAGACCGACTCGTCTAAACACAACTTAACTGATGCTTATTTGTGCACTTATCCTCCGAAACTATCAACTACGAATCCCCGCAGCCGCTGTGACGCTTCCCATTGAGTTGAAAATTACTATATCAAGTTTGACCTCAGCAGTATTGCAAAAACAAATCAAACAACCAACAGCAACAGAAGAATAATGAGAATAGTGAGATCTAGGCGAAAATTCGGGAAATGTTGCGAAGCACTTTGAAGGACGATAGTAGTTCAGCGGGCGATTCGCTAGCAAACAGCGCGCGACCCGCTATACCACCCCTCCTCGCGCTGGCGACCCGCTATACCCATAGCGAACGGCGAGCGAAGACGAGGGGGTAGCGGGTGACGAGCTCTTCGAAATGGGAGGCGAGCGGGTGGCGAGCGAGGCCCGAAATGCGCGCGGGTGGCGAGCTCCGACTTCCTGAGCTGTTCATAAATGAATTCAACGAGGTGAAAAACCTCTATTTGTTAACAGCTGAGCAATTTCACAAGAATTTATTTCAGATTTCAGATTTTTTCGCCGTTCAGAAAGTATAGGCACACAACACAAAAACAAAAATTATTGAATAAAGAAAGAATCAAACATCCAATCTAAAATGAAGTAGCTGCACCACCATTAACAATGAACTCAAAAATTCTCTTTGGCATAGAGTTGATCAAATTGGCGATGAAGTTTTCATCCAGATTGGTCCACGCTTCGAGGATAGCGACCAGGGGTGTGCGTAAATGGAATTTCGAATTTCGTAAATCGTAAAACGTAATTACGACGAAACCACCGTAAATCGTAAATCGTAAACAGCAAATAATAACTATAACCATCAAAAATATTATTACTATGGTGAAACAAGAGAAAATACCTACTGTCCACCGTTTCACGTAACATCGGCATGGAACGTGAAGAGACTTTGCGTTCACTGTTGAAGGTTGGCGCAAAATCGGTGCACCTATGTTTTAACATATGGCACCGAGCTTGCGCCAACCTTCAACAGTGAACGCGAAGTCTCTTCACGATCCATGCCGACGTCACTAAGTTCATATTAGGTTGCGTTCATTGTTTGACAGCTAACCACGTTTAAAGGACCTTTATATACTTTGTCGCTGTCGCCAGTGAGAAGCATGAAATCCAGCACAAATCGAGGCGAGACCCGCATCGGAGCAGCGACATCCGTTGTCTTAGGAAGAGTTGTCGCGCGTGAAACGCAGCGACGTGTCGCGGAGGGATGACATGCTGCAAATGTGCCAAAGCCTGTCGATGCCGCTGTTCAGCGCACTGCGAATGCGACAGGTCTAAAGGGCGAGAGCTCCGGGACAGACGGTCGCTGTCGCTGTCCATAGCGACGCGACCGTGTCTCGTAGAAGTATACCATACCCCTAATGGCACCGTCCTACTCGTATTTCTTTGCTATCCCTTGTCACTCATTCCCCAACTTCTTCCCAGATCTTGAGCAATCCGCATGTCCGATTCAGCTGTCCGCGTATCTTCTGGGCAGCAGGGACACAATCATACTAGTAGTGCCTCTCCCGAAACGCTAACGCCGTTGTAAGCGTCAAACGAGCTAAAATGACTGTATTTGAGCGATTCTCAATAGTCGAATTTAGGTACTCCTCCCATTTTCTAACGATACCACGACACCAATCAAGTGGGTATGAATGGCACTGATATGTACATCGAGCTCCTTACTGAAAGTTGGCTCAACCTCAGTGCACGTACATACGTTGAACAATATGACACCGTGCTTGCGCCATCCTTTAATAGAGATGGCAAATTAACATTCAGATCCTTGGCAACTCCATATTGTCTAGAGCACAGTATCGGTCGCCCAGCCAAGTTATTTTTTTTCCTATATCCACTGAATCACTTGCAGAATCGTACCTTCACGATGACGATACTGTAGATTGGTTAAGGCAACGTAAGCATAAAAAACGCTTTTTAAATTTTGCAGTATTGTGTAGTTTAGTCCCCATAGTTAAGAAATATAGTCAAAGCGCCCCATTTAAAGCTCGCATTTGTGAGAGATAAATGTTTCAGAAAAAAGGGCGAAGATAAGCGTTTAAATTGCGCTCACGCCTTTTCTGAGGTTCCGTTTGCTGCGGACGAAGAGAAATTAACTGGAGGAAACGATTTCGAGCTTCGAAAGTTTGGGGTAAAGAACGAACGCTCCTCTTGTTGATTTTTGTGGACTCCGAGTAGGCGTATTCTACTCAAAAGACGGGCAAGGAGCGCTATGTCAAGCAAATTTTAGATCGACTAGACTGCCTAGCCCGATGTTTTGACGCTAATCTAGTTATACAATTCAGGACAGTTGATCTTCATGAAAAACGCGAAAACGAAATTCCTTGTGAGGAGTGCTTTCAGACCGCAATGCGTCGTAGGCGGCAGCTAGTGAGACGTGCGCGGCGCGCAACGCTGATCTGTTATCCAGCGCCTCCAACTCCGACAGTGTGTTCGGCGTTATAATGATAGAATCACATTGAAGACTGATAACGGGATCGTGCCGCAGTCACACGCCTGGGTTGGCCCATCTCCTGACCAAATATATTAGTATATGCAAAGTGGGATTAGAGCATGTCAATTGGAGATATCTTGCGATTTACTTCCATTGCATATATTTTTGCTTGCGAAGAATTACGATTTACGGTCCAAAATGTCGTAAATCGTAAACCGTAATTACGAGACCAAAAAACACCGTAAATCGTAAAATAGTTAATCGTAAACCGTAATTACGCACACCCCTGATAGTGACCTTCAGCTCATCTACCGTTCTGTACCGCTTATTGTTGGCATAAACCTGGCGCACAAGTATGCCTCAGATATTATCTATCGGGTTACAAACTGGATTACACGCGGGCCATTCCAACAAACGGATTCGATGACGTAGAAACCAGGTTTTTGTAGACCTGGACACATGTACCACCGCGTTGTCTTGCTGGAAAGTGAAACGCTGACGTCGTGTTCCAGACAAAAATGGCAGTAGATGTGTGCGAAGAGTTTCTTGATATTCCCCAGAGTTCATGCGACAGGAAGTGAAGGCCAATTTCAAAACACCTTCCCTACTGAATGCTCCCCAACACATCAGCGAGCCACCGCTGAACTGCTGAAAATCAATGGATCCTCGCGCAGATCTCGCCAGTAGGATCGAGCACCATCCGGTCCGTCAAGATTAAATTTCTTCTCGTCGGAAAAGATGACCTTAGTTTTTTGCGTCATTTCTCGATTTTTTCCGGATTTTATGAGACTGTCTTACCTTTGCCCAATCAGGTGCCAAGTTCCTCTTTGCAAATTCAAGTCGAGCCTCTTTATGGTTTGCAGATAACGACGGGGCCTTCTTCATCACTTGTCGGACAATGTTTTTATCGCCATTTGTGGTGTTCCAGACTGTCGTTTTTGGAACACTGAGCGATAAATCAGACTTAATCTGGTTCAGCGACAGTGTACTGTTGGAGCAGAGCCGAATAATTCTCCGCGAATCTTGATTTCTGATATTCTTCGGCCGTCCAGTACGTTTTGCAGTACCGTAGGAATCTGTATTTCGCAGGAACTGGTTGATACACTTGACAGATCTTCCGAGCTGGGTAGCGATTCGACGTTGGCTCAACCCGGCAACGCTGAGCGCACGAATTTGAGCTTCTTCAGCAGCAGTTAGAGCAGTACCAATAGTCATTTTAGGAATAAAGATAGCACATGTACTCATCTTGAGTTTATGTAGCGAACTTGCAACGGGAAATTTTGTTTGGATTAAAAAATCTGAATTTTCGAAGGGTGTCCCTATACTTTCTGAACGGCGAAAAATTTTAAAAGTTGAGATAAAACCCTACAAAATTTCACAATGGTTATATAAATAATCAAACATAAGTTTTCCATGATGCGGAATTCATTGATAAACTGTATTGATCGCCAAACACAAAGTTTTATTGGAAACCTCGATTCTCGGGGGTGTCCCTATACTTTCTGAACGCATTGTAGTAGTTTTTGTCACCTAATGATAATGGAAATAACAAATATCTGAAAATCGCATAAGAAAATTTTATAATTTCTTGATCGCAAGAAAGAGAAGGAAGATAGATGCAGAGGAAATAGAAGTTGATGAAATTCGTTTAGCCTCTACCCGCAGACGAACTTTACCAAACAATTCTGCCGAAGCTCTTCAGTGAGGAAAAGAATTTTCGATGAGAAAGCGTAATGAGAAGAGAAAATTGAGCAAGAATTGTTGGTAAAGAGCTACATGGGATATTACTCAAAAAAAGTAGGCAAGAAAAGGTGGAAAACAGGAAAAAAGTCCAAGAGTGGGGGGAAGAGCCAGACTCAGATAAAAACAGCTCTTTTCCCACCGGCCAATGAATTATACTAATACGTATATAAAGTTCATATGTATAGGAATATACATCAAGTATGGGCGATTACATGATCGCCAACTTTTTAATTACATTAGACCCCATCTTCAGATAATTCATGATAGGTTAATCAAAAGAGGAAAGGTAAGAAAGAGAAGTTGACAAAGTTCGTTTCGCCCCTGGCTTCAGACGAACTTTATCAAACAGCTCTGCCGGGGCTCCCCAGTGAGGAACAGAACTGTCGATGAAAAAGAAGGATGAATACGAAAGCATGAGCCGAGCAGAGTGAATTAGTGCTAGAAACGTTAGAAAGAGATATTAGGGCAAGAAGCTATAGTATACTATCCATATCAGAATGAAGTCCATATGATCACAAGTCCTTATCTTGGACAGTATAAAGCACCGACCTATTAACAGTGAAGACCTAAAATGTTATGCTTTTTACCACTTGTGTTATACTTTTCTTATCATCTCTTAGGTTAAACTTATATGGTATCATTTTTTGTTTATAGATGCATTTTATTATATTTACTTCTACGAATTCTGGTGTATATTGGTTTCCAATTGAAACTGTTTTCAGTTCTTTAAGTTTTTCCGTGAAGGAATCTAAATTTGAACAGATATTAGCTAATCTCAATGTCTTCGTGTAAATTGTGGATGCTTTGATTTTTATAGAGATATCAGAATGAGCATGAGGAAATCTTTTAACTCTGAAATTAAAATCATCTGTCTTATTATACAATTTTGTGTGTATTCTATTATTAATTATTTCTATACTAATGTCTAAGTAACTGTTTTTATAGGGATTATTGTGTCGGGCTAGTCGATTTCGCGCGGCTCCAATTTTGTGGGCGTGGCACAGCGCACCACTTCCCGCGGAGAGAGAGGTTTCCCCGTCTTCCCGCGAGAGAGAGGTTTTCCCGTCTTCCCGCGGAGTGTCGGCGGGCAGCCGGCTATTCCTGGGGGTCATCGAACACTCACTCATCGATTCAAACTTTAATATCAGCATTGCACAACCCACTAGAGTGGAGCCCATGAACGATTGCTGAGCAAAGAACGCTGTGTTTCGACTCTTTTCAAAACCCGCGCTGTGTGCGACGCTGGTCTTGGGCAGGTGAACCACTGTCCGTTAATGGCATCTGCGAGTGGGAAGACTGCAAGCATCAGTGGGTGTGGAAAGCTTTCCCCTACAAGCTCACCCCTTACCTATCAAGAGCAGTTCAAGATGAGATCCCCAGAAGCGGATTTTTGAAATTTTGTTTGAACACTGAAGGGTGATTGTTAAATGTGCCGCAAACTGTTTTAGGACTGTCTTCTGTCCGTTATCAGATTAGCCGTAAGGCGTTGGCAGAAGGGACGCAGAGTGCTTGTTCACTGTGTACGGGCAGTCAACGAAACGGCGCTGCCGACTGCCCGCGACCGTTCTATTGGCCTTCCGCGGGAGGGGTTACGGGACGTCGGCTAGTGGTACCGCGGGAAGTGTTATGTCTCTATCTGAGGAGTCCAAATTCAAATGGGGTCAATAAAGTCAAACCTTGTCGGTAGTCAAACGAATGGTGGTATGGGGGAGGAATCGGAATCAAGATTAGGGTGTAGCTATGTATCTCTGACGCTCATAAAATAGGAGCAAGAACACTCTTAATGTTATTATGTTCATCAAGCAGAAGAAGTGTATAAGAAACTTTTCTGTTGCGTTAGATAGATTTGATTATGTTCACAGTAATGAATTCAGAAGAATACCCGTTATGAAAAAGTGAGTTTTTCAACTGTTTAAATTTATCAATGAAAAATCCCACCTCAGAACAAACATTAGCCATCCTCAGGGCCTTCGTGTGTATTGTTGAGGCCTTGAAGAACCCTTGCTGAATCTGCGGAAATTTCTCAACGAGGAAATCGAAGTCGTCCGTTTTATTGTATAAACTAGTCAAATTTTTTTAACTATCTTTTTTTATATTGATGTCTAAGTAGTTGGTGGGAAAATTGTTCCTATGGGTTCTTTTGATATCTAACAAGTTGTTGTAAACAATAGCTAACAGGTCTTCTACAAACCATGTTTTCATCAGTGAATAGCATTTGGTGTCTAACTGGCAGATTAGTGTGATGAGTAAAGAGAGGCAATTAGCCAGCGCGACGACTCGCCATCGTTAGCACCTCGTTAACTACTCAACTCTGGAACTGGCGTGTTCGTTAATCGCTCCAGCCTCGAAGCGGTTGGAGAGGTTTGGTTTTGCCCAGGCCTTGTGATCACTTCAAATTCTATTGAGTACTTAATAGATAGATGTAGACTTAGCTGACTACCGGGCGGCACTAAAAACTCATTTGCTATCTAATCCGGCAATCCCAGCTCGAGAAGGCATGAGACTGTAGTAAACCACCCCTATCAGATGATCTGATATTAATTTGATAAGATGATCTGATATTCTTCGACGGGCAAAGCTTTCTGGTTATCATGATTCTATACCACAGATGTCGGTTTACAGGCAGTGATCCTATGCTCAGATATTCGTGGGGAAGTTCCCGAGGACAATAGACCTGATTTGGTCGTTATCACGCGTTCGAGGGGAGAGGAGCGAGACTTCCCCCACCCCCCGGAGGGGGACATCTCGCCCCTCTCCCCTCGAATTATACACAACGATAAGGCGTTCGAAACAGTCAACTCGGGGGGAGAACGAGGGAAGTTCGCTTCACGGTTGTTCCCATGGCCTCCCCCCGAACATGATGAACGCGAAAACAAAGCCGCAGCGTATACGGTGATGCAGACGGGCTAGTCGCGAGGTGGTCTCGCACTTCGCAAGTTGGGGGGGGGGGTAGATCTGCTACTCAAGGACTACCTAAGGCATCTCTGTCTGGATTTCAGAGGAGCTAAGAAGCTTCTCTAAAACCTTTAGTCAGAGGTGAATATTTATGAACCGATCGCAGTTTTTCAGGAACAGGAGACTGTTGAAAACAGCGAGTTCTAGCAAGCTGATTTTTTATCAATCATTGAACAATGAGAAGATCTGCAGTCAGAAGGTCGTGGGAAGACCTGCAGTCGGGAGTCCTGCTGTGGGAACTTCCCCTATTACTCTGCTGTCGAGACGTCCCCTTCGCTTCCTCCCAATTCGGGGGAAGTTCCCCAGTTGTTTCGAGGGAATTTCTGATGTCGTTCTCGGGAACTTCCCCACGAATATCTGAGTAGAGAAGCTCATTAGCTCCTCTGAAAATCAGTCAGAGATGCCTTACGTAGTCCTTGAGTGGCAGATCTACCCCCTTAACTTGTGAAGTGCGAGACCACCTCGCGACTAGCCTGTATGCATCACCGTATACGCTGCGGCTTTGTTTTCGCGTTCATCATGTTCGGGGGGAGGCCATGGGAACAACCGTGAAGCGAACTTCCCTTGTTCTCCCCCCGAGTTGACTGTTTCGAACGCCTCATCGTTGTGCATAATTCGAGAGGAGAGGAGCGAGACGGCCCCCTCCGGGGGGACGTCTCGTTCCTCTCCCCCCGGCTGAGTGATAACGACCAAAACAGGTCTATTGTCCTCGGGAACTTCCCCCTAAATGTGTGAGTCACTCGGTCAGGGAGAGACTCACACATTTGGGGGGATGTTCCCGAGGACAATAGACCTGATTTGGTCGTTATCACTCGTTCGAAGGGAGAGGAGCGAGACGTCCCCCCGGAGGGGGCCGTCTCGCCCCTCTCCTCTCGATTTATACACAACGATAAGGCGTTCGAAACAGTCAACTCGGGGGGGAGAACAAGGGAAGTTCGCTTCACGGTTATTCCCATGGCCTCCCCCCGCACATGATGAACGCGAAAACAAAGCCGCAGCGTATACGGTGATGCAGACGAGCTAGTCGCTAGGTGGTCTCACTTCACAAGTTGAGATGGTAGATCTGCCGCTCGAGGGCTACGTAAGGCATCTCTGTCTGGATTTCAGAGAAGCTATGTAATGAGCTTCTCTATAATCAGAGGTGAATATTTTTGGACCGATCGCAGTTTTTCAGGAACAGGAGACTGTCGCAAACAGCGAGTCCTAGCAAGCTGATTTTAGACCAATCATTGAACAATGGGAAGATCTGCAGTTGGAAGGTTGAGGGAAGAACTGCAGTCGGGAGAACAAGAGAACTCCTGCTGTGGGAACTTCTCCCATTACTCTGCTGTCGAGACGTCCCCTTCGCTTCCCCCCAATTCGGGGGAAGTTCCCCAGTTGTTTCGAGGGAAGTTCTGCTGTCGTTCTCGGGAACTTCCCCACGAATATCTGAGATGGGTATGATACGGTGAGATGATCGATAAAATGTTGTTCTAAATCACCAATCCTTATACCTAAAGCAGTTATGTCCCGATGTATGTATGTATGTAGGTATGTATGTATGTATGTATGTATGTATGTATGTATGTATGTATGTATGTATGTATGTATGTATGTATGTATGTATGTATGTATGTATGTGTGTATGTATGTATGTATGTATGTATGTATGTATGTATGTATGTATGTATGTATGCATGTATTTATGTATGTATGTATGTATGTATGTATGTATGTGTGTATGTATGTATGTATGTATGTATGTATATATGTATGTATGTATGTGTGTAATTGTGTTTTCCCGTGGATCTTCGGAATGGACGATCAAAACATGAAATGGTACCAACATTTGCGTGGGTGGGACACTCATCGATTACCAAAAAATCAGCCCCTCTCCTCTTGGGTGCCTTGGGCCAGTAGAGTTTGTCCGTGGGGCGCAATTTTAGCCGTGGGTGATGGAAACCTCTATGAGTCATCCAGCTCTAGAAGGGCTACGCTCTAATCACGGCGACAAGCCTTCGGTAATATTTTACGGGACGCCGTACAAAATCTCGGGTTTGATGAGTCTGCAGGACAGCAGTGGTAGTGTGGGAGTGTGCTGGACGTCAGCGGTAGTGTGCAGGACCCTAGTGGGAGTGTGCAGGACGTCATAGAATGTGTGCATGAGCCCAGTGGGAGTGTGCAGAACGTCGTAGAAAGTGTGAAGGACTACAGTGGAAGTGTGCAAAACGTCGTAGAAAGTGTGCAGGACGCAAATGGGAGTGTGCAGAACGGCACAAAATGCGTGCAGGACCTGTGGTGGGAGTGTGCAGGACCCAAATTGAAGTGCGCAGAACGTCATAGTAAGTGTGCACGACCCATAAACTAGTTTTATAGTGGAGTCCACCAAGAGTGTCTCATTTACTTATCAATGAGAAGCGGTCGGCTGGGGATCAATGTGCATTAATCCCATGCCAGCACGCTCGATACCGATTGAGCGAGAGCGGTTGTGCTGCAACGAGTTTCATGTTCATTGATCTCCAATCGACCGCTTCTCATTGATAAGTAAATGAGACACGCTTGATGGACTCCAATATATATACTCATACACTGGAGGGGGCTAGCGCAGCTCTTCAGGGGGGCAACCCTCCGGGCACCGGCGCTTGCCCCCCCCCCAATCGGGGGGGGCTGCCGCCGGAGTGACAATTTGGCTTGATCGGAGCCCCCCTGTGACTGCCCTGAAGCCCCCCTGTGACTGCCCTGAAGCCCCCCTGTGACTGCCCTGAAGCCCCCCTGTGACTGCCCTGAAGCCCCCCTGTGACTGCCCTGAAGCCCCCCTGTCACTGCCTTGAAGCCCCCATCACTGCCCCGGAGCCATGACGTCACGGCTCCGGAGCAGTGACGTCACGACACCGGAGCAGTGACGTCACCCTCCCCGGAAAGCGTCTCCGCTTCCCTCCAAAAATATCCCTTTCTGACAGTGACTCCAGGGAAGTCGCCGTCCAGGGCCGGCCCTGTTGGGCCGAATGCGGCTCTCCATGAGGTGAGGCGCCTTTTATACCGCTCGAGCACGTGATAGATGCCTTCTCTGACCTCTATTGTCGTAAACTACCTTCTACGACTTCTTCCCATCTTTTCCCTCTCTTCCTCTCGGGGGGGGGGCAAGCGCCGGAGGAGAGCAGGGGCCTCCCCTGAAGCCCCCCTCGGGGGAGGCCTGCGCTGTCGCTCCCCCAAGTCGAAAACGGGCTCTATTGTCCGGCGCTTGCCCCCCCGCAGAGTCTGAGTATGCTGAAAGTCTGAGCTTATCAAAATCGGCTTCACAAAAGCATAAAAATCCAAGGACATATTTCATTCATTGAGAACGAAGGCATGGTGTTGGTCAACAAGGGAAACCACATCTAAAATGCGAGGACTTTTTTCTTAACATGACAGGGATGGAAAAGCGAGAATAATAGCTTGGAAACCTTACAGACGGAAGGGGCCGTGAAGTGATGCCGGTAGCCACCGACGATCTACCGCTGGCTTCTCATGTTTTGCTTTTCAAACCCACATTTTCTCACCCGACGCCCTGCTGTAAATGTGCGGCAGCCTGCTCTGCTCAGGAGAGTCCAAACGGACAGCAACTTTTGGAAAGACGGAATTCAGTCAACACCGTTTTGTCAGAATAATCTGCCACAGGAAACTAGCGCACGTAAAAAATTTCTTGAGCGAAAAATTCGCTAGGTCTCGCTTGTATATATTCATTACACAAGAAAACTCGTGTGGTATGCAATTGAAGACAAACCAAATTAAATAAAGCCCCTTTCACAGTTTGCCGGCCGACGTCGGCCGACGCGTCATCGAATTTGATAAATCAATGTAGATGAGATGGATAGGATAGAGTAGCTAGATGTCCCACATTCGATAACGAGTCGTCCGACGTCGGTCGGGCATCTGTGAAAGAGGATTAAAGGCAGCGTTCACGATAAGAATCGTTTTTCTGCTTTACCGCCTATCTTGAAGACGGTCCCATGCTGATTCCAATTATTCTTTTAGAATCGTACAAGACCTTCTAGGAACGGAGTTATGGTCCCTCAAAAGTTGAGCTAGGGAAGCATGGTGGACGAGTTGTCCGAGGCTTGTAACTTCCGTCTTTTGCAGCCGATGTATGCGAACTGACCTGAGTAAAGAGAGAAGCTGGGAATAAAGGGAAGAACAGGGCCATTGATCGGAAACCATCGCTCATCTCACGATCTCGAGCATTCATTTCTTCACGTCGGTGGGCGTGGAAAGTGCATCTGGGTGTGAGGAGCTAACGGATTTCCAACTTTGGGGCTGTAGGGGACGGTTCAGAGCTCATTTTTCTTAGGTTTTTCAACACTAGGGTAGCGTTAGGCCCCGCAGCTGCCGATCTCCACCGAAAAATCAGACATGGTTTTTATCGTGGACACTGCCTTTAAGTTCCTAATCAAACACAGCCATATCTCATCAAGGACACACGATACTGGCACGAGTGAACAAAGCTCAGAAATAGCACAGAAAAACATCAATCTAGAACATGGATCCAACTTAACACCCAACCATTTTTAAGGGTCGAACATCGAACGGTATCACAGATTTTCTGAATAAATCGAAGCCCTCTTGTCCTTCCCCCTGGGTAGAATATTGGAATCTGTGTTTATACTTGGCGCAAGGTAGAATGCATTTTGTTTCCCTTCCTCTCGTGATAGATGTTCTCAACTTACGATTTCTCCAATGTGAGGACCGCATGCACCAGTGAGGATTCTGTGAAAAAGCATAAGGTTGAACCTTCTCTTTCGGTAGCGAAGAGTATCCAAGAAAAGATTCTTATTTCAAAAGGAACTGATGGCATCCTGTCACAGAGAAATCCTAAGAACCTAGTCATGAGGTCGCGATTAAAACTATTTTGAACTTTTTCAAGTAATTCAAATGATTCCGTCTTGTGAGGACTCAATACTGGAGTACCAAATTCCAAAATCGGTTCCACATAGGTTTTGTACTCGCGTAGCAAGAAGTCGAGTTTGTCAGCACCATTTCGTGCGTCATCCGAATGTCTTACGAGCAATTTCGCCTCATTGTTTGTCAAAGCTAAGGTTCATGGTAATTAGGAATACGAGATCCTTTTGTCCATCGATCACTTTGGAGTTCGATTGCTGAATGCAGTAGGCAGAACAGAGGTTATATCCCCAGAAAAGGGAAGGGACCGTGTCAAGAACCACTTATTGGCAACATCAATCGCCCTCTATAGTGCGGTGCAGTCCTCGACGCCAGTTATCGAGTGACACGTTTTGACGTCATCGACAAATGTGGATTACCGAACACCAGCGGAAACAATTGTTGACGGGAGCTCATAAGCGAAAAGTGTTGAATACTCACAGGATCGCCGGGTCTTAATGGAGCACAATAGGCTTTCACCTCGACGAGAATAGAGAGGGCAGTACGAGGGGAAGAGCTGCTGCTCGAGCAGCACGTGCTGCCTTTGTGCCGCTCTTAGCAGCACGTTCTGCCCTCGTCCTCCATTTGTCGCCTCAGCTGCCGCTCTTTTTTGTGGCAATCGTAGTGAGGTAACATTGCTCAAAGTAGTCTATTTGGACAGCTACGAGCATATTTACAGCCAGCATGAGAAGTTTTTTTCGTTTTGAGCATGCACATATAGACATCAGATTAGTTATGTATCAATTCACCGTTTCCCTTTTCTCCCCCAATCAAGGTGCTTGGAATGAAAGAAATCGCTTGATCTTCATCTCAGACGATCGTGGGCTGTCAAGGAGCACGACTAGCTCTCACTTTTACTAGAATAGCGAGAGCAGCAAAAGGGGACGAACTGCTGCTTGAGGAGCACGTGCTGCCCTCGTTCTCCATTCGTCGCCTTAGCTGCTGCTCTGTGTTGTGGCCAGCGCAGTGTGGGAACACTCCTCAAAGTGATCCCTTACGTAACTACGGTCGTACTCATAATCAACATGGAGAGTTCTTTCCTTTTAAAAACATGAACATGCTCACTCCCTGGGAAGTTGTATAGAGTTATACAACCATACTCCAGCTATATCACACGGAATACCTTGAAGGCAGTGTCCACGATCAAAAAAGTTCGGATTTACGACGTGAATTGGAAGAACCGGGGCTCTCTGCATCAACAGTTCTCAAAAAACGGATAAAAGCGATCATAAATGAGCCCTATACCGCCCTAAACTTGAATGTCCTCAACGGCTACCGGTAGAAGTGTCAGACCGTAAACCCAACTATAAGAAGGCAACTGATTATCAAATGGGGTAAGCTTTGTTGAGCGGAGTGGATTGTAACCTCCTGGATGTATGTTGTTACCCCTAAGGCCGAAGTTTCGGTAGTTGACGGATCGGTGCCGGTTGAAAGGAGTGGGCGTAGCGTGAGCGGGACACTCAGGTTTAGGGCCGCACAGGCCTTTTTCTGCTCGTTCGTAGCCGTTTTTTTTTCGACATTGCGTGTTTTCAAATTTCCGGATCAGTGAGTGCATCTGAATGGGTTCTGCACACCTTCCCCGTTGTACACTTTTTCGACAGTTCTGTTATCAGGTCGACTGTACCAATATCTGCTTCTCGCAAAAAAACAATAGAGGGAGTTGAAGTCAAACGAATTCTACTCGTGAATAAAAGGTTGTCAATGTAATGACAGCTTGTCTTCGAGTTAAAGACCAGGCGCCGCCCGGTCGCCGTCGACCAAGACACGCTGCCACCCAATCGCCGAATCGCCGCGACCCGACGCTACTATCTGCCAAATGATCAAAGCCATTTTTCAACTCTTCCATTTCATTTTCAACTGGTCTCCGTTCTATAACTCTATCGCTGGCTAAACGTGCGGTGGCGCCAACCCATTGGTAATTCTATGCAAGATTCGCATTCTCGTTGCATCGAGTCTTCGAAAAAACCTTTATTATTTTACTGATTATAAACCAAACGCAGTTTCTCTCTGAAGAAAATGTCAATATAAAATGGCACCCTCGAGAAAAGTAATTCCTTGCAAGCAATTTGAACGGTTTAGCTGTGCTAAAAACCAGTGAATTATTCTGGGATGAGGGTGAGTCATAAATCTCTTCGGATGGTGGTTGTGTGAGACCGGCCAAAAATTTGAGAGGTGTTCGACTCTTTTAGAATGATTCATTTAGCGTGTTCTTCCAGATTTGCAACATTTTGTCGTTTTTTAAATCTAGAAGGTGTAAGTCGGAAATTTTAAAAAGTCACCTTCTTATTCTCAAATGCGTTTCCATCTCACTCAAACTCCACTCGCATTTTCCATAGAAAAACAAATTGTTTTAGTTTAGGACGAAGAGTTGAATTTTTCAATTGCTGAGCGGCGATGGTTGTCAATATTTTAGCGAAATGGGGAATACATATCTTTTCTTCACGAAAAGCACAATGCTCACAGAAATCAAAGGCGACAGTTCTCAAAAACTACTTTGCAATGAAAATAATAATTTTAACCCTTCCGAAAAATTATCGTGACAATAATTAAAAAGGAAAAAAAAATTTTAAAAAATTCTAAAATCCTTGTTTTTTGGAAGAAAAGAAAATACCATTTACAAGGAGATCAAATAATGCTGAATACTCTGATATGTGAACCTTGTCTAACCCGGGACGCTCCTCTATACAGTGTGAATTTCAGCGGCTCAAGCATATTTTGAGAAGAACTTCATTCTTGGAATATGTGGATATAACTTTTTGTACAAAGAAAGTCATAATTCCTTTTTCGAAAAGAGAGAAACAGATTATAACGCCTAATTCACATATCTACAGTCACGAAACCGAGTGAAAATCAATTCTTGTTCAAGGTATAGAGAGATTCTGTGACAGGAAATGTCTTTGGAAACTCACATTCACTACTGACCGAGGCCTGTGTTGAACGGCCCTCGCAAACTCGTGGCAGATACGAGGCCGCTTAGAGTGGACATGAGACAGCCCGTAGCGCCAGCATCATTTCCTTAGACTGTGGCGAAGATCAATGGATCTTATCAAGGACGAATCAGCCGTTGTAAATATGAATGAGTCTCAATGAGGTCTCTATTTTTGATAGGTCGACCCAGCGCTGCTGCTGAGCTCGAGATGTCGACTGGGGGTGAAAAGGTATGAGAAAGAAAGGAAAGATCATGAATGAAGAGCAGCAATTGGGGAAAGAACAATGGCAGTTGGGGCCACGATGAGGAGCAGCAGTTGGGGCCACAATGAGGAGCAGCAGTTGGGGAGACGACTGGAGCAGTTGGGGCGACTGTAGGTGCACGTGGGGCAGTGAGCGGAGCAAGAGGACACAACGTGCTGCCCTGGGCAGCAGTTGGGGAGCGAAAGGAGATTACACCTCAACGAGTAACTGCGCTAGTAATTCCTTCGTGCTGCCTTACTAAGCCTCGAGTATCTGCTTAAGACTGGAGACAGTGCGCCTCTTTGAGGAACACCACTAGTTAAAACTTTTTGCGTAGAGTAAGCGTCATTAATACGCACCCTAAACGTTCTGCGAGACAGAATTTTTTAATCCATTGCGAGCGTGAACACCTATAGACTATAATGGCCACTGTTGAATCGGAATTTTCCTTTCTACGGAAATGCCGTTGTTAGGGGTGATCTTTTTCTTAAGAAACGCACTGTATTTGATATGGGGTATCAAACCACGGGCATGTACTCCGCCCTTATTTTAGACGTAGAATCCGAGAATAATAACCACTGTTGAACCGGAATTTTCCTTAGTACGGAAATGCCGTTTTTAGGGTGATCTTATTTTTATGAAACGCACTGTATTTGATTGATACAGGAGTCGTCATCATTCTCAAATACTCGCTGGACAACTCGATGGAGTGTTTCGCAAAGAATCGTAAGAAGCTGAGGTAGCACACGATAAATGAATTATCATGACCGCAACCTATCACAAAAATGATAAAGGTTGCATCCTTCGATCGCGTAGAATTTCAAAAATAATAAAAATTTTCCGAAGCACGGTTTTGTGGGTTGTCAGTTCTCGAAAGTAGAGGCTGAACTGTTCTCCAACGAGCTTCGTGTCTAGACTTTAGAGACAAAAGATACATATCATGAACCTCATTAAATCGTGAACAATTGCTCTGTTCAAGTACAAGTTCATCGTGGGTTTATTGGAACTCTCTTGCAATTCAAGGTACTTGTCAAAGTGCATGCAGGTGTCTAATAATTTACCTGACATGGTACGACAGCCAACTGAGTAAAATAACAATATGGTCTCCTTATCAGATTTCGTCTCGCAAGTCGACCAGGCGCGGTCGTTGTAACTGTCCGCGTGGCTTTTTCAGAACCACCGGCCAACGGGTTTCGATCGACGATCTGAGCTCTGGTGCAATTCTAGTAAGATTTAATTCCGATTATCAGGACAAGTAGTCGTCGCTTCGTCGTCGGAGGATCCTTATAACCACTTAAATTTGAACAAAGCCCACCACTTTTGGAACTACATGCAACTTGATCGAAGATCACCCATCGAAAGTTGCTATCTGCCAGTGAATGTTAAGGATTGTGATCAAGGAAAAATAACACGCGCTGTATTCCTCACAATTGAAACGCCGCTCGAAAGAGCAAGCGTGACGTCCTCTCCCCACAAAAGAAAGTTGGAGGAGGATGTAGGGTGGGTGAAGTTTGATATGTGATTCTATTCGGTCTGATACCAAAGCTTCTCTTTGCGCGAAGTACGACCGACTGCTCCGGAAGCAGCGTGGGAACTCTCACGAGAGCAATGAAAACTCTTATTGAACCACCGTTCTGAAAACAACACTAATAATGAGGTTGAAAACGACGGTCTTTCTGCGAGGGTCACTCACTGTTAGGCCTATTTCAGAGTTCGATCGCCGCGCGACGTGACAGGATGATAAACATGGACATCGATCGAAAACGCTTTGCAAGTCGATCTGTATTCAAAACATGAAATCGCGGCGATCAGCGATGGAAGTGTAAAATAGGCCTTATAGGTGACGTTAATCACTCCGCTAACGCTATGAGCTGTCTGAGTCTCGGACCATCTTTCTCTCCCGCTCAAAATGCACTCACCTTTCGTAATGTAGTGGGAGGCTTGCAAAAACTCAGGGATCAGCTACGAACCAACAGTAGTTACAATCCGCGCATTCTGCCTGATCACGATGCTCGCTCAGGTCGGGATATTTTACCTTCCGTCCCTTTTCCACGCACTTCGTACAGAGAGCCTGATCCAGTTCTTGATGTGGATGTCAGGTTTCGCGTTTTGTCAGCGGATGTCCTTGCCATTTAAAAACGCTATCACGGAAACCACAATGCTAATCTCACCAATGGACAGTGGGAGGGTTTCAGAGAGCTGAAAAAGTTGCGATCAAACGGTTGCAAACGCATTCCCAGTGATAAGGGCGGAGAGTTTGTTGTCATGGAGCAAGCCCAAGATCGAGCGGTTACCGAACTGCATTTGCGTGGCACCTGTCTATATCACCGTGTAAACGAAAACGACTTTGTATCTCAATACAAACGTCTTAACGATATTCGGACCATAGTTGAAAGATTCGCTGGTGTTGAGAAGGCTTAAGCTGGAAAAACAACGATGCCCAGTTTTTCACAAGCTCGTCAAGATTCATAAGCTGACTCAGCAGAACGTACGGTCGATATCACCCGAAGCGATAAAGATGCGCCCCATAATAAGTTGCGCGAGTGGCACAAGTGATCGGGTGGTCGTCTTGTGGCGCCAAACAGTGATAAGATTGGGAGGATCAGAGGGAAGGACTAAGCAGCGCTATTGGTTATCGAAGTGGCGCCGACCAATAGCAATACCTAGCCGCTCCCTCCGATTCGCCCACCCTCCTCATTATTTGGTTCCACAAGACGACCACCCCAAGAGATCGCATTTCGGGGTTTCTCAATAACATCGTCAAGCAACTGTTATCAAGCATTCCCGCGCACCTATCCAACACAAATCACTTTCTTTCACAAGTGCTAAATTTCCGATACCAAGAGGGTTGTGTAATGGAGTCCTTTGATCTTGCGTCGCTCTAAACCAATGTCCAAAACGATCACACTCTGCAAGCATTATCTGAAATGCTTGACAGGCATGTTCGGAACGTAAACACCTTTGGGCTCACAAAGCAGCACATCATGACTCTAGTCGAAGAATGTCTGTCTTGCAACACCTTCAGATGGTCAGGTGCCCGGAGCCAGTGTTGGCCACATCATCTTTGATGTACTGTAGATACATCGATGGTTGTTGTGTTATAACCGCCCCAAATTCCGATATCGACGGGTGCTATCGAACACTGAATCACAGTATATCAGGCTTAATCGGGAAACACCATCAATTGGCTGGCGGGCGTACTTGATTACACAAATATTCATGTCAGAAGGAGAAGTCCGTGTAAAGTGGTATCGAAAGCCGAGCTGCAAAAACATCCTCAATCATTCATCGTCAGCTCATTCCACAAGAACGAAACGCGCAGCCATACGTAATATGCTCCGTACAGCCACGGATAAGTGGACAAGCGAAAACGAGCGTCTGGAGTCAAGAAAGCTTGATTTAGCTCGCTGCGATGGACTCGAGAAATCCACGCATGAACAGCCGTCTCTGGAGCCTATCTGTAACAACTGACCATTTTGCCCTCCATTCCGAGTTGCATCCTCTAACATGGTCAGTGGGCTGCGGAAAGAGTCAGATCCTGAAAATCGGCGCACTCTGGCACTCGCGGCTTCTGTATGACTCATTCGCTCTACTGGTTTTCTGCGAAACAGACCACGCTCTGCTCGTTTGGTGGTTCGATCTGAGAGCTTTCTACGACAAAGTGTGTTTTCCCGTTGTGACCTTAGCATAACGTCGAAAACGCTAGAGCGTGGAGGTGTCTGATGGTGTAGAACACAAGTTAAACCTTCCACCACATTTAGGCCTCTGATGACGACGACAGTGTCGAAACGTAAGGCCGACAAATAAATAGTACCACCCAAAAGCCTCGAAGGCATACAGAAGATCGAAACAAGATTAGAGGCATCGTACGCGCAGAAAACCATATGTAATTTTTTTTTATGTTTTTGTGTAGCTTCTAGTGAACGGAAATGTAGAAGGGGCCATGAAAAACCGGCATTTGTAAAGAAAACTCAGTCGGAACACACTGTAAATACGGAATTGAATTTCGCGCCAAAATCCTTTTTGAAGTTTTTCTGCTTTTGGAGGCCTCGTCACTGTCATTTTAAGAGTTTTTCTGCATTCGAAGTTCGTGCCGTAACTATTTTTCATGATGTCTTACGGTTGCACCAACATTCTAGAAAAAAGTGCTAGATGACTTGCGAGAATTGGTGGCGGATCTTCACCTTTGACGTCTTCCGATCATATTGCCCAACGTTTTTGACGCGCCAAAATTTACCAGTGTGGTCTACCGGGCTCAATCATGAAATTGAGCCTGAAAAATGAAAATTGATTCTCAGGGAAAAAAAAAACGATGCCTTTATTTAACCATGCCGAGATCGCAAGACAGGAAACGTTGGAGACGGTCTTTCAAAGTTTTCCTCCGAAGCACGGTAAACTCACTAGACTAATTTTTACAAGGAGACAGTCGTCTGCAGATCTTTCATTCTTTAGGCCGGATTCAGGAGATAGGAATCAGAATGCAGGAACCTTATAGCGCTGTTGTGCCCCCCCTTTTCCTCACTGTGTCCAATCTTCATCAAAACTCCTTTTTTCAGGAGGCGACTTGATGGCGCCTAAAGGCACAGTCCAAGCTCGTGGGTAAAAATCGATACTAAAGGCGGAGTTCACTCTAAAAATCATTCTTCTGTTTTCCAGCCTACCTTGAAAACGGTCCCACGCTGATTCGAATGACGTCTCTAGAATCGTACCAGACCTTCAGTAATAGTATTTTGTCACCACTGTTTCCTTGATATTCTTTTAAAGGCAGTGTCCACGATAAAAACCATGTCTGATTTTTTGGTGGAGATCGGCAGCTGCGGGGCCTAGTGAAACCCTAACGTTGGAAAAACTAAGAAAAACCGGCTCGGAACGGTCCCCTACGGCCCCAAAGTTGGACACTCGTCAGCTCGTCACACCCAGATGCACTTTCCACGCCCACCGACGTGAACAAATGAATGGTCGAGATTGGGAGATGAGCGATGGTTTCCGATAGATAACCCTGTTTTCCCATTATTCTAACCTTCTCTCTTTACTCAGGTCAGCTCGCTTACATCGGCTGCAAAAGACGGAAGTTACAAGCCTCGGACGACTCGTCCACCATGTTTCCTTAGCTCAATCTTTGAGGTACCATAACTCCGTTCTTAGAAGGTCTTGTACGATTCCAAAAACATCATGGGAAACAGCATGTGACCGTCTTCAAGGTGGGCGGAAAAGCAGAGAACTGTTCTTATCGTGAACACTGCCTTTAAAAGAGCTTCTTCGAATGCGATTCAGAAACCTGCTTTCTGTTTACAATTTTTGTGTCGTGTAGGTTTGGTTATGGTGGGTAAAAAAGTTTGAAGGCAGTTTTCACGGCAAATTTCACTTCCGCTATCTCCACGGTTTACTGAAGGTCTGGTGCCCTATGTAGCAAGGCATGCTTTAAAAAACACGGAAGGCGCGTTTTTCAACAAAAATAGGACCTCTCTTGTTTACGTTGATTTTTGAGCGTGGAGGAATTGACCGCTAGAAGGATGATACCTATCAGTGCAATGAAACGATCAGCTCACTTATCAGCACTTCCTTGACTTCATTATTCCTGTAATCTGAGTCTTCATTTGTTGATTCCGAGGGGGCGGATCTGGGGCACCAGTCGTGTCTGGGGCACCAAAACACTTGTTTGCAGCCGTTATTTTGCCGCTCCTGGCCCGTTTCCTACCGTTCTTTCTACACTGGGAGCCTAGGATCCATCTCGCCTATCCTTTTCACTGTGGAATGTCAACGAGGATGATCATCGTGAACGCTGCCTTTAAGTTGAAGCTCAGGTCTCCGGCTGATTAAGCTAAAAAAATGGGAGCGAAAGAATAAAGAACTTATAATGCACTAAAAAGTTGTATTTTTGCAATGATTGTTTCGTATTCAGCCTGAGCTATTTCTTAGAAGTTTGAACATGGTGCAATGGTGCACGGCTGACGTGCCACGGCTTCCATAGGTGAGTCTAGGATAGGGTTATACTTTGAACGTGAGACAGTTTGGAAATTCGTCCTTGTGGCAGTGAATCGATTTTTCAAAAGCGTGTCTCACCGGTGGGACACGTGGTCGTGAATGTGTTAAAATCTGCGCTATGACACATTCATGAAATATCCGTGCGTAGCTTTTAACAGCTTCCTTTTTGTGGTTCCTCAGTTCCCTGTGAGATTACTATGCCCTATCCTGATTTTCGTACCGTTTTATGATAACTCTCCAAAAAACATGTTTAAAAACTTGAAAATATTCATTAGTCAAGAGGTATTTAGCATTCTTGTGGACTTCAAAGAGAAAAGGTCCTACTGTGATCTCTAGTTCCCTATGATGTGCATGCCGTGCTGTTCAGCCGCATACTGTGTGTTCGTACCACATGACCATTTTTAAAATCTTTTCTTTAAGCTTCTCAGTTAAAGGCAGTGTTCACGATAATCTTCGATTTCGATATTAATCGCTAAATCGATTGTTTGGCCCCCGGTTAGAACTGGCATGACGAAGAAACCGAGAAAAACGCACTAGAAGGGCACGAAATCCTCTACTCTCACCCCACTTCTTTACTTTTACTGGAACTGTTCGTTGTGACTATGCAATCTTTTGTGGACCCGCGTTTTGCAATTCTTTATTCTCTGTTGTTCCGTTCTTTTTTCGGGCCCTTAAAAATACTGTTTTGCCCAAAATATTCTTCCATTTTCGATTAGCCCCATTTTTTACCGATTACAACCACCATGAACATGTTCATCCAATCGGACAAATAGTCTAGGCCAGAGAATAATGTCACTGAAATAAGACGTTTTAGTGCGTATTTCGCCGTTTCTTCGTAATTTTGGTAACACTTGGTCACCAACGCATTGTTTTTAGTGAAAAACTCGAGAACGAAAATCATCGTGAACACTGCCTTTGAGGCGAGTTCACTAAGCTTGCCATCAATAAACAGTCTCTCTCAAGAATCTTACATAAATTTTCGAATATGGACAAATTGGAACAGGAGGGACTCAGTCACACTGGCCCCCGTCAGAGGTGGACGATGAACTGAGTCCCACCCGGTCGATACGCACCGGAATAGTGACAGACAAAAATCAACTCTCTGAGTCCGACTGCGACCGTCTTTTTCCGACCGCAATCCACCCTGTCGGTACGGGTGTTCTACGCGCGCACACGGGCGGGCCAATGCACCCGAGGTTGGTTTTTCTTCTCCGGACTCAGGTTTTTCTACCAAGTCTGCCGGGGGCATCAAAAAGGACGCTGAATTGGGGAGAAAGTACCATCAGATGCTCTCTGACCGAAAGACTTTGACAGTGGTCTCCCACAGCAGACGTTTTGACGTTTTGCATCACCTAGCACTTTTATTTCATAAAAAAGGCATCGAAAGAACCACGAAAGACGAATTATTAAAGAATCAAGATTATATATTTTGCCATAAAATTGTGGACCAACAACTGTGTGTACAGAAGTGTGCGGAGAATGAACTTGGTAACAAGGGCATGTGAATTGCTCAGGGAGAACATTTAAAATGAGATACTATACAGTCCTAGAGTCATTTCAGTATATATAAATCAGTATGAAATGTGCAGAGAACGAGAGCATACGACTTTGGCCGAACACTGATGGTCGGGTCGAAAACGAGCCATAAATAAGCTCAAAAAATCTAATGGGTCGCCGGCCTGAGATTATTCGCATGTATTGTGTAATTTGAACCACCCTCGAAGGCAGTGTCTACGATAGAAACCGTGGTCTAGTTTACCATGATTTTGATTAGGTAAGTCCACTAAGGAGGGGTTTTCTGGTAAAGGTCTCCACAATACTCTCAAATACTGAAGAAAAACTGTTTAGGAAAACTCAGAAAAGTTTAATTATGCGTGTTTATTTGTTTTGAGAGAATGCAGATAACGCATCAAACCTGACGTCGGGGAAATGGTTTTGCGCTTCTAAATTCTTTAATGAGTGGCTCTGCATTCTGTCCCGTGTACCTAATATTCTCTAAAAATAATAGGCGCTGCTGCACACGCTTGCATGCTAGAACGTTTCGCGACAAAGAATATTCAAAATTTCGGTGCGTGTACCTCAAGTGAAACGAAAGCAGGACAACTGTTCTATGATGTGGTTGGCTGGTCCATGAGACATCACCCACTTCGTGACCGGTTCTTTGTACTTCCGTTCCAACTCTTATCAGAGGGACTCAAAGCTCATGTTTTTTTTTTCCAAAAAACTGGCAACTTATTGATTTTAAACACTGCCTTCAAAGATCAGAGCATCTCCACAACCGGCGATGTGTTGTAACTTGTCGAAGCGCTGCCCTCTATGCACTAGGGCTAGTACGTTTACATATTCAGCTTTGGATAATAATGACCGGTCCGAATCTTCAAACACTGTAGTGAAGCCCACAGGTACGCATAAAGGATGTTGGGTGCAGTGACGAGAGGTGCATCTATCGTCTAACATGGTCGAGTGATCAGCCCAAATTTTGAACGAGTTTGCTTACCTTCCGGGCACAGCAGTTTTCGCGAGCACCGGTTGATTCTGTTAGCCCTCTGTGCCATGTTTTGCTGGAAGACATGTATGTGCTTACTAAGAAGAGCTTCCAATGCTGATTCTAAATGTGCCCCAATGAACGCAAACGGACCACTTTGAACGAAGGCATCTCTCATAGTTATGCAAGCGCGACACGCTCGTCACGCGCAAGTCTTAACTGAGAAAATTTGCGCGGCACCGCCAGGGCGGTGCGGATAAAGTTGTGCCTCAACTTCGGCATGAACAGAATTTCCTGGCCCGCATTCGTGTTTACGGCAGCGCTGGATAGTCCCAGAATTATCGATGTTGGAGTGGACCTAAAGGCACGCTCGCAAAAGTAGTTAATACTAGCATTTTAAAGCCTTTGACTCAAACCATAAAATCGATAGCATTTGTGAGCGTGTATTCTGCCTTTAAACTGACTACTGAGTAATATAGAAGTTTTTCTGGGCATCATTGTGCCACTTGCTGTATTAAGAAGATTGAAACTTGTTTGATGTTTTAATCAGGTGATGGTTCGGGACCTGAGCCCATTATTAAGCCTCTGAGACGTTCCATTCAAAATTTGAAATAAAAAACTTGGCAGCACAACAACAAAAGAGGACCAATCTCTACCGTCTCAAGAATACCCACCCGGCCGTCGAGAGGTATCATCAGACTCTCTCGGGATATGTGGCCCCGTATTCCCATATGTTTCTAGGTTACCCGACTACACATCACCTGCCCGTGGTAACGCATCTTTGAGAGGGTAGAGGTCGGTCTACTGTTGTTTTTCTTGTGCTGTCATGTTTTGTGTTTCAAATTTGGAATGAAACGCTTCAGAGGCTTGATAATTGACTTAGGGCCCAAAACGCTGCCTGAATAAAACACCAAACGAGTTTCGTAATTTTCAATACCGCAAGTGATCAGAGAGTATCAAATCAAATGGTGGAATCGCCACGACAGTCCGGGCAGTGCCGCTGTGATAGTGCTGGATGAGCGGCACATAGTCCACCGCCTTCCAGCGCGCTACGCCAGTGCCGCGTTTGCGGGGAGGGCAATGAAAAAGGCCACAGCTTAGACAAACCGGTCGTCTGCGGCGCAAATAAATGCCATTTTTCATACATAACTCACAGGCGCTGTCTATGATTTGCATCCGCAAGCCATCCGCGCTTGAGTAGTTTTGAGATGTTAGGTCTCAGGGGCTTGAGGACTGTCAACACGTTCAGAACGCAGAGTCTACGCAACCTATGCTGGTGCAAACCAGCAGACGCTATACAGCTCCAAAGATCGTAAAAGGGGCGTGCCAAAGTAGCTTCTGGCAGTAGGTGTTCCAGAGTGGCTTCTTCCTGTATCTCGCTCATTCGGAGGAATTGAGAGCTGGCGCTTGGCAAGTGCGATACTGGATGGGTCTGCTTCACAATTAAATGGAAACTTCAGATTTCGTCTCTGAGCTTGGATTGTCCCTCTAAGGTCACAGTGTCCCCCTCCTTTGCCCATTTCTAGTGGGAAGTGAAACACATTTTTCATCGTGAACACTGCTTTTAATCATGAGCTGGGCCTCTTGGGGAGGGCGGAATTCACCATAAGTAACTAGGCCCATAAGGAACTTTTTCTCAAAACGTGAACAACCTTTCGGAATGGGGATGGCGAGACGAAGCGAATGGTGTTTCCAGATTAAAAAATTAAGTACCTTCAGCAGTGTTGACTCCTTGTAGGAAAGTAGATCAAAACTAGGTGAAGACTTGAGTTTTTATCAAGTCTGAATACATAATTGGAATTCCTTGTCCAGGGAAATCAAATGGTTTTTATCAGGTTCTCAAAATGTTCACTCCAAACGAATACGCCGTTTTCGACGCGGTTTTTCTCCTGTTCCCTGATTCCACACAGAATTTATAATGTTAATTTTTTGGGAAATCGCGCACACCCCTGTTTCATACATAGAACTCATCAGAGCGGTGAACAAAAACGTGTCCGGCCTCATAGCGCCTTCTCACAGTTTCAGAGCGGGGTGATTTGATCAGTGTGTGAATCCCAGCGTAGTGCTCGTGAGTATTCAATTACCAAAAACATTTACAACTAACTAGATGATCAACTTTTGTTGTCTTGGTCGCGGCAATTTATTACTTCATAGCCAGCGAAATGAACACTTACGCACACTCAACGGTATCCCATAGGTAAACGTAGGGCACTTCATCTGTAACCAGCTTTTTACTGCGTCATAATGCCGCCCTGAGAAGAGTCACGCAAGAAACACGATCGCATCAATTCATGCAATCGCATGCAAGTGCAACCGCGATTGGAAAAGGAGAGTTTCCATTAAACACTTATGAAACGATGAAGAAAATAATGGATCAGTTTCGAAACGATTGTATCGAAATAATGGATCAGATTCGAGACCTGAGAGTAACCTTCGGGTCATGAAAATATTGTCGGAAAGTTACTGCTCCGAGTGATGTTCACGACATTAACATGCTGTTCTAGGTTCACACGAAGTGACGTTGTCAACGCGCATAATCTCGTTTAGTGTGGCGGACAATCCTAAAATAATCCTTTATCAGTAGAGTGGGTCACGACTCCAACAGTCCTTATGTCGTTGATTAAATTCTCAATCACTTTCTCCATCAGAGTGCAAGTATAAATCTAATTTCATGTCATGGGTAAATTAAACAATCAGCAAAATCGAATATGTAAGCTGCGTTGTCCGATGAATACATTAGAGGCGGGAACGTTTTATATAGCCTTCAACCTCGTCTGAGTGTTGCGTGGAGGCTTGCCGCACACCATTCACACTTTAAGCTGGTATATAATAGTGCTTGATGGTGCCTTAACTCAGCTGGGTTGATCCGGAAAATAACAGGCTCTCACTGTTATTCTCGCGTTTCTTTCCACATTTTAGCCTAATACTGTCACCCGCAGCCAGCGAATCAGATCGGGGCGCAGTTCATGAGGCTGCGACGTCAAAATATATTTAGCATGTTTAAGTTCTCTGTAAATTCATCCGCAACGTGTTTGATGTCATCTCGCACGCCCTGATTCATTTGACACCCACTTGTTATCACAGTGTTGCTGGCTTTATCGCAAGAGTGAAACTCTCATGGAATTCGTAATCCGAATTCAACGCTGTTGCTTACATAGCGTCATGCGGCAAATAAGACAAGCGATGGAACCTATATGGAGCCTGAACTCACAAAGAGGATCTGATGACTAGATACCTAGCATTGTCTCTTTTATGCCTACTATGTTTTTCTGCAAACCGTTATGTCTTGAAGAACACCTACCTACAATTCTTAAAATTTTGGCTGTGATCTACAAAGCCAAGCGCCCACTGCATATTAGCATGATACAATTTCACATAAAAGCTTAAAAAAGCCCACGTTCACTGCAACAACGAAACAACAACAACAACAACAACCATCATACCATAAACGAGTGCCCACTGCTACGGACCAAGCGCCTTTGGTCAAACATTGTGTGCATGTGCAGCTGAGCTAGCTGCGCGTAACTGAATTTTTCGATTTCGTAAATCGTTATTCGTAGTTTCTCAAATTCTTCGTATTTCGTAAATCGTAAATCGTAATTCGTAACTGAGAATGACTAATAAGCCCACACATAGCCCAAACCTCATTCGATTAGGAAACACCTCAGCACTTCAGTGCCGAGGTGTTTCCATATCAAAGGAGGTTTAAGGTTGGGAATTTTCGGTGTACTGATGTGGGATAGAAACGAGTTAAATACAAAAGAAGTGAAATTTCAAGCTCGATGAAGTATCAAACCTGCGCCACGTTTTGCCCTACTTCTGAATACGAAAACCTAAAGAATCATCGCGTTACCAAATACTGCTTTATGGAGGCCACTAAGAGCAACACTGTGAAGAGAAAAACATTTGCGATTTGAGAGTTTTGGGCTAAACCTGTCAAGAGGAGGACACTTGTATAAGATGTCCCTTCCACAGAAAATATACATTTGCAAAACCACTTTTATGCAGAGATCGAGTCTTCAATCTATACTTGGGGAGCCTCTTTCTGAGCTGAGTTCTGCCCTGTTTATAACTGAGTGCACAAACTTGTGGTCCGCCTTTGTCCCTCTTCTACGGTAATCGACGCGTCATCGGCTGGCCCCGGTATGCGTCACTGACTCTGTTAGCGATTGATACGTTACAGCTGCTGTCCAAAACCCACCAGCTCGACGACGGAGTGGCGTCTTGAGTGGGTATTAGGCGACAATGACATACCGATCGCTGACTGAGACGCCGGTGCACATCGCGGTCGGCCAAGAACGCATCGAATGGCGAACCCTGACTCTGTGCACTTCGTCATAAACAGGGTATGTAAGCGATCCTGACCATAAACAAGGATTTGTTAGGGGAAGGAGGCAACCGTCCGAGTGGTGAAGGTTGTTTAGGATTCTGAAGCTTTTCCCAAACTCTTCCCAAAGTCCTGATTTCGAAAATGAACAATCTCTCTTCATTCTTTTTTTTGCATTTGAAATTTGCTTGAACTCTCATTCTTGAAGCATAAATAACCTTTATATATAGGTAAGTCATATTTTTCATTGAAATGTTTGAAACCAGATTCAAAAATCACCATTTGTCCTCTCAAAGCTCAATTGCTTTTGGTAGTAAACATCTATCAAAGGTTATTTGGGAAACCCCGTGAAACTCTTCGCCGAATAGGGTTTTCAGGCTAGAAAAATATTTCCCGATACTTCAGCCGGTTTCAAATCACGAAATACAAGCTTTTTGCTCTTATCCTTTACTCGCTGAGGGTGGATGCGTGGCGTAGGTTGTTTTCGAAACATACCTGAAATTCTGGAGCAAAGTGTACATTGCTCAGATAGTGGGGCGGACCTATAGCGACGCCGAATAAGAACGAACGCGGGGTCAAAGGCGATCGGCCTGCTGCTTTTGCGCGCGGTCAACACTAAACGGGCTCGCGATCAGGACTTAATGGGCTCGCGATCAGTACGCCTGGACAAAAAAAGGACCGACCGCATAAAATTTGTCTGATTTAGCTATTAATCATAATACAATTAGGCGAAACCTAGGGCCAAAGTTAAGCACCTGGGGACGTTACGTCCTCTATCTCGTAGAGACAGAGTGTACTCCCGCTAGTGCAACCAAGGAGGTACTATATGTACATAAAACTTGGGTAATTGAATTGAACCGGCGACGATCTCGCTTTACCACACAGAACCGTGCATCGTAGTCGAGGCGGGGTCCGTCGCGGTCAGTCCGCTAGGTGCCGTTGTTCGCGATCAGCCGGAATAACATGTAGGTCGTTTGCGATCAATACTCATTACATTGTTGTACTCGATAGAAACGTTTTATGGTTGCAGTAAGTTCTACTTAGTACTAGCTGCGCGCGAGAACTCCGCACTCATGTCGGATACACTGCGCGAAGATATCGAGCAACCGCAACTTGTCCGCGATCAGTCGGTGGAGCCGAGCTCCACAGTTATAACTAACTCCACCCACCTGGCCCGATTATGGAGCAAGGAATGTTTGGAACCCCACTTATAAGTTTGAACCATTGTAAAGAGCGGACATGTTTGTTATACCGGAACCTCGTTATCAACAATTATATTTCGCCAAAACCGACCCCTCTAGGCTGACAACGACGGGCTTGGAATGCCACGGATAGGCTTCAACGAAATTTGAAATTGGAAAGAATACTCAAATATCAAGAATGCGTGTTAAAGGCTGTGTTCACGATGAATATCGCACTCGATTTCGACCCAAAAATGGGATTGTTTGGTCGTGAGGTAACTAATAGTGAAGAAACAGCGAGGAAAAATGTCCAGAATAAGTCAAAATAACGATTTCTAAATTCAAGGCGTGGACGAGAATCATGGGCCCTGCTGATTCCGGCAAGCGCGCGCTAATCGCGAAATCTGCGCGAATCGATAATGCTAATCGCTGCAGAATTGCTTGGCAATTTGCCATCGAAACGTGTGCGGCGCCACAAGCTCGTCCGATTGGGGGGCGGACCGGGATAGGTAGACGCATCGGGATAGCTTTCAAATCCTTTTTTATTTATTTCTGGCCGATTTTTGTTGCTTTCTTCGAGCCTATCCTCTCCAGCATCTCCCAAATTAGTGTTTCACACCGAGAACTCGAGAACGAGATTCATCATGAACACTGCCTTTAAGTGCTAAATTTGACTATGCTCCAGAAAGCAAATTCACATTGTTCACGCAATCGCATTTTATCGATTTGTTACGATTTGTTACGATTCACTGCGATTTTAGGTCAAAATTTCCTTATATCGTGACTTTGAAGTCGTTTTGAGGGCCGAGGTCGACTTTTCTTGTCCAAAATGTATCACACATTTTTCTCCCAGTACGAGTTCTTCGAGACATACACTCGGATGCAGTAATTTCTCTCCACAAAATACCCCAATTACTAAATATCAAATTTAGTGAACAAAGCCGCTCTGAACACAGATAGCAGTTTTCCCTCATGTACAGGCTATGCGATTTAGCTTTGCGCATGACTTATCGTAGAGCCTGGTGCGAAACAATTAATACCATTATATGTATGACATGATGTTAGGTGGTGTCAGCAAGTTCCAGGCAGTAACTTTTGAGCTTGTCGCTACGAGAATGAATCATCAAGTCCTACGCTCGCCAGTTAGAAAACGAAGCCGCAAAACCCAACCATCGACTTCACCCCTCGAGCAGCAAGCTAATGACTCGCTGTTTCATACCCAATCCAGCAATCTCAGAGACTCGCTCTAGAACTTTTGAAATCGCCTTCAACATCGCTCAGCCGAACATAGCGATTGCGAGCTGGGCAACATGAGAACTCCACGATCCGAATTTGCTTACTGACCGGTCACTAGGATGTTATAAACCAGGTGAAATCGAAACAGGTGTTTGTCCGTACCGCCGATGGCGCTGAACAACAAACTATAGTACTTGGTATGAATCCTTCAAAATGTTTAGTGGCTGGCCAACTCATGGCTTGAAATTCACCCGGCAACTTTGATGCCTCTTTTCTCATTCCGTGATATGCTTCAACCCCATATGAGCGAGTCCGCATAGCAAGGGAACTTTGTTCACCTGTTCGTTGACGGTATTTCTTATTTTGAATATAATTCAAGCAGATTAGCACGGATAATTTAACTTTCTATTAATTTTTTACTTTCAGGCTCTCACTGCTGATGGAGATGTCAAGCGACAACACTGATGGTCTGTCTTTACCTTTAATCTGTTTTTGTTCCTTGTTTTCACAACATGTTTCCTCGAGTTCAAAGTAACAGGATCTAGAATTTGTTGAATCGCTATTGGTTTGGAAGAGTCCACTTTGCACACGAGCCTCTTTCTCTTCAATGGTCAGCAACCGAATGTGGCAAACGCTATCCAGTTTATTCACAAGGGAACAAGGGGGGGGGGCAACGCTGGAAAAAAAGCGCCTGTTGCCTCTATAGACCGCTCTTCCTTCACCATTTGGTAAGCTGTGCCTTCACCAACCGGCTGAAAGCATTTGGGAAAAACGCAGCGCCAACGATGAGTCTTTACCATCCTTCTCGCACAAAAACTCTGCAAGTTCTGGCGCTTCGCGAAAAGGGTCCACTTCTCGCCCATCGCAGAACTCAGGCTTAGTGATTTTTCTATAATTCGGAAAATTTGCCGGAGCTGTGGCATAGACCAGACTGGAAAGGCCAGTTTTTTCCCATTTACAGGAGAAGTTTTGCCTTATCTAGCGATAATTGCCCATGGGCTTCACCTGAATCGACTAGGTTCTAATTTAGGTTTTTAAAACTCTTGTTACTCCCGAAAGTGCACTGGTGAAACAAACGTTATATTAGTCTCAAGCGGCCACATTGAACGTCTGACTCTTTTCTTGTATTGCTTCTGTTTCTCGTTCTTACCGCTCATTTTATGTTGCCTTAAAGGCAGTGTTCACGATAATCTTCTATTTTGAGATTATTCGCTATATCGATTAATTGGCCCCAGGGTAGAACCAAAATGACGTGGAAATTGAGAAAAACGCGCAAGAAGTACGCGAAAACCCTAAGTATCACCCCGCCTTTCAAGTATCACTGGAACTGTTCATTGTGACAATGAAATATTTTGTGGAACCGTCTTATGCAATTCTGTACTCTCTGTTGCTCCGTTCTTTTCTTCGAACCCTAACTAATCCTGTTTTGCGTAAAATATTCTTCCATCTTTGATTGGCCCCATTTTCACCGGTGACAGGGCCCTTAAAAATACTGTTTTGCCCAAAATATTCTTGCATTTTCGATTAGCCCCATTTTTTACCGATTACAACCACCATGAACATGTTCATTCAACCGGACATCTAGTCCAGGCCAGAGAATAATGTCACTGAAATAAGACGTTTTAGTGCGTTTCTTCGTAATTTTGGTAACATTCGGTTACCAACGCATTGTTTTGAGTGGAAAACGTGGGAGCGAAAAACATCGTGAACACTGCCTCTAACGGAATGGGCTGCAAAAAAGGTTGACTCGCCACAGGGTGTCCTGAGCGATTTAAAACTCCGGGTTTACAACTTCATAGAATTGTACTCATCTCGGGATGGTGTGATCCGCTCAGACGCAAGCCGTTTTCGGCTCGGCGTGGGCAACCAAGTGTGGAAAGAGCTACCTGAATCGAGCTCGGACCACTTTACGTGCGCTAGAAAGGCGACAGCACACACATTTAAGTGTTTCCTCTGCTACGCGCATTGAAAAAAGTTTATGCCAGTGTTTGAGACTACTCAATAGTACAAAATGCTATTCAAAATCACGTTTAACGTTCTTGTTAGTGTAATGATACGGCAGCCTCTCTAAGAGTAGAACATGTTCCTAGCAGTTCGTCCTTTGTTAATCCTGGCATGCCGCTGAAACGCTCTAAAGTGTGTCCGAATGAGAATGGCGGCCCATGAAGCCGGCGTGCGTTGCAGGCGGCCGTCTCATGTGCCTCTCTCGGACGAGAGTTCAAATGGCTGCCACCCCCCCCATCCCTCCCTCGGCCACAGAGCTGATTGATCGGCGCAGTCTGTTAGCTGCCAGCCGGGGTTGGTCACGCTCGTAGTCAATGGCTGTAAGGCTCGTTTCGTATGCTCGTCCGAGAGCGACACATGCGAAGGCCGCCCGCAGCGCACGCCGGCCGCATGGGCAGCCATTCTCATTCGGACACACTTTACATCTGATCTCACTCTGGAATTCTAGTCTCTTGTTTCGTCAACAGATTTTGGATTTGGCTTAAGCTCCGCCGATGGTGAGAGTGGTATATTTCTTTCATTTCCAAGCAGAAAACGTCCTCATATCGCGATTTTAACCTATATGTTTGTCCTGAATTTGCATCTAGCTTCTATCGAAACTCTCGCCAGCTATGACAGCTTCTGACAACGAAAAGTTGCGGAGAAGTTTTTTTCAGTGAGTGCGACACTCATGTGATCACCGATTTTTTTATTGACTTTTGTTGACAACAGACACGCCCACAAGGATTGTATTCAATTGGCAGATTCTTCCTGCGAATCATACCATCTCCCTGGAACCACTCGCGTCTGAACTGCTTAGCGGCTTCACCATGGTTGTTGCACCATTCGATTAAGATACGGTCATTTTTGGAGTCCACTTGTCCGTAGTTGAACGTATCACAGGAGATAGCCATTAGGGTGGCCTCCTTGGAATCAAGCTTATCACAGGCTGGATTGACATCCAAGCCCCTTCGTGTTGGTGGTCTTGATTACCCATCGGATACGTCTTCCAAAGGCGCTGACTATCTTGATGTGGTAGGTGTGCTTGTCATCATACGGCGCATTGAAGACGATCTTCGTTTTGGGTTGAGCCTTGATAGAACCAGGCAGTACTGAGGCCATTGCTGTTACTGATTTTACCCACTTGAGCTGAATATTTCCAATTAGTTACAGGAGAAAAGTGTTCTCAATCTCTTGTACATTCGCTGTAGCCAGTTAGTTTTTGAGTGATACACAGTGTCTAGGTGAACTTGACTTCTACCCATCACCTTCTGCCTTGAATATAACGCTTATTGCTCTATCTACTACTGCCATAGTGCTCAATATTCTCGTAGCCGTTTCCCTTATTCTTGACCGAAAGACTCAACTGAAGGTTAGATTTGGTTTTCGAAACTTCAAAAATAATGTCATTATTAGAGTTATAACATCGAGGATTTGCTTTACATCAATACTCCGTAAAAAAGTGTTCGTCTCTGCAGATGCCGTTCTACTGTTTATTACTTATTTTCAATATTATAACTACCGCGACGGAGAGTTTCCAACTAGTTAGTCGGATTGACACGGTCATGGTTGTGGAGGACTTCATCTCAAACCAAGTAGCATGGTGCATGCAGCTCACAATGTGGTACTTCACTTCGGCTGTGGTTTTTCTGATAGGCCTCAATCGAGCGGTAACCTTTTTAGGTGGACCGCTGCGAACAATTTTTACTGAAAGGTGAGTTCGGTAATGATGTTCGGTTCTAAAAGAACCCATGAGTTAAAACTGCGTTATCTACTGTTTTCTTTGATATTATGAGAACAACGACAGGGCTTTTAGCCACTAACAAGGTAACTACTATAGGTCATACTAACCATTCCCAATGACATGCACGTTTCTGGAGCTATTTCCGGACGTAAAGACCGAATATGCCCATCGCAGCTGCCTAGACTCACTCTGAAAGAAGTTATGAGCGTTTTTAAAGCTTCGCGGCAAGGTAAGGGTGGGTACCCCTCATGAAATTTTTGGGGCGTTTTTAATTTTTTTCCGGATTTTGCTAAAAACATATATAGGGGTAATCTGGGGTGCTAAATACGAATCTGGGGTTCGCTTGTCAAAATTTCAAGCTTTACTGTAGGTTACAGTAGGTAACATGCCATTTAAGAGGCAAAACCTACCCTAATGATTCGAAAATCGACAAATGGACATCGAATTCGTATTCAACACCCCAAATAACCCCCACATTTGAACTTTGAGAAAAATCTGAGACTCACCGTAATCTACCGTTAGCCGTCAAAAATCGATAAACTGATTTTCAGATTCGTGTTGAGCACTTCAAACAACCCCTAGAGAAACGATGTTAGCCGCATTTTTTGTATTCCGGAAATCGTCAAAAGGATTTTGCGATCAAATTTTCCCTCCGGTCGGAAGCTCTGACCAAGTTCAGTCGAGAACTTCGGAAAAATGACTAATGATCCTCAGATTCGTGATCAGCACCTCAAATAACCCCCAGGGCGATTTTTAAGTTTAACCTGGAATATTTTTCTTCAACGCTTTCTGTACCATGTAACTGATATAATTGACCGCTGAACCGAGAGTCCGTACAAGTCCAAAACGCTATCAGTCTCCCCGAAATTCTGAAAATGTGCTTTCACCCAAACTTTGCCTGGGGTGTTGTTTTGGGCCCTGAACACGAATATGAGTTCCGTTCCCGGCTCTTCGAAAAATTAATGCGTCTTTTTGTGGGTACAATAGGTACGAAAATCAGAGTAAAGACGCCTTTTACTTTTTTTCACAGTGATTCTAGGTAGCTGCGAAGAGTCTATCCGAACTCTACGTCGAAAAACGATTCTAGAAAAGTACGTTTCGATCCAGTTTGTGTGGCCAGTTTGGCTAATAGTAGTTTCCTTGTAAGATCTACTGTGAGCTTCTATGATGTGACTTAAAGGTGGAGCCGTCACAGTGTGCTACTTTGCTGTCGCACATTCGACCCTTGATATACAGTATCATTTCGAATCGGATCTTACAGATGGCTCCTAAAGGCGGCATACACGCTTGTAAACGTGATAGAGATAACTACGGAAATAGAATGGCATGTTTCAGAACACAACGCCCAGGCATTTCGAAGCGTCAAATAATCAGAATCAGGGTCAGGCGGCCGTTGTCTAACTGGAAAACGTGGGGGGGGCGTAAAAAATTTTGAAATTTAGAGTTCTTTAGGGGTACGTGAAAAGTTCGGGTCGAAACAAAAAAATGGGGTTTGTTTTCGGCCGCGTTCTCTTTCTGTGAGGAAAACAGGTCTCGGAACAAGGAGTTCGGACGCGGTTGTCTGGCATATTGTAATAGCAACAAAAAGATCAAATGGAACAATAGCACAACACCACAACAGTACATGTGAGGTAAGTATCTATACTTAACGATGTAATAGCCATATTCCAGCTAGTTGCCAAATTTTCAGCACATAGAAAAAACTTTTTTACGAGTTACAATCATTAATCGGGCCTATTACCGCTTTATTTCTTCACTCCAAAAATTTAACAACGTACGTTCTCACATAAAATTTCAGAATTCTAGAATTCTGAAAGAAGATTCAGAATTCCCATGAAATTCCCTACAGAGTGATACCTAACCCCCCCCCCCGCTTACCTCCAAATTAAAGAAGAAAATCGCCTAAAACCAGTTTTCTCCGTTGTCCAGAACCACACCTTTAGCCGAAAATGGGCAACGTAGGTTTTTTCATTACAAAAGGAAACCCTGAATTCCCACGTGTACTATTTCTATCCTGAGACTATCCTCTGCAAACTACGGTAGATCGCCCGGAAACTCCGCACCTTAAGGAATTTAAGAGCAATATTCCAATTTGCACTACGGCGAGCCGTCGAAAAACACCGCGCTCCAAAGCCAAACCGAGCTATGTGCGCAGAGGGAACGGCAAAATCACCACCGGTGACAACCCTCCTTCCACCCGCGCTTGGCCCCTCCTGGTTGAAAGATACTAGTTGGGAATCGAACTTTTTTGGACCTGCGAAGGTTTAAGCACCCACAGAAGGACCCACCCGCCTTCTGTGGGTGCGTAAACCTTCACAGGTTCAAAAAAGTTCGATTTCCAACTAGTATTTTTTTATCCGTCAAAATGTAGACTTCTGCCGGCATCTGCTATTTGGTAGTGCTATCAGTCATTGTTCTTACAGAAACTCCATCAGAATGCGTCGAGGCGATCTGTGTCACAATTTTGATAACTTTATTCTCAATAAAGATGCTGTTGCTCTATAGCGAAGAGAAAGTCAAAACTAAACTCCCCGAGGCTAATCAGTCGGATAGGGAAGGCAACAATTATTGTCAGAAATTTAGGTTAAAATTTTTTTATCGGAAAATTTGGCCGCAAGAACTGTTAAAATTTTTCAAAAGCTGGGGGGTGTAAAGGTTTTGAACATTTCTCAAAAAACCTGATCCCCAAGTGGGGGATGTATCTTCTGGTTCCGAGCCAAATTTACTCTGTTCATTCGCTCGCTTATTCTTAGCGATGGTAGAGACAACAATAAAGTGTGCGGAGAAGGAGACGCAGCGTACGTGTGCAGACGCATGCGATAAACGGAAATAAATTTCACTCGGAAACAGAGATTAGCTTCGTCGAGATCCTGGACAACGGTCTGCCTGACCTCCACAATGCCGCTACACGACTGAGAAGTTGGCCCCGCCCCTGTATTTCTCCGTCACCTGTATTTGCGTTCTTCTCTTAAATACGGGTGCTAGGCGATTCCCAGCATTGGCGACGCATGTGGATGGTAGAATAAGTACAATAGGTAAACCACGTACATCGACGACGATGGGAATCGCCGAGTACCCTTATTCTGGAGGAGGACACCAATACAGGGTCGGGGCCAGCTTCTCACTCGTGTACCGGCATTGTGGGCCTATTTTTGACTCTTCAAGATGCGTAGGCGTTTTGTTTGCGGCCATACCATTCCATTTCCGTTGTTATCTCAATGACGTTTGCGAGCTTGTATGCTACTTTTAATCATTCTTTCCACCACATAAGGTCATTTAAACACTCCTATAACGGGCCTGTTCTACTCCTTCCCAGAGGCCAATTAGGAACAGATATAAGGACGGTGAACACTGACGACGTACATTCTGAACTCGCCCCGCCCCCAAATTTTGACTCAATTCTGCCTGCTCAGCCTCACACTCCAACCCAACCTCCGCTGGCCATCCAAATTCAACTCGGGTACGCGGTGAAAAAGGCCTGGATTTTCAAAAATTCTATTCGACGAAATTTCGAATAAACGGAATTTGAAAAAAAAATCTTCCGACGAAATCCAGAACGAACGAAATTCGAAAAAAGGCATTTACCAAATTTTCGAAAGAACGAAAAAATCTCATCTTACGGAAAAAATTCTTCTCAGAGTCTCACGGAAATCTTTCGGAAATTCTGTTTGTCAACAGCTACACTATCAACAACAGTAAGAGCTTTAGCAAGTAAAGTAAAATCACTTTTATGAGTGGAGAGAAAATTTACTGGCCACGAGTTCTGCTTTGAAGTTTGTATTTTTTTCTTGTGGGAAGTGTCATATCCAGATTCTATTCAGGAGAAGTATTCTCTGTGCGGCGCTGGTTTTACTGCTTCCTTCTCTTGCAGCAGCGTTGTTTGTTGGAGGTATAGTGTTTTCACACAACGACTTTTCATATGACGTCGAGGTTCAATCACCGTACATTCGCTTTCTGGTAAGTCAATTAATTATGATAATATGAATATGACTAAAGTGCTCTGCAAATGGCTCGAGGCCATCAGATCTTCGTTCTGAGTTGTTTGTACAGTGCGTTTCATAGTTATAGGACACCCTCATATTTCACTGTCACACTTCTCCCATTAACGATGGAACTTTACTGACAAAGATATTGTGATCAGCATCAGAACTAATCATTATAGTCATCTTTCCAAATTCCACGAGCACTTCACCTTTTTTAGAACACTACGTTTCATTTTTTGGACTGTTTTATAATTATAGGACACCTTAGGTAATCCGCAAGTTTCTTGTTCATACCAACGAAATATTAGCAACACATTTACAGCAAGTTTGGTCATAGCCATGCTAAATTCCCGTGTACAGATGATATTAAATCTTTCTTGGGAGTTCTTTAAGGGCTGTTAAGTTGCTTCGATCGTACTCCTCTACCACGACATGCTTCTCCACTTCCACAGCCTAAGCATGGCTATGGCCAGCGTAGATTTGACGTCTCAGCGTACCTTTAAGGTACCTCTCAGTGTACCAAAACCTTTCTTTAGGTTTTGGTCAGAACCACATGCTGACTCTTCCAATACAGCCAATTCTTACCTGCTGAGAACGTCTTTCAGGTCTGATTCGCTTGATCCCTCGCCTTGTCTCGCTTGCCTACGAAGATTTGCCGTTGCCTTCCCCTCGAAAATGGTAAAATACACAACGCCAGCACTTGTTGGCTTTCAATACAAACTATTCAAGTAGAATCAAAAGCTAGCCCACGCTCTCAATCCTGACAGAACGCTTCCAAAAATATCAGCGACACGAAGGAAGTTCCATTCAGAGAACTACTCAGGCATTGGGGAGCTCCTAGCCCACGACTATGGAGATTGGGGCGAGAATACCGCGAAGTGGCGCAAGCGACTTCGTCGCGGTGTTCTTTGGCAAAGCTCGTGGGCCACAAGCGAAATGCTTTTTTCCAACTTTATAGTAGCCCACGAGTATACGGCTGTCCTTTATCGACGATTTGCTCTCGCTACTAGCCCACGGCAAAGCTGTTTTCGAAATTTGCACGTACGCCCGACACTGATCGTGTCAAGGCAGATCGAAACGTGTCCAAACAATTCGCCACGTCATGGTTGGGCGTCATTCTTAATTTTTTTCTACCTGTTCTTTTGATGCTGTCTTCTGACTTCATTTATCAAGTAAACTCCAAATAGCGAGCGGTGCCGATTGCCACAAAGGCATAAAATGATGATATCAGTTGCATTTCTATATATCAGGCTTTCAAATGAAAGTTAAATCAAAGCATTTTATAGGTTTGTGGCAATCGGCACCGCTCGGTATTTTTTGTCTAGATCGAAATGTACCGAACAAAGTGGCACGATACATAGTTTTTCTGAAGGGAGTCTTGAGATCTGTACCATTACTTTGATCTCATTCTTAATGTAACCGAGTTTCCTATTTGCTTGTGACACTCCTGTGGAGCTGGAACATTTTCGTTTTTATATTTGGTTTTGGTACTCGATCTCTAGCTGCAATCGTTATTTTCTTATGTTGTATTATTTTTATTCTCCCATGCTTCTTTGGATTTTGCGTATTTTTTGTAGCAGTGAATATGTTATTTGGTTTCCGCGTTTGCGTGCAAATGAGTGCGCAAAGCGGCAATGAACCGCGTTTATTCGGGAGCGCTGAAAAACTCGGGGTGCGAAACTAGTTGGGGGGGGGTCACTCAGAGTTCAAGTGAGAAATGAATGATTCTGCTTTCAGAAATCGATCAAATCTCATGGAATTTTTAGGAAAATATGAGTGATAACGTTATCACATATCTGATAACCAAAGAAATATTCATTTTTATGAACGAATCCTTTCATTTCTATGAGTAAGTCTTGTATGCCCCCCCAACTAGTTTTGCACCCTCATTTGCGCTTCTGTGATGATGGCGTATCGCGCAGTCGATTATGTGCGCAGTGAGCATCTGCAGACATGACAGACACTCCTGGGACCGAATGCACATCTCTCCCCGCACGTCCCCGTCACGTATGAGAAATGACTGTGTGAATTTCTGAAAGTTGGGCTCCGCAGAAAAGGTCAAGGATTTGGCATTGCTCCTAAATGTTGTGAAATTGTTTTATTGGATTTGGCTCTCAACTTGATTTTTCAAATGTAGTGAAATTGTCGAATTGATTCGGCTGTGATGATACTATATGCAGATAACATAATCATTAAATGTAGGGAAATTGTTGCAAACGGATTTGGCAGGAGCTCTATCAATTATCACAGTCAAATCACGCGTCAGAAGGGGTTTTCTTTAGAGCGCATATTGAATCGAATGAGAACAGGAATAAACCTAGCAGCAAAAACGTTTCTATACAATGCGAACCGTGAAAGAGTTGAGGACACGAAGACATAGTCAGTAGCGAGTAAATTGCGTTAGATTTCGTTTTCATGATTTTTATCTCATCGGTGAGGGAAGGTCTGGTACCTTATTGTTAGTGGGAGCTACACTGAAAAGGCAGAATAGCATTCGTAAACCTTAATTCTAGCCCATAAGACCACGTTTCGTTCAGCATTGTTGACTGAGGATTATTATTTTTTTCTTTTTGTCTTCATTCGCTCGCCAGAGGACCTTCTGACGCGTGATTTGACTGTGATAATTGATAGAGCTCCTGCCAAATCCGTTTGCAACAATTTCCCTACATTTAATGATTATGTTATCTGCATATAGTATCATCACAGCCGAATCAATTCGACAATTTCACTACATTTGAAAAATCAAGTTGAGAGCCAAATCCAATAAAACAATTTCACAACATTTAGGAGCAATGCCAAATCCTTGACCTTTTCTGCGGAGCCCAACTTTCAGAAATTTCACAACTTTTTACAAGGGTTTGCCTTCTACAATATCGTCAAGCTCTAAAAGGCAAGTTGTTTTTCTTCAAGACATAGTGGTAGAAATGAAGAAACAGCTGCTAGGATTGCAAGAAAATAGTTGCAACGCGGCTTCCTACAGACAAGATACAAGGCATATACTTTTTGAATTTAAAAGTCGAGAAAATGAAGAAATGAGTTTTAAAATGACCCAATTGTACAGGGTTGGGGCACAGTCCTAGACGGGGGAGAGGGGGGCACCCACCATTCAAGACAGAAGTGAAATGAACCACCGATTGGTAAGGCAACCAGTCGGAGTATTTTCATGACGTTTCTATAAAAACAATGATTGATAGCAGTATCAGACATCTTTTATCAGAATTTTTCATCATTTCTATGAGTGAATCTTGGGTGGCCTCACCCCGTCTAAGATAGACCCAGGGTCAGTCGCTCTAGCCAAACTTCACCGGTTCTTGCTGACGTGGCTCGTCTGCGCCGGCCCATGTCTGATTCGGAACAAGAACGATAGTTAAATACATCAAACGCGCAGAAAACCGTATATTATTTTTTCATGTTTTTGGGTAGCTTGGCCCCTCTAGTGAACGAAAATGTTGAAGGGGCCCATGAAAAACCTTCATTCTTCTTCCAACTCCCTTCTTCATTAAAGAAAAGTCAATCGGAACACATTGTAAATACGAATTTGAATTTCGCGCCAAAATCATTTTCGGAGTTTTTCTGCATGTGGAGTTCGTGCCGTAACTATTTTTCCTGTTGTCTTACGGTCGCACCAACATTCTAGGAAAAAGTGCTAGATGACTGGTGAGAATTGGTGGCGGATATTAATCTTTGACGCCTTCCAACCTCATCGTCCAACGTTTTTGACGCGCCAAAGTTTACCAGTGTGGTCTACCGGGCTCAATCATAAAATTGAGCCTGGAAAATGGAAAATGATTTCCAGCGCGAACGATAGTTAAGTGCGCCAGAAGAGGACCACCGTAATCTTAGGAATGATGTTATTCGGCTCACTTAAACAAATTTGATGATACCCAATTGATCAATGATAAAGATAAAAGAAGTGAAGAGCGGTGTGTCACAGTCCTTCTCCAGAGTTCAGCAGTTGAGGATCTGCCTGGACTACAAAGCAGAAAAACAACACCACCGGTGGTGAAGATGTAGCGAATTCGGAGTCAGAACTTAGAAAATTTTAGAGCCAACTCGAGTGAGATTACGATAGCCTTGTTCTGGCGCACTTTCCTATCGCTCTTGTTGATTCGGGGGCATGACTTGCATACGGTGTCCTGGACATTAAACGGAGGTCCTGCGCACGTCCTTTGATGTTCTGCACACTCCTACTAAGGTCCTGCACACGTTCCATGATGTCCTGCACTCTCCTACTGAGATCCTGCACACATTCTACGACGTCCTGCACACCCCTTCTGGGGTCCTGCACAGGTCCCATAATGTCCTGAACACTCCTACTGAGGTCCTGCACACATTATACGACGTCCTGCACACACCTAATGGGATGCTGCACAGGTCCCATAATGTCGTGAACACTCCTACTGAGGTCCTGCACACATTCTACCACATCCTGCACACCCCTGCTGGTGTCCTGCACACGTCCCATAATGTCCTGCACACTCCTACTGAGGTCCTGCACACATTCTACCACATCCTGCACACCCCTACTGGGGTCCTGCACACGTCCCATGATGTCCTGCCCACTTCTACTACGGTCCTGCACACGTACAATGATGTCCTGCACACTCCTACTGAGGTCCTGCACAGGTCCCATGGTGTCCTGCACACTCCTACTAAGGTTTTGCACACGATCCATGATGTCCTGCACACTCCTACTGAGGTCCTGCACAGGTCCCATGATGTCCTGCACACTCCTACTGAGGTCCTGCACAGGTCCCATGATGTCCTGCACACTCCTACTAAGGTCTTGCACACGTTCCATGATGTCCTGCACACTCCTACCGAGGTCCTGCACAGGTCCCATGATGTCCTGCACACTCCTACTAAGGTCTTGCACACGTTCCATGATGTCCTGCACACTCCTACTGAGGTCCTGCACACATTCCACGACGTCCTGCACACCCCTACTGGGGTCCTGCACACGTCCCATGATGTCCTGCCCACTCCTACTACGGTCCTGCACACGTTCCATGATGTCCTGCACACTCCTACTGAGGTCCTGCACAGGTCCCATGATGTCCTGCACACTCCTACTAAGGTCTTGCACACGTTCCATGATGTCCTGCACACTCCTACTGAGGTCCTGCACACATTCTACGACGTCCTGCTCACTCCCTACTGGGATCCTGCACAGGTTCCATGATGTCCTGCACACTCCTACTAAGGTCTCGCACACGTTCCATGATGTTCTGCACACCTCCTACTAAGGTCTTGCACACGTTCCATGATGTCCTGCACACTCCTACTAAGGTCTTGCACACGTTCCATGATGTCCTGCACACTCCTACTGAGGTCCTGAACAGGTCCCAATATGTCCTGCACACTCCTACCTAAGGTCCTGCACACGTTCGATGATGTCCTGCATACTCCTACTGAGGCCCTGCACATTCCACGACGTCCTGCACACTTCTACTGGGGTCCTGCACCCGTCCCATCATGTCCTGCCCACTCCTACTACGGTCCTGCACACGTTCCATGATGTCCTGCACACTCCTACTGAGGTCCTGCACACGTTCCATGATGTCCTGCACACTCCTACTGAGGTCCTGCGCAGGTACAATGATGTCCTGCACACTCCTACTGAGGTCCTGAGCAGGTACAATGATGTCCTGCACACTTACTGAGGTCCTGCACAGGTCCCATGATGTCCTGCACACTCCTACTAAGGTCTTGCACACGTTCCATGTCCTGCACACTCCTACTGAGGTCTTGCACACGTTCCATGATGTCCTGCCCACTCCTACTGAGGTCCTGCACACATTCTACGACGTCCTGCACACCCCTACTGGGGTCCTGCACACGTTCCATGATGTCCTGCACACTTACTAAGGTCCTGCACGTTCGATGATGTCCTGCATACTCCTACTGAGGCCCTGCCCACATTCTACGACGTCCTGCACACCCTACTGAGGTCTCACATAGTCAACCGACACTTCAGCACATCCCGCGACGCCTTCTTATCGATGGTGCGCTTTGAACGAACACGCGCCCCGGTCAAGTACATCAACCCGCACAGCCTCCTCTTCCGTGCCGGACGTTCAATGGACACCACCCTGGAGAGCAAGGTGTTTATATGTAGTCTAAGAAAACAATGACTGATAACGAAAAATGCAGCATTTTCATAAATTATTTTTGAGAGGCCGGTTTCCGAGTTTCAAACGCGCGTTAGGGGCCCAGAAGTCATTATGGTGAGTTCTGACAATTATTTTCGTCATTCTCTGGCCGATTACCTCTAGTCACAAATTTTCGAGCGATTTGGTCCACGCCTTTCAAAAAATGGTTTTCGACGGACGGAGGTGGAGGCGGAGGCGGAGGCGGAGGTGGAGGCGGTGGCGGAGGCGGAGGCGGAGGCGGAGGCGGAGGCGGAGGCGGAGGCGGAGGCGGAGGCGGTGGTGGAGAACGTTTTTGCGTACTTTGAGAGGTCATAACTTTAGAAAGCGGGGACCAGTTGGGATGAAAAGTTGCACACATATGTAATTTCTTGCAGCGCGTCGAATAGTGTACAGCTCATACCTCTGTTGACGGTATGAATAGGTGATCTCATTGTAGGGCATCCGCGCGGGAAGAGATCAAAGCCAAATCCTGGTGAGCGCTTCGCGCTCACCACAATTAGGGTGACTATGCGAGAATTAGGGTGCTAGGCGAGAAGAATTCTCATGTGATTTTTTTGTGAAGTCTGAAATATTTTTGCGTTTACGTGTCATACTGCTTGAATTCCATTATGAATCTATATTGTTGGTGTTCACGGAACAACTCGAAAGAAAGCGGTACAAGTCTAGTTAAAAAGCTGTGTGATGGCGCATGAGCAGCACAGTAATTACTCTGAGAATTTTCGCATGGCTATTGCATAGCTATGGCATCGAAATGCAGCTCTTCTGCGGAATAGCATCGCTGTGGCACGGCAAATCATGCGATGCGCGAAATAGCATCGCTACGGCATCGTTTTGGCATTGCTGTGGCATCGCTATGGTACTGCAATCTTGAACTTGTTGAGAATTGTGTTTTTTTCTGGTATCAGTATCATGCTCAGAGTAAACAAACCGAAGAGTATCAAAGGCGCTAAATCTCACCGATGCTCACTCGGCATTTAGAGGCCGATACTGGAAGGTGACTCCAAGACATCTTTGAGGGATCACTCTGTAGCCGAAGATTACTTTTTGGAAGCTGAGGGGATGGTCCCCACGACTAGGGGGGGGTGGTCCCGGACACGGAGACCATGGTGGGAACCATCAGAAAAAACCCACATGTGGCATCGAAATAACCCACATGTGGCATCGTAATAAACCACATGTGGCATCGTAATAGCCCACATGTGGCCGGCCCGGCTACATGTGGGTTATTACGATGCCATAGCGATGCAAATTTTCTCAGAGTAGTGGCTTAGCTGAAGAGCGATTCAATACTTTTCGAGCGACAGTCAAAATCTGGGTTAGCAGCAGTAGAAGCGTGGTTGAACAGCTGTGCAATACCAGGTCAATAGCTGGTCAACACCAAGAGGGCAGCACGTCAATTGCGCGACAATAGTCCGTCAATAGCTCGCAAATTGTGCGGCAGTAACGCGAGTATAGCACTTCAATACCGCCGCAGTAGCGCGATAGGAGTACGCCAATAGTGCGGTATGAACACGACAGAAGTGCGGCAATAGGAGTAATATAACGCATCGACAACGCGACGATAGCAAGACGAAGCCGCGAAAATAACGCATCTAGACCGCCACAACAGCGTGAAAAAAACCGAAAATAACGCGTCTAAACCGCGCCAGTAGCATAATAAGGCTGCCACAATCGCGTGACAAAACCGCAACAATAGCATGACGAAACCGCGATAATCGCATGACGAAACCACGTCATATCATGACGAAACCGCGACAAAACCGCGTCTACCGGCGCTGCTTCTCCACGACTGGCACATCAACACCGCGACTATCACGATTCGGGGCTCCTAGCCCAGTTATCCTAGCGCTCGGAGCGGCTTTCTTGTGGGCTAGGAGCGTCCCAGTGCCAGAGTATGTATTCTTGTCACTCACTGGTACCATGCCAGCGGCATGTTTGTCTACACCATTCACTTAGGTTGAACTTAATCTGGCTCGAACAAATTATCCAGAAACGAATCAGCAACTTTTTTTCCCGAAAAGAAATCGGCCATGCAACGCCGATCAGGCAGCTCAAAATCTTCGAGCCGGTTGTCGTGTTCTGCTGAGCCAAACTGAACCGAGTCAGCCCGTGAATCTCGCCAAATTAGAAAGATTTCCTTACCGCTGTTTATCTGATGGAATGCTGCACAAAGTTACCGTCTAATGATTGGGCAAGGATCCTCAACCCCGAATTATGCGTGGGTCTCGCCCTAGACCGCGTACGCTTCATTGAGACTGCGCTTCAAATCATGACCAATGGGTATCGACAGACATTCTGGTTGTTACCTGTATCTATTCATCCTGACACGTCGAGCCATCAACAACGGCCGTGGAAGACCGGAAACGTTGTGTGTTAGAAGACTGAGAACAAATCAACTCGACAGCTCTCTAAAAACTTCCAAGAAGTGTCTTCAATCACCTTAATGAGGTATAAAACAGTGGCAGAGAACATATACGCTATAAAACGGTCGTTATTTCGCTCGTATGAATAAGAAAATTGAGGATTACGAGCGGTGTCCTATAATCATGAGACAATACAAAAAACGAAAAATTGTGTTCTAAAAAAGATGATATGCCCGCGTAATTTGGAAATATCATGATAATGGTGAATTTTTGAGCTGATTACTACAGTTCTGTGGCCACCGCCCTCGACCAGATAGGTAAAGCTTCCCTTTTTTGGGTTGAATTCGTTTTCCTGATCTTTAGGTGATAGGAAGAAGGAGAAGGTATCTTACAACTCTGAATATCGCGTTAAGCATTTTGAGACTATGATGACAATCCTATCTGCGTATGAAATTTGCGATATCGTGCTGGACCTAGTGATTCTTTAAGTACCTTGATACCTTGATACCTTGATGGTCCATCTTCATCGGTGGTCTTCTCGATGGAGGCCACATTCGATCAAGGATTTCCTGGAAATAGCAACGGTCATCCAATGTGGTAGCCTTCTTCGCTTGAATGACTAGTTAAAGGCAGTGTCTACGATAAAAACCATGTCTGATTTTTTGGTGGAGATCGGCAGCTGCGCGGCCTAGCGCAACCCTAACGTTGGAAAAAAACTAAGAAAAATGAGCTTGGAACGGTCCCCTAAGGCCCCAAAGTTGGACGCTCGCATACATCGGCTGCAAAATACGGTAGTTAGAAGCCTCGGACAGCTCGTCCACCATGCTTCCCTAGCTCAATTTTTTGAGGGGCCATAACTCCGTTCCTGGAAGATCTTGTACGATTCCAAAAACATGCATCAGTATGGGACCGTCTTCAAGATAGGCGGAAAAGCATAAAAACGATTCTCATCATAAACACTGTCTTTGGATGTGTCAGCCCAACGCGTTGCAGGGCGGCCAAGAGTTCTTTTAACGCTTCGTGGGTACCAGTACGTGATCCTGGTGCCCCATCTAACGTCGCTTCGGCGCACAACGTGTTTCTGCCCATCTGTGTTTCGCGGACTCGATATGGGACAACGCGTATCGGATACCAGACTCCTTCCAAAGCTCCTGACTGCTTTGCCCTTGCTGCCACTGCCGCCGTGGATTCGTACATAGGAGACATCTCTCCAATGCCCTGTGTGCGGTCCTCATGGCGACAAAGGTGCCCTTGTTGTGAGCCCATGTTTCGGTACCATAGCAAAGAGCTGGCAGCACAGTGGAGTCAAAGCGGTGAGCCCGCAGCTTAACATCCTGGACCTCATTGGTCACCTCTCGAATTGTGCCCATTGCTGCCCAGGCTGCTCTTCTTCGTCGACCGATTTCATTGGTAAAGTCGTTTGTCATGTTGACTTCTCGACCGAGGTACACGTAGCTGTCGACTTTGTCCAGTTGGTTTTCGCCGAGGTAAATTAGCCCACCATCACACCAGTGGTTCGCCATCGTCTGAGTTTTCGTCATTTTCATCACTAAACCAATCGTCTTGCCTACGCCATGTAACTCGCTCAGCATCTCAGTCATCTCCGTCGTGTTGTCGCTGATAAGCACAATGTCGTCTGCGAACCGCAAACTCAAGACCTTTTTTCTATAGATATTCAAGCCTTTGTCGTCCCAGTCGAGTCGACACATTACATATTGGAGGGCAGACGTGAAAGGCTTTGGTGAAATTGTGTCACCCTGCCGGACCACTTCTCAATAGGAATTCGCAGCTTGCGTACGAACAACAGAAGAGTCGTGGATGTTCCTGAGTTACACTGTTCCAGTATATTTACCTAGGAAGGCTCTAGTCCGACGTGTAACAAAGCGTTGAGCACTGCATTTGTCTCCACCGAATCGAATGCTTTCTTGTAATCGACAAAGGTGAGGCACAGCGGCATTTTGTATTCCCAAAATAGCTCGATCAATTGAGATACGGTGTGGATGTGATCCATAGAACAGAAACCTTTTCTAAATCCTGCTTTTCTACTGGCTGGTATGCATCCACAGCGACCACCAAACGATTGAGTATAATCTTTGTAAAGACCTTGTATGGATTCGACAGTAGAGCGATGGGACGATAGTTTCCGATATCCTCTCTGTCTCCTTTCTTCAAAACCAACACTGCTCTCGAGCATTTCCATTGATCTAGTATCGATCGAGATTCGAGATAGGAGTTGAAGTGTTCAGCAAGTAATTTGCACGTGGCTTCGCCTCCTGCTACCAGCAGGTCTGCAGAAATGCTATCAAGACAAGAAGCTGTTCTTTTCTTGAGCGGCCGCTAGACATTCTCGACTTCAGATGAGAGAATAGGAGGTACTGGATCTGCCGCAAGAGAATAACGTCGAGGAACCACAGTTATTGAACTATAGAGATCCGTATAGTAGTTCGTCACTATGCGCTCCATGTCCACTATTGCAGTTCTATATATTCCATGCTTGTCCTTCAAACAAGTCGTAACAGCATGGTAGTCCGCGAGATCGTACGGGAAACGTTTTAGACTCCGTCCTTGAAAAAGCAACTTACTTTTACGGTGCTGCCTGATGGACTCCTCTACTGCTGAGCGACAAGCCTTATTAACGACAGTCTTTTCCATATGTGGTATTGTTGGACCCCTTCTCATTTCACCGCAGCGTTTGAGAAGTTCCAAAGCCGTAGACATCAACCTTTCCTTCCCGGGCTGTCGACCTTCCACTGACACCTTCCCACATTGAAGTAGACCTTTAACGAGCTCCTCAAAGTCTGCTGTGGGGTTATCTGCCAACCTTCAAGGATTGCCGTTAATCGCTGCTTCCATTACAGCTTCGTTGTACCTGGGAAAACGAATAGGGGCGCGTCGATGTGTATCCCTTTTTGAGAATCGATTATTTAGGCGAATCTTTGTTCGAAGCAGTCGATGATCGGATCCACAGTCAAAGGACGGCAGTACGCCAGTATCGCTTAGACTCCACCTTCGATTTGTCAGCACACGGTCCAGCTCCGAGTGTGTCTGTCCGGTCGGGCTCTCCCATGTCCATCTCCTGTGTCGTTTCTTCTCAAAAAAGGAATTGCCGTGGAACGGGTTACAAGATGACAGTAGATACAGCATACGAAAGCCTTTGTTGTTTCTGATGCCATTTCCGTGTTGGCCAAGCCTCGAGCTGCCGTCATTTGCGTTGTCCAGTGTTGCATTGAAGTCTCTACAAATGAACTTGTAGTATGACTTTTTGCTCCTGATTCTTGAAGTGCTTGAGAAAAACTCAAGGTATTGGGAGCATGAGTTTTCTATTGCGTTCTATCATCAGGAACAATCTTGAGCGTGACACGCACTCGAGAAAGCGGATGGTGTAGTCAGCATAATGGCTGTGCGGAACTGTTCCGTTAACCACTTTTTAAGCTCGAAAACTGAAGAAAATGGTGTTATACGGGTAATGAATAGTAGTGGGTCTAGGCACGGGTGTTTGAAGGTATAATGAGAGACTGAGAACTGCTTTCGAACTCCTGTTTTCAATCGAAGACCCGAGCCTGGCTGAGATCCTCGGCAAAGTTCGGGTTTTCAAAATTGCGCCCCTCTAGAATAAAAACACAAAATAGGCGGTGCGGGATTTGACCACTTCTTGGGGGATTGTTTTAAAACACCTTTTTCTCGGTCATTGATTTTTATTGGGCTTTCTGCTAGAGTCCTCTTATTTGGTTGTCCACCCCCGCAACAACAATAAGAATCGAGACACGTTTTTTGCACGTGCAGCCTGTTCTGCAGAAAAGTCTGGCTGGAGGCAGGTGGAGGTGGCCACGGGCACCGGCGCTGCGCGGTAGAGGCGGATCTCTAGTGAATTATCCTATCCTCAACGAGGAGTTTTCTCTTTTTTTTGTGTAATCTTGTGGTATTAGCTTCATTAAAGGCAGTGGTCGCGATCAAATATGCTTGTCGTCTTTTTCTCTCCAAATCCTTCTCTGGGTCTCGAGTAGTAGGACCTATAAGAAAAAATCGCAAAAAACCACTGTTTTGGGCCAAATTTGAAGCCTGAACTTTCTTGTCTTTTGACGGTGGACGAGCTCACTCCATATCATCGGCATCGATGATCCCTTATATCAAGAACACCAGCTGGCTTGAAATTGAATTTCAATCCATGAAGCTTCGGATTTATGTACACATCTAGTCAAAAACGTTGTCTGAAAAGATGCTTTCATTGTTCAACTGCTTTTATTCGTTAAATTTGCACTTAATTCGTCCTCTGAATGTCGATGATTTTTGACTGCTGGGCATGAGACTGCGATCTTTTTCGTCATCGCTGTGCACGTGTGCACGAATTAGCTTCTTTGGGCCCTAGAAACTCTAATTCTAGCCCGTTTTTCACCGCTCTACCTTCATAGTTTTTCAGCTGTTTTTGATCTAAGCTGATTTTCGTAGTTTTTCTATTACGTTTTTCATCGTGACCACTGCCTTTAAGCAATAAGGGATCAAAATGAAATGTGCGAAAACGTCGGTGGTTATCTGAAGATTTGGGTGGTGGCCATCGTGTATCAACACCCCCGAGGGGGCGGAAGAAACGGGGGAGCAGCGAGGTTTCTGATTGCACGCAACACGGGCTAGCCCCGCGTTTTGTCCAATCAGGAACCTCGCTCCTCCCCCGTTTCTCCCGCCTCCGCAGGGGTGTAGATACACGATGGCTACCACCCTGATGACTTATGATCAGCTTTGGACATGCAACGCGGCCGCACTCGTTCGCCAAAACCTGGTAGAGCCTTGACTTCTACCTGAGGGGCAGGCTGTGCATGGCTCCGAACGTTGGGCCACATATACTGAGAATTTTTCGAAACTGCTTTTTAGAATTATTTCAGGAGTGGGGATTTGAAATTGTGGATTGCCTCGTAGTGACTTTATGTAGTTTGAATAATTATCAGTCTATTGACTGAAACCATAAGTTTTCGAATGAGCGAAACGTGAGAATGAGACAACTCGTATTTTTTTCTGTCTCTTCCGTCCCCGTTTCCGGAGGTTTTTGGCAATTTTTTTTCGTTTCCGTTTCAGAAATCTTCGAAAACATTTTAGAACAGCCCTGGTTATCATAGTTCAGTGCCCACTGTACAGAGTTGCGAGAGGGAATTGATGCGCTTTTTGAGGCAAGACTCGGATGCGCAAACTTTATGCTATTTCTCCCACTACAGGAATAATGCCGGGATTTTCTAGATGGCCCTCAATGACATGGATGAGCTCCTCGTGCAGTAGACGCCGTGTTGCATACTAAGTACTTTTCAGAAGGGGTGAATGGGTTGTCTAAGAATACTGAGATGGTGGGTCCGAAGCTGATAGAGTTCCTAACAGGTAAAGTACAGTGTGTTCTTTCTCATAAGAGCAGCCCTAAGAACAGCATTTCAGTGTGTAGGAGAACTGTGATCCAACTGTGGTTATGATTTTCAGGTTCTACGTCTAAGAATCTGGCCGAGCACTTCTTTGTGGTTTGATACCTCGATTGGTAGTTTCACAACAACATTTCATCGATTGAAGGCAGCAGACGCGCTCAAAAAACTTGATGAGCTATGTAACTATGCTAGTGGGGTAGTATGGTCCCCAGTAGAGCGTTGGACGCGTCAAAAACTAGCCAAACCTACTGAATTTGAGCAATGCAAGTCGAAAAATTTCGTCAACCCCAACCACGGGCTTCGAGAACTCCGACCCCAAATACAAACTCGTTCAGATTGAGTCTTCGAATACGGTCACTTTGGCTGGTTTCTGATGCTTCCAACAGTTGAGCGTTCTAGTACGGGATGTAGGAGTCTATCGGCTTCTCTAGCCCTACCGTTTTGACGGTAATATTCGCTATTTCGAACGCGCGCATTGTACCTCGTCCATTTTCACCCGGTAGCAAAAGCAACCGCTATTCTTCTATCTGCATACAGTTTTCATTGGTTCCTTTATTAGTTCCCCATACTACCTGCTCCAAACCTTTAATTTATGTTACAAAATCGATACCATTACCGAGTCGATATCGATACCGAGCGGGTCGGCAGCCTTCATTTAACCGTTTCATAACCAAAAGATCACTCAGTGTGAATAGGTTTCCGTTGTATAAAATCATGACGACAAGGAAAATCCAGGCACCGTTAGTCCCTGACTTTTACCAGCAACATCGATGGGTTGTTGAGGCTTACATCCAGCAAGGTTTCTAGTGCGGAAGATCATGTACAGCTCCAAGGTTCCTCAATTACAGTCTAGCCGGGAACGCAACTTACATATAGTGTAGTCCACCGAATGCTGCACGTTTGCTTATCAATACGAAGCGGTCAGGCGGGGATCAATGTGCATGACACTCACTGCAGCACAACCGCTCCCGCTCCAGCGGTGGCGAGCGTGTTCCCTAGGAATTCACGCATATTGATCTCCTGCCGACCGCTTCTCATTGTTAGGTTTATGGAAATTAATTAGTGGACTGCACTTTATGCGAAACATGCTGTCATTCGAAGTCCAGAAATACTTAAAGGCAGCATACACGCTCGTGAACGTGATTGAGATAACTACTAAAATAGCATGGTGTGGCCCAGATTACAACGCCTACGCATTTTGAAGTATCAAAAACGACCCACAATGCCGCTACATGAGTTAGAAGTTGGCCCCGCCCTGTATTTCCACGCCCCCTGTATTTGCCCTTTTTCTGCAACGCAAGGTTGCTGGGTCATGTTCACAGTCGGTACTGTTGGTAGATTGCCTAACAAGTGAACCACACACGTCACTGACGGCGAAGATGGCTCAGCAAACCTGCATTGGAGGAAAAGGGCAATTACAGGGGGCGTGAAAATACAGGGCGGGCCAACTTCTAACTCATGTATTGTGGGTCGTTTTTGACTCTTCAAAATGCGTAGGCATTATGTTGTAAGTCATACGGTTCGATTCACATTAATATCCCAACCACGTTTACGAACGTGTACGCTGCCTTTAAAGCCACAGTCCAAGCTCAGAATCGATTTTTCGGTTTTCTGCCTATCTTGTAGAAAATTTCACGTTGATCACAATGGTGTCTCCAGAATCGCACGGAACTCACTGCGAACTGAGTTACGGATCCTCAAAAATTTTGAATTTGAACTGGTAGAAGTTCGTGGACGAGTTGTCTCGAGCCTGTATTTTCTCCTTATTCGCAGCCATAGTTCTGTAGCAGGCCACAATATAAAGCCAGACCGAAAACAAATCAAAGAACATAAATTTTGAATAAAGTCATTCGCGCGTCTCTTTCCTATTGATGTCGGAAACCTGCCAGTGGGCGTTGCCCATTTTTTCTTTCAAGGGGGCGTGGCCGACTTCTTCCTAGCTTTTTCTTGCTTATTTGAGCGAATTGAGATTTCGCGCTTGGCAGGGTTGCTACAGACGGCGACCGGACCAACATATCAGAAATAACCTCTGAGGTTGGACTGTGCCTTTAAGGAGTAATCTCATAAAAAAACCCTTCCAGAAACCTTTACTTAATTTTTCCGTATTTTGAATCTTAATGTTACTGTTACCTTGCAGGTGATTGATGCCATCTTTTCCGTCCTACCTGTCGCGTCCTGCGTCTTCTACGTCATGATATATAAGCAAGTGCGCTCTGTCAGGATGTCAAATATGCATTGCTACGCAGCATCAGCATCCAAAGACGAATTTTCCGTCTTGAAACAAGGATTCCTGATCATGATCTTCTACACGGTAATAACTTGAAAGCAGTGTTCCTGGATAAACAATTAGCCTGTTTCTCATAAAATCCCGAGAGACAGATAATTCTTCTGACCATAAAGCAGTGGAAAAACGGTTACATCGACAACCGATAAGTCGCAGTCCACTTTTCTCGCGAGACCTGCAGTCTTCACCCACTGCTACAGTAGCGGGTAGAATGGCCGTAATACCTCATTCCGTGGTACTGTATTCTTTTGAGTGTTTCCTCTTGCATCGTGAAAGAAAATGTACCAGACAAAAATATGTCAGTCAGCAGTACGTTAATAGTCTAGGTCATTCTCAAAGTTGATTCTTCTATTTTCTTTATATTTCACAAGAAGAATAATAATACAGCACTGGGGACATTTCAGTTTAAAAAAATATAGGCAATTATTTTCTAAGGTCTGCTTCCGTTGTTGCTCAGAGCGTTCATGTCGGAATATATCCACATTAGTTCACTTTGAAGTGTCGAAGAAAAATCTCAACATTTCCCAGCTATAAATCTTCGTTGGCTATTTGTTCCATCGTTTCCACATTTAAATCTTGAAGTTCACTCAATAATCCCCAACGATTGCTCTGGAAGCTTGCGCCCATTTAAAAGCAGCGCAAGAAAGCGAGTTCAATTCTGAAAATATTTTGCACAGGTAGGTCTACCACATTGCGATCTATAGCCGAAATGCCACCCAAAACACAAGAATTTCGTAGAAAAACGCTTGAAAAATCTGGAGCATTCAGCTTCCTTTTTTCACGTCTGTCCGGTGTGTCCTGTGTAATACACGAATATCGTAATAGTAGACGTCTGAAATGGTTTAGCCCCATTCAACTTCTTAGGTTGATTGTTTTTTGGCCTTTCCATGGTCGAAAATTCTCCAAAAACGAGAAGCTTCCAAGGTGCTATCGCAGGGGGGGGGGCACTGTGGCGCGATGCACTAAGCCACCGCGCTGCGCTGAAATTGAGCGCCTACCCTGGGTTTCCCTCCCTTGTCAAAGTCAGGAGAGTGTTTGCGGCACGAAAAATGGGCGTGGCCAAATGCGATACCACACAGGGGTTCTTTTACATATTCCGTGCAACTATATAAATTTCAATGAACCTTCATGCAAAGAAGACAGTAGTGTGACATATTCAAAATGGTAAACCACTTGTTCACTCAATCCAACCGTTTTTGAGTGGGGGCCTACTATGAAAGCATTTTTAGGTTTGCCCGGCAGAGTAACACTTTGCTTAATCTTCTAGACAGCAGTGTCGGGAGAAATCAGTAAAAAATTTATGAGAATATTATGAAACGTCTCAGTGTTGAACTTGAGAGTGATCCAGCGCGCAGCTCTTCTAGAACACGATCCCTTTTTCCTACCCCAAAACCCATAATTTGGAGATTCGTGGGTCGTGGAGATTACGTGATAACTAGTCCGCACTGGGATTTCGTAAGATCTTATTATTGCAATTATGCTCAAACAGAAAACCTGACTTCGTGTTAAAAACCCACCTCTTAAGCCCTTGAACCCTCCTGGTTTTAGAAGGGTAGGGAAACGCACCGGGTTGGTGCGAAGTTTTCCGTGAGTGAAAAATTGAGCAACCTCTCCCTAATTTTTGCTACAACAAGAGTCAGATCCACGCTTCCATTCAAGAAAAAAACTAGGAATCCTGTCTATCGCGGCCCTACCTTTCAGCTAGACTAGGAAGCTTTTCCCACTTCTTTACCGCACAAAAGTGGATTTTTTTTTGGCTGAAACCGACTTCACTCCATTGAAACTTTTAACCACCGCAATAAGCCTTGAGGGTCATGACTTAGCGCAAATGAAGACACGACGTTCTGCGTACTTACGCGGGGATCCTGCACACTTTTTAAAACGCCCTGCACACTTTTTATGACGTCCTGACCGCTACTCAAACCCGGGTGATGGTCGTAATGTTTTGCAGCCGCAAGGGAGGAGCTGCTTGTTCCGTCCAATTACCTCTTCCCCGTTCATTCAATCGCGCGCTCCGCTCATCCCCTCTTCCTCCACCTCTCTTGAGGCTGAAACCCATTGCGATCATTACCCCACAACGCCTAACGTCTCTACTACTAGAAATCTGTAGCTTGATAAGAGATAAGCGCTAGGAGATTTATAGAGGTTTTCATGACCCACGGCCGAAATCGCTCCCCACGAACAAACTCGGTTGTCCGGAGACGCGAAAGAAGAGTTTCAAGCTGCTTTTTTGTTAGTCGATATAACTGGTTAAGTTTTACTAACCTAAATGCTGGTACCATTTCATAATTCTGATCGGCCATCCCCGAGATTCGCGGGACTCACACATGCACACATTGGGAAATAATAACTGCTTCAAGGGCAGGGTGCCGGCAGACTTTCGTCTTTCGTATATTCCCGCTGAATCTGTGCGTATGCTACGGGTTGTCCCAAGGAACCTGCGGAAACTGCGTAAAAACAGTATTCTTCAAGTTATCCCAGCCATTTCCGTCAAACGCTCAGTCAGAAAAGTTTTTCCATCGTCTATATTTTAGCCATCGTCCACGCATTCTGCAAAACTGCTGTGCAAATATCGATAATTCTGGTCATGATTATTGTGTTGTGGATAATCTAATCCCTGACTTTGAGGCTGTTTTCTCGAGAAGTGAGGACGAATAGTTTGTGAAAAGTCCAGACGGTGTTCACCTAGGCCACCCCAGTCTATCCAAACCGAATTGCGGTTGTGTCAAAATTTTAACGCGCTTTGCCTATAAGTATAAGGAAACTGTCGACTGATTCGATGTAGCATCAGTTCAAAACTTTGAAAAAGTGGAAAAGAATTCAAATCAATACACGGGGTTCATAAAACCCGATTGCTAAATAGTACTACACCTCCAAGGACTCCTCTTTGTAGGTACCACTTGCCGCTATACTCGTACTGGATCTCAGCTTCTTAGGGTTTATTCCTTCGATTGCTTGCACGGCTTCAGACGTTTATCACATAGTCTCGCACATGCCATCAATCGGATTCCCACTCATTTTGATAATATGCTCTAGGAAGTTTCGACGTCGTATGGCTTCATTTGTTGTGTTGTCTCCTACAGCTGTACATCCATATCCCCGGAAATAAAGTTTCTCAAATTGTGTCTGAAATTATGTTAGAATAGCATACGCCCTCATAGGAATAAACATTTCCATCAGCGGAATCGCTGCGCACTCAATTCGAAAGCAGCTTTCATGATGGAAGCGGTCGCCAGATTTTTGCTGCAAAAAAACGTTAAAGTTGGTGAAAACAACGTTTATTCCCTCCGAAGGCGGACGAAGTCAGCCACGAGGGGTAAAGGGTCGCATTATCCAAAAAAAGGTTAACTCCCTAGTCCATCGACCTTCCACTTCAGAGTTCGCGCATTTTTTAGAATTCATTCGCAATTTCCTTCACGAATAGCTGGCATTCTTCTTCTCTGGCGAGCTGAGGCGTCGACAACAGGCGGATCCCCCCTATGAGTCATGGCCGGTTTGTGTTATGAACAGGTGTATATCTGCTTGTCGCACGGCCAGCAATTTTTGCGCTATGCACCACCGTGGTCTGATCTTTCGAAATTTTCGACGAGCACTGATGTACTATTGATCGGAGTACCTCCACCATTTCCACATGCCTGCCCCTTTGTTAGGGCCTTTCAGAGTGACGTCGCTGCGAAATCCGCGGCATCGTTCCTCAGAGCGAGTGAAAAGGCGTGGCCTATCGATTGCCGCCGCGTCATACTTCTTTCTAAGCGTCTCTTATCTCTTCGCTGCCTTTTAAGTTCCATCAGAGCGCATAAACATATTGGCACGCCATCCCTCGCGTGTTCTGCAATCTCAGACATTTTGGAATTGATCAACAAAAACGAGTTATGGATTTCGAATAATATACCAGGAGACACTACCACCAGTAGAATCTTCAACTGAAAAGATTTGCATAACAACAATCGTGTCCACAACAAAAAATTAGCAAACGCCATGACGAGATAGATCCTGGATGACCAATTGAATACCATGACGAAAGGAATTCTGGATGACAAGTCAAATGCCATGACGAAATTATCCTGGATGGCAAAGAGCTAGTGATATAGGCAAAAAGATGATTCTACAGAGAGTTAATGGGCATTTAGTAACGAAGGAACACTAACTAATATGAAGAAACTACAGCGATAAATACAGAGTCGGATTTGCTCTGGTTCTGTGCGGAGCGTGCTCTATTCCGACTGTATTTCTCTCAACCGACTCCTGTTTCCAGAAGCCGCTTGTCCGCTTGCGCTGTGGAACCAACCTGTAGGCAAAAAGCTTCATTGCCAACGGCTCAGCCAGCCGACACAACAAAATAACTCACAACCTCACTAAGCAACTGGCCTATATAGGGGAGCTGATTAGAAGCCAGCACTATCACCTATACTAACAGGAATTGGCGGGGTGAACAGGTTGAGGGTTGCTCCGTACATTAACATGCCGCCCACAAAAGTTTCGTCAGTTCCTATTGACGCTCGGACATCAATAGGGGTGGTAGCGCCTGCCTCTGCCGAAACTTCCGCGACCTCTGTGGTTCCCATGCAAAATTCCTCTGTACGGTGATCCGCCTCTGCTAAAGCTTTCACGACTTCTGCCATTGCCATGAGAAGTTGCAACTGAGTGATTCGTGCGAACGTAGAGCTTGTAGCAGTTGTAACACGTACATTGGCCAGGAGTTAGCCGATCGCTTCTCACTTTCGGGTGTGAATGTGCACGGTACGATTAGGTCTGCTGAGGATTTCCACGGCTGTATTCCCTCCCCGTCGTGCTGACCTCATTTTCAGAGTCGGAATTCTTATCGTCAAGCTCTTCGAGTTTCCTTGACGCCACTACCTTCTTGTTGTGCGTGTTCACGTATTTCACACCACAGTAGGGCCCGAATCGCTCCATCATCAATTTGAAAAATCTTCTCGCCGGTCCTCCAGAGTAGAAACGTGGTTTTATCTGCGTGCGATCGCCGAGGCAACACCACGGCTGAGCCTTCCAGGGCTCTTCCTTCATCTGTGGCAGCAGAATTTTGATCCTTGGTTTCAGTGACTCACATGCGAACGCTGTATCCTCAGCTATATCGCGAGCCTGATCGATTGCCTTTTCCCATTCCTTGTCTGTGTAGGGACCCGGCAGAATTATCCATTCAGCTCCGGTGGCTACCGCTCTTGGGATATTCCTTATCGCTGGAAGCCAGCGGCCGAGTCGTGTTATAGCAGGTTCGGTGAATAGGATGACGGCCGACAATTCCTCGTCGAACCATTCTGACTTGATGTCCTCAGGCCTCTGATAACAACGAGTCGTCTGGGTAGCGTATTCCACATAAGCACACTGCGGCTGGAAACCATCAGGCAGGATGAGCAGTTATCGTTTCACAGGAACGGTTTCCCACGTTTCTGCAGTCCAGCTTATCTGTATGCTTTTGTTGAATGTTTCTTCATACACTCTGGCAATATTGAACGGATCATGACTTGTCCTTGGAGGATGTGGTGGTCTTGCCGACATCATCATCCTATTGGTCACACCAAGTGTGATATGGACGCATCTCGACCTCATGAAAGAAATCGCCAGGGCTAGCTTTTGTACTCCTATTGCCACGTATTCGGGAGAAATCAGATTCGCTGATATGACTTCTTTCGGAAGATGTGTGGCGCGGCTTATGTTCAATGCGCGGGCGGGCTCGAAAACTGTCCTTATGGGGAGTTGCGGTACTGCGGAATCAGGAAAAATATCAGAGAGTGAATCGGTTGTCGTGCAAGAGATCAATCCAGTGAAGGGTGTTTCATTCTGTCCGGGACACTTGTAATCGATGGCGTCGCCGACGTCTTCCAAGCTTGATAGTTCACCCCTTATAATATTTATTTCGATTTGTACGAGATTACACTGCCCCATATAAGTTGTTTCCATTTGTCCCCTTTTTTTCCAACGTTTTTTCTTCCTCTCACGCTCCCGTTCCGATTTTTTCCAATGCTCGGATATGAACGTAGGTTTCTTGTTCGCCACGGTCAGTCTGAATGGACCACTCCAGTCAGAATTAATTTTTGAATGCGTATATGCAACCTTTTCGCGATTGTCCACCCCATCACAGGCTGTGGAGTTTTGTGAAACAACCGCCCTCCGTTTAGGGTCCTACTGTTTCTTCCTTTTCCGACGATAAGTTCTCTAATATACGTCTTGCTCCTTCATAGCTAAATGTCTAAGCAAATTTTCGGCACCTTAATTAGACGGGATTCTCGTAGCTATCTGCTCCCTCTTGTTGCTGGGGTCACTCCGAAAATTTTCTGAGCACTTACAAACTGAGTCGCGTCTTTTGAGTCTCCATTGCTGGTTGCTTTTGTCGATGCCAAGAATGCTAGCTCGGCCTTCCCTGGTGAGACAATTACATGGGCTCATTTGATCGATGTTAGTGCTTAACATACGACCCTTCTTAATTCTGGGTGCCAGCAAACTCAGATTAGATGTATCTCCAAGTGGAACAAATACTCTCGCCGCGATATCGGCCTCATTTCGTGCAGTGTGCTCCTCTACACTGGTCTTCATTAGCGCGATTCCCACACCAAGACTTTCGAGGGCGTTTGTACCTAACAGCAACAAGTTCTCCATGCTGTTATGCACATGCATCTGCTTTTGAGCTTTTCTTGCACCGACAACGTAAACTCACGTTGATATGAGCTGCAAGAATTTCATTGAGTTGCCTGATGCGTCTCGGATGCCCTTCATTTCGATATCTCCGAGCATTGTCATTTGTCATTACTTTATCTAGATTTGTACCGCGTCTCTGAGCGCGCTTGAGCATCCCTAGCGACACTATCGAAATAACACTGCCTGAGTCGATGAACGCCTTTGTTCTCATGCCAAGCATTTCCACATCATACACCGTGGGCTGTCCATATGTCGGTGGTTCATTTGTCAACCTTGATATCGGTGCAGATATCGTACCACACCAGTCCTGTAAACGAGTCGACGATGATGGCATTCCCACCGCTGGTCTGTTTTGGAGATTTGGCGGTCGCTCATCGAGGAATTATCTGCCTGGTTATTTCTGTTTGCTGAAATGGTTGTCTTAGTGCAGTTCCTCGCCCTGAGACCTTCATTTCCACCGTTGAAACATTTAATGATTCCTTTGTTCACTGTGTTTTCATAAGAGTGCAATTTGGGCTAGTGGGAGAATCTGCTAGAAAAGTCATGTTCATCGCGATTTCTCCGGAAACTGTTTAGGGTCGCAGCCCTTTTGTGAGAAAACAGCCAACTCTGTTGCTCGCCCCATTTCCAATCGCTGAGCTACCTTTTTGACGGGTACATTAACGTGACCGGTTGGTGCTTCCAAAGTGGTCAACATATGATACGAATTTGACCAATGTTTTAGTGATGCGTACAGCATGGATCCCAGCTCCAAATCCCTATCCAGTCATGGATGTGCGGTTCTGGAGAGCCTTTCCATCCTTACACAGAACCCATCCACGGATTCCCTCGGAGATTTCCGCAGCTGTTTCCATTTTTCAAGTGCCACCAATCTTTCATCGGTCTCATTCCGCGCCTCTCGGAGTGCGCTGACTACAGTGGCGAAAGGGGGGTGTGTAACACAAAAGTTAGAGTTCGAGGGGAACCTGTGAGCTTACATGGCATAAAAAGCCAGCATCTAAGAACATCATACTTCACTCGAGGAGCTGCCACCCGCTTTACATGAAGGTTAACGTTGTTCGTAACTTGACCGTGACAAAGGATAGTGTGTGCACCTTCAGATCGGATGCTGTGGATTCCATAGTGGACCGTATTCCAAGCGATAATGGTTACAATCACGCACGCACTCACTCATGGAGGCCTTACAGTACGCCGGACGGTGTTGCAATTATAATGCCATACGTCAATGAGCAAGTGGCCTGTAGAGTGAACAGTGCCGTGAAGAACGCATCGCTGCCTGTACGGCTCATATTCCGACCACCACCGATTTTGAAAAGCATACTCACCTTTTCAAGGCCTTTTGAAGAAAGATGTGGAAGACGGGAGTGTGGTTACTGTGATAATAAAAAGATATGCGAACTAAGAGGGACTGTTTACATGATAGAGTGTCAAGGCTGAAGCCAGAAATATGTTGGAGAAACTATGAGGCCCCTGTACAAACGGCTTGATGAGCATCGCAGGACATTACAAAACCCAGCCTTTTACCCTACCAACAGTTGCATAGAACGCTAGAACACGCCCACGTAGCTCCCCCTAGATGGCTTATTACAGTGTTGCACCGCTCAGTGGACAACACAGTCGAAAGGAAAATTCTAGAGGCCATTGAAATAAAACGGTTATCACCAGGAATAAACAACCGCGATGAATTGCGCGACGTTCTTCGAATCATTGCGTGATGAACCAACCGCTTTTTGGGTTTCTGTAGGTATCCGTCATGATAGGAATACCACTGCGCCTTTGGCTATCTAAGAGCGCCAAAGCGGTATGATGCCGTTTTTTAGTGGTTGCGGCTCTCAGCCACAACGGCGACAAACCAAGCCAGTCTGCCGTAGCAACGATTCCAGTGCTGCAATAATCTATGTGTTTCAGGTCTGAAGAAGGTGCTATGCACCGAAAGCTAACCAGAGCAGAATTTCAAGAAGGAAGTTTTGCGAGTTTTTTGGACGAGACATTTTCTCGACGAACTTTCGCGAACCTTTGCAGATTTCGAGCCTCTTTTGGATAATAAACATTTCAATCAGCAATAAGGCTCCGCGATAGCAGTATTCTGCCGTAATCGATATGTTTGTTTGTTGTGCAGATGCGCGTGTGCGGAAATTTCAGTACGCAAAGGTGGAATTCAATGCGGCGACGACAACTCGATCACCGTGTCCGTCGCTGGCGACCGTCTGTCGTTGATGTATACCAATTGCTAAAATAGGATGATTTTCCCGCCAAAACCGTATTTGAAGTGTTTTCTGCATTTGCAGGCCTCGTCAATGTCATTTCAGAAGTTTTTGTGAATGTGGAGTTTGTGCCGTGACTGTTGTTATGTTGCGTGACGGTCGCATCAACATTCTATGAAAAAGTGCTAGATGACTGATGAGAAATGGTGGCGGATCCTCAACTTCAACCCCATCCAACCTCATAGCCCTACGTTTTCAACGCGCTGAAGTTCACCGATGTGGTATACCAGGCTCATTCATGAAATTGAGTCTGAAAAATGGAAATTCGTTTCAAGCGCGAACGATGCCTTAAAATTTGCCGAAATGACCATTCATTCAACGCAGAATGGTTCGCCGGGTCTCTGTGTTCTGTATCTCGGTGTGTCCACGTAGTATGCGTTACGTAACAGCTGTGCCTTCAGCAGAAAACACTGACACGGCGAACAGCTCCGTGCCGATCATACTTATGTACCTGAAATACAACGAAATACCTGCAGTCAGCCGTGGACAATAAGGTCGCAAAAAATTTAGGAATCCTTCATTACTTTCGGTTCATCCAGGTTGAAAGGGGGCCACTCAAGATTCATACATAGGAAAGATTAAAACATTGATTCCAGATAATTGTCACAGCTATTAATAATGTTAGTTGATGAAGAAACCATATGGAAACACTCCGATTGATAGCGTTATCAATCAGTCAACCACTTCATTCTGCCCCGTCTCTTTAAAACCCCCAAATTTAGGATAGCATGAAAATATCTCGTATACCACTTTGGACGTTCGAAAACTCGGCGGTGTGGACATCACATGACGGGATATTTTCTTGAACTGCTACAGCTTCTTTCAATGCTGCATAGCCCAGCTAGGCATTTTGCAATTATGGCACAGAATCATTAGGGAGCACGACGCAGAAAAAAACCGTCACAGGCTAATAAACTGCATGGAAAGTACAATGCAGTCACACCTGAAGTTCAGCTCTTTTAATTGTTTCTCAGTGAGCACATTAGCAGTATTTATATGTCAAGCTTATTACGTCTAAAGTTGGATGGTTTATGTGTTCGTAGGTTAGTTTATAGTGCTCTGGCGTACTTATCCTATCTTGCTCATGAAGAGTTTGTTTTAGGGACAATATTCATGCTGATTTATGGACGTTGGCCTTTTTGTGAAACATTGAAGGTAAAGAGAATACTGTTCAGACTGCGCGAAAGGGAAGTGCTGAAATTGGCTGGAAAACACGTATTTCAAACATATCATTCTCTTACGTCCCACTTCTTACAGGGGAATACTCGACCATGCGAGGGGTTGAAGCTTTTTCGAGGGATAACATGGTCCATCTAATCGATTATCCCATAGCAGAGCAACTTTCTTTGGTTGCTTTTTGCTTACACGTCGGAGGTTCTTCAAAAAACGACCAACCCAGTGCGCAGGTCGACCAAATCTGACGTCTGATCCACGCAGTTTCTATTTCTCGATAGTTTTGTCTTGAATCTGCATTTTCTCGAGAGAACAAATCTTATGATTCTGCGAGTAAAGAGGGAAATTACTCCCTGCTCAACAAAAGTTCTGGGTTCAGGACTCATTGCAAATCGGTGCGAACTTTCTTGGCTCTCTAGTAGGTTAGTTTCACATTACAAACAGCTAATGGATCGCAGAAGGAAAAAAAGAGATAGCCAAGAAATAAACGCGAATTAGCCCACCGGGGCTGCTGCGGAGCCTGTAGGACTATTTCTCGGCCAAAACTCTCACAGCATTTGTGGCGGGAACTCCAAAGTCCAGAGCGATTGACTCTAAAGGTGACGCGATGCCGTACCGCGACGCGACCTGGTCGATATGGGACGCTACTATGTACTTGATCGCGCCGCGCCGCGATCGAACTATAAGTAAGACCTAATGCTGATCGTCGCTTCCCGCAAAACTCGATCGCTTTCGAACTTCTTGCCTAGATTTCATGTGAGGTTACAGTACACTTTTGAGAGATGAAGAAACGCGCTTGCGAAAGCTATTAAACTCTGACACCGCCGTAGTGACCTGGACAATAGCGCCTCGCGGGCTGCATGCGGTCGCGCGGCGTGCTCTTCTATGCTAGATATCCTGCGATAGGATAAATCTATTATTTCGGATGCTATCCGCGACTATTCCGAGTATTCTTCGACTGCTGATTATTCCCTGGGAAACCTACTGTTTCTCAGTACTATTCATACTGATATTTCTTGATGTTTTCTTCCCACATTTATCTGTTTTCTAACTCTCCACACTTTCGTTTGCTTGCTGCTGTTTTTTATGTTTTGTTTTTCATATTTTCAGGCTGCGAGAAGGATTCAACTATGTTAGTGAACAGTGCCCATAAAATAGATGCTTATCAATCAGCACATGGAATGTTTTTTAATAATTGAAAACTGCTGAAAAAAGCATTTTTGAAAGCGTTTTTGATGCTGCTTAGGAAGTTTCTAAATTTACGATTCGGCGATCTATAAATGCTTTTCTATTAAATTTTAAGAGAAATGACCCCACCAAGTTTCTTGATCATGTCTCACTAAGTTCCAGACTGGTTTAGCTTGTTTTGACAACCTCTTATACACTGGTCGCACTAGGTTGTCCGGTTGGCAGCTTTTTTTGCTTCTAGAAGAGTTCTCCCTATAATTTCACCCCCCCCTAAAGATTATTTCTGTAGAATTGACCCGAGAAAGGTGAAACTATTTTGGTGGAAATGAATCAGTTTTAGGCAATTCGTATGTTTCCAGGTGTCTTTCGAGTGGGATTGGCACTAATCTCGGACCAGCTGGCAGCATTTTTTCTACTCCAAAAAACTTCTCTCTTCGATTTCACATCCCCTACAGATTTTCAGTAAGTTGAGTCACTGTGACGAAATTTTCGCGTTTTTAGCGGCCTTTTCAGAGGGGTCGCTTAGGCGGTGTTATTGTTTTTGGCAGCCTTTGAGTCGGACTGGCGCTAAACTCGGACCGGCTGGCAGACCTTTTTTGATTCTAGAAAAGTTCTAGCTCCATAATCACCCACCTAGAACTGGGCATTCGTAAATGCAAAAGGTGGTTTTCCTAGTTAAAGTCGGGTATTTTTGATCTTTCCGACTCTTATCGATCAGAAAGACCATCAACGTTAGAAAACGACGTGTTTTAGGCTCCGTCCTTAGCAGCCCTCCTAGCGTCAAGTGACCGTAAAGGGGTCTGCAGAGTTGCAGAGACCGGCGAGTGGACGCCGAGCGTCAGCCTTGACGCGGCGACAAAAATGTTTCGAGACATTATCGTCGCGGCGTCGGTTGCCACTCGCTGGCAGTGATGTAGGGCCGTCGAGGCGTCAAAACACTCTGCGGTGCCCCCTCGTCGCCCTTCAGTCCGCGTCGGTCGCCATCGTCGCCGAATGCAATCGATATTACATCACCCAATGCTGTTCGTCGCTGCGGGCAACGTCGCAACTTCAACTCTGCAGACCCCTTAAAGTGACGAAGGGGGTTTGCATTATCATCATTTGTTATTGATCTGACTCCCCAGCGACCACTGCAGCCGGCCAGTCGCTGACGGTGGAGGCATAGTGACCGTAACGGCTGTCACTAATATTATCGATACCATCGTTAACCACGTGCCGTCCTCGGACACATTGAATGCGCCAGCGTTTGAACGTTGGCGCATGATGCTCCAACGCCTTGATGCTTTGCCGCTGGTCGTCTGCTATGGACGAAGCCTTAGCGGCAACTGGCGTTGTATAAGCATTTTGAATATCGTTTGCCACACACGCATGCCGACCAATGAAGAGATAGGTTTTATTGGGAGTGGACTCTTCCGAACCAAAAGAGTGATTCAACCTAAGTTCTATAGCAGATACAGTTCTTTTTTTAGAACCTGTTACGTGAGGATTGAGCAAAGAGTTGCCAAAGAAGAAACAAAAGCAAAACAACAATGAAGGCTGACCATCCATGTTGTCGCTTGACGTCAATATCAGCAGTACAAGCCTGAAAGTGAAAAAATTGGAAAAGGGTCAAATCATGTGTGCTATGCTACTGAATTTGAATTCCACTTGAGCGGTACCGTCAACAAACAGGTGAACAAGGCTCTTCGGCTAGGCGGACGCGCTAGTTCGAGGGATGAAGCATATCATGGAAAGAGAGGCGAGACATCAGACTCGCTGTGTGAATGCCAAGGTATGGGTTGCCCAGCCACTCAAAGTTCATACCGAGTCCCACAGGTTTGTACTTCACCGCCATGGACAGCACGGTCAAACACCTGGTTCGGCTCGACTTAATTGATAACATCCTACTGGCTCGTTAATAGCTCTGAGTTAAATCGTAGACCCATCATATTCCACGGCTCGAGATGGGCACGGGTGGGGGATGGTATGCAAGCTAACAAGTTTCAGAACAAGTTTTCATCATAGCCGCTCCAGGGATGAACAAGAAGAGCAAGTGATTAGCTTGCTGTTCAAGCTTTTAAGTTTATGTTTCGGTTCTGCTGCTTCATTCATCAAGCAGCGAGCGCAAAACGTAGTGCTCCATTCACGGAGCGACAAGGTCGGAAATTGCTGTCTGCTGCTTTGTTACATCACCTAATATCATGTCATATATCCTGACCGAATCAGCCACTTTCATTATTGAGTGCACATGGGTTGTGTCGCGGATGCGACTAGTCCTTCGTTGAGAGCAGAGAGCACCCCTGAGCCGGACGCTTTTTCCAAGCCTCGTCGGCCTGCTTGCCGTCATCGGCTGCGAGAAGCGGGACTTGCGCAGCGCGGCTTTCCCTCGAAGTCGCTCTGATGAGCAAGGCCCGCCCCCACGTTGGCTACTACGCGCTGCCCAACCGCTGCCTGGGCTGCCGCTAGCTCAAGCTTTTCGGCCCCACTTCCGTCACTAGAGCGTGTCTACCCAGATGCCACCGCAGGCATTGGGGTGCCAGAATCCAGCAGGTTGATCCTGCCCCGCCGCACCTGAGAATCTGACCAGACATGCACTGGACGCCTCCGATGGTGTCGTGACTTACGCACGATTATGAATATCGAAACGCGCTCCAATGACACTGCCTGATAATCACGGGAACTACGGTGCACGTATGCGCCAAAGGCGGCCAATCACAGCCGAGCCAAGTAATATCGACTCGCCTTGCCGCCGCCGGGGAGAGGGTGTGCTCCCCCGAGTTAGTCGCCGATTCGTCTCGTCGTCCGTGCGGGTTCGTCATCTCCCGCTGCTGCTGGCAGTATGGAACGGCAATTCCGACAATCTCAGTACTCACATGTCTTATCATGCATTCTACTCGTTCAATCCACATGCACCTGCTTTCACACAGTAAACCTTTTATAACTTCCACGTGCACGGAGATGAAGTAATGGTCCACTCCACGGCTTATCTTTCCATTTTCCTTTCTTGTCTGCGGTCATTATATTCGTATGCAGTTTATTCCAGTGCCGCCTACTCCAAGCCGCCGAAAAAACTCGACTTCGTCAGGATAGTCTAGTGCAGGTAAGTCCAGGGGGGATAAATAGTCCAAAGGGTACCCAAGGAAGTTATGTGGTAGTATCCCCAGGGGTTGGGTGGTAGTAATCCCAGGGGTTTCGGTGGCATTGGGGGTTACGCTAGGCTGACCCAAGATCCTTAGTCCACTGCCGATACGCAACATGGTGCATCAGACCTGTTAGTGACGCGATACTGCACGCGCCGTGTGACGTCACAAAACAAAATACCCTGAGGCGTCTGGGCGCGGCTTGCCGCACCGCGACCGCCCACGGCTGTGACGTCACCAACGAGTGACAAAGCGGTGAAATGGCCACTACCACGGGTTGGAGAAGGATTTCGGGTCTCCACACTCAACAACTCCCCCCCAGGGCAATGCATAATTCATTTAATGGGTTTTTTGTATAGGTAATACAGTAACAGAGGTGCTAGGATACTTTTTAGTCCCGGATTCTGCACTTGTGTGACAGACAAGGTAAGTTTCCATGGCCAGGGGCAAAGGCGGTTTCAATACTTAGGTACGTCGGCTTAGTTTGGGTTTTGCGGGCTTTTAGGTGGATAGAGCAGGCGACTTCGCCCTCTTTGGGAGGGTCGTGCGTTTGTGAACGAAGTGCCCAAAGGTTTTGCGGGTCGTCGTCACAGGTACTCAGATACTCGCGGCTTAGTAAGGCAGCACGAGGGGATTACTAACGCAGTTACTCGTCGAAGTGTAAGCCCCTTTCGTTCCCCCAACTGCTGCCCAGTTGTGTCCCCTTGCTCCGCTCACTGCCCCAACTGCTGCTCGTACAGTGGCCTCACGTGCTGCTACAGACTGCTCAGGTCGTATCCCCAACTGCTGCTCCTCATTGTGGCCCCGATTGCTGCTCCTCATTAAGGGTCCAAGCGCCGCTTTTCTTTCCCCATTTGCTGCTCCTCTTCATGGCCCTAATAACTGCTCCTCATTTATGATCTTTCCTTTCTTTCTCATAACCCTTCTCCGGAAGGGGATGTGTCGAGCTCTGCAGCAGCGCTGCATCGACCCATCAAAAACAAAGACATCAGTGAGGCTCTCTGATGACTTTAACGGGTGTTTCATCTTTGCTTATATCCACTGATCTCCGCCACAACTGAAAGAAATGATGCTGGCACTACGGGCTGTCTCATTCCCACCCTAGGCCAAATCGTATCTTGCACGAGTTTCGGAGGGCCGTTCAACACAGACCTCGGTCAATAGTGAATGTGAGCGTCTCCGAAAACATTTCTTGACACAGAATTTTTCTATACCTTGAACAGGAATTGATTTTCACTAGACTTCGTGTTTTAGAGATTTAAATTAGGCGTGATAATCTGTTTCTCTCGTTTTGAAAGACGAATTATTCATTTATTCATTCAATACGATGCATAGGGTAGACGTGAAAAAAACGGGCGCCGAATATGATACTGCAGAAAAACAAGTTGAAAAATTAGCACGCAAGAAGAATACTCGCCTTGCGTTTGAAAGAAGGAAAAGAACGGGGTACATAATCCGAACTTAATTTTAGGGGGAAAATGCTGAACTAGCCGTACATGTGAAACTGTTCAATCTGGGATTAGTTTTTAAGACCCCATAACGAATTTTCTCCGAGTTTCCACGTGTAGACTTATGACTTTCTTTGTAGAAAAAGTTATATCCACATACTCCAAGTATAAAGTTTTCCTCAGGACATTCTTAGGTCGCTGAAATTCGCACTGCTTAGAGGAATGTCCAGGGTTAAATGGAATTCAAATATCAGAGTATTCATCGTTTATTGATCTTTTTGTAAATGGTGATTTCTTCTGTTTCAAAAAACGTTTTTTGAATTTATTGAACATTTTTTCTTATTTCTAAATTATTTTCCCTAACATTTTCCGGAAGAGCTCAAATAATTGATTTCATTGGAAAAATGTTTTTTTTTCGGCTTTTGATTCTCTAAACATTCTGCTTTTCATTAAGAACATTTCGCTTAATTTTTTGCAGACCATCGCCGCTTAACATTTGAAAAATACATGTCTTCGCGCAAAACCAAAACAATTGGTTTTTCTATGGGAAATGCGAGTGACGTTTGAGTTTATGGGAACGCATTCAAGAGCCAGAAGGTAATTTTTTTACATTTTCCGACTTACACCGTCCAGATTTAAAAAAGGCAAATTGTGCAAAGCTGGAAGAACACGCTAAATAAATCATTATAGAGGAGCCGAACGCCTCCCGAATTTTTGGCTGGTTTCACACAATCACCATCCGATGAGAATGACGACTCATCCCTTTTTCCAGAGCAATTCATCAGTTTTTCAACCGAGCTGAACCGTCCAAATTGCTCGCAAGGAACTACTTTTCTCTAGAGTGCCAATTTAAATTGACATTTTCTTCAGAGTGAAGCGACGTTTGATTTGATAATTAGTAAAATACCAAAATTTCCACGTTCGACTTTCCATAAATCTCGGCATGGTAGTATCTCGTAGTTGTATTCTTGAGTAGTAGACCGAGAATTTTCAGCTTCATTCGGCTAACGTTACGGCAATCACGCCTTCTTCAGAGCCTGGAAGCCAAAGATACATAAGGAAACCAGCCGTCCAAGCACCATTTCAGAACAAAAGGACTAATTTTACAGAAAACTCACAAAAGCGACACCGTATGGCAATTTGAAATAGCTAACCTTCAGTGTGCAGACTGAAGCCTGCCAGACACCCTCAGATGGTCTTAGATGGCGGGTGAATGAGTGAGACCATTTCGGACCACCCACCTCATTAGCCTTCAGAAGGCTGATCAAGCTCATAAGCAGATCAAAACCCACAAAGGTCAACAAAGGGGGCTAGTTCTTGGGTGATCGCCACACATTCGTCCTTTCTGTTGCTCTTTAGGTTTTTGGAATTTATCCAAAACGTCTCTAGGGTCCCGCGTGCGGCAATCCCTGATTCGCGCGCAAGTATCGTAACCGCAATATCGAAACAGCTGTTTCCATGGACCCGCACCCGGTGTTCTCCCAAAGGAGTGGACACCTTAGACTTTCTCCTGCCATCCACGTGTTCCTTAACCCTAACGCAAAGAGCCCTGCCTGTTTCGCATACATATTCCTCTTTGCACATCTGGCAAGAGATAAGGTAGACCACCCCAATGCTAGCTCAATCCCCTTCCCTTCCTTATGGGCAAATCACACATGACGGCGTTATGCAGGCCCGGTCATACAGACGGTTTCGAACCAATTGTCCCTTGAGGTTGTGAGGAGGGATCTCAATTAGCCTCACTACGTCCTAGAGGTCTGCCTTACCCATACAGGAGCGTATTGCGGCGCTTAGCTCTTCGGAAATGAAGGGCACAGAAAACCCTATTTTTGACCTGTCCCGGTCAGCGCTGATCGCTCTGGGTGGTCTTCGCCTTAAATTGGTGGATTCTTTGACAGGGTACCCTTTTTGCTGAGCTATGCGCTGAGCTAATCCTATTGAGGCCGCCTTCTGCGTGCTGTCAGATGAAACTGCGATAGCTGTGTAAAACATGTTTTTTTACAGTGGCTTTTTTGGTTGTAGTGGGATGCGCAGAACTGTAATGGACAATAATATTTTCACTTGTAGGTTTGCGGAACCACCTAGTTTTGTATGACCCTCCGGAAAGTTTGACCTGGGCATTCAAAAACGGAAGCCACCCAGCAGCCAATGTTTTTTCCCGTGTAAATTGAATGTGTTCCGATTGCTGGTTCAGGAGATCAAAACAGGTGACCATCTCGGTTTTAGTGGCGCACACAATAAAGCAATCGTCAATATAACGGCCGTAAACGACTGGGTGGCGATCTAAAACTGGCAATTCGACTTTAGACATAAATGTGACCGCCAAGACAGGAGCCAAACGCTGTCCCATTGCCATTCCCCTAACTTGTATGAAATAGTCCCTAGAACACCTGAAAACATTGCATTTTAAACATTCGCTGAGCAGCGCCATTGTTTGACGTATTGAAAGAGTGTAAACACTTATGTTTGCCTGTTGTTCAGTAAGGATTTCGGAGACCGCTTGCAAAGCGCAATCATTTGACACATTGGTGTACAATGACGTAACATCAAAAGACTCCATCACGAAACCCTCATCTAATCCACCGTCAGCTAAATATTGGAGGAAGCTTCCGGTGTTGGGAGGTGAGCAGGTAGGAATTCGAACAGTTGAATTAGAATTACTTCCGTTATAGGTCGATAATGATCTGCTGGCACATCGCGTATTATATTCCACGTTCGACCTTCCATAAATCTCGGCATAATTGAATTACACTGAGATTTATGGGAAGTCGAACGTGGAATATACTACGCGATGTGCCAGCAGACTATTATCGACTTATAGCGGAAGTTCTGTTCCTTTGACAAAAGATCGTCGTAGCGAGGCAAACCACCTATTTCCTTCGCCGCTGCCAACAACACAACGTCATCCCCAATTTCATCGAGAGGAAACGTTTGTTCGAACTTTGCGGACGATCACTTTTCGACAGGAAGGTGCAAGCAGTCCAGCGACAACTTCTGAGAATCTGTATGAAGACCTAGAGAGATCATTTGTATGTATTGTTGAATAGATGCATTGCAAAAGAAGTATGTTGTGGACGTTTTTCGCCGAATCGCCTGTGGAGGAGGATCGTAGGTGAGTCAAGGACCATATGTGATTCTATCCGTTCTAGGACTGAAGTAAGACTTCATTTCGAGAAATTTTCTAGATTACTGAATCGAGAGCGATGTCGTAATGTGCAAATCACCACTGATACCTTTAGCAGAAATCCCAGCGTCGAAGATAGTGTGGGTGATGTGTGTGGCCCTCGGGTCACGGTTATTGGTGACATCACACTTTCCCAAGATGCGATCTCTGTGTTGGACTTAGGTTCGAGTTTCGCTCCTAGTCGTTCTTTGTGCTGTAACTTGTCACGCAAGATAGTTGGCAGTCTGCAATCGTTATATGATCGTCTGCGGCAGCGAGCTAAGGTCGATGCGCTGGGATCAAGACCAAGTATCGTAAGTAGTGCTGCAATCCCATCCCCTCCCTTTCCGTCCACCTACCTCAGCCCAAAGGAACCCAATATTGCGGTGGACATTAAGTTCCGTTTATTTTCCAACTCTCTGCTTACAGTCTCGCATAGGTGCTCAGCAACTCGTGCGCAATCCAATCTAGCAGCGGCACAAAAACATGGACTAGCGGACATACGAGACCTTGTAACAGGTGGCACCATAAAAATTTATGTCAGTGGAAAGGGCGGAGAATTTGTCGTCCTCTCGCAAGACTTGTACTGGGCCATAAGTCGTTTGCACCTTCAAGATCGCACTCTATACGCCCCTTCTAGCCCTGAGGAGTTTGGCAGGCAATATCGTCCCCTGAATAGTAGACTATGTCAACGAATATTCCGAAAACGAATATTCGGCCGAATAAACGACTAATTTCAGAAAACTAAGAAGCAGAGTCTACGGCACATAACCATTTTCGCGGTCTTGAGGTGAAATGTCCCTAATGAAACTGGTAGAAAGTTCGAATATAATCGGGATACTCCAATGTTAAACATGAGATAGTCAGAAACCTAATGGTGGAGTCTCTCGCTCAGCACCGAATTTGTGGGCAGACGTAACAGATACTGTTTTTCATCTGATGGAGTATGTCCCAAACAAACTTGAGCGATGTTCCAGAAACGGCTACCGTACGCTGCTAGAGTATTATGTAATACTTAATTCCCATGAATTTAAGTCAATCGCTGCAGCTTTGAGCCAGTTCCCTTTCAACATTCACCTTATATTTTTGCGGACCAGAGTACGCATTCCATCCGACGGAGTCGGTTTCGGATTATCCGGGTCGGATAATCCGATCGGATAAGTATCCGAAATCCGATCCGACGTCAAAATGGCGATTTCGGATTGATCCGAAATCCGATCAGGCGAAAAAACACGATATCCGAAATACCCGATATCCGGAAAATTGAAAATCGAAGGATCCGATCAGAAAACCGGATAATCGGATAGAAAAACGGTCAAAAACGGATAATCGACCGGATCGAAATCGGATGAAAATCGAATAATTTCAGATGAAAACCGGATAACTTCGGATAAACCGGATAGAATTGCTTTCATTTCACTCAGTTCGACAAAAGCGCTCTACAGGTAATTCCTGACCCCTGCCCACGGTTTGTGCCTTGTTCGAAATTTGAAATCAATTTTCGTTGACGTGTGCGACGCAAATGATGCTGATGTGCGTCTGTGATCTACGCGCGCACGTGTACATTGACGCATTGTTGGCGCCAAAACTAAAATTCCGGAGTTCAGAAGGTTCTTTCACCTACTATTCTTCTTCTTAGCCATGACAGAGCATCGCATCAGAGGCGCAGAAAGTTGGCAACCTCACAGGGCTTATAGCATAAGTCTTGAGCAGACAGGGTCGCAGGTCTGACCGGATATGAAAATAGATGAGATGAATCATGTCCAAAACGTTGAGAACCAGGACATTTACCGGGGACTCCCAACCGTTCCATCCTATTCTTGACCGGTTCCTGACGATGCGAATGGGGAACTGCTGAGACTGCGTGCTGCTTGACGGGTAGCAGGTCGGTTTCCTGCTGGAGGTGGTGGATAGACGTTGATTTGTGGCATACTGCAACGAGCCTGAGCGCGGTATTCTGTTTTCGCTGCAGTCTGCACCAAGAGGTTTCACACAGATGCCTAGCCCGAATGGGGGCACAATATTCCAAAACAGGATGTACCATGGCTCTATGTATACGTGTACGCAGAACTTTCTTTGCGCTGCCCCAGGCGGTGCCAGCAAGGGCACTCAGAATGTTGTTGCGTGAATCGGCTGCAGCAGCACGTATACTTGTGTTCTCGTGGAAACGTAGAGAGGGATCCCGGAAGGATGTTTTACACCTGTACTTGTATTTGTCAAAGTTCAAGTCTCCCATTCAGAACCGGAACGTGTTATCCTTCCGCACGATTCTATGAGCAACCGTACTCGCCGTAATCTTAAAGGCAGTGTTCACTATAAAAATTGTGTCTCAGTTTCCAATAGGAATGGGTAGCAGAGGGGCACACTGTAACGTTGATGTCGAAAGAACGCATAAAAACGAGCCAGGAAAAGCTCCAAAAGAGCCCGAAGTTGCCACTTCGAGCGGAAGGCAAACCCCAAAAGCGCAACACACGCCCACCGACGTGAACAAATGAATGCTCGAGATAGTGAGATGAGCGATGATTTCCAATCATTAGCCCCGTTCTTCCCTCGATTCTCCACTTCTCTCTTTACTCAGTTCAGCTCGCATACATCGGCTGCAAAACACGGAAGTTGCAAGTCTCGGATAACTCGTCCACCATGTTTCCTTAGCTCAACTTTTGAGGGGCCATAACTCTGTTCCCAGAAGGTCTTGCACGATTACAGAGACATCATTGGAATTAGCATGGGGTCGTTTTCACGATAGGCCGGAAAACAGAAAAACGATTCTTATCGTGAACACTGCCTTTAAGAGGTCCTTTATCTGTCAAATAAGCCCACGTAGAAAATCAACTTTGAATACAATATCAAACCTCTAAGTCACTCACTATTTATATTTTGAAATTGGAGGGAAACTCCGGGTGTTGTGAAGTTAACGGAGGGTGAAACACCAAGTAATGACGTCACCGCGGTCTGACGGAACCCAGTTTTTGGACAACCCCTTTGTCGCCCTATCATGGGTTATATCTCCGCCTTTTTCCGGACTCGAACAATGAAAAAGCAGCCAAAATAATTCCTGGAGCTTGTGCTCGTACCCTTCTCTGTTTCGTGCTGTGTACGGCCAGAGCATTTTGCTTACTCCTCATTTTGATTACCGCGATAGCTTCCTGGTTTCCGCTGTTGGAATTCCTGCGCAGCGTGCCGCGACCGAGCCCGTCGCGAGGAATGCGGCCCCAAATGTTTAATTGTTCAGCATTCGCTGCGTTTCATTACTTACCAAACGTCAAACCTTGGGAAATTCCCTGTACCAATAAGCAGTCTTTGAGAAGTATGGGAGCAGTGAGGTCGAATCCGATTATGCTGAAGCTGAATCGGATAGTGACGAATCTACTTTCAGAGAGGAAGATGCTTCAGAAGACGACATCGAAATAGTAGACGGAACGCGTTCCTTCAAATGCGGTGAACGATTAAAGCATCCACATCAGTCCAAGATCTCCGAACATGCCTTGTTTTATGGGCACCACGATAAATTGTTGTAGTTTTTTTTTTCAGTACGAAGGTTTTCTAGTAACGGTCCCACTGCTTATGTCAACGATTGCTTTGATATTTTCCGAAAACCGGTGATTTGCCTGTTTCTACGAATGATACACGAAGATTACATTTGGTTTTAGAATGGTATTTGCTTGAATACAATTAGTTGAATCCCCGCTACTACTGAGAAGATTTCTTATCCGTTTTTTCATCCGAATTATCCGGTGGATCCGATTTTATCCGATCGGATATCCGATAACCGATCCGGTCAAAAATTCTCGTTTCGGATACGATCCGTTATCCGAAATTTGGGCCAGTATCCGTTTTATCCGATGAGTCGGTTTTGCAAGATCGGCAATATCCGAAAATCCGATCCGACGCGATTTTGGCCATCGGATGGAATGTATAGTCCAGAGGTGAAATGTCTCCAAGCAAGCTGGGTGCTTTCTTAGCGGTGGGGGCACTATGTCTGGGTGCACTTGGCCCCGCCCATTTTATCGTGCCGTACTAAATTTGAACACCTACTCGGGGTTACCCTCACCCGCACAAATCAGGAGTGTTCGCGGCACGAAAAAATGGGCGTGGTTATGTGCGATACAACAGTGCCCCCTCCCCCGCTTAGATAGCACCCTAAACTGATAGGAAATTCGAGTTTTGTTGGTAGAAATTGTTTAGAAAATCCAGAGAATTTGATCGTATCGTTTAACAACTACTCATAGACAGTGGTAAATGTTAGTTTGAATACTTTCATGATATAATGTGGAATGTATTTTTCGTGAAGTACATTGGCATAGCTTTGATCTACATAATTACTATACAAAAATAGGTCAAGAAAGTTGGTAGTGCCGCGAACGGTGGTTCGATTATGCGTACTCGGTCCGTACTTCTTATTCGAATATTCGCGAATCTGGCCGAATATTCGAACTGTTCGTATTCGAATCATTCGAATAATTCGATCATTCGGAAGAGTCAAATTTTCGAATAATTCGTTTATTCGAACATTCGGAGAAGTCTATTTTTCGAATAATTCGTTTATTCGAATATTCGGAGAAGTCATATTTCCGAATAATTCGTTTATTCAAATTTTCGAAAGAGTCAATTTTTCGAATTATTCGTTTATTCTAATATTCGGAATTTTCTATTCGTTTGATATACTCTACTGAATAGGATGTGGAGCGAAGTACTCAATGCTGTCATTTTGCCTAGTAGCACAGCTGTTCGCCTTAAGAATGACCTACCCGTTTGTCCTATTCTATGCACGCTCATAAAAACACACAAGCTGACCGCAGATAACATTGACGCCGCAGCTGATCCATCAATTTCAAAATAAGACCCATTATAAGCAATGTCGGGGGTCCAACAGACCGGGTTTCATGGTTTTTAACATAATTCTAATTCAACTGTTCAAATTCCTTCCTGCTCACCTCCCTAACACCGGAAGCTTCCTCCACAATTAGCTGACAGTAGGTTACAGGAGGGTTTCGTGATGGAGTCTTTTGATGTTACGTCATTGTACACCAATGTGTCAAATGATTGCGCTTTGCAGGCGGTCTTCGAAATCCTTACTGAACAACAGGCAAACATAAATTTTTACACTCTTTCAATATCTCAAATAATGGCGCTGCTCAGCGAATGTTTAAAATGCAATGTTTTTAGGTGGTCTGGGACTATTTCATACAAGTTAGCGGACTGGCAATGGGACAGCGTTTGGCTCCTCTCTTGGCGGTCACATTTATGTCTAAAGTCGAATTGCCAGTTTTAGATCGCCACCCAGTCGTTTACTGCCGTTATATTGACGATTGCTTTATTGTGTGCGCCACTCAAACCGAGATGGACACCTGTTTTAATCTCCTGAACCAGCAATCGGAACACATTCAATTTACACGGGAAAAACCATCGGCTGCTGGGTGGCTTCCGTTTTTAAATGCCCAGGCCAAACTTTCCGGAGGGTCATACAAAACTAGGTGGTTCCGCAAACCTACAAGTAAAAATATTATTGTCCATTACAGTTCTGCGCATCCCACTACAACCAAAAAAGCCACTGTAAAAAACATGTTTTGCACAGCTATCGCAGTTTCATCTGACAGCACGCAGAAGGCGGTCTCAATAGGATTAGCTCAGCGCATAGCTCAGCAAAACGGGCACCCTGTCAAAGAATCCACCATTTTCAGGCGAAGACCACCCAGAGCGATCAGCGCTGACCAGGACAGGTCAAAAATAGGGTTTTCTGTGCCCTTCATTTCTGAAGAGCTAAGCGCCGCGATACGCTCCTGTATACGTAAGGCAGACCTCCAGGACGTAGTGAGGCTAATTGAGATCCCCCAACCTCAAGGGACAATTGGTTCGAAACCGTCTGTATGACCGGGCCTGCATAACGCCATCATGTGTGATTTGCCCATACGGAAGGAAAGGGGACTGCGATAGCATTGAGGTGGTCTACCTTATCTCTTGCCAGATGTGCAAAGAGGGATATGTATGAGAAACAGGCAGAGCTCTTTGCGTTAGGGTTGAGGAACACGTGGATGGCATGAGAAAGTCCATGGTGTCCACTGCTTCGGGAGAACACCGGGTGCGGGTCCATAGAAACAGCTGCTTTGATAATGCGGTTACGATACTTGCGCGCGAATCAGGGATTGCCGCACACGGGACCCTAGAGGCGTTTTGGATAAATTCCAAAAACCTAAAGAGCAACAGAAAGGACGAATGTGTGGCGATCACCCAAGAACTAGCCCCCTTTGTTGACCTTTGTGGGTTTTGATCTGCTTATGAGCTTGATCAGCCTTCTGAAGGCTATTGAGGTGGGTGGTCCGATATGGTCCCACTCATTCACCCGCCATCTTAGACCATCTGAGGGTGTCTGGAAGGCTTCAGTCTGCACACTAAAGGCTAGCTATTTCAAATTGTCATACGGTGTCGCTTTAGTGAGTTTTCTGTAAATTTAGTACTTTAGTTCTGGAATGGTGCTTGGACGGCTAGTTTCCTTATGTATCTTTGGCTTCCAGGCTCTGAAGAAGGCGTGATTGCCGAAACGTTAGCCGAATAAAGCTAAAAATTCTCGGCCTACTGCTCAAGAATACAACTACGAGAAAATACCGAAAGTTTTTTTTTGAAGACCCGTTCCAACGAAAATGTGAATCTTGCATGAAAGTACCAGGTTTGAGAGGTCGTGCGCTGATAAAAGTGAGCTCTCCGCGCAATTCATGGGCCGCCACCGCGCGTTGAGCCGGAGATTGAGTCATAGAAGGGCGACCAGTCGGAGGTGAAATGGAAACGTTGGAAAATGGCTTCGAGCAGTTGGCAGTTAGTAGCGTCAGGTCGCGGCGACTTGGCGATTGGCTGGCAGCGTGCCCTGGTCGACGGCGACCGAGTGGCGCCTGTTCTTCAAACTGGCATTAAAATGGCAAACTTTTGCTGCAGATTCATAAGTAGTGCTCGTTTGACTTCAACTCCCACTATTGCTTTTTGCGAGCAACAGATATTGGTACAGTCGAGCTGATAACAGGACTGTCGAAAAAGTGTACACCCGGGAAGGTGTGCGAAAATCATTCAGATGCCCTCACTGATCAAGAAATTTGAAAACACCAGCAATGTCGAAAAAAACGGCTACAAACGAGCACAAAAAGACCTGTGCCGCCCTAAATCTGAGTGTTCCGCTCACGCCACGCCCACTCCTTTCAACCGGTACCGGTCCGTAAACTACTGAAAACCCGGCCTTATGGGTTACAACATACATCCAGGAGGTTACAATCCACTCCGCTTAACAAAACTTACCCAATTTGATAATCGGTTGCCTTGTTATAGTCGGGTTTTCAGTCATGAGTGGGCATGTTCATGTTCTTAAAGAGAATAACTTTCCATGTTGATTATGGGTATGGTCGTGGTTACCTAAGAGACCTTTTTGAGCAGTGTTACCACACTGTGCTGGCCACAACACAGAGCAGCAGCTGAGGGGACAAATGGAGGACGAGGGACAAAAGGATGCTGCTAAGAGCGACAAAAAGGCAGCGCATGCTCCTCGAGCAGCGGCTCTTCCCCTTGTGCTGCTTTCGCTATTCCAGTAGAAGTGAGAGCTAGTTGTGCTCCTTGATAGCCTACAATCGTCTGAGATGAAGATCAAGCTATTGCTTTGATTCCATACACCTTGCTTAAAGGAGAAAAAAGAAATATTGAATTGACATATAACTAATCAGATGTCTATATGTGCATGCTCGAAACAAAAAACTCCCCACGCTGACAGTAAATATGCTCGTAGCTCTCCAAATGGACCACTTTGAGCAATGTTACCACACTACGATTGCCTCAAAAAAGAGCAGCAGCTGAGGCGACAAATGGAGGACGAGGGCAGCACGTGCTGCTAAGAGCGTCACAAGGGCAGCACGTGCTGCTCGAGCAGCAGCTCTCCCCTCGTGCTGCCCTCGCTATCCTCGTCGAGGTGGAAGCCTATTATGCTCCATCACGACCCCGCGATCCTCTGAGTAGGAAGGGAAAGTTTTAGCCGGCCAACAAAAAGTTAGGCTCTAGAAGGTAGAGCGCACCTAGGGAAGGGCCCTTCATCCCTCTACTATGTGGTCTGTACAGCCTATTAGGTAGCGTGGGTATGGTGTTCGGTATACAGCACTGCTTGCTCGCTGATGGCTAACGCTGTCGGGTTAGGAACCCCCCCCCCTATCAGCTCGCTCCCATCTCTTCTCTGACCACTTCTGTTATGACCCAAACATTAAATCTCACCAAAATTAATTTTGTCAATTACCCACGCATCCCCACGACACTGGACTGTCCAAGCGAAGCGACGGCGCCGGAGACTGCAAAAAACACAAAATAGGCCTGTCACACTAGTTTTGCAATCAACTCACTGTTACTAGAATAAAAAAAAACATCTCATTACAACTCGTTCCACAACATCTCATTAGAACTCGTTCCTTCATCCTCTTTCGTCCAGTTTCTACCATATACCTAACTCCCACCCCTCTTTTTCTCTATTTTAACGTCATTTCAGGTCTAACTCAAGCTTGGAAGTGTTTTCTTTCTTGGTCTAGTGGAGAAATGCCATCAATCGCCTACCTTAAAGGTCAGCTCACCGAAGTGGTCAATATTCTGGGCCGGATTCATCAACGGAAATTAGCGCTGGTAGGCTGGGTACTGTAACTTGCTACCAAGACAAACCCTACGCTAAAGTCGGGTATTTTCCTACCAACGCGTTCCTACCATGTAAGTTTTCGCGCTCTGTTGAAGATTCCGCGCGCTGGTCCTTCAAACAGCTGATCCGCAGTTCGAACGGAGAGTATTTCGTATTTTCATTCCGTTTTCGTATGCCAACGTTGCAGTTTTCTCACTTTTCTTCTATGCGCTCCTTATTTTCCATTTCCTCCTCGTTATTGTCCAGTTTGTCCGACGGATTCATTAATCTTAACAAATTCGAACTGTTTTGGATCAGACTGCCCACGAACCACTGCGACGAAAAGTTTTGCCTCTAGAGCTACAGGCTGTTGTTGTAATTTTCTTGTTTCTGGACGTGTAGCAACACAGAGAATATACAAAACTTACGTGATCACATAGAATACCACAAAAATCTAACAACTGTAGGTGGTCATCTAATCCAAAACAGTACCTGATTTCGGTACTGTTTGTCCTGAAACAATTTTTTAACGGTGATTTACAGCGTTTAATTCGAGCCAGCTTTATAGAAAATGGATGATGACGAACGAGATTTTGTGGAGGCAGTGATTGCGGTTGCCGTTCCCCGAGTATTTCGTGAGCGGATTAACCCATTCGATCTTGACGAGCACCAATTTCCTGAGCCCTCGTGGGTTCCAGTTCGTGCTTAATTTGGTGGCAGACGAGCTTCGACCACAAACAGTACGGTCCCAATCGTTGACGCCAAGTCATAAATTGGCCATATTTTTGGAGACTATAGGATCGGCTAGCCAACAGGTATGCCTTCCTAATTCGTTTAAAAAAATTCATTGGTGACGGAACATGCGAATACTTCCAGAGAGTTACCGCTACAACATTGGGATGCTCGCAGGCTACCGTTTCCCGCGTAATAACGGAGGTCAGCGACTTGTTCTACGATCGACGGGGCGAATTTATTCGATGGCCAGACGATGAACGCCGTGAAGAGATAGGAAATAGGTAGAACGTAGAATTGTCGTTTTTTTCAAAAATGCTCCAATCAATTGTTTGCTAGATCTGTGTATGATCTCAAAATTTTACTTTAAGGTTTTTTGACATCTGTGGAATACCTGGAGTAGTCGGCGCGCTCGATGGCACCCACATCAAATTTATTGCTCCCACCGAATGTGAAGACGCATACGTAAACAGGCGAGTTTTTTTTTACTATGCGATCAAAAATGATCTCCCCATCGCTGGGAACACACTGGAGATGCGACGCAATGTCTCATGCAATCCTGGATTGAGATAGGGCGTCGCATCTACAGTTCATTTCCTCGGGCACATAACATTTTCTCTCCTTGAATCAGTAACACAACTTTGAAGCATATGTACACCTATTGCCTAGCTAGGCAGAGAGATGGAGTAACTCAGCGTCAGAGGGTAGGAAAGTATGATAGAGCAGTGTATAGGCTCGCAAGCCCGGGATGGACCGAGTGAATCCCGCTTCAAACTAGTGCAATTGTATTAGGGAGAACAACTGTGATTTATCTCAAACCAATTCTTTTTTTATAGAAAATCATATCATTCGATCAATGTCGGTGCCATAGCGGATCATGAGCAGAAGTTTTTATGGGTATCGTCGAAATATCCGGGCCGCGCGCACGATTCTCGCGTGAGTGCAAGTTATGGTGCAACGCGGGGTGTGGGGTACGACAACACTACTTCTCAGAGGATCGCGGGGTCGTAATGGAGCACAACAGGCTTTCACCTCGACGAGGATAGCGAGGGCAGCACGAGGGAAGAGCTACTGCTTGAGCAGCACGTGCTGCCTTTGTGCTGCTCTTAGCAGCACGTGCTGCCCTCGTGCTCCTTTCGTCGCCTCAGCTGCAGCTCTCCGTTTTGGCCAGCGCAGTGTGGTAACTTTGCTCGAAGTGGTTCATTTGGGCAGTTACAAGGACATTCATAATCAGTTTGGAGAGTTATTTCTTTTGAGCATGTACATTTAGACTTCTGGATATCTGTATACAAGGTGCACACCCACACCGCTTCGCGGCGTACTTGTGGGCGTGCTTTGAAATCTATGGATTATTTGAATTACAGAGCAGTGCCTCGCTGCGCTAAAGAGCCTTGAAGGCATAGTGCAACATCAGGAGTAAAATTTGATATTATAGCCCGCCCAGCGTGAATAGAAACTCTGCCAAGCGCGAGATTTCAATTCGCTGTAATAAGTGAGAAACTTCAAGGAAAAAGTCGGCTCCGCCCCAAAAGCCTAACTGCGTCGCCACGGAAAGGAAACCAAGAGCTCTGCTATTGTACCTTTTGCTTTTGAACATCGCCACACAAACTAATTTTTCCGTTTGCAGAAATTTGGGTTACCTTTTCGGGGTCGAAACGCTTGATTATGCTTTTAGGGTGCTGTGATCGGGGTCGACTCTTTTTCCGTGTAGTTTCTCACTTATTTGATCGAATTGAGTTCTCGAGCTTGACAGGGTTGCTATACACGGTGGGCGGACTATAATATCGAATTTTATTTCTGAGGTACAGTTCCGCACAATTTTTCGCAGAAAAAGCATTTTGCGGCGTTTTTTGCGCTCACAAAGCGCTGCATCGCTATAACTTGCTTCAAAGTGGTCCGATTTCAATTTTGAAGTAATTTCTAAATTGCTTTCATTGAGTCCTATACGAAAGTGTTAGAAAACAATAGATTGAACGCAAGAAGTGCATCGAAAAATGCATATGCGCGACATTGAGGTCTCAAGTTTAGCTATCTCCATTTGGTTCAAACATTGGAGTGAGAAGAAAACCCCAAATGCGGATTTCCGCCCTAAAAAAGGGGGCCGCCTTTAAAGGCACAGAACACCCAGAAGATGATTTTTTAGTTTTTATGCTGGTCTTAAAGGCACAGTACATCCTCAGATATGGATTTCTTGATTTTCACATAATTGTGTAGAAGACCACTCTTGTATAACACGTGCCAAATGCGAGATCTCAATTCCTCCAGATAGGCGAGATATAAGCGACCACCACAGGCCCGACCCCCTTCGCTCACCACCACGGGCCACACCCCCTGCGAGATTTCTGAACTCGATAGCGGCTAGATGGATGCATGAATTCTCAAAAAGTAGTTGTTCTTAAGTCCATTGCCAGTTTATCTCCTCATCCTGTCTTGCTCTCGTGCAGCGATTGCGAATGAAGAGAGATACCTGTCTTAGAAAACTCGTCCACCAAATGTTTGCCCTCAAAATGCAGGCATTTTAAAGCAGCCATATCTCGGTTCGTAGAGGGTCTTCGACGATTTCAGAGATACCATTGTGATCAGAGAGTGGCTCTCTCCAAGATACGTAAAAATCTGGAAAATAGATTTTCGGGTGTCCTGTGCTTTTAAGAAGGGTCACACTCTGATCACAGTGGTATCTCTTTTTTTCGTCCCAGACCCCCTATGAACAGAGTTATGGCTCATTAAAGATTCCTATAATTAAAGGGTAAAATATTGGCGGATGCGTTGTCTCTTCTCTTCATTTGCAATCGTAGCCCGAGAGCGAGCCAGGATAAGGAGACAGTCTGGCTATGGTCTGAAGAACGACGACTTGTTGAGAATTCATCTAGCCGCTACAGAGTTTGGAAATCTGGTGAGGGGTGTGGCCCGTGGTGGTGAGCGAAGGAGGTCGGGCCTAAGGTGGTCGCCTATATCTCGCTTATTCGGAGGAATTGAGATCTCGCACTTGGCACGTCTTATAAAAAAGGGGTCTACTAGACAATCGAATAAAAATCACAAAATTCATATCTGAGGGTGTAGTGTGACTTCAAGTTACACAACCGCTTGTTTGGTGGGGGGTATGTGGGGGAGGGGGGGTAGGTGTTCTCACCGCGTTTTCTGAGACGACGCATTACGAATTATCCATGTCGAATTCGTATAGAGTGTACTGTCGCATATGAGAAAGCTTGCCAAAAGCCTATATGAAGGGAAAGCAAACCACAGATGAAGTCGAGTATCTTTGCAGCCATCTTCCAGAAAAGACACAGAACGGATATCAAATTGGGGAATAGTTATGTAAGCAAAGAAAGTGTGAGGACTGCTTCATAAGTATCGTACGCGTATGTAGATTTCGGGGGATGCGTGCCTACTCCTACTCGCTAAACTTTAACCACCCTGCTCTGCTCGAAATCTATTCTAAGATCCACCAAAAACGTCCTTGTTCATGAGACAGTACGCCGTTGCAAGGAATTAGGGCGCAACTGACTTTTTAATCGGTAAGCAGATCATTAAGTGATTGGAAGTGCACCGCTATATTTCTCCATGCCTCAGTATTCCGCTGTTTTTGATAATAGAAATCCTGAGCTCTATAGAAGTACCCCCAAAGATTAGGTTGTTCACATGAGACTAAAAATAGAGAGCACATAAAACAAATCTGTAGTAAACTAGGAAATCTGTATATTACCAAACATGTTTTAGTGATTTTTAATCATTTCCATCGAAATCCAGGAAGAATGCATTCAAGTGAGCTTTCGGATTGGATAAGCAGGGTGGGGCGCCGCAACATGCGCCCGGCGGGAGGCGGACACGCGGAGTTTTTGGCACAGTGTGAGTCTGAGGTCTTGCCTGTACACTTTTCAGTTCCAAGCGTGAGCGATTTACCTGTTCACCTGCGCGGCCACCCCAAAGGTGGTAATTTCATGCAAAATTCACACTTTCGTTGCATCAAGTCTTCCAAAAAAATCTTGTACTTTATTGATCATGAAATCGAACGCCGTCTAGAAAAAAAGGATTTTCGTTAGGTTTGAGATGGTACATTCGAGTAAAATAGTTCTTTGCGAGCAGTGTGAATGGTCCAGCTCGGTCAAAGGCTGATGAATTATACTGAAAAAGATGATGAGTCGTCATTCTCATAGGATGATAGTTGTGTGGAACTGACCGAAAATTTGAGAAATTTTCAACCCTTTTGAAATAAATTATTCAGTGTGTTCTACAAGATTCGACAACAATTTGAGTTTTTTTTTTCGAATCTCGAAGGTATGTGTCGAAACTTTGGAAAATCACGTTCTTACTTTGAAATTCATTTTCATGACTTTAAACTTTACTCGCATTTTCCAGTGAAACATATTTTTTTTGATTTTGGACAAGGACCACGAGGACTTGTATTTTTCAAATGCTGAGCGGCAATGGTTTGCCGAAAATGGAACGAAATGGCTAATACGTTTTCTTCACGAAAAACACAATGTCCACAATATTCAAAGCAGACAGTTCTCAAAATTTACTTTGCATTTAATTCAACAATTTTAAACCATCCTGAGAAAGTTCACGACAATAATTTCGAAAGAAGAAAACATTTTCATTGAATCATTGCTTTTTCGGAAGGAAAAAATCACCATTTATAGAGAGATCGCCAAATGATGGATACTCTGATATTTGCAATTCCGTTCGCCCTAGACATTCCTCTAACCAGTGCGAATTTCAGTGAATTAAGAATATTTTGAGGAAATTTTCATCTTTGGAATATGTGGGTATAACTTTTTTCCCGAAGAAAGCCATGATTCGTCTTTAAAATCGAGAAAAACAGAATATTGCGCCTAATTCCTATCTTTACGGTCACAAAACCGAGTGAAAATAGATTCTTGTTTAGGGATAGAGAATATCTCTGTTGAGGAATGTTTTTGGGACACTCACATTCACTACCGACCGAGGCCTGTGTTGAACGGCCCTCGCAAACTCGTGCCAGATACGAGGCAGTCTTACATGGGCATGAGACAGTCGGCAATGCGAGCATCATTTCCTCGATCGGTGGCGAAGATCAAAGGATATAATCAAGGATGAAACTCCCGTTAGGGATATCAATAGGCCTCGCTGGGGTCTTTATCTTTGATGGATCGCTGCTGCTGAAAGCGACATATCACCTGCGAAATAAAAATTATAAGAAAAAAGAAAAGATCATAAATGAGGAGCAGCAGTTGGGGCGAGAATAAAGAGCAGCAGTTGGAGAGAGAAGAGCAGCAGTTGGGGCCACAATGAGGAGCAGCAGTTGAGGGGACGACTGGAGCAGTTGGGGCAACTGTAGCAGCAGGTGGGGCAACTATACGAGCAGCAGTTGGGGCAGTGAGCGGAGCAAGAGGACACAACGTGCTGCCCTGGGCAGCAGTTGGGGGAACGAAAGGGGCTTACACCTCGACGAGTAAATGCGTTAGTAATCCCCTCGCGCTGTCATACTAAGCCGCGAGTATCTGAGTTGGACCCATTCCTCGTGAGATCATACGCATTTGGTATTCCTGCCTATAGCCCTTTCATGCCCCCCCCCACCCCATTGTAAACGGTGGCGGCCTCGCTTTCTTGGCTCAGATATCTTTAGCCTGAGACTCCACACCCCGCGCTGAATCATAGTCAAGCATCAGCTTTACTGAAGTTAAAAAGTTTCCCACCTTTTTAGGTGTTTCGTTCGAGTCAGCTATATAGGGAGCTGGTTTCTAACGAAAAGGCAGGAATTTTATTGGCTGACAGCGCCTACGCTTCGCAGAACTTTCTCTTAAAACCAATCTTGCGAGAGGACAGGACTGAAGCCGGTGAGCAGTAATCCACAATTTCTTCGAATTTGAATAATCAACACTTCTCTTAAAATGTTTTCCAGAGTCCCGCTTCACTACTGCCCTTTGTAAAGGGCGCGTTTTGATCGAACATGCTTTTGGTTCTTTGAAAAGGCAGTTCATGTCACTTCATCTAGAACTGAGGTTTGTATTTGCTCCACTTAAGACATGCAACGTATCTATTCACTATTACCGCTGTTTTTTTAGGCATCATCCCTTGCGAGCGGGAAAAATCATCATTGCTGCTTGCTGTTTACGTAATTTTTGTATCGACACCAGAGAGAGACCCTTTGATGAGCCTGAACCACGGGATGAGCAAGGCAATGATGATGATGATGACAATGATGATAATGAGCAAGCTCTCGATGTGGGTGATGCCGGAAACGACAACGTAAGGCGGTCCATCATCGCTCGCTACTTTAGCGGACGCTAACTGAACACCCACTAGTTTTTGATCATTACTGATGATTGCTCTCGTTTGTCACTTTATCGAGTAAGAAATAAACTTCAATCTTTTTATTGCACACAATGTTAAACATTTATCACAATCAACACTGGGATGAGGTAACTACAAAGTAAAGCTATGAAGAGATCACAAGTGAGGACGAGCTCATAGGTACTGGACCGAAGCGTACCGCTGCTCCTGCTGCTCCTGTTGTTTGGCAGCAATGTCAAGTTTGAGCTTTTCCTGCTCCAGCTTCCTAACCGCAATTGCTTCCGTCACTTCTTCCTGGCGAAGGCGAACCAATTTTTTCTCCTCCTCATAGAGACTCTGGCGAGAGTCAGTATAAGTGCGAAGATTTTCACGAGCCATCCTGAAAAGAACAGATACATTCATGAATATACACGCTTCCTAATTCACCGCATTCAGGGCGTGTAGAGAATGCACTCGATTCGAAGAGTAGCACGTGCTTCAGAAAAGCATTTGAATGAATGCACAAATAGCCCTCGCAACCCATGCAGCAAAAGGCCTTAGGGAAAAGTGACTACTGCAGTTGAATGCATTTTCGATACCCATCGAATGCCGCGCATGAACTTTTTGACTGTCATTCTCATCTCGTATACTCTGTTTATCTTGAATTGAACAAAACACGGTCCGCAAATAGTCCTCTAATTGGCCCGCTAGTACCGTAGTGTACGTCCACGACGCGTTCTCGGCTGACCCGGGTGTGCACCCGGTGTGCAGAGCGATCGATTCGTCAAGGCCGTCACTCGGCCACCCACCCTGCCACTGTGCCGTCGTGTCTGCCGAGAACGCGTCGTGGACGTACACTACGGTATTAGCGGCCCAATTAGAGGACTATTGGCGGACCGTGTTTTGTGCAATTCAAGATAAACAGTGTACATAACATAACAAAATGAAAATTCGTTTGAGAGATTAATCATAATAAAGTTGAAAAGATCTGAAACTGTTCATTAACAACTTACGATGCCACAGTTGGTGCGCATTTTCTCTTCCGTTTCTTGACTTCTCCAACGGGAGTGTTTTGGATTTCACGCATCACGTTGGCCTCCTCGGCAACGACGTCGAGGTCCCTGAAAGAGCTAGTTGAGCATAGGTGAAAATACCAAAGAGTAACAGGGTACTGCACGAGGTATGGGTCGGTCAGCCTTGCTCAGACCCTTCCCTCATCAACGCCAATCCTTCCTTATATTCAGGACAACTGCTGCCAACAGTGACCCATTCGAATGTTGTATGATCCACAGTTCTTCATTCTTGTGGAGTTATTCCTGCGGAACTGAGTGGATATTACTACATCAGATACTAATAGGATTGCTAAGGCAAACTTCCAGTGGCGAATCAGGGGGTTTGGGGCCTCAATAACCCCGATGCGGGTGGCGAATCGGAGAGTTTGGGGCCTCAATAACCCCGATGCGGAGTAGTGGAACGTGAGAGAGACCAGCAGGCGCGCTGCGATGCTAACGCCGCTTTGCGGCCGCGCGCGGCAATCGCAAATGAGCCATCCTTCCCGGAGCTCCATTCCTACATTCCGCCGTTTCTCCCATTTTTAAGCGCTGAAATTTACTGGACGAGTTGGGTCATGCCTGTGTTTCTCTTCATTCCCAGTTGTTACCAGGGAACGAACCAGAATGAGGAGACAAACCTGCAAGGAGTGAAGAAGGACGGAGCGTTTAAAATTCGTCCATCGATCTAGGCTTGAACGCCGATATCGGACAGGGAACGAAATTCTCATGCCGTAAAATAGCGCGTTTTAGTGAGCCAATTGCGTCCAACGCTACTCATTTCACGACATCATGGAAATTTTTTCTATTTCAGGGAATTGATTCGTGTAATTCTTCTGCTTATTTCGGAAGAAAACTTGAAATATATTATAATAAACGCAGAAGGAGGATACAGTGAAAAAGCAAGTCCAATTCAGTCTGAGTTTCGGTGTCTACAGGCAAACTAAAAAAATGTTGTTGTGAATTGTTTGAGGATGAACGGAAAACCCTATTCAGTGAGGTTTCTACTTACACTCAGCGCTGTCTTTTTCCACGTCCAACGCACCCTCTTCCTTTTCTTGAAGTAGGAGTTTGCTAGAAATAATTGCCGATCTTCGCAAAAATCAGCAAGCATGCCGCCACTATGATTTCGTCTCTCAGCAGCATGGATGCCTATGAATCGCTCATTTCCTTCTCGGGCTCATGGAGTCGCATTGAAGTCTCCAAGGACGACGAAATGATAGTTGTTCCTGGCATCAATGATAGAGGCTAAATCGTCCAGAAAATTCTGGTACTGATCATCATCGTAACTCGAGTGCGGGGCGTGGACTTGAATCAAGCGAAGTGTTTAACCACCGTTCAACTTCACCACCATCTCTATGATTCTTTCCGAATGAAAGTAACATCTGCAACGAAGATTCAATGTAGAACGCACATAAAAACCCACACCAGAATTCGTTCGCTCCTCGTTCCCAGAGTAATATAGAGAAAATCCGCTTCCAAGGTCCATTCGTCCTCTTCCTTTGATCCTCGTTTCAGATATCCCGATGATGTCGAACTTCAGGTGTTTGACAGCTTCTTCCACATCAGTGAGTCGCACCTGACTTGCAATGGAGCGCACATTCAGAGTGCAGATGCTGAGTCGAGCAGCTGATGAATCCGGCATACAACCCACGTGCGCCGAATACGTATTGGGTCGGTGTCAATCGGTGATCCTGGCGGTTTCTTGAAGAGTGGGGGTAGGTTGACCGCCTGCCACGTCATGAAGAAGACTGCATTAACAAATGAAAATACAAAAAAGAAAGAGGAAGGCTAATAGCATGTAACTGGGACACATTAGAAGTGAGTGAGTGGAAACACTGCGACCGAGAGCGCGAAAATGGTTGAAAATTTGAAAAAAATCAATAAAGACGGCGAGACACTGTCGAGAAAAATGAGGCGTCGTTCGTAAATGCTGCGGTACAGCTACACACAACACGTTTTAGGCGTAACCGCGCCGTAGAGCTACTCACGGTAGCAATGCGGAGGAGAATCATGGTTAATGGGTATGGGTAGCGACCCATCATGGGTAACGCTACAGCTTGGTAGCCTTACCAGAACTGTCGCAATGATGAACCCGGCCCCTGAAGTCCAAGGTATCCATTTTTGATACTTCACTTCTGGATCGCTTTGATGCGGACGTTAAGAACGGCAATGCATCCCACCTACTCCATGAGCGTAAGAGCATGCTGCTCAATACGACCAGCATTTTCAAACGCACAATCAATAATGCAAAGACTGCTTGGGACAAAGTGGAGCACTACGCTGAGCATAATCCATCTGACGACGGAGAACCCGATCTCCTGGACGAATTTCTAGCCCACTGGGACGCCATTGGAACCGAGGAATTATTAGAAGACGCGGAGGACCTAGTTGTTAGGATGGAAACAGGTTTTGCTCTGCTCCCCGTTACACTTGATTCAACCAATTTGGTCACAATCAATCAGTCGTTGGGTGTTGAGCCAGTGCTACCTCGAGGCGGTGAGTCAGCACCCGAACGATTGCCTTCATTGGCTCCGCCCACTGAAAGTCGCTCAAGGCAAAATAACGCCCCGTCCTCGGACGTTGGGCAAACGCCCAAGTTCGGTTATGATAATCCACAAGGATTCAATTTAATGCATCCCATGGCATCAGACGGAACAGCGATGGGGCCAACCACTGACAACAATACGGTAACTGTGGGTGGCCCTACGCAGCCTCATGGTTACCAAAATAATAATACATCATTTTACTACAACACCACTGCAAACAGATCGGAACAGCCCATAAAGCTCCTGAACTTGGAACTTCCTGAGTTCAGCGGCGATATGAATGCGTTTCCGGAGTTCTGGGAGCTGTTTTCAACAGCGGTGCACAATAATAATAGTGTACCAACGGCCCTAAAATACTAGCACCTCAAAAGCAAGCTCAAAGGCAACGCAAAAGACCTTATCGCCTCTGTTCAGCTTTCACAAGGCAATTATCAGGAAGCCGTCACTATTTTACTTAATACATATCATCGCCCGGATGTGCTTCGGAACAGGCTTTGGGACAATCTCGAAGTCATGGCTCCTTCAGGTGAAACTCCACTTGCACTACGCATCACGCTGGGCGAGACTAAGGCCATCTGGGTCCAACTCAGAAACCTTGGAGAACAACCTGCCGCCACCGGAGCAATGAATGTTGTCCGATCCAAGTTCCCTCACAAAACGGGAGAAAAGGTCGGAGAGCTTCGGAGAAAGAACGACTGTTGGACAGTAGACGATTTACTTCTAACTCTAGATCATGTAGTTGATCAGTTTGAGGTAATGGAAGATACTGATCCAACACTGTCAATCCTTTCTCATTCCAATAAAGTTCAGTCTAACTCTTGTTCTCGTAATAGGAGACACTATAAATCATCTTCTCGCAATAACAATTACTCCATGTCTCCTAACCCTTGCCACGCCAGTCTTTCTAAAGATTGCTGCCCGTTTTGTCACCAATCAGGCCAGAGGCCGACAAGATGTAGAAAGATTGTGAGACCGGGGAGAGAACAGACCTGGCGACTAGACGACAACTCTGTTGGAAATGCCTAATGTTTGGACATCGTAGTACTGAGTGCATCGCGCCTACGTGCTACATATGCGGTCGTGGTCATCATGCTTCACTATACTTTGAGACAAAACGAATGTATAGTCCAGAACATGCATCTCCACTAAGACAGAGTCGCTCTGAGAAGAGATCTTCTGATCGAAAACAGTCAGGGTCACACCCTCATCGTCAATCGAACGGAAGACCACGCTCTTCAAGTGTGTCAGGTCAAAGTCGTTCTCCTCAGAGAGATAGGCTTAAAAGTCGTGAAAACTACCCTCATTCCACAGCGAGGTTCAGGCAAAACCCTGGGAGTACACGCACTTCGCATACTTCTTCGAATAACCAGTAGAATAGCCAAATTAACAGTAATATGATGGCTGTTCATGAGAGTTCCGACGAGTCAGAAATCGAGGAATTTGAATTCGAAGGAAACGTATCAATAATCAATACGGTCCTGACGGAGAAGACTTCCCACGCATCGGCTCAGGTTGTTTGTCTCATCCGTCATCAACGAAACAAAACCCGAGATTAATGACAGTCGAAGCTCTCACTCATAATTACAAAACTAATGCCGACCAACTGCTCAACATATTTTTGGACAGCGGATCTCAGCATAGTTATATATGAAAGGATACAGCTATGTCCTTGGGACTGCCTTTGACCCACCCTCGGGACATAACTGCACTGACTTTCGGGTGGGCATAAGCACAATGAAAGTTCTAACAAAACTAAAATAATATTAATATTACAAAATCAGGTCACTGGTGAGCCAATGCGTTTAACTCTTCGAACGCGGAGCGTTATCACTACAGTACCTAATACTTCATCTATTAACGACGACTCCAACCCAAACCAGTCCATTACGACGGGCTACGTAAACGTCGACGTCCTCATCGGAATGGACTTCTACCTAATACTTAATACACATACAAAACTTCCATCGGGTCTCATAAGGTTAAAAAGCAGATTTGTTCCGGTTGTGTCAGGTTCATCAAGATCCACTAGGTCTAGTCCTGTGCTTTCCTCTACTATAGAGAATCATGAGAAACCGAAAGAAACGGACTCTTTAGTTCGGGATTTTCTGAGTTTAGACCTCGTAGAAACTAATGATTCCATGGATAACAAATTCTCACCCAATACATAAGTTCTACAATACTGTTAAAATTACAAATGGGTAATACCGTGAAATTTCCATGGAAGACTGATCATCCTTTTCTTCCTGATAACAAAGCTTTTGCGGTACGTAGACTGGAAAACCAGTGTACAAAACTTCAATCCAAACCTCAGGTGTGGGAAGAATACTTCAAAATTTTTGAGCAACAACTGGAATCAGGAATCATTGAAGAGGTAGATCAACAGTCTCCATTAGGGGAAAACTTGTACTACATTTCCCACCAAGCAGTCTTCAAAGAAGACAGCAATACTACCAAGCTGCGCATTGTGTTTAATGCATCTAGCTATCAGAAAACCTACCTAGTTTGAATGATTGCGTGCATCAAGGACCAACTCTGCTACCCGACATATGCGGGACATTGTTGCGTGCACGGCTTACCCCCATACTTATCGCGTCCGACGTAGAAAAAGCATTTCATCAAATCCGCCAACAGGAGGATCAGAGGGATGCTACGAGGTTTCTCTGGCTGAAAAATACTCCAAAATACCAAACCAGAGACAACATTCGCATTCTACGATTTACGCGTATTCCATTTGGCATTAATGCATCACCATTTTTGCTAAGCATGTCCATTAGATACGCTCTTGAAAGGAACGATGAAAATGAACTACGCGAGGAAATCTTGGCAAACACCTAATGTTGATAATGTGCTGATAAACGCCAAGACCGTTGATGAAGGCGTATCCAAACAGAGGAAATGCAAAGAGATTTTCAAAGCTATGGGTATGAGCCTATGGGAGTTCGTATCTAACAGCCGCGATGTTGTAAAGGTTAGACCTTTACAACATCGCGGCTGTTAGATACGAACTCAACATCCCTGTAAAGATCGTATGAAAATGGACAGCACCTGTAGTAAACTACTAGGACTTTAATGGGATTCCAAAGCGGATACACTCTATATACCCGCTAAAAGATTATCGAAAAAGGCCACCTCGAAGCGAACGATTTTAAAAGTCTTTGCGTCCACCTTCGACCCATTAGGACTTCTTACTCCATTATTCATCAAGGCGAAGATTTCTATTCAAGATCTTTGGCTCAACGAATACACGTGGGACGATCCTTTGGATGATAATACTACCAATAAATGGCGAGACATCGTTCAAGGGATTCACGGATACGCGGGGGTCGCACAGAGATTTGTCGCACGTTTACGAGTGCAAATACGAACTCGTCGTATTCTCGGATGCTTCTATACGAGTTTATGCTTCAGTCGCATACTTAGTATGTAGACCGAGGAATGGATCACCGTGTAGCAATCTGTGCTTTTCGAAAGCCAGATTAGCACCTCCAGGAAGGATAACTATCCCAAGAATGGATCTGGTGGCCCTTACATGTGCGGCATAGTACAATATCTTCGCGCCAAGCTAAATATCCCACTAGATCCGATACAGTTCCTATCTGATTCGCAGATAGTCGTGTATTGGATTCATTCTAAGAAACCAATTAGGACGTTCGTGAGCAATCGCGTAGAAAGCATACAAAACGTACTGCCCGAGCTTAGCACTGCCAAAATTACAGGTCGGTTTCATTATGTTAATTCAAATTCTAATCCAGCGCACAGCGCCACCAGAGATCTAACCGCATCGGAGATCTCCAACCATATGTGGTGGTGCTGTCCTAAATTCATCCTTCAAAACCACACCAATTAGCCTTATTCAAATATGGATTTTACTTCCAGTCCAACACTAACGAAGGACATGGAAATGGAATTTAAAAATGTCAGTTTGGTCATATATACTCCATATACATCATTTATCCCATTTAGACGTACGAACTCGTACTACAAACTGGTCCGGGTGACGGCTTATGTCCTTAAAGGCAGCATACACGCTCGCAAATGTTGTTGAGATAACTCCATAAGTGGGGTCTTACGGGCCCTAGAAGAGCCCTCACGAAGTTGGAAGAGTTGAAAACGAGTTAAAATGACAGTATTGAGTCACAAAGTCATCCTTTCTCCGCCCATGGATACGGGCTCCGCCCCCCAATACAAATGTTTAATGCCCGATTACGGTCATTTTGACTCACTTTTTACGCTTCTAACGTCGCAAGCGTTCCAAAAAGGTCCGCACAAGTACATTAGCGTCGTTATACCAGCAAAATTGTCGCTAGCTCCGCTTTTCAGCCAATGCGGTACAACTCGTCCACATATTGGCCAGTATGGAACGAACAGTTATATCTCCATTTCAGTCGATTTTTCCTGTTTTTTCGTTATCTCTGAATATTAACAGCTTCATACCTTCGATTCATTCCATAAAATTGATATAGTTTTTGAGCGTGTACGCTGCCTTTAAATAGGTCGGAAAACTACTTTCCGAAGTTTAAAAAAAACATACTGGTTTTCGATCAGGCCATCATCCTACATTAGATGGGATAAATACTACCTCAAACGTGACTAGCGCTGACTTTGGAGCTTCAGAGCTTCTCATAATTCACGAACATTATCGCGAAGGTGTGCTGCAGCTGCAAAGTCGCGCAATTCAACGACTTCAGTTGGGGCTGAACGACAAGGGGATATATCACGGCATAACAAGGATGGCTAATGCGCACTTGGAGGAATCAGCGGAAAGCCCTATTTTGCTTCTACCTGATCACCCACTGACGCACATGATAGTTCTATACTATCACGCAAAGCTTTTCCACGCTGGGTCATCCCACTTCGTTTCAGCCTTGCGAAGTCTCTATATAATACCCAAAATTCTCAATTTCGCGAATCAAGTTATTTCACACTGCACAACATGCAGACGCCATCAAAGCCATGTCTTCTCCTGTCCTAATAGTCCAAGTTTACCGGTGGAACGTGTCCAAAGAAGTCCTTTCCAAAACATTGGGCTGGATTTCTTCGGACCTCTTCTAATCCGTTCAGAACAGAATCAGGAACGCAAGGTCTGGGTAAGTCTGTACACATGTATGGCTACGTGTGCCTTGCATCTGGAAGTTGTGGGAAGTAATTCCGCACACCAGTTCCTTCTTGCGTTTAGAAGATTCATGGCGCGAGAAGGCGCTCCAGAACTAGTTCTGAGCGGCAATGCGCCCACTTTTAAACTCGGAAGTGAGGTCCTGACTAATGAACTGAACGGATTAAAAGAGCACTCAATAATTAAAAATTTCAGTACTTCAACCAATCTGAAATGGAAGTTTTTCACGCTCTTCTCTCCATGAAAGGGTGGGTTCTACGAGCGACTGGTTGGCTCAGTCAAGTCTGCCTTGAAAAAGACAGTCACTGGGAAGACTATGGACTTGTGGGACTTACAAACGATCATTGCAGAGGTTGAAGCCACACTAAATACTAGACCTATTACACCGGTAATTACACCTAACGCGGGAGAGTGCTTTGTGTTGCACCCAATTGACCTCATTAACCCTCATTTCCGCTTAGGTCACCTTATTTCACCTAGCCTTACAAAAACTATTACATACAACTATCATCAGTCCGAGACTCATGAATACTTGCTCGATTATTACGCACTCTTTAAGAATGCTTTAAATAAATTCTGGAAATTCTGGAGTGAGGACTATCTTCCGGCGCTCGCGGAAAGAAATCAAATCCGACTTCGTTCCAACTCCGGCGCCGGGAGATTGCCGTAGCTGGGAGAAGTGGTCCTAATCAAGCAAAAAAAGAATTCATTGAGATCCTTGTGGCCATTGGCCCTCATAGTCCACCTAAATACTTCAAAAGACGAGTTTTTAAGGTCCGCCAAGGTTAGGACGGCCAAAAATGAAATTTTGGACCACTCCATTAACCAACTACTATCGCTGGGAGTGCCGGCTGCTGATGTCAAATCAGCTACCAGCACGAAACAGCCCACTCCAGCTCCTAGGATTCAGCCAGCCCGGGCAACCAACTCAGACGTTCGCCGTTGCCTACAGGACGTCAATCCGCCCAGAACGAGTCGGCGCTGGCGAACAGGCAACTCTACGCAGGGCAGTCCCGGAGTGCTGTTGAGCAGGGGACGACGGGCTGTTGAACAGCCCATCGACCAGCAATCCCGCCAAGTGCCACAAATCGATGCAGACCGAGTTGTTGTCTACAGGACGACAAATCGGGATGTCTACGGCGGTGCAGGTCGATGGGCTGTTCCACAGAACATTCGCGAGAGGTGTTGGTAGCGTCCATCAATAAATGTATCACAAAGATTTTGTCTTCCGAGTTCTGATTTTTGGTTATGTTAGATTCGCAATTCTTTTTTTTATGATGCTGAAGACTTCTATAGTAATTCTTCTCATTTTTTGATTATGTGAGATCTGTGATTCGTTTTTCAATAACGTCTTTCCGTGGAAGGGGTGTTGGTGTCCTGCTGAGAGGTGGGCCTCGCGGAGTTCCCCGTGGTGGACCCAAAGGATTCCGTGGTTTACGGAGCTTTCAGCAACCGCCTTCGTAGGCAGATTTCGGTTTTTTTTTTCGTCCTTTTATGTGTGTCATTTGCGTCGTCGTTTTGAGATGTTTGAGAAGAATCTCTGATTATTCATTGGTGTTTTTTTACCCTGATTCCCATCCATGTTGCCAATACTCAAGGAGAGGTAAATGTATTAGGTCTAGAAGTTAATTTCCGCGTTTTTTATTTCCGCGTTTTTACGCTTTTTACTATTGAAAACTGGACATACTTAAACAAAATTTTTATTCAAAATAATTTCCGTCATTAATAACAACCATTTCCCAGAGTTTGGGTAACTTATGGATTCCATCATAATAAAATTTTCTGGTTTGGCCTCCACCCATTCATCGAGCCATTTTTGACATCTTGACGATCTTGAAAGCGCTGCTCCGCTAGACCATGCGCCATTGACCGGAAAAAGGTGATAATCCGACAGGGCGATGTCTGGAGAAGTACGGCGGGTGCGGTAAGACTTCCCATTTGAACTCTTTTAGCGTATCCTTTACCGTTCGAGCAACATGAGGTCGAGCGTTATCATGAAGCAATATGGCTTTCGTGTCGACTCGCCCATTCTGGTCTCTTTGCTTCGATTTCATGCCGCAATTGCGCTAGTTGATGTTGATAGCGATTCGCAGTAACTGTTTCGCCAGGTTGAAGAAGTTCATAGTACAGTATACCGCGTTGATCCCACCATATGCACAGTAAGACCTTCTTCCCGCGGATGTTTGGTTTTTGCGGTCGAAGTTGTTGTTTCACCAGGACTAACCCACGATTTTCTTCGCTTCGGATTGTCGTAGTACACCCACTTTTCATCGCCAGTTATGATGCGGTGTAAAAAGCACTTTCTTTGGAATCGGTGCAACAAGATTTGTGGAGTTTTTTTTCTCTGCTCTTTGTTGCGTTCTGAGAGCTCATAGGGGATCCATTTTCCTTCCTTTTGAATCTTCCCCATTGCCTTCAATCGAATAGAAATTGCTTTTTGGGTGACGCCGAGAGAGATGCCGCGAGCTGTTCTTGCGTTTGAGCCGAATCTTGATCCAACAAAGCCTGAAGTTCTTCGTCTTCGAACTTTTTGGCTGTCTGGTCGATCTTTGTCCTTAACGTCAAAATCACCCGATTTGAAACGCTGAAACCATTCTTGGCAGGTTCTTATGGATGGAGCAGCATCCCCGTAAGCTTGGGCAAGCATTTGGTGCGCGTCAGTGGCTTTCTTCTTGAGATGAAAAAGGAAAAGGAGAGCTTCCCGCAAATGGCGTTTTCCGGCACAAAAGTTGACATATTCTGGAAACTAAAATAATACTTTTTATAAGGTACGTGAAGCAAGTTATATATCAATAGAAAGCTGATAATACAGTGAGCATTATAACATAAAATTCGTTATATAAAAATACTTTATTTTTACAAAATATCAATAACAACAAAAACATGCGGAAATTAACTTCTAGACCAATAGCTAGAAGAAAAAAATGTAGTCTCCAGGTACGAATCTCCATGAACCTCGGCATTGTAATCAGTAGTAGTTGTTTTGTTTAACTGGACCACGAGGTCCAGTTAAACAAAACAACTACTACTGAAAAAATGCAGATTCGAAAAACTCGAGTGACCACACACATTGAAAGGGTGTAAAGGGTGTATAAAAGACTACGACTGGATACGCTCTCCGTAGGAGAAGAAATTATTTATTTTTGATTTTTGAGATTTTGAACGGTTTAATGAGGACAAACTATCTGAATTCTTCACCTTGAGAAGTTCTAACACTAGAGGACAGGGGTTCAAACTAAGCCTCTCTCGGCCTCGCACTCGGATAAGGCGCAATTTTTCCACAATTCGTGTAGGATTGGAGTATCTGTGCTTTAGCAAAAAGCTACTGGTGCCTAGTTCCTCCGCTATTTTTAGAAGGCAAGATGTTAAACGAAATTCTCGGAAAAGAACTCACCGCCCGCCGCTGAAATTGCAATTTTTTCGATACAATTCAAAATTATAACTATTCGGATGAACATTCGAATAGTAGGCTTCGATTATTGAAAAGATTCGAATACACCCCTTTTTTGGAGGTCTGATTTTTGAATAGTAGTAATATAGTGCGATTTTAGATATTCCGATAATGAATACGTATTCGAATGGCAATTATTCGAATATCTCGATTTCCTATATTCGAATGGCACAACTATACTCATTATCCAGTTTCTCAAGGAGATGAACCCCCTTTCGAATGGCGCCTTAATATTCGGCTGATGCTTCTTCGGGATGGTAATATCAAGTCTACGGGATGTTGATAGGATATGAACGCGGAATCGGGGATGAAGACCCTCCTCCGATGGGATGTCTACAGCAAAACCGTTACCGCGGATAGGCTGTCTACGGCACCATGAAGGGGGGCGACGGGCAGTTCTCGAGGGGCAATCTTTGCCCTTTCCGGATGTCTACAGGGAGCATTGCGTGAGGTGACATCTCATCCGTGTCCTGAAAACAACGGCGAACGTCTGACAATGAGAAGAGGAATTAGGGTGAGTTTTTACTCCATAATTTTTTCTCGCAAAATTTCCATTTTCGTCACCTTTTTAGCAATTTTTTACACCATAAATAACCCGTGCAGCTATTGGAACCAGTTCCAGTGACTACACGCTTTCATTTCTTGCACTTTCAATCACCAAAAAACTAAAATTAAAAAAATGGTTCAAGAACACCCCTTTTCCAATTAAGCTTGCTAGTTTTCCTACTGGGTCACCCAAATTCGGGTCCTGCTAACAACTAGCCTACCTTACTTAGTTAAAACATCTGAAACTAAAAACAAAACATATGTAACGCAAAAAACACAAAACCAAAACAACAAATTAAAAAAGCCCTCTGCGGCGAGGGTGATGACATTAGCAGGTGGTCCTGCAAGGATGGCCTGCGCGCGCGGTCGCGATGCGGCCTTGTCGCCCTCGTTCTCAATCACGGCCGGTCAAGGTCATTCTTGCTATTTTTTCTCGCACGTGATTGTCGTGATATCTGCACCTCCCGCTTCCCTTGGATCGTGGGCTGATCTGATGTCGGCGGATCAGCCCGCGACCTCACTTACTCCAGTGGAGGTGGCCCCGCTCCCTCCCCCCCCCCTGATGCGTCGTCTCAACAGGGACGCAATAAAGGGGGAGTGACGCCGTCCACCATAATCCATTCACTTGCTCTCACGACCCCGCGTGGTGGCAGCCTAGCACTGTCGCCACGGCGTGGGCATCTAGAGATTCATCCCCTCGCCCCCTTCCCACCGAGTCCATCATTTGCAAAAAGGTAAAGACAAGGAAAGGGGCAGGGGCGAGTAGGGTTAATCGCCCAAAATTCTTACTCCAATCAATCATTTCATCGCCGCGACCCAGCGATGTAGGACGTTTGCCACGAAGCGACCACAATTGAGCGCCTTTCCACTACGCGCGATGAAAAAGGAACACTTCTCCCTCGCATGGCCGCAGCGATCACCTGCAGTCAAAACATGGCTTGAGGCGGCCGAGCTCCCTTTGACTCTTTTCTGCACTCTATTCTACGAGCCACGCTTTTCACACGTGATAAAAAAACTTGTCCCGAGAGCAAGCGCGGCATTCTCTCCTAGCTTGTACACAACTTTAACAAGAGTATTAGGCTCTTTGCTCAGAACTTTTGTTCTCACTCAGGGTGCTCAACACGGGTCTGGGGCCTAATTTTCGATACTCCAAGGATTATTGTATGTTACACTACATATTTAAAGAGCGCAACACACCCAAATCATTGAAAAACAACATATAGACCTCGAAATTCTACTCAGTACATTTAATAACTCCTCCAACAAAGTTTTGAGTCAAATCCGAAAATTCGAACCAGTTTTCGTACACCCTAAGGCCTATGGTATACTTTGTCGCTGTAATGAGCGACAGGCATGCAATCTAATACAAATCGTGGCGGGACCCGCATCGGAGCAACGGCAACGGTCGTCGTAGGAACAGATGTCGCGTGTGGGTCGCAGCGACGTGTCGCGGAGGGCTGATATACTGCAAATGTGCCATAGCCTGTCGCTGCCACTTTCGCTGTCGCTGTGCAGTGCACTGCAACAGCGACAGATTTGAAAGACGGGAGGCGGTCGCTGTCGCTGTGCAGAGCGACGCGACCGTGTGTCGCAGAAGTATACCAAACCTCTAATCCTTTAAGAATCTATAGACGGGCGTCAGATCTGCATTAGGCACTGCAAGTTACCCCCCCCCACTCTGAGAGAATCTTTCGCGCTAGTACCGCGATGTTACCGCGATCCGTGATGGTACATTGTTCGTCTTCCTCTCGTCCAGCGATTCGCGTCCGTTCCGCGATAGTTACCCAATCGACCCATCCGTTACATTCTTGTGCTCGTACCGTGATGGTACCGCGATCGTTATCAAGTTTACCGCGCTAGTACTGTGGTGCACTCGCGATTCGCGATGCTATCGTGATCGCTTCCCCCCGGTCCCGTGCTTTCGTGATGTGCAGATTTGTAAAGCAGCGCGAAATACGGCACGGGCAAATACCTTATAGCTTCGTTCGATATGATAGGCAACACCCATTCGGGTGGAACACCGAGAGGGCATGGATGGTTGAACGCGGTACGAACAGGGGTGGAGGCTGGCAGAATCTGGTGATCGTCCCGCGATTGTTCCTGGTTTGCCTCATCGCGGTTCCGTGACGTGAAACCCCAATACATGAAACAAGGCTTTTTCGCGCACTTTTCTCATCTTTAAAGCACTCTCTACGTGCGATAAAGATGTTCTTGTAATAGCATATAAAACTTACATAAGGCCAGTCATGGAGAGTGGGTCATCGGTTTTTGCTCCTCATAAAAAGAAAGACATTTCTCTGCTAGAGTGAACCTACGAGAATTTCACACACAAATTATTTGCAAGGGCTTTCCAGTTGCCTTACAGTAGCATATCCAATTCAAAGAACCGAAACAGGGAGTTGTTGCTTCACACATTAGAATCTCGGCGGGAGGTTTGCTATGTCGTCACTGTTGCTAAAATGTTATCAGGTATTATGAAAGTAGACGTTTCTTAATTTTACCGCATAATTCCTTCTATAACCAGAGGTGGTACAGAGAAAATTTCATATGTAATCCCAGAAAGTACACTAAGGTCTTGCTCGTTTACGTGCACGGCTGGGTCGCCCTTTGTTTCATTTAGAGAAGAGATACCCGCCGTTCGATCCGTAATGAGATGATTCAAACGTATTGCGCGAAAGAAGTTACTGTGTCTTTTAACGGGAGATTCGGTGAGGGGATGGAGATCACTATTTATCGGCGATTCATATCTGCGCTCAATCTGTACATTACTAACTTGCTGTGTTTTTGTGTTTCTCACGTGTGCCTTATGCATCGTGTTTAATAAATAAATAAATACATCAATGTACTGACGCGATACGCTTTTAGGTTGAAACTACGAATCTCGCGATAGTTCCGTAATTGTTCCAGGCTCGATGCCTCGCGGTTCCGCAATGGAGCATCGCAGGAGCATCGATGAACGAACGCGGTACGCTCTCGGTTCGAGACTGGCAGAATCGCGCGACTGACCCGCGATAGCCCCGTGCCCGTATGCTCTCGGCCCCTACCAGAAACCGAGGGGATTCTACTCGTGAACGATCGTGGGGGATTCTCTCAGAGCATGTCGTTTTGGGCTAAGTCTATTGTAGCCTTTCAGATACCCTGGAAAGTGTTATCTACCCTGCGAAATTTCCTTCCCATCTTAAGCATTGAACAAAGTCCGGTGAAATTCCCCGAAGCGTGGTAAAAGGACCTCAGATTCGTTATCAACACCCCAAGCAACACCCATAGCGTAATTTAGTGTCAGATGTGCTACTTTTTTCGGAGTGCCTTCAGAGCCAGCTGATTTCTTCGTGGTAGACGGTTCAACAACGATAGTGAACTCGTGTGCTATTCGATTTGATTGAGCCCTAGCTTGTTACTCCTGGAGAACCAAGAAACATACCACATACCCAAGTCCAGTTTGCAAACTGTGTCCGAATGAGAATGGCGGCCCACGCGGCCGGCGTGCTTGGCAGGCGGCCGTCGCGTTCGCCGCTCTCGGACGAGCATGCGGGACGTCCCCAACAGCCTTCGACCACGAGCGGGGTCGGCACCAGCTGTCAGCAAACACTGCGCCGATCAATCAGCCCCGAAGAAGGGAGAGGGGGGATGGCCGCCATTGGAATCCAACACTCGTCCGAGAGCGGCACATGCGATGGCCGCCTGCCAAGCGTGCCGGCCGCATTGGCCGCCATTCTGATTCGGACGCACCTTACCACGTATAGTCCTTGTAAACACTTTTCACGTCCAATCTATCTGAGATAATCAAACGTGGAGTTCAGCTAGGCTTCATGAAATACAAGCTTCGACAGCAGGGGTACGCGAAAAAACCTGGAAACCGAAAAATGTTTCGGTCAAAAATTTGTAAGTGCTTCGCTACACTATGCTACGTTGCAAAAATACACTTTTTTCAATTTTTCGTTTTTCGAAAAATCAATGCGAAAAAAACGAGAAAGTTTCGAAAAACGGTCGCGCTCCGAATGGCCTATCTGTATCAAAAACTTTCTTCTCGGAACGAGAATCTTCATTTCTCGATTTCGAGTTTTCGAAAAAATTTTCGCACGTCCCACTTTGACGGGCTGTTCTTACGACCCCAACGTCAGCACCTCAGTCACTTAACGAGCTTGTATGCTGCTCCAAATTTCAACTTCAAAGTTTCCTCAGGCATCCTTGTTGCTGCATCTTTTCCGCTCTCGGTGCTCCTCTACTCTCAATGAGCAGTGCCACATTGTGAAATGGCGTGCTCGATCATTTAACAATTGCGGTTTTCTCCTTCTACCCCTTCCTAGCACTAATGAATTTGTCTCAATAGACGGTCAGTATTTGCCGTTTTCACACGAAAAGATGAGTTTTTGTTCTGCCGTTTTTTTTCGGTCAAATGCGATGTTTTTTATAGCATTCGTAGGCGCGTTTTTCCTGTCTGAAAGTATTTGTTGCAACCTGAAAAACACTGCTCCCTTTGAGTTTCTTATTGGCTCAAAGTATGTAGTCGGAGAAATGAAACTTGTAGCATAGCTGTAGTTTATGGAGAATTCGAATCTCCTGAGCAACAGTTTCACTGAAGCAGAAGAAGTTTGCACTTCTCAATATCCGATCTAAAATTGCAGCCCTCGTCATTCCTTTTCATGTGTCGACTTGAAGGCAGTCTTTGCGATGATTTTCTTCTCCGAGTTTTTCATATAAAACAATGCTTTGGCCTCCAAGTGTTACCAAAATTGCGAAGAAAAAGCGAGAAACGCATTAGAACGTCGTATTTCAGTGACATTGTTCTATAACATGAACTAGATTTCCGGTTGGATGAACGTGTTCATGGTGGTTGTCACGGGGGGAAAATTGGGTCAATCGAAAACGGAAGAATATTTTATGCAAAGCAGGATTACTCAAATAATAGGTGCGGACTGACCGCTGGCTGTCAAGGCCTCTGCGGGCGGTACGCCAGCAAGTTGCGGGCGGATCGCTGCCCATCGTGGCCTCGCAGGGCGGATCGCTGCGTTTTGGCGGGCGGATAGCGCACCTGGGAAAGTTGATCACGCCAGCGGGCGGATCGCCGGCAAGCTCTAAGTCGGCGATCCGCCCGCAGCCTGCCAGTGATTCGCCCGCAAGGGCTTTGATAGCCAGCGATCCGCTCGCTTAGCTATGAGATGCAGCGATCCGCCCGCAACCTGTCAGCGATTCGCCCGCCAGGGCTTTGGTAGCTAGCGATCCGCCCGCCATTGCTTTGGTAGCCAGCGATCCGCCCGCTCAAATGTTACACGGTGAAACTTGTTAATCATTGACGAATTCTCTTCTGGTATCATTATCATGCGCAAAGTAAGCAGACCGGAGGATATAAAAGGCGGTCCTTCGCACTGAATGCTCCCTCGGCATTTCGAGGCCGATCCTCGAAGGTGACTTCAGGTCACCTTTGAAGGATCACTTAAAAGCCGGAGAATAATTTTTGGCAGCTGAGGGGATGGTCCCCACGGTTAGGGGGGGGGGGTGGTCCCGTTTATGGAGTTCGTGGTGGGAACCATCGGAATCACCCACATGTGGCATCGAGGGCGGATCGCTGGCTAATGGCTGGCCGATCGCTGGCTACTGGCGGGCGGATCGCTGGCTACTTGCGGGCGGATTGCTGGCTACTGGTGGGCGGATCGCTGGGTACTGGCGGGCGGATGGCGGGGGGATGTCGATCCGCCCGCCAGAAGCCAGCGATCCGCCCGCACCTACTGTGTGAGTAGTTAGGGCCCTTAGGATAGAATGGAGCAATAGAGAGTTGAGAGTCGTTGTCACAACAAACGCTTCCTGTAATGCTTAAGAGGCGGGGTGGTACTTAAGGATTTCCTGTACTTCTGGTGCGTTCTTCTCAATTTTTACGTCATTCTAGTTCCACCCCGAGGCCACTTAATCAATATAGCGAATAATCTCAAAATTGAGAATTATCTTGAACACTTCCTTTAAAATCACCGATGCTCACGAATAAGCTACGTAAAAATTTTTTTACTTAGCAAATGCAGTTTGTCTTTCGCTTAATCCTTTGTCGGAAATCGAGTTGTCGTACTTCTTATTCGATTTCTATATAAATTGATTCACAATATGAACATCACGGAATCGGAAACGTTATATCGTTCCAGTATAAAGTTCGGTGGCTTATTCCGCAGCAATCGGAGAAAAAGGCAAAGCCAATAAACAATTAGAAATTTCAGAAAGAGAATCAACTATCCACCCTCGCATTTATTCCGGCATGTCATTTTCTGTGCCATCTTTAGGACTGAGAGGCCCAAATGTTCTGCTAAAGGCAGTCTTGACATTTCGATGGAACAAGATTCTACTTACTTTGCTAGCTTGATAGAAGTTCTGTAGTAAATAGAACCTTCAGACACGATGTTCCATTAGCAGTTGCGGGCAGTTGCCTATGCAGCATTAGGATCCCGTGATCCCAGCGCTATTGTCTTTGAGCTACGTGCTACATCTGTGGACCGGTATTTCGTTCTTGTGTGGGCAGTCAATAAACCCATTTTTCAGTTTCTTACTTTTCCATTTTTTCGAGAACATGCTTAACCCCGTAAAATTCGAGGAGCACACAGCGGCTTTCCACCCTGGTTACCTTGCCGAACTGAAGATGGAAGTTATATCATCTCCAAATCGCAATCCTGTGCGGTACACAGTCAATATACTCGTCTTTTTTCGAATTGGCAGAGCAACGAAAAGCAAGAAACAGGCAGGAAGGCCTAAAATGACCGGGAAAATCGAATACAGGTAGACAGATGACAAAATGTGAATCTGTTACACTCTATCACAGCTATGTCGAAGAGAAAACACAGGCGAAAAAAATTCAATATGTAAGTAGAACATTTGCACTGATTGTGTTCGAATGTCAAGGGGGGCGCTAAACGCTACCTATTAGGACGCCAACGGGCGAAGATTAGGCAGAGTTTGCAGGGCAACGAGCCAGTCTCAGACAGACTGTGTGCGCCATTTCGGTTGCCAATGAGGAGCGGTTCTCGGAGTGTCAACCTGCCGACTTGTTGTGGGTGGCTCGGTTCGCCAGAGCTGCTCTTGCAACCAAAAAAAGTGGCAAAAAAACTTATTTTCATGGTGATTATACTGCTTTCACCAGGAAAGCTTTGTGATCAACAGGCGATGTTTCACGAAGCGATTCGACAGTAAACTGTAAATAGTAATAAAACGCACTGTAAATTGTATGTCTCGTTGGTGTCTAGAAGTCTGCTCGTTGGCGCCCTGCTTCCATCAAAAACAGTAGACGTCGGAGTATACGCAAGGACCGTCTAAGCCATTGAGCGTGCACACTTATGTAAATAGCTGGAAGTTTCTCCCACGTGTTACATAGAGGTGCTGCTGTCCGGAACACGAAAGCCACTTCTTCGTGTCTCCTAAGGTTTTGCACTCAGGGGTTTCATTGAGTCTTTGGTCACGAGCCACAATTTTGCCGCCCTCAACTGCCGATCATTGTCGACTGATGTCCAACAAACTGCTCTATCCAAATTTCTGTGCTAGTTCTATGCTCAGTTTGCTGCCTTGCAGGAAAATCGTCTCAAGGATAGACCCGTCATCAAGTGAAATGCGGAAATCGCGATAAAATGGGCCGCTGTGCCATACTCATTAGCAAGTAAATGTGGCCATCGAAAAATTTGGGAAGTAAATTGAAAGTCTTGAAAAAACGCGCAGGAACATATCAGGACGACTACTTACGCGTATTCGCTCGTCTCCAGTCAACAAGATTTTTATGAATGCTTGTTTTCCGGTTTTTTTCATAGCTGCTAAAGTTGGTAGAGGTGTCTCTAAGAAGCTAGCAACTACTACAACAGCAAACTAAATGGCTACAAAAGAACCATTCATAAGAATCTAGCCGATTGGAGGAGGACGAACACACGTGATTGTCCGCCCGCCCTAGCTTGTTCCTGCTCGTTTTTTTTTTTCAGAACTGCCACAGGAAAAGGAGTGCATAGGACAAGGATCAACGGACGAGACCTCAGCACTGTCTACGGGTTTGCTCCGACAACTACAGAACCGTCAACTAAGAAACTGATCTGGCAATGCTCATGGAGGCCAGCAAGAGAATCCACTACGACGTGATGGCTCTCCAAGAAACCAAAGTCAAAGCGAAAAGTACCGGGAAGATATCTGTTAGGGCCTGTTCATACTTGGAGCCAAGGTTGACAACAAACACATCGGAGAAGTGGGTCTCATTGTCCACCGCAACCTCGAACCCAACATTGACTCCCACCAGATTATAAGCCCAGGTCTCGCAGTAGTGCGAATCAAGATCAATCCGGTGACAGCGTTGACGATCATAAACGGATACTCCCCTACGGAAGCTGCACCCGAAAACGATATGAACGAGTTCTATACTAACCTCCAGAGGATCATCAAGCAAGAGAGGGCCTACTACAAGATAGTCTATTGTGACTTCAAGGCCATCATCAAAGAACCTCAGCAGAGTGGGGTCCCACGAACTTGGAACGACCAGCGAAATCGGAGAGCGTCTGATGGACCTGTTCTACGGTAACAGCTTCTTTGAGAAATACCCGCTCCACAATGGACTTAGTCAAGCCCGAACGGAGTAACTCACTTGGAATTGGATCACATCCTGGTTAATCGAAGCTGGTGTCTCCTTGTTGTCAGCGCAGTGAAACCCTTCAATACCGGAAACCCATAGTCTTGTCCGAGCGAAGATCTGTCTCTGCGAGAGGGGGACGCAAAGGATAGTCATCGTCCAGCATCGATAACATTGCCCAACATGCTGATCTGCTACAAGCTGCATCTGCTGGATACTACACTGCGTTTCATAACTATAGGTCCACCCAAGAATTTCGAATTTCCGGACTCGCGGTACATTTTGGTGGTCTGTGGGAATTACCACAGGAATCTTCACCTTTTAAAACCCCGATAAAAATCCTCCTGCCCATCCATGATTATTTATTAGGTTTCCGTGAATGATAGACAGAATTGTGACCGCTTCAAAACTATAGGTCCATTGAAGGAAAATTCCCGTTTCTTCGCTAGTACAAATGAGACTGGAAAACAGGAGTTATATATACGGACTTCCTCAAAGTCGTGCTTGGTATGCCTCATGGAAATCGCCTGTCTTCGGATGAACGATCTCAAACGGAAGCGCTCAACGCGGCTGGATTGTCGAGATGGAGGATTGCGGAGCATCTCGGACGATCGCACAATTGTATCAACAGCTATCTACGGGATCCTGAGCGATATTGGAAGGAGAACCCAGGACGGCGTCCGAGGCTGGGGTCGGAGCACGACAAAAGAAGAATCGGACGCCTTCTATCGTACTCGACGATGAGTCTCAACTGCTTGCGCAGCGAACTATCGCTTTCGACGAGCAGTAGTACGGTTTGGAGGGCAGTTCAGTCGCAAGAAAACCTCAGTAGAGAATTAGTGAAGGGAGTACCAAGACGGACGGAGCGGCACAATGCGACCCGCCTCCAGTTTGCTACCCAAAACATCACAAGGGATTGGTCAAAGGTAAGGCGATTTCGCTCATGAGCTGCTCCGTGGCCCCAATTATTCCAAACGCTTCAGGTGATCTTGAGCGACGAAAAAAATTTAATCTGAACGGACCGGATGGTGGAAGAGGTTACTGGCGTGATCTACGGAAGCCACCGCGTGTTTTCTCCCTACGCAACTTTGGTGGTGGATCGCTCATCGTTTGGGGTGCATTCTGTGAATCTGGTCAACTCGAGCTTGCATGCGTTTCGTGCCTTATGGACTCCGAGGACTACCAGAAGGTTCTAGAGGATCGTCTTCTGCCGTTTATCCGACGGCATCGACGCCAGGCCTTCACTTTTATGCACGACAACGCTGCTATCCATGCTAGTCGGTCGACGTCAGCATGGCTTGCAAGGAGCAAAAAAGAGGTTCTCGGTTGGCCTGAGTGTCCACCTGATCTCATACCTATGGAGAACCTCTGGCCCATCATTGTGCACAAGATTTACCGTGACGCTAATCAGTACGCCACAATCGACGAGCTGAAGGAGTCGATCGCCAACGCCTGGGTATCAGTGGAACCCACCGTGATCAAAAATCTGGTCCAGAGCATGCCGAAGCGATTAGCTAAAGTTGTTTTGAATTAAGGAGGACAGACAAGTTACTAGATTGTTGATTTTTGTTGGTTGTCGTAATAAAACTTTGACTTCATTTAGTGGACCCATAGTTTTAAAACGGGTGTTTTTCAATCTTTGAGCTCTTAAAATTCGTACCAAATCTGAAATCGCGTCCACGGTTCTTCATAGAAGTTTTCGAGGGCGCTAATTTCGTAGGTGACCATTGCAGAACATTTGAGTTAGAGCGAAGCACAAAATTACGAATTCATAGGAGGACCTATAGATATGAAACACAGTGTATATGTTTACATTTTAGGATTTTTTTTTCGAATATTCGACTTTTCGAATAATTCGGAATTTTGAAGTTTTCGAATATTCGACTTTTCGAATAATTCAGGATTTTGAACTTTTCGAATATTCGACTTTTCAAATGATTTGGAATTTTGAAGTTTTCGAATATTCGACTTTTCGAATAATTCGGGATTTTGAACTTTTCGAATGATTCGGGATTTTGATCTTTTCAAATATTCGGTTTTCCGAATAATTTGTGATTTTGAACTTTCCGAATATTCGACTTTTCGAATGATTCGGGATTTTAAACTTTACGATTATTCGACTTTTCGAATAAAAAGTCTACTTTTTCAATCAACTGTCGAATAATTTTCCGAAATTTTCCATTCGACTTTTCGAGTAAGTCAAAAAATATTTTGTCATTCCCTCTACTTTTGAGAAAAAAGCTATATTGCTTGAGCTAGCGTATTCTACCTTTCTTTTGGGATTGAACTAAACTGTCAAATAGGGAAACGAACAAACTATTCAAGAGACGATTGGCTATACAGTGCGTTTCATTTTTATGAACACCTCAGTTTTTAACGATACCGCTTTCCGTCTTAAAGCTTCTCGGTTTTCACTAATACTATCGTATTCAGGGTGTTGGAAAACCTATATTTAGCTATTTACTTATTTATGTCTGCGCTCAGGAGAACGAGCCACGAACAACTATCAAGTAAATAAGCGAGACAGTAACATACTTGATGTTCTACATTAAGAATAAAAAAACAGAATAATACCAAACACAAAGAACGAATCCAAACAGTGAGAATAAACAAACACACCTAACAGGATATTTCCAGAATGAGTGCCGACTCATTTAGCAGCATAATGGTTTTAGCTCAGTAACCGCGTTAAGAAGCGACATTTGATTTGAAGAAAAAAAGTTTCTCACAGACTGAAATTCTCTGTACGAGCCAAAGAGCTGAAAATGGGCGGGTCAGCCAGCTATGACACATTGAAAGACTACCAGAACATCGGAACATGGGTTTACTGGCCTCCCCTCATGGGACTGGTAGGTCGACCATACAGCCTGTAGCCCGTACACTAAATTATCTCGTTGTTAGGTTTGAAAGAAAGGCCAGCGAGAACGCTTTCGCGACAGGGCTAAGCACCATTACATGAAAAAAATTTGTTGGAAACGCCATTCTGAATTGTGTAGTTGCGTGAATCTTGCTGAACGTAGCAAGTGAAAATCAGCAAGTATCAAAAGATTCACGAGTACGGCTCTATAATCACCAATAGCCCAACTTCAGAAGGGAACCACTTTGCAAACATAATACCAATGCCTCTGCTTGTCCTATGGTTTCTCGATCTAAAAATCAGGAATATTAAGTAATGCTAGAACATCAACTTTTCTCAACCGCTTTCTAAAAAGTGAACTATTTGGTGCCTCTATTACACCTCTACACGGCCTGAAAATCAGATACTTGCTTCCTCTCAACCTCAGTTTACCTCGAAGAACTTTGAAACAGAATGCTAAGTCGTTGAAGATGTGACGATAAAGTAAGCTCTGTAGTCTGAACAGGTTCAATCGTTCTCTATAACTAGGCGTCGATAGCAGGTATTCCGAGTCAGGAGTACACATCTATATATTAACACACGTGTGAAAGTTTGTTGCACCTTTTCTCTCTTGAGTAGCGTTTTTCTCGTGAACGGACTCCATATTTGAGACTCTTACTCTAGAATGGGCATCACATATGCCTTGTACAACCTTATTATCACCAAAGATTCGTTGTATTTGATATTTCTCAAAATCGCAAATAGTACTGAAAATGCCTTGCGCACAGTGATTTCAATATGGTTTCCAAAGGTTAAGCTACTATCTAGATATACACCAAGATCCCGAGCATCTGAAGAAGAGCTAATTAGGCAATTATTAAATTTGTATTCTTTCGCAGTGTCGTTTCCAAGATGAAATATTTTTGTTTTTGAGAAGTTGATCGGGATCTCCCATGATTCTGCCCATTCCACCATGTTGGCAATAGACCGGGTTAGAGCATGGCAGATCTGTGCCTTGCTGCTTTCGTTATAGACCCCGTACACTTTCGCATCATCTGCATACATTTGTACTGTGACGGAGGGATGCGTTTTCAATTTCGCTGGCAGATCATGAGTGTAAGCAAAAATAGCAAAGGAGACAGTACTCCACTCTGCGGAACACAACTAGTGCAATCTTAGCTTCTGTAGAACGAATTGCCCACTTTAACGATCATTTTTCTGTCATGCAAGTAGGATCTGAGATAACCTATCAGCTGTCCTCTAATTCCCCTGCTCAACAGGTATCAATTTGTTACTCGAGAACCAGGAAACTAGCTTGTCGCGAATAAGTTTTTCCAATACTTTCACTGGTGGAGGAGTTATACTTGTTGGTCTAAAAGAGGTTAACAACATCGCATCATTCGGTCTGTATATAGAAGTAGCACACGTTTTGTACACTATTTGAGGTATGCCATCAAAAGTTGCGGGAACAGAAGGGTTCAGACTATTCAAAATCTTGAATACATCATTAGGTTGCGTAATGAACTCCATAAAGTCATCAGATCGAAGGTGTTGACTAGCAAGGGTTCGCTCAAGCATCGGACCATCATCGCTATTGGTGAAGCTACTGCTCCCAGGGGAGAAGACTGAGGCAAAATATTCGGCCAGCGCTTCAGATTTTTGACTGTTTCCTACATATCGATTGCCAAAATCAGCCTGTAAAACAGGTAAAGTGGATCTGGGCTCTATTGCACACTTCATGAGTTTGAAGAACGAGCACTTACTGCCACTGAACGTCAGTCGCCGTTGTTTGTTTTCCATATAACTTCACATGACGATCTAACTCAGAGCAAATTCATATAAAATGCGCTTTGGTGGTCGGGTCTAGTGCTATGCGGAATAAACGATTCTTCTGATCAATTAGGTTGGAGATGTGAGGAGGATAGCAAAGTTCTGACTTTTTTCCGACAGAAAATGGGACACATTTTTCAAGGCCGGTATATACCACACGGCAGAATTTTCTGTATGCGTCATCAGCTGAAAGATAACCATGAGAAACATCCCAACAGTCAATAGAGAAAAGGTATGCGGATAGTGCTTCATAGTTGGCTAGGTAGAAATCAGGCATTGGCGAACTTTGAATTTGGAACTGTGATTTCAAAATATACGGTAATATGATCAGATGAGGCGAACGGAGGTAAGGTTGAAAAACTGGATAGCATCGGAGTAGACGTAAGAACCAGATCAAGAACAGAATTACCGCGAGTTGGTTCGTTCACCAGCTGTGTAAACCCAGAGCATTCAAAAAACCGTAGAAATTTTCCGGACTGTGAATTTTTCGCGGCGCCTGCAGTCCAATCAACGTCTAAATTGAAGTCGCCCAAGAGCATCATTTCTCTCTCAGAAGAACAAAGATCAAAAAGTGAGTCAATAGGAGATTGATCATCAGAAATTGTAGAACAAGGTGGCCTATATGCAATAACAATGCGGAAGAAAAAAGTACATTTTACATCACAACCCTCGAGGCACAGCAAATCGGACCTGAATCCGGAGGCAGTGGTAATCGGCACAAAATTCAGATGATCCCGCGTCAGACAACAAACACCTCCATCTTCGCGATTTTTTCGGTCAAAGCGGAAAATTTTGTACGGAAGATTGATAGTTATTTCAGAACTCAGTATTCTAGACGAAAGCCACGTCTCGGTGATAAACACGAAATCAGGTTTAAAAGTTGACAAAAGGAGGTGAAGGTGATGGATTTTGTTGGTCAAGCTGAGAGAATTGAACAGGTAACATCTTAAGCCTTCTGCGGGTCCGGGTTGAGCTCCGCGTTTCCCGAAAATTTTGATTTCGGAAGGTCCTGCACGCTCCCAGATGCACCCGGTTGCGGTAGTCCGCCCACATCATCCGACACTGGTAGTTTCGGGAGGTGATCCGCGCCATCCTATGCACGAGGGTTCGAGACGTCCTGCACTCGACATAGCACATCCCGGAAAACAACCCAAACACGAGCTTTTAGCCGATCATTGCGCGCACGACACTCCTTTCTCAGCTCTGAATCACGTGCTCTTTCCTCATCGGTCAAACTCCGGCGAACGTTCACGTCCTTTAAGGTGGATCCTCGAAGGCGATACGTGCTAGCGAGAGCTGCAGCCCATTGCGACCTCTTCGCGAGCACCACCTTATTCAAACGTGGGCGTTCCCTGGTATTCGCGCCCATGCGGAAAACCTCAAGACGCTATATTCGACATTCAAAATATCGAATAGGGAACTTATCTGATCATCAAGATGTTTTTTTTTTCTTGGAGGGAGAGAGTTTCTCATCAGGTTCAGGCAAACCATATACAACCAGACTGCGTTCTCTCTTCTCTGCATTTACCGCTTCGCGAGAATCCTGCGGTAATTTCAAGATTAATGCTTTCGCCATTTTATCAATAACAGGATCTTTGTTACGTTCCAATATGGTTTTGATGATTGCATCAGTTGACATTTTAGAAGAGTCAACCTGAGTTGTATTAACACTATCCATATCGGAACGCACCGACGCGGCAGTGGCCTGGCTGCTTCCAGCCTTGTTTTGGCTTAATTTGGTTGACTGACGAGTTGTAGGGCCCATGAACTAACTACGATTGGAAAGGAAGAGGTCAGCAAAATCGATGATTATCGGAGCAAAAATCACCAGTAGCGAACGATGAAAACGAGGCGAAAACGGGTATCAACGATTTCGAGTAGGAACGAGAAGTTACCAGGCCACAAAAAGTGTGTCGGTCAGACGATACCGAGTAGAAAATGAATTTGTGGGGTGAATCTACAAAATTAAATGTATGGTTTTGGAATTTCGCCTTCCTGAGAACTTTCCTTACAACGCTTAATATGACTTTTGACAATTTCACAGTTTATGAACATTCTGAATAAACACCGACTCAAACATTTCCCCTTCATTGTCAAACTACATGTTTGGGTCAGATTTGACGAATACTTCTTTTTTCAATATAGCTTGTTTTTCTCACCTTTCATCTGTCCACGGTGAAAAATAGCTCAGATTCGGACCCCTGAAGCAACCATCACAAGTCTGCCCGAATTTGGAGCAAATCTTGGCTTGTTTCTGACTATCTGAGAAATAACAATTCCTAGAATGAGAATTGTGTCTGATGAGTTGCAGGAAATTTTTCCGAAAGAGATAAATGATATATTTGGGAGCATTTACCGGCGTCGGTGGGATTCAGACCCGGGCAGACCTGAGTCTGTTTGTGTCATAATTAAAGGTCTGTAGGGCGATAAAACGTAACGACAACAATGCAAGAGAAGTGTTGCGGAAGTCCCTCATCCAACCTGCACTCATAAGACCACCCTTCTTAAATTTCTCTTAAAGGAACATCAGTCGATTCGAGTGAACTAAGGTTTGAGGTTCGTGTGAATATGGGTGCACCATATTTCCCTTAAAAATGTTTTTGGTGTTAGTATGATCTTATCCGACTTGAAGAAGAATACCTGAACACCACAAACCATTTTTAATGAAGCTGATCTCATCTTCATCCCAATCCGAAATCTCACCCTACCCAAATTCACTGAAATGTTCCTTTGCGCAAGTGGGAGAAGTGTGGGTTTGTGAGTGCAGGTTAGATAAGGGGATTCTCGCACCACTTCTCTGACATTGTTATCGTCGCCTTTTAACGCCCTACAGTTCTTTAATTATGACAAAAACAGACTCAGGTCTGCCCAGATCTGAATGACACTGACAGTTGTGCTCTGTAAATGCCTCTAAATCCACCATTTCTCTCTTTTGGAAAACTTCCTTGCGCCATCAAATAGAGTTCCCATCCTAGATGTTGCTATTTCTCATGTAGCCAGAAGCAAGCCAAGACATCCTCCAATTTCGGGCATTGTTGCGGCTGTTGCTTTGTCCGGCGTTATGGGGGTCCGGATATGAGCTCTTCTCACCTGGGCAGGTGAGATCCACAAGCCATATTGTAGACAGACATCCTTTTCAACGGCAAAACAAAAGTATTTTAGGTAAAGTGCCGTGGACACATTTCGACAGTTATCCGCTTACAGCTGTACAAAAAGAATCAACCCGCCTGCTCTTTAGTGAATTCGGAGAAAAAAAAAACAGTTTCGATATTTCTGGGGTAACGAAACGTCTCCTTGCCGAAATTTAGTTTGGTGGGAAGTCACACGCCGAAAAATAGTGGCTGTATGATATGCGACAAAGTCCACAGCCATGCAGCCGACGCTATTTAATTTACGCGCACAATTACGGTAGCCTTGCGGAAAAAAATGATCTGCATGGGCGCGCTTGTAAGTAGACCTGCCTCGCCCGGCCTCTTCTCTGGGCCTAATTCCGGTCCGCAAATTCGTCTCGATACGCTTTGCGGCCGCACGCGCTTGAGTCGGCCGAGTTTCCAGCGCCAAAGTCAACTCGATGGGGTTTTTTTATACAGTTTTCTCCATTTTTTTTAGTTTCCAGTTTCCAAAACTAACCTAGAGTCAACAGATCGGCGGCTGCGGAGTTGGAAACTCTTCCGAATCGGGAGCGTGCGGCCGCAAAGCGTGTTGAGACACAATTGCGGGCCGGAATTCGGCCCAGAGAATCATGGTAAATTGTGTGTGCAAACGATAGGCTGGCTTTTCCCGGCCTCCCTCCATCAACTATGTGTATTGTAATACTATACTACGGTACCGCATACGCGAGTGCAAGCCATGAAATTCTGTGCGTGTCACAGTTAGGACCCAACTTTAACCCACACCGCCCTAGCGGCGCCGCCGGAGCTTCATAGTTGTTTTTCACGCGTCCCGTGCGTGTCGCGCTATGAGAACTTTCATAGCCCGCCCCTCGTCCCTCGCGTCACGTTCTCCGGCCCTTAGGCCTAGTGCATGATTCGTCGCGTGTGCGACGGCGTCGCAGCGACAGAGAGTCCACAACCACCTGATCGGTCATCGGCCGCTCGCCCGCAAATGGAGTTGACGCAATATTGCGTCCATTTTCGAATGTACAAATAATTTTCATGGCAGTGTGTTGCATTTTTGTTACTGTTCTATAATAGGGTCTAATCGTCTGTGATCTATTACACTGTCCATTCACGATTGCCGGACACGAAGCTGAGTTCTTCCTTGTTTTCCTTCCTTTCGACTGATTACGCTGTGTATAAGATACAGTATCGAGCATTCTTTTTTTTTCTGCAGAACGGCGTTCTGTGGCATTTTTTGGGCAAGAAATGGTCGAGTGTCGTCGGTTAAATTACCCAAGTTTGCTATACATAATCCCGCCTGGCCGCTGGAGGCCCCGTTCAACTGCTAGCGCCCTTGTTGATGCTAGGCGCAGTGGTCGCGTTCCGTGTTGGCGTGCCGGCCGCAAGTGTATATTTATGGGAAAATAGAAACTTAGAAGGGCTTGTCGCCCGGGCTCGAAGCAGCTGCTCGCTCACTGCAGTCACTACCACGCCCGCGTAGGCCACTACGGCGGGCGACAAAACTTCGGATTTCTAGCTCCACGGCTACTATCATATTGCCGACGCCTGCTCTTTAGCGAGGCGTGGAGCGGGTTTTTGTGTGAGACAGCCCCCTCTGGCTCAGACAAAAAGGAGCTCGACGCCCACTCCAATCCGCCCGTCTTCCCGAAGGCACGCGATAAGCATGTGCTCGCTTCCTTGACACGAAAGCGTGCCTATCGCGGGGCTAAGGGCGGGATGATGCCTACCCAAAAGAGGCTCGATGCCCAAGACTCTAATTTCCAAGGGAAACATACGACGCGCTTCCGAGCCAAGACTAGACGACTGCAGTGCTGTCGGTTCAATTACCCAAGTTTGAGGCACTTGACCCCGCCTGACCGTTGAAAGCCCTGCGCAACCGCTGGCGGCTCCAGTTGTTGCTCGAAGCACTGGCCGCGTTGCGTGTTGGCGTGCCGGCCGCGTTGCGTGTCGGTGTGCTAACTCGTTGCGCACCGGTGCTTGTGTATATTATTGGAAAAAAATAAATCAGAGGGGCTTGTCGCCTGGGCACGAAGCAGCTGCTCGCTCACTGCAGTCACTACCACGCCCGCGTAGGCCACTACCGCGGGCGGCAAAACTTCGGATTTTAGGCTCCACGAGCACTATCCCACTGGCGACCCCGGCTTTTCAGCGGGGCGTGGAGTGGGTTTTTGCCTAGAGGATTCGCCGCGCGCGACGGCGGTCACGGCTTGTCGCGATTTAGTGTGGCGCTGGGAGCGGCGGGTTGTACCAGTCCCTACAGCGCGACACCGTCGCCGCGATGCAATTATCCGCTTGGCCTTACGGTGAGGTCTATGAAAGATTTCTCACGAGTCGCGTGCCTCATGAGTGAGCCATCATTGATAGTTTGGCTCTACTTTGATTTCCAAGCACGTCTACGACTTGCGTCAGTGTGCATCTTTGGCGCGCAACCTGCTCTTGAGTGAATGAAATGTTCTCGAGAAACAATTTACTCTAAAAGGCCGACTATCGAATTTATTCGAACTTTTTCGTAGATTTTCGATTATTCGACTTCTCGAATAACTCAGGATTTCAAAGTTTTCGAATATTTGACTTTTCGAATATTTCGGGATTTTGAACTTCTCGAATATTCGACTTTTCGAATAATTCGGAAATTCGAAATTTCCAAATATTCGACTTTTCGAATAATTCGGGATTTTTAACTTATCGAATATTCGACTTATCGGATAATTCGAAGTCGACTTTTTCAGTCGAATGATTTTTCGAATAATTCGATTCGGTCAAAGTATGCTGGATACTAGTGGAGAGCAACGACTGTCAGCTCCTTGTGGAGGGCCTCACACATTTTGCTTTGGCATCAACGATGACGCTCGTTCCCAGCTTTTCTGGACGCATAAGAGACCATGCCCAAAGACTACTAAAGCAGCGAGCTCGTATTCACCAGGATCCGCCCTCCAGCATTCTCGACAGGGCAATCACAAATCCTGCAGAGTCGCTAATAAAGTTTCCATTCGCGCATATAAGGACAGCAAACCGAAGGAGGCAGAAGAGAAAAGGGTCATTCCAAGAAGATGCTGGAAGACCCTCGTTGACTCTCAAGCTGTAACCACTGTCATGAAAGACGCCACCGGAACACACACACAGCACACCTCCCGTCAAAAGAGATCGTCAAGGACTTCTACACAGACCTATACCAATCATCAACGCCCGTTCTCCGAATTCCCACACCGACTCAAGGCCAGGCTTCGGAGATACTTCTTTCTGAAGTTCGTCATGCTATTAGGCAGATGAAGCCCAAGACCGTCTCAGAGTCTGTTCAAGCTTACGGAGACTTTATGACAACGAAATTGTCGTCGAGAAGCTGACCGCTCGCTTCTATCGCTAACTGGCAGAGCAAAGGTCTCAATACAGTGGAAATCGCCAAGGAAGGTGTTGATATTTAAGAACAGTGAACGAGATGAGATACTGTACTGCCGTATGAATCACATTCACACGATGACTCATCTAATTAAAAAAGACACGGGAGTACAAGTAACCATTGCTGATGTGCTTCATCGACTATGTGAAGGCATTTGACATTATCGAGCTGAACGCAGTTTGGAACGCTCTACTCCGTGCCGGCGTGGACCCGATCTAAATCAACATGCAACAGGAGTGCAACATGGACACGGGTATTGCCATAGACTGCAGGAAACCCTCAAATCTCCGCTTTGCCGATGACATCGTCCTGGTAAGCAACAGCCAAACCGAACTCCAACAGGTGGTGGATGAACTGGACTGGCCGCAGAATCGGGTTGACGATAAATCACAATAAGACCGAAGTCATGAGAAGCTGATGGGCAGGCTCAGCACCGATCACAGTGGACGGAATTCCTCTTCCTGATACGGAAAAATACGTCTACCTCGGGCGCCTTGTGACCATGGATACCGATTTAAGGGCCGAGGTCAACCGATGAAGAAGCGCTGCATGGGCTGCAATGTCCAATATAAGGGAAGCAGCTCGCCTCGTCTCCGACAAAAAATCCTTGCGCCACTCTTCGACTTCGCCGTCTTTCTTTTCAATTAGACCAGCACCTTCGCAGCACCGACCTCCACCAACAGTAAGGAATTCGGGACGCTGTCACTCACATGACAGCCGCGAAACATCGATGAGCCGGTCATGTCATAAGAAGAACGGATGTTCGTTGGACAAAACGCGTGACCCTTTGGTATCCACGGAACATCAAGCGAACACTTGTTCGTCCTCCAACAAGATGTAGCGATGCCTTTAAATATCTGAACACACCTTAGACGAATATACGGATTGCGCAAAATCAAACGATATGGAAGATGACAGCTTTACAAAGCAATTAAAACGATCGTGTGCCTCGAGAAACCCAGAAACATGTTCCCGCGGCTGAGGCGATCGCCGGGAGACAGCGGGCAATCAAGTATCATGTAAGTAAGTGAGACATATTTGTTTTCATTTTTTGTGATGACAAGACCTACTTTCTTATAAGGATAGCATAGGATACCGTCGCGCTCGGGCGGCGTGCGCGGAAGGGCATGTTCTACAGTATAGCATAATCGTTTTCATCGCGAACCCTGACTTTAATAATTCGATCATCTGACTACGATGAAGTAGGGTCTCTCACAAATATTATGAGAAATTTTAGTATTAATAATGTGAGTAATATTAAATATTGTGAGGTCTTCAGTATCCTGTGAGTGATGCAGTATGCCTACACTCCAATCCGTGGTCGGTAATCGAATTCCCAGTCACTTTATCGATAATAGTGCACAGGTAGAAGTAATTCCGAATCATGGTAAAACACACAATACATTAAATGGAATGAGCTGCGCTGCCGCTGATTTCGTTTGCAGCAGAGATTGCTCACTTATCCTTTAATCTTTTCGTAGTGATGTAGGAGAGCGGTTCTCACGTCACTCCTCTTAAAGAGGTCTCAGCATGACACTATTTTCTTTCTTTACACCTTGGTTGTTTATAGGATCCCCGGATTCTGCTGCTTGTCAAAAGTTTTCATTTCACGTCACAATAATGTCACTATGCAGATCAAGAAATTATTGTTATGGGTAAGGTGGAATCTTTGCGTTCCTATGAAAGCACAGAATGTTACAGAAGATGGCACCGAGGTTGCGCCAACCTTCAAAGGCAGTGTTCACGATAAATCTCGTTCTCGAGGTCTCGGCGTGAAACACTAAGTTGGCAGGTGCTGTAGAGGATAGGAACGAGGAAAGCAACGAAAACTGGCCAGAAATCAATAAAAACGGCTTTGAGAGCTATCCCGGTGCGCCTACCTATCCCGGTCCGCCCACCAATCGGGCAAGCCTGTGGCACCGCACACGTTTCGATGTAAAATTGCCAAGCAACTTTGCCGCGTTTAGCATGATCAATTCGCGCAGATCTCGCAATTAGCTTGCGCTTGCCGAAATCAGCGGGGCCCATAATGCTCGTCCACGCCCTGAATTTAGAAACCGTTATTCCGACTTATTTTTGACGTTTCTATTCGCTTTTTTCACTATTAGTTACCTCAGGACCAAACAATCCCATTTTCGTGTCGAACTCGAGTGCGATATTCATTGTGAACACTGTCTTTCAAAAAGGAACGCAATTTATCACTAGGATTCATGCCGACTGTCAGCAGTGGAGGCAGGGTTTAGTGCAGCTCTCCCGCCGCTGCGAGACCGCCGCGCTCGGTGGACGAGCGCGGAAGGTCATGTTTTACAGCACTCGGGGCGTCACAATTGGAGCACGTTAGCATGCACCGGAAAAAATCGGTATTGCGAGTCTCTATACCCTTGTCTCAAATAGTCTAAACATCCCTGGAGAACGTTCTTCACTGAATATGTGAACCTATTCCACGAAAAGTAATATTGCTACTGATTCGTCGGTCGGGAACTCATTAAACAGAGCAGTGCACAACAATGTGCTTGTAATCCATTAAAGACAGTGTTCACGATAATCTTCAATTTTGAGATTATTCGCTATATCGATTAAGTGGCCCCCGGGTAGAACTAAAATGACGTAGAAATTGAGAAAAACGCATCAGAAAAACACGAAATCCTTAAGTATCCATCGTGAAAACTGCCTTTAAGTATCACCCGCCTCTTGAGTATCACAGGAAGTGTTTGTTGTGACAATGAAAGCTTTTGTGACCCCGTCCCTTGCAATTCTCTACTCTCTATTGCTCTGTTCTTTCCTTAGGGCCCTAACTAATCCTGCTTTGCATAAAATATTCTTCTATTTTCGACTGACCCAATTTTCCACCGGTGACAACCACCGTGAACATGTTCATCCAACCGGGCAACTGGTCCATGTTATAGAATAATGTCACTGAAATAAGGCGATTTAGAGCGTTTCTCGCCGTTCCTTCGTAATTTTGGTAACACTTGGAGGCAAACGCATGGTTTTATGTGAAAAACTCGGGAACGAAACTCATCGTGAACACTGCCTTTAAGTGGAAGTCGTCGGAACATCACCGCGGCGCCAAGAGCTTCCGGAGACTTTCTGACAACGAAATCGTCATTGAGAGGCATCTTATCGGGAAAACTGCTGGTTTCCCGGGGGGAGGGCAGACTAGGCGCCTGGTGCAGGAAAGAGTTTCAGAAATTATAGATTCGAGGAAAAAATACCATCAGGTGTCGGGTCAGGATAAAAATAGTGTTTTCAACCTATGGAAAAAAAACGAAAACTGCTCTGTTGAATTCTGAGCATATAACCTGATTGTCCCGAATTAGGGAGAAATCGATAAGTTGAATCCAAGTTCATATGAAAGAATGATCGGGGGAAGGGGGTCGCTCTCACAGCCGTCTCGAATTAGGGGCTGCACTCCTGTCCACTTAAAGGCAGTGTCCACGATAAAAACCATGCCTGATTTTTTGGTGGAGATCGGCAGCTGCCGAGCCTAGCGCAACCCTAACGTTGAAAAAACTAAGAAAAATTAGCTTGGAACGGTCCCCTACGGCCCCAAAGTTGGACACCCGTCAGCTCGTCACACCCAGATGCACTTTCCACGCCCACCGACGAGAATAAATAAATGCTCGAGATTGTGAGATGAGCGATGATTTCCGATCATTAGCCCCGTTCTTCCCTTCGTTCTCAACTTCTCTCTTTACTCAGGTCAGCTCGCATACATTGGCTGCAAAAGACGGAAGCTACAGCCTCGGAAAACTCGTCCACCATGTTTCCTTAGCTCAATATTTGAGGGACCATAACTCCATTTCCAGAAGGTCTTGTACGATTATAGAGACATCATTGGAATCAGCATGGAGCCGTTTTCGAAACAGGCGGAAAAACAGAAAAACGATTTCCATCGTGAACACTGTCTTTAAACCCAGCGCTGTCAGCCGCCCTTCACTGCGTTGTTTAAAGAACGTCGTTTGGGTCATCCCGTATACTTGTAGCACTATTTTCTTCTACTTTTGTTCCCGAAAACTTAGAAACTGAAACTGAACGGAACAGCTCAAAAGTCATCGTAAGCATGAGAACGTAATCGGAAACGGAACACGTCAGCACAGGGTGCCCACTATTTCGAGGCCAACTTCAGTGCGACACACATCGTGTTCCTTCCTCGCCTCATTAACTTCTGGGTCAGTTTTCCTCTACTTTGTAAACATTTCCTTATTTCTCAGTTCTAGTCTCTAATGTTTTCTCTCGTCATATGTTATGGTTGCCAGAATGAGTTTTCATCTCATTAAAGGCAATGTTCACGATAAATTTCACTTCCGATATCTACATGGCTTACGAAAGGTCTGGTGCCCTATATAGCAAGGCATGCTTAAAAAGGACACGAAAGACGCGTTTTTGAGCCTAAATGGGCCCTCCCTTGTTTGCGTTGATTTTCGAGCGTGGAGGAATTGACCGCTAGAAGGATGATACCTATCAGTGCAATGGAGCGATCAGCTCACTTATCAGCACTTCTCTCACATGATCATTCCTGTAATCTGACTCTTCATTTGTTCATTCCGAGGGGGCGGATCTGGGGCACCAGATGTGTCTGGGCACCAAAACGCTTGTTTGCAGCCGTTAATTTGCGGCTCCTTGCTAGTTTTCTACCGTTCTTTTGACACCGGGAGCTTAGGATCCTTCTCGCCTATCATTTCACTATGGAAAGTCAACGAGGATGATCATCGTGAAAGCTGCCTTTAATGGTGGGAAGATTCGGCAACGGATAGGATTTGTCAACTATGTGTAAGTTTTGGGTGGTGCCCATCGTGTATTGCAACCCCTGGAGAGGCGGCAGAAACGGGGGAGGAGCGAGGTTCCTGATTGGACGCAACACGGCGTTAGCGACAGCCCAACTCTCTGCGTCTCTCCCGTTTCTTCCGCCTCTGCAGGGGTTGGAATACTCTATGGCCACCACCCTTTGGTTTTTCTATTTCGTGCTGTTCGTTTAGGTTTGATTTTCATCATTCTTTTATACTATAATATACTAATTCATGCTAATGTTACTATAACGAGTTCTTAAACAATATCGAAGTAAAAGGAATGGTAAAATGAGAGGTTAAAGGTGACTCACCCACTGCCCAAATTGATCGATTTCGGGATTAAACCGGAACTGTTCTAAAAAACCATTACATCGGATGAATTACTTAATCAAACAGTCATATAGATAATTTGGATATTGAAAAAAAACGGGATGAGAAGAGAATTTCAAAAATCAACGAGAAATCAGAAAAATGATTATTATCGAGATTTTTTTCTCCCGTAGAAGTTGTTGCGGTGGTATCTGGAAGGAAAAAGTAGTATGCATGTAGATATGACACTTCAATATATTAAGAAACAAAATATCAGGTTTGATAAGAGAAAAAACAATAAAATTGAAGGAAGGAATATATTCAGCTGATAAACTCATCTTACATTCAGCTGATCGGCTGCGGCGCTGGAAGATCTTCCGGCTCGGGCGCGTGGGGCCGCGAAGCGTCTTGATACGCAATCGCGGTGCGGAATTTAATGCCGATAAGCACAGTATCTACATACTCTATTACCTAGTAATGATGTGTTGTTAAGGCCTTCGCAGCCGCGTCCATTCATTAGACAAAAATTATTACGCGAGCTCTACATACTCCAGTCTCAGCTTTGGAATGAGTTAACGCGTCTCCCTGGGCAGATACTGCTATCGGCTTCTTGTTATTCTCTAAACATGGGTTATCTGCACTAATCCTTTGGCAGTTTGCATTAGGATGAGGCCTCAGAAATGAGAAGAACAACATAAAGAAAAACTCACTAGATCAGCTGATGAGGTGATTGAGCTCGTTCCACCGCGATACGTCCCGTGTCCGCAATGGCGCATATTAAAGTTGGCCGCTAAATAGAGGTACACAGTAAAGTTCGCCCCTCCCACTCAAGTCAAAGCGAGATAATAATCTGGGGCAAAATCTCGCGAACTCACCCCGAATTCATTCATAAAAATATGCAGCAGCAAGATCCCATACCTAATGCTGCACAATCATTTTGAATGTCCACTGAAGGCAAGCAAATTATGCAGTTCTGGGTTCTCCAAACAGTTTCCAGATACCCTTCATTTGAGATAAAACTGAGAGACTGTGAATAAACTATGTATACCAAAAAATTGCGCATTCAACACTTGGGCTCGAATACTTTCTACGTGAGGTTTTTGACGCCCCATAAGGCGATCTAGTCTTATATTCCTTCCGTTTGTTGCCCGCCCATTCCTCTCTCTAGCTTCAGTGCCGAGGCACTACATGGGAGCACCTCAAGAAGTTGGCACCTATTAACGGAACAAGGAAAACTGGGGTTACCTGGCCCTTAAAACTCTTGCTTGTCTTTACGTTCCCGTTTTCGCAGTGGAGTCTTGATTTGAGAAATTTTCTACGTGGTACATCGATTTTCCGATCTCTTCAGTCCTTCATATCATCGAAACAAAGACGTTCCAAAATGATGTTCCATTCAAGGCATTGACTTACTCGACTTAATCGGTTGGCTTTCACCTGACGCGGTCATTCCGCATCTTCATCGAGGTGTACCGTCCTAGTAGTCAGCCTTGTCCATTTTTCATGCTCTTCAGCCATAATTTGAACACATTCCATCCAGCTGTCACTATTCAATTTCCTGCGAAATGAAACATCGCGCCTGAACTGTCCTTCGATGCCGAGTGACTTCAAACCATCTCTAACCACATCCGTCCAGAGATTTCGTCTACGCCCAGGTGGCCGTTTCCAGACAGGATTTGGAAGCATACTCGAAGCGTGTTGTACAAGACGATCCAGCGTTCTTCTTAATATATGCCCGAGCAGTCGAAGTCGACTTTCCATTGATACCTGAGATGGCGTTGGGAGATGCTGGCACCTCCCTCGTGTCAAGCGTTGATGTACTGCGTCGATCTCCTTGTATATCTCTTTGTTATGGCATACACGCGGCCAGAAATATCCAAGCAAACGCCTAAAAAGCTTTCTCTCCGTACAATCCAATCTTTCCATTTGCGTTTTTGGTGCTCCCCACGTCTCCGATCCGAACATCATGATAGGGCGAATAGCGGATAGGTAGACGCCCAAATTGACTTTCTCCGCGATGGGAGTAGACCACAAACACTTCGTTAGAGATTCGAATGCAGACGTAGCTTTCGCACATCGTGTTCGAATATCCGCTGCATAACTACCATTGTTCTTCAGCGAACAGCCCAAATATCAGAAATCCACCAGTTCGATACGTTGTCCGTCCACACAAACTCCCGTTGAAGGCCTCTGAGAGACCCACATCTGCATGCATTTGTCGGGACGAAGACGAAGTCCATAGGCTGCGGCATACTTCGAAACGAGGTTCACAATCCTTTGCAGTTTTGCGTTGTTTTAAGCGAATAACACTTTGTCGTCGGCGTACTCCAGGTCGACAAGGGAGCGTCCTGATGGTGTTAGGATCACATCAGCAGGAAACTGTTCTGCAACTCTACGCATGATGTCATCAACGGCGAAGTTGAAAACAAAAGGTCCTGCTACGGCTCCTTGCCTTACTCCTGTTTTCACCTCGAAAGCTGACATAAATCCGACAGGTGTACGAGCTGCTGCTGTTGTTGCTTAGTTCATGTCCTTGATTAACCAAACATACTTTCCGGGACTCCGTCTGTTCGCAGAGCGTTGAGCAATCGTGCACGATGAGGAGAGTCGAACGAGGCTTCAAAGCCCAAAAAAGCAAGCTGTAGTGGCTTTAAATACCGCTGCCACAATTTAATTACTCTTCTCACGTCGAACACTTGGTCGGTGGTCGATCTTCCAGGTCTAAAACCGGCTTGCTCATCTCTGGTCGTTCCTTCACGATGTTTGATAAGTCGCTCGAGAATGATACGTTCTAAAACCTTGTACATGACACGAAGTAGAGAGATTCCTCTGTAGTTCTTAGGATCCGTGACGGATAGCTTCTTGTGAAGAGGTACGATGACCGCATGTCTCCACGAATCGGGTATCCGTTCGCTCATCCATATAGCACGGATGGTGTTGGTCATTCCACGAATCCCAGACGGAGGAAGAGCTATCAGAATTTCAGCAGTGATGTTGTCATCTCCACCAGCCTTTCCATTCTTCATTTTCCGGACACAATCCAAAACTTCAGACCCAGTCGGCGGTTCCTCACTGACATCGTAATGTTCTCTCTGAACATGCGGGAGCTCAGGTACTGATGGCGCTGGACGATTCAGCAGTGAACTGAAGTAATCCTTCCATATTGGCAGCGTCGCATCACCAACTGCAACTCCATTGGTAGTGTTCAAGACAGGAGAACAACTCTTCATCTTCCCGCTATACTGCCGCTGCAACGTTTAGGCTTTCCTCGGATTCTCCTCCTCCCAAGCCTTCTCGAACACCTTAGCTCTACACGTCCACTCTCGTTCGCCGTCACTTTCAAGCTGCCGACGCAACTTTCTCCTCAGACGCTTCTATTCCACGAAGTTTCCTGCAGTGCGGAGAGCACATTCCTTGTTGCAAGTAGACGTCGTTTTCCCTGAGACATAGGCAAACTTCTTCTTAGGCTGTACAACCGGGAGTGCCTCTTTCGAAGCTTCCTGGATGCACTTGACAAAAGAATCCACGTCGCAAAGTTTCTTCTTAGTCCGTACTCCGATGTGAATAGAAACGCGTTGTCGAAAATTCCTTCTGCACTCTTCATCTCTGAGACTTGTCATGTCAATCCTCTGGAGAGGCTGAGCCCCTCGCTTCCACTTATGAATCCTCGCAGTGAAGTTCAACAGAACAGGACGGTGATCCGAATCGAATGCGACATCCCACACAGCTCTAGATCTTCGAATGTCCGATACTGGAATATTTCTTGTCAGGACATAGCCAAGCTGTAGTTTCAAAGTTGTCATCTTCCGCTTCCGCTGCTCTTCTGGAGATAGCTGGTCCCTGCCACGTAAGCTGATGGCGTCGATGATTCCTCTTGAGTGTCGATGCAATAATCAGAACACTGCGTTCACAAAAGTCGACAAGGCGGTAGCCATTGTCCGATGTCTGCTCCACTGGGTAGAACCATTTACCGAGTACTTCGGATTCATGATCAAGACCCATCTTCGCATTTGCGTCAATCCCCACCACAACAGCATGTTGACAAGGTATCCTGGCCAGCAACGTATTGAGTTCCTCATCAAACGCATCCTTCGAATTGTCTTCGGCGGTTTCGGTGGGCGCATGAGCACTCACTATCCACAGATTGAATCCTCTGTGATCCCGCAGTCGTACGAATGCATTCCAGCACGACAATGAGCCGAAATCCTTGACCATACCATTGTAATCCTTCCTTACAGCTATTGCACAGCCTCCCACTCTCCTATCATCAGCGTTACCGCAGTAGATGGTGTACTCTCCGACGCTGATGACGGGGCTATCCTGAGGCGGGTTTCTGCAAAGCAGCAAACGGTGCATGGAAATAGCTCAGAAGTCTGGATAGCGCAGTTTTTGGATATCACTCGACAGCGATCGACAGTTCAGGGTGGCGAAATTGTGGCTTGTGGCCAAAGACTCTGTGACGTGACTCCGTGACTGTGGCCAAAGACTCCGTGACTGGCGGCTCAAAATAGAAGAAATGACTCCGTGACTCCTTAGGTACGGATCCTAAGATGTTATGAACCAGAGGCCTTAGTGTGCCGGACGGCGACACCTTTATGCAAAGCATGGGATGCTTTCGCGATATAGTTGTGCACGCTATATCGCTCGGACGTTCCCTGTGTACACTCAAACGTCTGCTGGGTTTAGTAGAAGCAGGGGCACCAACGAGCAGGTACCAACAGATTTGTATACACATCCCCACGATAGCTCCTAAAAACGATAAATATCCATGTCAAGATCATTTCTATCATCGCTATGGATCAACCATAACTTTGGGTCTGGACTGCCCTGCACAAATAACAAAGCGCCTCAATTTCGATATGTGTGAAGGCATTACAAGGATTCCCTAGTTTTTGCTCCAGACGGAGTTTAGATGTATGTGTCGGTAGTCATTTTTTCTGCATGATCTCCGCCGATCACCCAATCAGCCTGCTCGTTATCGATGTTGCGTCGTCGCCGCCGCGGCGAGCGCGGCACACCGTATGCCGAGGCTGCCATGATTGGAAAACGGCGAGAATTCCGGTGCACAGGACCCGTCCCAGCAAGAGGTCTGAATTAGAACCGGTAAGGGTACCCCCTATGAAATTTTTAGGGTGTTTAAAAAATTTTTGAATGCGGCTCAAAATTTGCATGCAGGGATAATCGAGGGTGCTTAGCACGAATCTGAAGTCCAATTGTCGACTTTCTGAAGTTAACTGTAGATTACCGTAGGTACCATGCCATTAAAGGGGCAAAAACTAGCTTAGTATTTTGAAAATCGAGAAACGAACAATAAATTCGTATTCACCACCCGGAATAACCCCCGCATACAAATTTTGTGTCAAATCTGAGACTTCGACCAAACTACCGTATACCATCCGTATTCTACCGTAATCTGACTAAAATCGATATACGGACCTGCTCAGCACTCCAAATTACTCTCAGACTCACAATTTGAGCCATATCTATCGTAGTTCCCCAGAAATCGTCAAAAGTCACATTTTGCCTTCAAATTTCCCCCATAAGAGGCTTTGAACGATTCGAGTCGAAAACTTCAGAAAATTGAAAAATGAATTCCATATTCGTGTTCATCACCCTAGATTGCCCCTACATGCACGTGTTGAGCCAAATCCGATTTTTTTTTTCAAATCATCCTAAAAAAATCATAGGGGTTTCCTTGCCGACAGGCTTCGGAAAACGTGTATAACTATTTTTCAGAGTGGTTTCAGGCAGTTGGGAACACCGTAATCGGATTCTACGACAAAAACTGTTCTAGAAAGGTACATTTTATCGGAATGGAGAGACGGGCAATGGCCGGAATGGCTAATATTTTCATTATGGTTCTTCAGCGATACATTTCACAGTTGTACATTCAATCTATATCGAGGCCAGTTATGTTATTGGAGCTGTTCTACCCTTGAAATTAGCTCGTACAATAGAGGGATTCTCCAAAATTCTGATAATGTTGCTTTCTGAGGAGATTGGAAGGCTAGTAAGGAAAGCGCGCTCCAACGCAAAAATCTGTCCGACGGCCAATGACCCGATTGGGGGGGTGGGCCAGATAACATTATTCTAACATTCTCCACATCCTCGACATCGTATCAGATATACTGTACCTCGTAGTTCACAGATTTGTTCTGAGAGGCCGTATCGGCATGACTGCGCCTGACATTTTCTTTCATACATTCTTGTGGATGTGAAGAGATCTTTCTGAAAACCCTCGGAAACAAAATAACAAGCAAGTCTTCACGGACTCAGGCACGTGCTCCAAACCTTTTTGAAAGTGCTGTAATTTACAGGTATAGGCTGTCTCTTGCGAATCTTCTCAAAAACAGTGACGACTCTATTTGTGAAAAAGAAACGCCTATAATTCGTTCTAGCTTTACCTGCATCGAACTTAATGCCACCCCCTCGACTTCAGGCCACACTCACCGTGTACTATTCTATGGAAAAACAATACGTCGTTCATCTTTCTTCTAAATGATAGCGTTGTCAACCCAAACTGTTTATTCCTGTCTATGCTCGATGGAATTCGATTGTATATGAACCCAACGGCACGCACCATTAGTTTTCTTGTAAAGTTATTTTAAACTCGTTCAATCTTCTTTGCTGTTCTACATTTGTAAGAGTTGAACACGGGGTAACCGTATTCCAATATAGATCTCACGTAGATTTTGTAAGCATGGAGCAGGACCTCAGTTTTCTTTGTACTTAACGCCCTGAAGAGGTTATGCATTATAGACGTGGCCTTATTCGCTATCATTGAGAGTCAAAACTCAAATCAGGAGTAACCAAGAACCCCACATCCCTCACTTTTTCAACATTTCCTAGGGGGGCTTCATTAATGTTATATGAATGCCTATGATTGTTTTTGCCCAAATGCATTACCCTCGACTTTTCTTTGGATAGTGGTAAGCCCTACTCTATCGACCAGGGGCCGTATTCATCAACGCGTGGGTTTGGGTAGCGGTAAAGGCGTCGGCACTTTTGATGGTTACCCTGTGCAAGCGGGAGATCGCTAACCAGTCGTGCCCACTTATAACCCAGCTAAGAGGCAGGGGCAAGTGAGACACTGCTCGGATACGAGACAGTCTGCCCTTGCGGTTAATCATCAAAAGTGCCGACGCCTTTACCGCTACCCTAACCCACGCGTTCATGAATTCGGCCCCAGTTGTGAACCTTGTCCACCATTTTTTGAAGCGAATCTCGATCGGCAACGGTCTTTATAACTCGATAAAGTTTGAGATCATCCGCAAACGCGCATGACTCCACCTGATTATCTGAGAGAGAAGAAAGAAGATCGTGAGTGCATATGTTAAACAAAATAGGGGATAAAACTGCCCCTTGTGGAACGCCGCTACAAGCCGGTCTAGGCATGGAAAACGCTGAATTGACTCGAACGGCTTACTTTCTATCAGATAGGAAGGAGTCTATCCACGAAACTATGCGCGGGTGTACACCAATCACGTTAAGTTTGTACAAGAGCTTACTATGGACGACCTTGTCAAACGCTTTGCAGAAGTCAAAAAATATGACATCTACGTTTTTACCTTTATCGACGTGTCTAGTCCAATAGTTCAGGGGCTCTATCATAGCAGTGACTGTGGACGTGCCATTCTGGAAACCATGCTGATTCGCAGATATCACAGAATGCTCATCCAGGTGTGAAACTTAGCGTTTTTTGAGATTTTTTTCGAAAACACGGGCAAAAATTGATGTTATACTCACTGGCTCGAAGCTTTTGGGAAGGCTGTAAGGAGGCTTTTTTGGAATAGGAACAACGATGGCTTGCTTCCATCTGTCTGGCACCTCACCTCTCATGAAGCTCAAATTGAAAAGGTATTCCAAAGGTCTGCAAATAACATGGGCAATTTTCTTTACGAAAAATTGGGGAATAAAGTCCGGCGTAAGCGATTCTGACTGTGGCCACCTCAAAAGCAAGTTCAAAATTTCAGTTTAATGAAACCAAACCGGATCATTCATAGCAGGAAAGCCGGCTATTGAATTTCTGGTAAGATCCTCATCGCCCTTGGTATCATCAAAGGATTTTTCGAAGGTCAGCGCTTCAAGTTTGGCTTTCTCGGAGTCATCACGAACGAAATTGCCGTCTGATGCTTTCAAAGCCCCCAGTTTTGACTCGTCACTAAGCCTAGCTTTCATGAGTTTTTAAAAGGAATTCTTCGATTGCGACTCGATAACCTTTTTCTCGACCGAGGCATTAAACTTACGTAACTTAGCATCACACCTTGAATGTAACAACCTGGAATACTCCCAGTCAGCATTCTCGTTTGTGACTCTAGCCTTAACCCAAGCTCGATTCTTACTGTGAACCAGTCTCGTATCCATTACTGGAAAGAATATCTTCTACTTGCGCATCAGCAGCAGGATCCACAAACGATCCCAGCCTTTCCTTGGTCTTCAGCAGATTCCGGACAACGTTTGCTTCATATAAATTGGTCGAGCACTCCTCGAGTGCACCAGTATGTTCGATGACGCCGCTTTTTTGAACCACACGTTTTCCTTTCGGCTTTCGACGATGCGAATCTTCGTATTGAGGAATGGCAGAAAGCCATCTCTATCTGGCTTCTCCAAAGCGAAAGATATTTTGGTATCCTGTGTGATCAATCGTTCTAGTGTTGAATTCAATTCCTCTTTAGTCGTAGCAATCACAAGTACGTCATCAATGTACCGCTTGTAGTACAAAATACTACTGGTGAGAGACGCCTTCTCAATGTGATCGAGGAATATGACTGCCAAAACTGGAGCTATGCGGTTCCCCATAGCCAATCCACGTTTCTGCCGGTACATATTGTTGTCGAAGCCGAAGATGCTGCACTGAAGGGTAAGTTTGATGAGATTCCTGACTTCTGTAGCGTTGAATCCCATCACTGAAACATCTTGACGATTTTCTTCGAGAAGTCGTAGCACTGCTTTGATGGCATCTGCGTTGTTTACGTTGGTGTATAGTGATACCACATCGAAGCTGGCGTAAATGGCCAAACTGGGTACTGGGCATTGACGAAGCGTGGAAAGAAATTCATCAACGTTGACAGTATGTGCTCCGACGTACTCCAGCAGTGGTGTAAGCAGCTGTACTAGAAGCCAGCTTAATCTGTCGGAAGGACCTCCTCATCATGAGATGACGGGACGAGTTTTGATCTCATTCCATGAGAGGGACACCATATCGGCGATTGACAGTATCTTGTGAGTCTTCACTGAATTATACAGCACTGGCACCGTTGGCGCAGTGTTGTGTAGCCGGGCGGCAATTGAGAAACCTAGCCGGCTCTTCACAACAGTATTGATCGTGTTTGCGACTCGTTTGCATGTTTCTTCGAATGCTGAGTACGTGATTTCCTCGTATAATGAGGGATTTAAAAGGGCTTCATTACTGATCCTTTTATCCAACGCCTGTGGCATGACCACGAAAGAGCCGCATTTATCTCCAACAGTATACCTCAGTCTGTTCTTAGCACTCAGCAACTTCTTTACTCCACTCTGTTCAGCGAGTGTTAGGTTTGATCGGTATGATCTCGCTGCTGCGTTTTGGTAGATTCGTTGTACAGCATATTCAAAATTTGCGATTGCCCAATCCAAGTGGCGGGAAGAGGGAGGAAGTTGAATTCTTGTTCCTTTGAACGGCATCGAGCAAATAAGAGTTGTGTTGCGATCTAGCGCAGTCGAACCCCTTTGAATTCTCCAACGTAAGTGGTATGAGAACTGATTCACGACGCAAAGTGCTGCATCAATTATTGAATTATCTACCTCTGGTGTTATTGCAAAAGATGGTCCAAGGTTGAGGGCTGCTGCCATATCGTTATCGACTTCAATTGTTCCTATAGGCACGTGTCGTGATGGTGGTACTGCATTTCTGTTGATGAACGATGGCTGTCGAACAGATGAATGGTTGGATCTTATTAGATGCAGTTTTTCTACAAAAAGACGGTTCTGGCCCTGTCGTAAGCGTGAGCATATCAGCTGATTTGAAGAGGATACGATACGCAATACATCAGGCGGGAGCTCTGCTTCTAGTCGTTCTCGGTGAAAAATTATTCCACGTATCGAAAGTCTTTTTTGGCGCCGATGATCAGCAACAGCAGCGTCCAGAAGTGCATTCTTGAGGGCTAAAACTCTCAACTGGACATCGCTATTATTCTGGTAGGGGAAGCGTGCAAATCTTCTAGCAATGAAATTCGGATAGATAGATTCACGTTTGCAGGTGAGCAGAAACTTAAAGGCAGTGTTCACAATAAGAATCGTTTCTCTGCTTCTCCACCTATCTTGAAGACGGTCCCATGCTGATTCCAATGATGTTTGTGGAATCGTACAAAATCTTCTGGGAACGTAGTTATGGTCCTTCAAATATTGAGCTAAGGAAACACGGTGGACGAGTTGCTTATAACTTCCGTCTTCTGCAGCCGATGTATGCGAGCTGACCTGAGTAAAGAGAGAAGTTGGGAATAAAATGAAGAACGGGGCTATAGATCGGAAATCATCGCTCATCTTACAATCGCGAGCATTCATTTGTTCACTTCGGTGGGCGTGGAAAGTGCATCTGGGGGTGACGAGCTGACGGGTGTCCAACTTTGGTCCGAAGGGGGCCGTTTTGAGCTCATTTTTCATAGTTTTTTCAACGTTAGGGTTGCGCTAGGCCCCGTAGCTGCCGATCTCCACCAAAAAAACAGACACGGTTTTTACCATGGACGCTGCCTTTCAGAGATGCGTCGTGCACAACCGTTATTTGATGGAGAGCAACATATCGCAACATGACAGCGAAATTATCCTGACTAATTTGATGTTGTCTTTGCAGGAATTTCAACTGTGGCAGGATTGTGCTGTCTCTGAGCCTCATTTCTTTAGTTGTTGAAAAAATGTTCAAAGCTCCTCAAATCACACTTTACTGGTGAGCTTTCGCCAATAATGGCATCGTCAGACCATGAAAATATTACAATATGTTCGACCCAGGTGTGCAAAACATTAAAGTTGAATACGTAGACTCTGTTCATTCCAAGTGAACTCATGTGTTCGGTTATCACAGCGCGGAGCGGTGGCTTTTTCTCAAAACCTCCTTATCACTAGTTATATTTCACCGGGGCCCACCGCTCCGCTGCTGGTGATAATCGAAATCAACAGGTCACTAGGGTTGTGCCAGAGCTTACCATTATATAAAAGTCAAAGTTAAGTACATACCATCTGATACGGCCGCTGGAGAGAAAAATAATGGAGGCAAGGGAAATCCAACGAATACAACCTGAGATCAACGCTAAGGTAGAACTGAATGATCTGTTGAGACTGATACTGTGACATCGCGCACCCGCTGGCGGCCCTTTCCATCTCGGGGTAGTTCTAAGTACACTTGCATACACCAGGGGTGGGTTTCTAGCGTCTGCTCCTCATCTCCAATTCTAACGCTATTGCACCTGTGTTTAGCTCGCTCAAGCTACCCCTCGATCTCTCCATATTGATTCAAATAATGCAGATTGAGGTAGATGGGTGTTAGATATAGTAGCCAGCCAATTTTTGCTTCTGAAAAACCGAAAGCACAGCTGTAGTGGACGTTTGAAGAGAATGCGCCCGCTAATTTTTCATGTTTTTCCAATTTTTTGCTCCACCGGATGGTCCCTAGGTAAAACCCAACATACAGTAATGTTGCTAGATCCACTCCCCCCAACTTTCAGAAGAAATTTTTTCATTACGTCTTTTCCCCCCGGGGTCGTCCCTTGTTAGTGTGCCGGACGGCGACACCTTTATGCAATGTATGGGATACTTTCTCGGTATAGTTGTGCGCGCTATATCGCTCGAACGTTCCCTGTGTACACTCAAACGTCTGCTGGGTTCAGCAGAAGCAGGGGCGCCAACGAGCAGGTACCAACAGACTTGCATACACACCCCCATTCGAGGCATACCACAGACAACTCGTGCTAACCGAATTGGAAGAAATTCCCTAACGAGCCTTTTTTCTCAGACAGCTCCACAATTAGACTCAAAAACTCAAACAATTCCATTCACACCTTTTTTTCTTTTCCCGTGAACAATATGTCTGAGTAATCGTGAAAAATCAAACTTTGTGTAAGCCTCAAGTAAGTTCAAACTTCAACTGAGGACCATGAGAAGGTACTCCAGGGTCGTCAAGCTGTCGAGTTCGTCCATCAACATTCGAACGTCGTTCCTGTAGCATCAAAAATTAAACTCGAAATAACAACTGGATAACGATAAAAGTACTGCTCTCAAATTAGAGTAAATGAGATTTGCTTCTGATCTCATTTCAGATCACATTTGTACTCAGCGGTTAATTCCCATTTTTCAACAGCTAGTAGAGTGAGAAGGGTATCCTGTTCATGATGTCACGTGTCATTTTTTCATGTTTGAGTGTTACTTACGCTTCTTGACCTTCTATAATGTCATGAGCGCAGTTAGTGTATATGATGCTTCTATGAATCCATTTGTGTCACAGAACTGAGAGCCTGTGTATTCTCACTAATGCGATCCGACTTTGTTACCCCTCCGTTTTCCTATTCTGCTCTGTCGGTCACAGTTCTCTGCCTAGTCTTCTGATGTTTTTTTCGACGATATTGACAGTTCGCGATTGGTACCTTGATACGCTAGAATACTCAAATAATAAACAATGATCTTCGACCCTTTCGAAAAAAATTGGATTTAATGCAAGCAACCGAGTTCACCTGCAAACGTAGGCCCGACCAACATAGAAAGCAAAACCTAATGAGGGGATTTCAAATATCGATAGAAGGAGCATGGTACCCAAACATGCTGCGCTTCTCAGCAGCCTCTATATATGTAAAAGGAGGTTTGCTGACTTCATATTAATGACTACTCAAACCTGTGATTTTGGCTCATTCGGTGAGAAATGACTTGTTGAATCCATCTAGTACACAGCGCTCGCCCGCTAAGATGTTACTGTCATATCAAGAACGCCGTCATAATCGGTTGTCAATAGTGCCAGCGGCTAGTCCGCTCCGGCTACATGAATTGATTACGGGCGTTGCAAGCAAGCTGCTAACAACGATTTTAGGCTTTTATCCCTCTCCCCTTCATTTAGGAGAATGCAAGTTTTAGGATTTCTTCTCTATCCCCGAAGCACTAGGCTCGAACCTTGCTTCTTCATAATTGCTTTAAAGTTTGTGAACTCATCATAGAGTGGGGAGGATCACTCTTCCTCTTCATGATACGTAAATATAAGTCTGTAACCGAATCACACTTCAATTGAATCTTTTTCGGTTTAGTCATTTTCAGGATTGCACTGATGAAACGTTATGACGAGTCCAAGCGACAACTTTGATGGTTTGTTTATGGTCTCGTGTTTCCTGGTTTTTTCTTGCCATTTCGTACAGACTAGGAAAGAAGGCTGTTTCTCTATCACTCCGTTACGGAGCGTACTTTGCAGTACTTGTAGTAAATTTCAGGCAAGCAAGGACATGAAAGGCCGCAAAGCGTGTCATACCTCGCTTCCCGACAATGTTTTCGTAGTGTACTGCCGTTCTCAGAGCCTAATTTCGGTCCGCACTCGCGGACTACGGCTGATTCACCTTTTTTCCCGACACGATGAGAATCGTGCTGGGAGAAAAGTGAGTCGTGCCGGGACCGAGTGGTCGCAATACGATTACCTTTCAATTGCGTGAAGCAACAGCCATTGTCCGTAACAGCGGACAGGAATTTGACTCCGAGCACGAAAGTATATAATCCGATTGTAACAGAGTGGATAAATTCTCCTTTCAAACAACTGCCATTATTGTCAGCCACTGGGATTCGATAGGGTGTTCAGTCGCCAGAGCTGGATACCTTACTCGCATTCTACAGATTTCTAATGTCCGGAGCAGTTCAAGAGGCGGGGCACATGAATTGTTTGAGCAAGTCACATGCATGATATTTTGGGAGTGAATAGCTACCATACTTACTCAAACATGTGAATTACACGCATGATCGACGAGTGGAATCCCGACTGACCGTCTGTTTTTGAGCTACGAGTGACTCTCTAGCTCAATGAATCGCCAAACAACTACAGAGTGGACTGTAGCTCTCGCGCCGATTTTATTGAGTATCCTAATCGTATGGTGGCATTCTAGCTAATCATGGCCGGAAAACACCCTATCTGCTTGAGGAAGGCTCTGCACGAGTTTTTGTTCTGGTGTCTCCTGCAGTTGAAGAAGTTGGTCGAGGATACTGCAGAGCACCTGAAAAATAAATCGAGCGCATTCAACATAGTATGAGAGGTTTGTAGAGCTTATGAAGAGCTCTGACTTCTGCGAATCGTCGCTAGCGAGCATTTCTTTCTTGTCTGATAGTCATTGTCAGCAGTATCATTTTGCCATGATTGACTCCCGATCGCCCATCAAATTGAAGAGCTCGTGAGAAACAATCCAGGTTCATGTTCTCACCACCATTAGATTTCTGCGCCCGTATTAAAGGCAGGGTTCTCGATGGAATTGGTTGTTGTGCTATCCTCATGGGAAGGTAGATCTGGTCATATCAAAAGTGAAAATGTGTAAAAATTGTAGAAAAACGCTCAGCAACAAATTATTTCTTTGTGTTCTCCAGCCCTGAATTATCGAAGTTTTTATGAAAGCCTGTTTTTCCGTCTACTATTTTCTTCTGAAGTGTTTGCTGAGCACTTTTAGAGACTGCTGGCTACTTTAAAGGCAGCATAATCGCTCGTAAACGTGATTGAGATAACTACGGAAATAGAATGATATGGCTCAGAACAGAACGCCTACGCATTTTAAAGCGTCAAAAAAGACCCACAATGACGCTACATGAGTGAGAAGTTGGCTCCGCCCCTGTATCTGCCCGCCCCCTGTATTTGTGTCCCCCTCCAAAACAGGGAAGGTGGGCCATTCCCGTCGTCGGCGACGTTTGTGGGTGGCAGAATAGGTGCAATAGGTAAACCACAAACGTCGCCGACGGTGGAAATGGCTCAGTACCCCTGTTTTGGAAGAGGACGCAAATACATCGGGCGGGCAGATACAGGGGCGGAGCCAACTTCTAATCCATGTAGCGTCATTGTGGGTCGTTTTTGACGCTTCAAAATGCGTAGGCGTTCCGTTCATAGCCATGTCATTCTATTTCCGTAGTTATCTCAATCACGCTTACGAGCGTGTACGCTGCCTTACAAGGGAGGTATAAGAAGCGTAGGTCTGAACGGTAGAAATCTAATGTCATGTGGGAATGTTGACGCATTACATGGTAAAATAGTGTAGGCGACCCGCCGCGAAAGATAGATCTGAAGGAGTTATAAGCTCCGAAAGTTTGCCAGCCATTGACCTCCTCGTAGTCTATGAATTGTTAAGCGATCGAGGGCGCAAAGGGAGGAAGGGGCAGTGGTGGGCATGTGACCAGGGTTCGAATCTCCACCGGAGTCGTTTCTTTGCAAATTCACGGAAAATTCATATTTTGATCAAAAATTGTATCAAAAATGTCATCTTACCCTTTTGCTGCGCGATATAGCCATATCGACAGTGAAGTAGACCCGGGTAGAAAGGATTTAAAGGCATCGTTCGCGCTGGAAATCAATTTTCATTTTTTGGCTCAATTTCATGATTGAGCCCGGTAGACCACACTGGTAAACTTTGGCGTGTCAAAAACGTTGCGCAATCAGGTTGGAAGGCGTCAAAGATGAAGACCCGCCACCAATTCTCACCAGTCATCTAGCACTTTTTCTTAGAATGTTGGTGCGACAGTAAGACAACATGAAAAATAGTTGCGGCACGAACTCCACATGCAGAAAAACCCCGGGAGTGACAGTGACAAGGCTTCCAAAAGCAGAAAAACTTCAAAAAGGATTTTGGCGCGAAGTTCAAATTCATGTTTACAATGTGTTCCGATTGACTTTTCTTTACAAATGAAGGTTTTTCATGGCCCCTTCGACATTTTCGTTCACTAGAGAGGCCAAGCTACACAAAAACATGAAAAAATAATATACGGTTTTCTGCGCGTTTATGCCTTTAGGGTTTTGTTTCCCATCAAAGCTTTCCCATTGTTTTGGGAAACTTATATGATTGAGAAGTATTACCCCACACATTTTGAACAAGTTACGAGAACCATTAAGTAACAGAAGACGGTGCGCTTGGTGCAGGCGGCTTCTGCCACCACCCGTAGTCTGACCATCATGCCCCTCATTTCCCCATCAGGCAAGGTCGGAGAAATGCTTTGTCTAATTACCAGAGCCGGGTGGACGCTTCCCATTGAAGGGATCATGACGACGTTAACAACACTTGCATTTTTCGAGAATGTTTTCATCCAGCAAGTGCCGGAGAATTGTGTCTTCTTTCTCGACTCAAGGAGTGATTTTTTCGAACAAAGCGCGATACATTCTCTTGCGCCGGCGGGGGAAAACTTGCAGATTTTGACAAAACCGTCTGGCGTAACAAGCTTGGCTCAGCTGGCAGACATCGGGTTTTGCAGCTATTCGGAAGCACTGCTCAAGCGATTTCACTCTACTAATGCTCTTCAAACTTTTGAATTTTTAGGTCGTTTAAAATAATATATGGTTTTCGGTGTGGACGATGCCTTTAAGGCCGGCTACGTTCTTATCCGTCCGGGTCCTTTCGAAACTCCAACTGATCTCGAATTCCCAGTCGCGCTCGGCTCCTGTGAAGAGATGGGTTGCCAGGGGCCTATCGCGTTCATTCGATGTCCCTATTGCGGAATTCGCTTATGTAAAATGCATTATGTGCCTATTTACCATTGGTGAAAGAAATGGTTATGTATTTTGCGTCCCATAAAGTGATAAGGTTCTTCAAAATATGGGGAAAGCTTTGATGGGAAACAAAACCTTGAATCCCTTGCACCCGAATCTATTTCACTGTCGATATGGCTATATCGCGCAGCAAAAGGATAAAATGACATTTGTGATATAATGTTTGATCAAAATATGAAGGTTCCGAGAATTTGCAAAAATTCGGATCTGGTGGAAATTCGAACCCTGGTCACTTGCCCATCACTGGCCCTTCCTCCTTTTGCGCCGTCTATGCTGTTGAATACTCCGCTTGACAAATCATAGACTAGGAGGAGGTCGATGGCTGGCAAACTTTCGGAGCTTATAACTCCTTCATACCTATCTTTCGCGGCGGGTACCCAACACTATTTTACCATGTAATGCGTGAACATTCCCACATGACATTAGGTTTCTACCGTTCAGACCTACGCTTCTTATACTTCCCTTGTTAGAGAGCAAAAAAAGACTGATAAGCAAGCATTCATGAAAATCTCGCCAATTCGGAGGTTGGCCCACACTTTTAATTAGCCGTTCTGGCTTGCTCTGGTGCGCTTTTCCTGCAAATTTTCACTTTTTTCACTTATTTCTACTTTTGTAATTACCATACCTACATTTCCATGGAGAGACCTCAAAAATTGTTTTTGTCGCGAATCCTGCCTTTAGAGGGGACTTTCTCAATATTCTTGAAGGGAACTGACACCTGGAATCCAATGCAATTTCAACATTTGATAAGAATATGATGGCTTTGCAGAATAGTAAAGTGCATTTCTTCTCGAAAAATTCCTTTTAATTGTCTAGTCTTGCAGTCAACACAGCAGTCCATCGGGTTCAAGTCGTCTCTGAAAACAAGAGGTGTCAGGGTTTAATTTGTGCGCACGTTCTTAACAGCGTGGCAGTTTTTGGACAATAACATTGTCTAGATAAAAGCGACTTCTTTCTAACACCTTCCGCCTTGGTGGTGTCGCTGATTGCTCTGTCTGCGGCAGCTATCGTTCTCAATATTATCGTAGCCGTTTCCCTTATTCATGACAGAATGACTCAATTGAAGGTCAGGTTTGTGAATATCCGAAAGCGATTTTTCTTCTGAGACAGAAGCATGGGCGATCCGCTTTCTGCACTTCACCGAAAATGATAACTCTTTCCACAGAGAATCATCACCTTTCAGATGCCGTTTTACTGTTTGTTACTTCTTTTCAACATCATTACCATCGCCTCAGAGAGCTTTCAACTTTTTGGGCAGATTGAGGTTATCGCAGCTGTTGATAACGACGTATTATACCTATTACTATGGTGCGTACAGCTCACTATGTGGTACTTCACATCGGCTGTAATTCTTCTGATAGGACTCAATCGGATAGCAACGTTTCTAGGGGGTCCGTTGCAGGATTTTTTCACTCAAAGGTAAGCTTGACAGTGATACCTGTTTTTTGTGTACTCACGGGGTAGGAATCGAGCGATACTTTGTTTTCGGCTTTTGCTCAATGAGCACTCCAGAGCTATTAGCAGCTGGCAAGGTCTAATCTGAACCTCAGTGCATACTATGTGAGTGTAGAGTCGGCGTTCTGTGCTAACTACCTGTCTCAGAGTTGGAGCTTGATAAACAATCTCATCCAAGTCTAGTCACCCTCATACTTGCTCCTTAGCGATTTCTTCATAATACTAAGTGCTCAGATCGCTTCAATATTGTTATATTCTTTCCTCCAATGACCCTATTACAAAACAAATGGGTAGGCGGGATTGGAGAGCGTGGTCGTACGCGCAGGATCACCCCCATTACGTGCATCAGCTACGGCTTCTTGTGCACATTCAACAAATTGTGTATTGTAAGCCTTTCTATCCACCCAGAAATAGCTTTGTTGCGCTTTTCATGGCCTGCAATTTCCTTCGACCGTCACATAATTTTGTGGCAGGTGAACAGTCAAACCGCTCGTTTAAGGCAGCAGACGCGCTCGAAAAAATTTTTGAGATAACTACGCTACTTGGGTCGTATGGGCCCTAGTAGAACGCTCACGCCGACGGAAGCGTCAAAAACGAGTGAAAACTACTGAATTTGAGTAGAAGTTTTTTTTTCAGCCACGCCCATGAGCTTTCAACCCTCCTCAATATAAGAATACGGTCACTTCGGCTGGTTTTTGAAGCTTCCAACGAGGTGAGCGTTCTAGTACTGGCTGTGAGAATCTATCGGCTTCGCTATCCCAACCGTTTTATCGTTAATATGAGGTATTTCAACCGCTCGGGCATAGCTCGTCCTCTTTTACCCCATAGGAAAAACAGCCGTTATTCCTGTTTTTGCATGCAGTTTTCGTCGGTTTTTTATTTAATTGTCCAGGTTACTAGCTTCAAACCTTCGATTTATGACATAACATCGATACCTTTTTTGAGCGTGTCTGCTGCCTTCAAAGGGGACCTTCACACGGTTTACACGAAGCTAGCTTGCGATAGCATATGCATTGGTTGTCGGCCAACCGTATTCGTCCAGGAGGGTTGCGTATACCAAACAGTAAATATTTTCCGTAATATGATGGGCTGTCGCTGCTCTTTTAATAGTAACAGCAAGAGCTCGGACCACCAGCAGTGATATACTGCCATCTCGGTGGTGTCCATTCGACTGCACCAGGAACCAAAGCCTTGTGAAGGCATCTCATATTAGCTTCCATCTTTAATTGTGAAACTGCTCAAGCTACGCCGTCCAGAGCTTGAGAACGCGTAGCAGTTAGGCGTCTGCTATCGAGTCGCTCTCGCAAGCGACTTTACTCTCTACTTCCACCCAATGCCTCACCTAAGATAACGTGAGGTACGAGAAACAGCGTACACATGTTCATATGAACGTAGTGTATCAACTCCACAGAATGACATCAAGAACACAACTCAGTGAGCGATCCGCGAGGCAACAATTCAGCGAAAAAATCCTCGATGGACGGTGTCGTCTACCTGGACACGGGGAATGGAATGTGACGCTTCCCTCGTCTCCAAATGGCAGCCGATGCGCTCACGGTTACGCAGTTAAAAACAATGCGATATACCGAAGATGACCCTACAAATTCGGAAAAGCATCTTGGAGTGGGGCTCGTGATAAATTCCCATCAGTAGAGTGAAAAGCTCGAGTTATATTCGGCAGTCTGTTCTGCTGCTTGTTCAGCCGATTAGATTTATAGTATAAAGCAGCAATACGGCAGCATGCTAAGGATCGTTCGGCCAACAGGAATGACGGTACTTCTAAGGCAAGCAGCATAACACAGAAGGAACAATAAGAGCTACTACGCATTAAGCTTATTTTGGCAGCAATTCTGAGTAGCGTTGAAGCTGTCGTTGCTACCCGTACATATGATCCATCACTGATCGAGAGATCGCCGCGTCGAACACAGTGGCACGCCCGCACGCGAGAGGGCAATGATCCCATCACTACCTCCTCGCTTGCGTGCGTGCCACATGTGTTCGAGGCGGCGCTCTCTCGACCAGTGATCGACGATAAGTCAGCTAACGGGTTGGATTTTGGGATGGGAACTGGCAGAAGCACCGCGAAGCGAAGAAGTCTTTTAAGCAAGCGGTGGTGAGAGCGAATGCTGCATATTACGGAGAACTGCTCAAGAAATCCCGGTTGGAACCTGGAGCCCACAACTCCTTCCTGTTGTGACATAGAGGGCAAAATATCCTCCCGTAGTCACCTAGAAGCCAAATTTCATCACATTTTCTTGTTTCTGTTGTGACTTGGAGGCAACGGAGCATATTTCGCAGTTTTGCACTTTCTATTGTGGTATGACGGGACAAGCCAATCGTAGACGTCTTGCTGCGTCATACACGACAAGAGTGACGCAGACTGTCAGACTCCGGCGCTCGACCTGCAGGTCGCCTCCATGTGACAACCACGAGTTTCTGAGTGTATGAAAATTTGGATACGCGTGGCGGCGAACGCCTCGTGTATCGACTTGCGAAATCCCGTCAGCGTGAAACGGAGGGCATAGAGAAGTTTGACGGTGTAAGTGATGAAAATGGCCAACTGCTTGTGCACCGCCGAAAGGTGATGAGGAGATGGCGTGACTACTTCGAGAAGATTTTAACGGAAGAGCTCCCTCATCCGCCTATACCTAAATCTACACCCACATGCGGCCCTGTCCATCCGATTACCATCGAGGAGGTACAGACGCTATTAGCACCTATAAGGCCGGGGAAGGCAACGGGGCCTACTGATCTGCCGGCTGAGATATAAAACGCACTGCGCTGGTGCCCTGATGACTGGCTAGCGCAGTTCTTCAACCAGGTTGTAGCTGAAAAGAAATCACCTGAGGATTGGCAGCGGAGCACGAGAAGAAGGACAGTCCACCAGATTGTGCGAATTATCTCCCAATTCGGTTCCTGTCCCACAGCATGAAAACCTTTGAACGTGTTCTCGATCGTCGTATCCGTGAAATCGTCGAGATCACCAAAAATCAATGTAGCTTTGTTGCTAACTGTGGCACCACCGATACCATTCATGCTGCCCGACTATTGAGAAGCACCGCGAGAAAAACAAGACGCTTCACCTTGCCTTTCTTGGTTTGGAGAAGGCGTTCCACCGAGTCTCGCATAAAGTGATATGGTTCGCGCTTATTGATTGGGTCAAGATTCTCTCCGCCGATCCAAGAAGTCGTGTTCAAGCAGCATATCACCTTCAGAGAAAAATCGCAACCAAAGACGAAAAAGCTTTTACTCAGCTTCGCTTTGGACCTCATGCTACTTCAGTCTTGACGTATCAACTTCAGAGAAAAGTTGCAAGCAAAGGCACAAATGCTTTCACCCATATTTGCTCTGCATCTCATGCTACTTTAATCTTGAGGTTGACATATCACCTTCAAAAAAAAGTCGCAATCAAGGCGAAAAAATCATGACATACTGATCATGACAAGAATTTTGTTGCACATTGAAATTTGTTTGAAGAACCAATTTTAGCTTGTCATATTCAATGTCTTTTCAGAAAAACTATTCTTTGCATGGCGCTGGTTTTATTGCTCCCTTCTCTTGTAGCGGCGTTGTTTGCAAGTGGAGTGGTGAATTTCTCTACCGAATTTTCCCCCGATTTTTTCAAAGACGACATCCTTTATTCTAGTGGCGTTCTGTTTTTAGTAAGTCTTTTGAATTGAATTTTATTCTCACAAAAAATGTTGAAGCAGCTGTAAAGAGGTCTTGTACACGTGCATTCGGAATCCGAGCAATCTCCTCCTCCAAAATCTACTCATCGTGACGGGGAGAAGAGGTGAATAAAATCACTACGGAGGGGGTGGACCTCAATTATTACAGCACATTCATTCGGACATTCGATTCTGAGATCTCGCGTACGCGATTTTGTGAGCGAACGTCAACGAGCTGTCACGAAGGGTTACAAAGAAAGTCGCAGGCTTGTTATTTATATAGTGAAAAACTCTTCAACAGAAGACCTGTAGGACCTATCGGGAACTGTTTCCGAGTTTTCATGCTTGAATTCAAAGGAAAAGCCCTTCAGATCACACGTAAACTTTTCGGGATCACTTTTGTATGCTTTGGAACTCAGAGTGGCTAAAAGTTAGAACAAACCGCCAGTTTCCTCCAGTCTACTTGCACTCCGATAACCAAATGGTAAGAGGAAAAAACAGATTCACTGATGGTGTAGAACTGTTATTTGAAAATTGTTAAAAAATGGTTAATTCAACTGTAAGGGAGGTGAGGTTGATTTGATCAAAGGAACACTTTACAACCTGGCTGCCAAGCCCTCCACACGTAAAAGTAAACTGTGGAAAAATTGTTACGATAAGGTCTGTAATGTAAGATTTCAGCAAGTCTTTTTGCTTATTTTCTTCACCCTAGCTGGTTTCGAGGTTGCCGCAGCTTTCGCTCGGTATGGAAAGTGCGGGAAGAATATTAATCGCGAACGATGTGTCTAAACACAACGTTCCATTAAATTTTAATCCTCACATAAATTAGTTCTTATACGTACTGGGACTAAGCTGGAGTAGGAGAACCTCATCCAGAAGTTTCGTAAGGTCTCTTATTGTAAATAAGGAAATACGGTCTCCACAGTCCGGAGAATACAAAAAAGGAAATACAAAAAATCGATACTCTCACATCATTTAGCGCCTACTGTGTAGGGTCGTCTCATCGCAGTATGTATGCGGTGTCACCGCATACATTTCAATCGCCGTGCTCACTGATATATGATTTCCACGGTTGGAGACTTTAACGACGGTCTTCCACTTCTGGTTTTGTAATTTACTGAACCGCTTATCCGTTAACTGCGTCAAATTGTTTGTGAAGCTTCGATCCAACCAGAGCGGACTTCCGCTGTCACCTTACTGAGATTTCTTGAAGAAAAGCTAGACAGTCTAACCGAATTATTTCATATCTTTAAAGATTATAATCCTTCTACAAAACCTTCTACGGATCCTGTTACAAAACGGTGAACTCAATCGAAGCAACAGCAGCACAATCGAAACAGGGTATAACAGCGTTGCACTGGGTCAGCGCCAAGTCTGTTAGACGGGATGTCGTTTATTCTACAGGAAAAAAAACGTTGAGAGTTGCATGAATTGCAAAAAGAGATTCCCTTGAAATAGTTGTCTAAATTTCTGTGTCAACCAGATGTAGCTTTAGCTATAATATATTTTCACGAAATAGGTGATTGACGCCATCTTCGCCGTTCTGCCTGTCATATCCTCCGTGTTCTATGTCATAATATTTGAGCGAGTGCGCACTGTGAGGACGGCAAATATGCGTATTCATTCAGCATGTGGTTCCAAAGTGGAGGTCACTATTCTCAAACAAGCACTCCTGATTATGATCTGCTTTTCGGCAAGTGATTGAAAGAATTATTCACAGTGTAAATCCTCTCATTTTCTCGTGGAAATCTAAGCCGCATAAAAATCATACGACAGCAGTTCCGACAACGTAGATATAACGTTGCGATTTGAACGGTAGGGCTTCCAACCTTTAGTCTACGCAGTATGAAGCGTCGAAAGCGACCCACAATGCCGTTACTTCAGCAAGAATCCAAGCCGGGCTGTACCTGCCCGCCCTGTGCTTGCGATTCTCTTATATACGAGGGTGACGTGCTACCCCCCGTCGGTAACGTGTGGGCTTAGCCTTATAGGTATAGATAGGGTTCAGTTTGGACTCACATGGTAGCAGGCCCAGAGCTCATCTCCAAAACACCATTGCCCATTGGCGCCTCATTTGACAAGTTTCGCGATTTCTGGGGCACATACCCTCCGTAAAAAATCGTTATTCTCACAAATCATGGCGCAAGCCGCGGGTGCGATGCTGCTCTCTCCATCCGTCATGCGCCCTCTCGTTGTCTCTAACCTAGCACCAGCACGCGTAGAAACTATGTGAATATTGCAGTTTTACAGCCTGTACGTTGTTATTAGCGCCGCAGAAGTGGTACTGCGCACGGAATCTAATCGAGCTGTGCTCAGAAAAGGCGAAGATAATTTCTCGATTCCCAATTTTTTTTGCGCAACAAATTTTTCATGTGGAACCCTAATTTTTACGTCACAGCCTCCAAATGTTTCTCTAAACGAGCGCTAAGCGTTTTTAGCGCTTCAACCCTATGCGTATCAGAACTCCTAATTCGGTTTCAATACAGTTGAGCAACACGTGGTCGAAAATTTCCGGATTCAGTCGCACTCTTGTTTCGTGATTTGGTGCAAAGTTTGTTTCAAAGCTACTTTCAACGCATCCAAGGTAACTCACCGATTTTCGGTCATTTTCGGTGCACAAACTATCATAACATGAATACATTGAGTCCAAGTCGGACGAGTTCTGTAGCCAAGCATCTTTGCCGCAGAATTCCGTGAAAAGATTCACGAAATAGCAGTTGTCGAAGTCTTTTTGTGCCGATGCCGACCCCCTCACGACCAATATCCTTCTGCTGGAATCTTTCTCAAACAGATGGTGGCGAAATCTGCAACTTCGGGGTGTTGAGTGTGGTAGCACTTCTAAGCCGAGACGACAATTTCCTGGGGATGACGCATGCGACCTGCGCCAAGTGGACCATGTGATGACGTTTTAGTGTTTTTCTTGACCAATCATGTAATCCAAAAAAAATCGCTCAACCTGTCTATCATTCCTAAAACACTAAGCATTCATTTAAAAGAAAATCTCACTTCTGTAAACCCTTAAAGTCACGATGATCATCCTCGTTGACTTTCCACAGTGAAATAATAGGCGAGAAAGATACTAAGCTCCCAGTGCCGAAAGAACGGCAGGAAACGAGCCAGGAGTGGCAAAATACCCGCTTCAAGCAAGCGTGTTGGTGTTTCAGAACGGCCCGTGCTCCAGATCCGCCCCCCTCGATATGAACAAATGAAAACTCAGATGAAAAGAATAATCGAGTCAAGGAAGGGCTGATAAGTAAGCTGATCGCCTGATTGCACTTATAGGCATAATCCTTCAAAGCGTTCCATTCCCCCACGCTCAAAAATCTACGTAAACAAGGGAGGACCTATTCTTACTCAAAAAAGGGCGCTTTCTGTTCGAAGCATGCCTTGCTATAGAGGGCATAAGACCTTCTGTAAACCGTGGAGATATTGGAAGTGAAATCTATCGTGAGCACTGCCTTGAATTGATCCTCTATCAAAAGGCAGCGCTTCCAGGCAAAAAAGGTGCGGTGCTAACAGGAACGCTCAGACGAAAAGGAGCAATAGAAATGTTGTGTGAGCGAGTCCACGAAAATTGTACAGTACTCGGTGGAATTGAATTTCCCTCAGTAACATTGCTAAACTCTCAAAAGTTTTCATTGACCTGTCGATTTCCATTATCAAAAGGTGGGCCTCGGTGAATCATATAAGTTCGGCATGGATCCTAGTGATACTTTGCGTTCTCTATTGAAGGTTGGCACAAACTCGGCGTCATACGCTATACCATGTGTAGGTGCACTGAGTTTGCGCCAACCTTAGATGGGCAGCGCGATGTATCACTAGGACTCATGCCGACAGTACTGTGCTTCTCTGTGCCAAATTCCGGTCCGCAATCGCGTCTCGACACGCTTTGCGGCCGCACGCTCCCGAGTCGGAAGAGTTTCCAGCGCCGCCAATATTTTGACTCTAGGTGGGTTTTGGAATCTGCAAATAAAAAAACTGGGGAAAACTGAATAAAAATGCCACATCGAGTCGGCTTGGGCGCTGGAAGCTCGACCGACTTGAGCGCGTGCGGTCGCAAAGCGTGTCGAGACGCAATTGCGGACCGGGATTTGGCCCAGAGAAGCACAGTATATATTTGTTGATGAGGAGGTCCCGACAAAAAGTTGATCGCTCTTCGCTATGAGTATTTCTTCTTCTGTATAATATGAGACTTCTTCTTACCCATTTATTGGTGGGCTTTCATCGTCTCAACGACTTTTCTGAACCTAGAAGTATACCCTATTATCTCTTACAAGTCAATCATATTTTAAACAATTGTAAAAGACACCAGTGGTTGCTACCATCCCAGGGAGGTGTACTACTGCTACTCTACGGTTTGTTGTCTGTGAGGGAAGTGATACAGAAAACTTCATAGTGGAGTAAACTAAAGCCTGACCGCTCATCTTTCCCTACACAACTAACTGTTACTGCATAAGCGTTGGTCGTGATAAGTTGCGGTAGGAGTGATCGCAATCGCTGCATAACGCGATTGGTTTAAGACTCTCCGCCATCTCATCCCGGCTATTGATCTCAGGGGTCAGTTGCTTGATCGCTAGTGCTTCATATAATTTTCTTTCCAGCGGGGCCCACAGAGATCGATGCAGCGCGGTAACTTTCAATGTAGGGGGTCCTCCATATGCATATTGTTGGGTGCGGTGCTCCGAAAAACCATTTCTGGGAAAAGAAGTAGGATTTCGAAAGGCTCGTTGATGCTCGTCCAGACGTTTTTAGAGCAGGCGCATCGTCTATCCAATTCACCTGTGTCCGCAGCCATCATATGTATCGCGTCAACTCGCGTCAACTCAAACAAGCAATGAAAAGCTTCTGGAAGGTGGACTAGAAATTCTTCCGCATTATTAACTAAACAATAATACAATTCTTCAGAATCCTAAATCCATTTTAGAAGGAAATTTTTCTGAGAAGTTTGTCAAACTTAGGGCAGAATCGGGTTCGAGCCTGTTCTCGAATCAGCATACGTACATCTCAAACTTTTGTGACTACTCTCCGAAACACTTTTTTTCAGGCTCCATTCGCAGCCATGCTTGTACTGGATCTCGGCTTGTCAGGATTTATTCCTTTGAATAGTTTGACTGCTAAGGAAGTTTACGATGTGGTTTCGCATATGCCATCAATCGGATTTCCACTCATTGTGATCATATTTTCCAGAACATTTAGACTTAGAATGTCATCATTTCTTGCTTTCTGCTCTATAGCTGTGCATCCTCATTCACGGAACTGAATTGTAAAATGTGTTCGAAAAAGACGTTATTTTGCCGAGAAATCAGCATTGTTCTACGCAGAACTACCTTAAAGGCAGTGGTCACGATGAAAAACGATATCGAAAAAACTACAAAAATCAGCTTAGATCAAAAACAGCTGAAAAACTATGAAGGTAGCGCGGTGAAAAACGGTCTACAAATAGAGTTTCTAGGGCCCAAATAACCTAGTTCGTGCACACGTGCACAGCGATGACGAAACAGATCGCAGTCCCATGCCGAGCAGTCAAAAATCATCGACATTCAGAGGAAGAAATAAATGCAAATTTACCTTATAAAAACAGTTGCATAATGAAAGCATCACTTCAGTCAATGTTTTTGACTAGATGTGTACATAAATTCGAAGGTTCATTGATTGACATTCAATTTCAAGCTAGCTGATGTTCTTGATATAAGAGGTCATCGATGCCGATGATGTGGAGAGGGCTCTTCCACCATCAAAAGACAAGAAAGTTCAGGTTTCAAATTCGCCTCAAAACACTGGTTTTTTCGCCATTTTTTCTTATAGGTCCTACTACTTGAGACCCAGGAAAGGATTTGGAGAGAAAAAGACGACAAGCATATTTGATCGCGACCACTGCCTTTAAAGGCATCGTTCGCTTTGGAAACCACTTTCCATTTTTCAGGCTCAATTTCATGATTCAGCCCGGTAGACCACATCTGCAAACTTCGGCGCGTCAAAAACGTAAGGTTATGAGGTTGTAAGGAGTTAAAGATAAGGATCCTCCATCAAATCTCACCAGTCAGCACTTTTTCCAGGAATGTCGAAGCGATGGTCAAACAACGTGTTACGGCAAAAACTCTACATGCAGAAAAACTCCGCAAATGACACTGACGAAGTCACCAAGTGTTGAAAAAAATTTGAAGACGTTTTTGGCGCGAAGTTCGAAGTCAATTTACATTTCGTTCAGACTGATTCCTTTCTACTAATGAAGAACTTCATGGGCCCTCTCGGCATTTTCGTTCAATGAAGAAGCAAAGCTATGCGAAAACTTGAAAACATAATATACCGTTTTCTGCGCGTACGATGCTTTAGAGTTGCCAAGTTTCTACTAGAATCGCTGGCTGGACCAGAAGCTTTACAACAGTGACTTGGGTAGAGGTGTACAAAGTATTGAGCCAGAAAAAAATGCGAGCCTATCCATAGGCCGTTCTTATACCTGTAGCTTGCGACCGCGACAAGTTCGGTCAGCTATTGCGACAGAGGCATTGCAGTGTTCTGCGACCGGGATAGGTCTGTAGCGGGGTATAGCAAAGATCTTACAAGTTAGGGCAGTGTTCACGATGAAAAAACCGTGATATAGTTGTTGATGTTTTGGGTAGGCAAGTCCACTAAAAAGAGGTTATTAGGAACAAGTCGCCACAGAACAATGAAATACAGAAACAAGAAGAAATCTCTAAAAAATAATTATGCCTGTTTGTGCATTTCCCCGACTTCAGGTTTGATGCATTGTATGCAGGGAAACTGCGTACAACGCATCGAACCTGTCGCCGGGTAAATGGTTTCGCACTTCAAAATTCTCAGGTAGGTGGCTCTGCTTTCTGTTTTTTGCGCCAAATATTCGTTAAAAAAGGAGGGGTCAATGTACCAGATACAGTGTTAGAACGTTTTGCGATGAAGAACATTCGAAATTTTGGTGTCTGTTCCTACGGTAACACGAATTCAGGGCCGCTGTTATAGGACGTGGGTAGAGTGACCCGATGGGCCGGCTGGACCGCGGGATTTCGACCCACTTCCCGACCGGTTTTCGTCGCACCTCTGTTATTACTCGTCTTAGATGGACCCAAACTTCTCAGAGAAGCCCAAGGGGGATTCGCGGCGCTTTCGCAGGATCGTCCGCGGCCGACGACCGGACGATCCTTCACCATTCTGCCAGCGCTGCGGATCTTCCTGCAGGCGCTGCGGATCGTCCTGAGAGCCATCGGGAACCGTTTTTCACGGATCGTACTCCTAAGAGCCGCGAACCGTCCTTTTTTTGCAAATGTGACGTCAAATACCGTGCCTTGTCCGCAACTACAAAAAAGCACGTCTTAACATTCTTTTCACATCTAAATCAAAGTTTTCAATCCCAGCTTATTTCGTCACTCCTTCTCTCCATTTAGCAAATCATATTAATAGCAACTTTTTTATTACTTTGACTTACTTGACTTACTCGGTTGGCTTTCGCCTGACGCGGTCATTCCGCATCTTCACCGAGGTGTGCCGTCCTAGTAGTCAGCCGTGTCCATTTTTCACGGTCTTCAGCCACAATTTGAACACATTCCATCCAGCTGTCACTATTCCATTTCCTGCGAAACGAAACATCGCGCCTGAACTGTCTTTCGATGCCGAGTGACTTCAAATCCTCTTTAACCTCATTCGTCCAGAACTTTCGCCTACGACCAGGTGGCCGTTTCCAGACAGGATTTGGAAGCATTCTCAAAGCGTGTTGTACGAGACGATCCGGCGTTCTTCTTAGTATATGCCCGAGCAGTCGAAGTCGACTTTCCAATGCTACTTGAGATGGCGTTAGGAGATGCTGGCACCTCCCTCGTGTCAAGCGTTGATGTGCTACGTCGATTTCCTTGTAAAGGTCTTCGTTATGGCATACACGCGGCCAGAAATATCCAAGCAAACTCCTAAAAAGCTTCCTCTCCGTGCAATCCAACCTTTCCATCTGCGCCTTCGGTGCTGCCCACGTCTCCGATCCGTACATCATGATAGGGCAAATAGCGGATAGGTAGACGCGCAACTTGACTTTCCTTAGCGATGGTGGTAGAACACAAACACTTGGTTAGAGAATTAAATGCAGACGTAGCTTTCGCACATCGTTGTCGAATATCCGCTGCATAACTACCATCATTCTTCAGCAAACAGCCCAAATAACAGAAATGGTCCACCAGTTCGATACGTTGTCCGTCCACACAAACTCCCGTTGTAGGCCTCTGAGAGCCCACATCTGCTTGCATTTGTCGGTACGAAGACGAAGTCCATAGGCTGCGGCATACTTCGAAACGAGGTTCACAATCCTTTGCAGTTTTGCGTTGTTTTCAGCGAATAACACTTTGTCGTCGGCGTACTCCAGGTCGACAAGGGAGCGTCCTGATGGTGTTAGGATCACGTCCGCAGGAAACTGTTCTGCAACCCTACGCATGATGTCATCAACGGCGAAGTTGAAAAGAAAAGGTCCTGCAACGGCTCCTTGCCTTACTCTTGTTTTCACCTCAAAAGCTGACGTAAATCCGACAGGTGTACGAACTGCTATTGTTGTTCCTTTGTTCATGTCCTCGATTAACCGAACATACTTTTCCGGGACTCCATCTGCTCGCAGAGCATTCAGCAATCGATCACGATTAGGAGAGTCGAACGCGGCTTCAAAGTCCAAAAAAGCAAGCTGTAATGGCTTCGAATACCGCTGCCACGATTAAATTACTCTTCTCACGACGAACACTTGGTCGATGGTCGATCTTCCAGGTCGGAAACCGGCTTGCTCATCTCTGGTCGTTCTTTCACGATGTTTGATAAGTCGCTCGAGAACGATACGTTCTGAAACCTTGTACATGACACGAAGTAGAGAGATTCCTCTGTAGCTCTTAGGATCCGCGACGGATAGCTTCTTGTGAAGAGGTACGATGATCGCATGTCTACACGAATCGGGTATCCTTTCGCTCACCCATATAGCACTTTTATTACAAACAACATAATTTACGAACAGCAATTTACAAACAACATACATTATTATCTCACAAATGCATGTTTCTTTGTGCTGTGGAATGACATAGATAGTTGACAAACAACTGAGTTCACAAGCAACAACAAACAACATTATTATGGCACAATCCACCTTCCATTGTGCTGTGCAAATAGAGATTAAGTGTACAGAGGGACAGACGAAAAAGTCCCAAACGTGGTAACACTGCATGTGAAAGGTCACCGAGTAACAAAAAACAATATCACTGAGATTTCTCGCTGTAAGTTACGCATAGGCAAAGGAAAGACAACATCAGAGGAACTGAAGTGCGTTGCAACATTATACCTTTTCCGTGAATAGGCTCTGTTGAAGGGACAGTCCCACCTCAAAATCAATTTTCTGTTTTCCTGCCTATCTAGAAAACGATCTCACGCTGATTCCAATGATGTCTCTGGAATCTTACAAGACCACGTGTAAACGAAGTTATGGCCTCTCAAAAATTGAGCAGCGGAAGCAGGGTTGACGAGTGGTCCGAGGCTTTTAACTTCATTCATTTGTAGCCATTGTGCGCGAGCTGACCCGAATAGATAGATAGGCTGAGAATAAAGGCAAGAACGGGGATATTGATCGAAGGCCTCATCTCGCCACTGTTGAGCTCGAAAGATCCCAAAAGGGGCGTGCCGGAGTGGCTTCCTCCTATGTCTTTTTTATCCAAAGGAATTGAGAGCTCGCACTTGGCAGAAGTTATATAGGGTCTACTCTACAACTATGTGGAAATCTCAGATTTTGTCCCTGAGCTTGGACAGTGCCTTTGAAAGAAAGCTGAAATCGACTGACCACACAAGGTAGACCACACATCGAATACGAATGATGGTTGGGTTTCAAGGGAACCCGCAAGGGGCGGTTGATAGAGCTCAGACATTGGGATTGGCGGATCGCCAGCATTTTCCTGGCGACCAAAAACCATTCCCGGTGTCGGACAGCCATTAGCCGGCGGTCCGACAGAATCCTGCCAGCGGTCCGCCAGTCTCTTGGCAGACCGCCGACAGCCTGTTGCCTTTTACCTGGCCTTTTTGCTGTCTAAAAATTAATTGCCAACGGTCGGCCAGTCTCTTGGTCGATCACCGGCAGCCTCTTGACCTTTTCCTGGCATTTTTGCTGTGTAGCAATTAAATGCCAGCGGTCGGCCAGTCTTTTAGTGCCAAAGGGTGAGAACGGCGAATAGATCAGAAGAAAGTGCTGTCACCGCTATTATTTTAGGACTCCTTGGCCACCAATAGCTCTGCTCAGCCCTTCTCTCTGATCTGTCAACCCTTATCACTGTTTGGCAAAAAACGAGACGACCACCCTCGGTTGCCTCTTTGCTGTGACCTGGTAATGCGGCTGCTGGCCAGTTGTAAGTCTGCTACAAGCGAGCCATCTGCCATTTAGACACCAGTTTTGTGCAGCCCAATATCGACAGCCGGGAAGCAGGCAGCCAGGTTAATGTGCCACATTTGTCCTTATAATCGTGTGTCTGTACATCGCGGTTAGAACGGTAGTGACACAGCGGCTCATACATATTATTGGCCAATATGTAGTTCAACAGCTAAATGAGGGTTGATCTAACTTACAGGGCGCGTTGCAGTGATCTGAACAGTTCACTATTCCAGACTAGTCTCTACTGATATAAGGCCTCGTAGTCCATCTGACGCTCATGATTTGTGCGCCCAATGCTCACAAAAAAGCTAGGAGAGAATAATTTATGCGATGAGTGGGTGTGTATGTTTGAAGATGTAATCACATTGAGTCGTGCGCTATTTGATGTCGTGGCCGTCTGAGATCACGGTGTCCAAGTCCCATTAAGTCTTCTCCGGAACCTGCAGGACAAGTTTCAACGATTATGCAAGAATACTGTTATCCTTTGGTTGATCGTGGGACTTCAAATCCGAGGAGAAACCAAAAATGATTCTTGATGAGGTCTGGGCATTGTCTAGAATGATTTTCTAGACAGCATCCATGGACATCGTCTATATGGATTTGTTCCTTAGGACATATATAGAACCGCTTTTAGTTACTCTTCTTCGATTGAACTTTTTTGAATTGTAGTTTCCGTTCAACTAGCGCAGCACCAGTCACACGGGTAATGCTTTATATGAAAGTCATCAAATCCATTTGTTGACCAAGACCAGAATTTATGATACAAACGTTTTTAAACTATAGTCAACTTCTCTGAAAGCAACGAAGCTCTCATTGGTCTTCCAGACTTGATGATTCTGCGATCGCAGCATCACGTATTTTCAATGCAGGAACTTTTAGAGTGTCTGACCACGCTATGCTCACAGGAGTTAATTGAACACCTACAACACTTCTTTATAATGACGAAAAAATCTGTATACCCAGAAAAATTTCCTCAACGGAGGAGGACAAGTTCTTCCTTCTGCCTGATTCGCTCGAATTGAAAATTTTGTAGATTTTTCTTGAAGGCGACTTTATCTAAAAAATCATACCCAGAACATCAAAATTTGAGGGCACAAGATGGAGGCGGTCCTTGAGCCTGCATTAGTATACGGCGATGAAAATCGCTAATTTTTTGAAATACGCTCGCGCTTTTCTGTACGCCATAAGGTGGCTACTTCTATGAGATCTTTTTTAAAAAAGAAAGAATAATATAATATAGGAATAATCGCTCAGTCAATTCCTATCTCACTCAAAGGGTTCTGCTCTTCTAGCTTCCAGTCGGCAGTACAAATTCTGATCGAAATGGAAACGGAGCATTTGTGTTGATCGTTGCGATCCATCGAAACGATCGATCTGCTCAGCTCAGCCAGCGTGGCAGTTTGGATGTCATCCTATACAAAGAAATTTGCTTTGGTAGTCTATCTAAGGCAATACAATCTGTCAGGTTATTTCCCGCATTATCATATTCACCATTTAGCAGTGAACATGGTTACGAGTTTGAAGGCAGTGTTCACGATAGATTTCATTTTCGATATCTCCACGGTTTACGGAAGGTTTGGTGCCCTATATAGCAAGGCATGCTTTAAAAGGACGCGAGAGCGGTGTTTTTGAGCCGAAATGGGCCCTCCTTTGTCGACGTTGATTTTTGAGCGTGGAGGAAATGACCGCTATGAAGAATGATGCCTATCAGTTCAATCAAGCGATCAGCTCACTTATCAGCACTTCCTTGATTTGATCATTCCTGTAATCCGAGTGTTCATTTAATTACATCGAGGGGCGGACCGGGATAAGTAGGCGCAATGGGATAACTTTCAGAGTCGTTTTTATCGAACTCTGACCCGTTTTCGCTCTTTTCTTCGACCCTATCTACTCGAGCGTCCGCTAACTTAGTGTTTCGCACTGAAACCTCGAGAACTACAGTTCAACTACGCATTGCCGTTCAGTCCGCAAAGTGCACGTTATTTGCGAAAGCGTGCTGCGGCGCCCCAGACAGGGATGTGGATCACCCGGGCACCAAAGGCAAAAACCGCCCTGGTGATCCGACATCCCTGTCTGAGGATACTCGCAACCGCGCCGCAGCACGTTTTTGCAATCAACGTGCACTTTGCGGACTGAACTGCAATGCACAGTTGAACTGTAGGTTCATCGTGGGCACTGCCTTCAATAGTCACAGACTCTAAAGTAGACCAGGAGGCTTGAGTTTAGTTGGGGGGGTCACTCAAGATTCTTTCGGGGAAATTCAGATTTTCCCTTCAGCTATGCGTGTTAGAATTGTGCCATATGTGTCGGAAACGTGTTAGCGTGCGGTGCCACGTGTTGGAAATGTGCTGAAAAGGTTTTATATGAATAATTTCAATATAAATCTTGAATGGCCCCCCAACTAGTTTCAAACCGACCGGGACTTATAACTCACTCTGATTTGGTGGGCTATGCGAACCACCGACTTGCAAATGTTTTTCTATAAGTTTCTCGTCGCCACTTTCATCATCTCGTCATATTCAAAGAGACACTCTCTTGTCTTATTACCGGAGTTAATGAATTCTTATGACATTCTATTCTGAGTAATCCCTCTAAGATCGTGATATTCATGAGTAAAATTACCTCGTACGTCGCGCGATTGTATGTGCCGTATTCATAAAGCTCTGACATGTATTCCACAACCTTGTACTCATCTAGAGCACTTCCACTAATGCAGTCGTAGTAGGAACTGGCAAACGGCTTGGGCCATGGGACTTCATCCAAACCATTGGACTCACTTCTTCCTCGATCTGTAAAACGAATAGCCGCTCCAGTTGAAGAAAAACATTGGAACACACTCTCGTGAGCACCGGCGCTTGCGGGAGGCGCAATTGCTGGAGGTCTCTAAACAAGATTTCATATCTGATGGAGCTTCCGGATAACATGTTGAGAATTTTCTCCTAGTTTGAAGGGTGACAAAACAATCTATGTGTAGAAGCCGATAACGGAGGCTTTCGAAGTAAGCTCGCAGATTGTGAAGCCAAAATTCTCGGCCGGTGTTAGGTGACCTCTCAGCCCAAGACAAAGAGTTTTCATAGATTGGCCGCCCATTTTCATCTTCCTAGTTTGCACATTCTGTTAAAAAAACGCCTCGCGACCTGCCAGCTATTCCCTTGAGTGCATGAGTGCAAACCGGTAATAGAGTTATCCTCTACTTCAAGACGTGGTCTCATTGGAGTTTCCTCGTTCCAGCGCCGTTTTCTAGCCACTAGCGGGACCTGAATAGCTGATTTCATATGCGATAAAGACGACTCGTGCAGCTTTCGACTCACGACTTAAAGATCTTCCAATCGAACTCGCTGATTTGACGGCGTACGAGAGATGTTTGATTTCAGCATGTTGAATATTCACTTCCCTTGAACAACGATTTCGAAGAGCGCACCGAATTTCTGAGAGCATATAGCATGTGAATGGGAAATAAGGTACTTTGGTGCATACCATCTGACTTTGGAGAGAATGCTCAAGTGAGCTATATGCTGTTCGTTATCAGCGAAATGAACGTCAATGATTCAGTGATGATCTTTATCACAGCTATGATTTTTACATGTTCGTGGCACATTGATGTACTCGCGTTTGGTCATGTTAACTTAAACTTCGTAAGCAACTTGTTGATACTGCAATATACCGCCCTGAAGCGTGTCTTTAAAGGCAGTGTTCACGATAATCTTCAAATTTGAGATTTTTCGCTCTATTGATTAAGTGGCACCAGGGTAGTGCTAAAACGACATAGAAATTAAGAAAAACGGGCCAGAAGTACACAAAATCCTTAAATATCACCCCGCCTCTTGAAGGCAGTGTTCACGATGAAAATCGTTTCTCTGTTTTTCCGCCTATCTTGAAAACGGCCCCATGCTGATTCCAATGATATCTCTGAAATCGCTCAAGACCTTCAGGGAACGGAGTTACGGTCCCTCAAATATTGAGCTAAGGAAACATGGTGGACGAGTTATCCGAGACTTGTAACTTCCGTCTTTTGCAGCCGATGTATGCGAGCTGACCTGAGTAGAAAGAGAAGTTGAGAATGAGAGGAAGAACGGGGCTATTTATCGGAAACCATCGCTCATCCCACAATCTCGAGCATTCATTTGTTCACGTCGGTGGGCGTGGAAAGTGCATCTGGGGGTGACGAGCTGATGGGTGACCAACTTTGAGGTCGTAGGAGACCGTTCCGAGCTCATTTTTCTCAGTTTTTTCGACTTTATGGTTTCGCTAGGCCCCGCAGCTGCCGATCTCCACAAAAAAATCAGACATGGTTTTTATCTTGGGCACTGCCTTTAAAGGCATCGTACACGATGAAAACCATGTTTGGGTTTTTGATGTTTTCGTGTTGTACTATCCCTATAGTGACTAACGGTAGCAAAACGCCCCCTCAAAAACGTCGACTTTTTGAGAAAAACCCATTTTTAGAAAGTTCATAGCAAATTTGAATTTCGCGCCGGCATCAACTTGGGATAGTTGCGCAGAGAATGCAAGGAACAGTTTTACGCTTCGTTCCTTGGCGCAGCGTTGGAAGCAATTCACCGAGGATGCCGCTCAACTACGACTTCAGCTGAATTAAAATGGGCTACCCACCTGCTGCGTCCAGTGCTGCCGGCTGCTTTCGATCGATGCCGAATTCGAAATTGACTGGCGTGTGTATTGCGCCCTACGACGCGTCAAGGCACGCCCGCCGTCAGCAACCCAGGAGCTTTGTTCCTTGTAACAACGGATCGACCCCAAGGCCGGCCCCCAAACCCAGGAAGCCAATTTGAGGTAAGCGAATCTTCAATCAGAGACGGTTTTGTAACTCCAAACTTTCTGAGTGACATTGTCATGGCCCACTAGTCCGAATGAACGCATAAACCTAAATTCGGTTTTCATCGTGGGCACTGCCTTTAAGTATCACAAGAAGTGTTTGTTGTAACAATGAAATTTTTGTTCATCCGTCCTTTGCAATTCAACATTCTCCATTGCTCCGTTCTTTTCTTAGAGCCCTAACTAATCCTGCTTCGCATGAAATATTATTTTACTTCCGATTGACCCAATTTTACACTGGTGACAACCACCATAAATATGTTCATCCAACCGGACAACTAGTCCATGTTATAGAGTAATATCACTGAAGCACGACGCCTAAATGCGTTTCTCGCCGTTTCTTCGTAATTTTGGTAACACTTGGAGGCCAGCGCATTGTTTTATGTGGAAAACCCGGAGACGAAAATCATCGTGAATACTGCCTCTGAGGACAGTATCGAAAAATTCAGAATCACGACTCCCTTTTTAGAAGTTTAGTCAGAAAAAAAACCTGTCCTCAGCAGACCTTTGTTCGCTTACTAAATTAACGTTTTGTACACCTATGAGCTTAATGTTCTATGTCTGAACTGAATTATGAGGATCAAGGACACACTATTCAATGCTTTGCATATGTTTATAGGAGAACTAATGTGGCTAAGAGGCTTACAAACACTTGCACCTTTCTAGCGGCGTTCTGCACACTCCTTTTGAACTCCTGCACTCTTTTTCTGAATTCCTGCACACTCCCATCGAACTCCTGCACAATCCTTCTGACTTTCTGCACACTTCTACTCAACTCCTGCACGCCCCCTCGAAAATACTGCTCACTGTACATGGTGTCGCGCGCACTGCCGCTGAAGCACTGCACCTTGTCCATTACGTCCGGCTTACTTCGTCTGAGGTCCTGCTACCTTTCCCCGACCGACTGCGCACTTCTTTCGTCGTCCTGCACCTCTTCCCTTAAGTCGTGCACCATTCCTTCGACGATCTTCGCTCTCGTTCTGATTCGGAACGTGTAAAAATGAAATTCGAACATCAGCATGGTGTTAAAAACGTGCCCAAATGCAAATCCAAAACGACTCCTTAGAATGCCGGACATGCGTCAATTGTGCGCCAACCGAATTCCAGACGGCAAATAGGCCCCTGCTATGAGCTGATGGGCGGATAACTGCGGTTAAATGCTCTCCTTACTTGAGGTGTAATTGTTATTGCCAGCTTAATGCAAGTTATCGGGCAGCTGTTGAGCAGCTGGCACACTTTCGCCAGTTGTCCGCTGCTCCCAGTGTCTGAGGGGTTTAAAGGCGCTTTTGAATTCTCAATCACACTTTATCAAGAATGACTGATGACGCTACCAAATTTCTGGGTTCGGTATAAAATCTCATTTTAATGAAAGAATTTTCGCAAGTTCAGATCCCTGTCAAGAGTAATGGTTTCAGAGAATTCAGAAATAAGCAATTCACTTCAGAAATTCAATTCAAAGAAAAAATTTAATTCAAATTCAAATCAATTGGAAAGCAATTCAGAAAGAAAAATAAATGCTGACGAAACCATGCACACCCATAGGCTGCTCCTGTAGATGACAGAACCAAACATGTTTTTACAGGCACCGCACGTTTTTCCAGGTTAGGGTGGCATCTAGGCCTATCCTGCCTGGCTCTTCGTCGCATCGTCATGCATGTGGCTGCTTTTGATCGATCGATATCGATATGATGGACTGCCGGTGCACCTTAGAGCCACCCCCATCGAGAACCATCAGCGCCGCGGATCGACCGCTTGACGAACCCGCTATCAATTGTGCAGCAGATCAGCCGTCAAGCGCCGCGGACCGTCCGGAGAGCTCATCAGCCGTCGCGGACGGGCAGTGAGTTTCTCGGAGTTACGTTTTAGCCAACAAACCTGCAACTTTTTCATTGTGAACACTACCTTTAAATGCGTTCTAGAAATCCTCCGTGGTTTTTGTATGCTACTAAAATAATCGCTCATAGTACATAGCATTTCAATGTAGACATCATTCAATTCAAATGCAATAGCTCTTTACTGTTGTGCTGCGAATAGGTCACATTTATGTACTTTCAAAGAGGCATATCTCAAAATCTAGTCTGACAAATGGTTGGGACGCGTTCGTTCGCGGCTTTACGCTCGGTTTCGATTGCGAGTCATGATTGGCAGCTGCGTCTCCGTCAATTCACTATTGAAATTTCCTGGTACGACCACACATGTGTGTCAGTAAAGGTCTCGAAAAAGCTAGACTCTGAAAAATCTCTAGCGACCTGTCGATTTCGATTATCACCACCAGCGGAGCGGCGTGCCTCGATGAATTATAACTAGCGATAAGGAGGTTTCGACGAAAAAGGCGTCTCTCCGCGCTGTGATAGTCGAAAACAGGAGATCTCCGAAATGGACCGGAGTCTATATATCCACGTTTTCAAAGTTTCTTCTTCGCAGGGATTTCTTGTTTTACATGTCTGTCAGTTTTTTTTTCGACCGTTCGTTGTTCAATTCCAACTATCGTGAACGGCGGTGAGAATATTATCCATTCCAACCAAAATGTAGGGAATCATCGAAAGCACAGAATACCTTTTTTATTCTATGGAACAAGCTCTTGGCTGTCAAAGTGGAGAATGCGCATATTTGAGCTTTTTACGGCTCCAGAATAAACTACAGCCGCATCGTTGCCCGAACTGAGATAAGCCACTGGTCCACCTCTTTCTTGTGGATATCGTGAATTTTGGAAGCCTCGCCGCTGATACCATTACATCTCTATCACAGAAACCGAGTGGTGGCTCTGCAGAAAAAAGGAATGCTAGAAGTTGAGAATGGACCGCTGAACCTCAAAGATAGCAATATCATAGCTGTAGCGCGGCTTTCAAGAGATTGGATACTAGCCATTCAAGTTCTCCAACATCTCTTAGACGCGTAGATCGGCTTTCGGGCATTGTGCTGTATACTTCCGACGGAAAAAATAAGGATTGAAACGCTTTTTCATTCGAGGTTGACCTACGATCCTAAATGGGAATGTGTACAGAATATTTCTGGGAAGGAGGAACGATACACTTGGAAGCGTAGCATTTACATCCAACGCACCGGCCAGTTGGCTAGCATCGTCTCTGCCGAAGCGTAGATGCCTGCAAGGGCGTGGCCTGCTACGCCCTCCCATACCACTTAGCGAAACTTATATTATATATATTTCTTACATGATCGATGACCCTGTTGAAAAAAAAACCGCTCCTACGAAAATATTAGCAACCAACAAATTTGAGTGTATCACAACGCACCGGCCAGCTGGCTAGAATCGTCTCTGCCGAAGCGTAGATGCCTGCAAAGGCGTGGCCTGCTACGCCCTTCCATATCACTTAGCGAGACTTACATTATATGTATTTCTTACATGATCGATGACCCTGTTGGAAAAAAACCGTTACTACGAAAATATAAGCAACCAACAAATTTGAGTGTATCGCATGAAAACAGGCTAACTTTAGAAAACAAACAACGGGTATCTTAGATGAGAAACTAATGGTAAAAGATGAAAGTGCTTTTGTAAAAGTGTTACTTATTGTCAGCAAAGCAAACAGTGGTTAGCGACTCTGCACCGAGGAACTCTGAAGAGAGTCCACTATTTTGATAAAGCTTTTCCTATCATGAGGGGCAGGAAACCTTTCGCTCAATTTCAAATAGTCTGACCCAGCTCTATTATCAATGAAATCGTGTCGAACAGTAGTCTCCGCAGAATTTATGGTATTCGGATAAGATAGCCAAAACCCGCATATTCCTTTGTGGAAGATATGGTTTCTGTATCATATTTAGTCAGATGCAAGGACCAGGCGGCTGGTCGTGCGGTGTTGGCGGCATCACCAACAAACGGGGTTTCGATCGCCCGCGGCGATCTACCGTCGCAGCACTTTTCAATTCACCACACTAAATTGATTATCTACACTCTACTTGACTTACTTGACTCAATCGGTTGGCTTTCGCCTGACGCGGTCATTCCGCATCTTCACCGAGGTGTGCCGTCCTAGTAGTCAGCCGTGTCCATTTTTCACGGTCTTCAGCCACAATTTGAACACATTCCATCCAGCTGTCACTATTCCATTTCCTGCGAAACGAAACATCGCGCCTGAACTGTCTTTCGATGCCGAGTGACTTCAAATCCTCTTTAACCACATTCGTCCAGAACTTTCGCCTACGCCCAGGTGGCCGTTTCCAGACAGGATTTGGAAGCATTCCTAAAGCGTGTTGTACGAGACGATCCGGCGTTCTTCTTAGTACATGCCCGAGCAGTCGAAGTCGACTTTCCATTGCTGCTTGAGATGGCGTTAGGAGATGCTGGCACCTCCCTCGTGTCAAGCGTTTATGTACTGCGTCGATTTCCTTGTACAGGTCTTCGTTATGGCATACACGCGGCCAGAAATATCCAAGCAAACGCCTAAAAAGCTTCCTCTCCGTGCAATCCAACCTTTTCATCGGCGTCTTTGGTGCTGCCCACGTCTCCGATCCGTACACCATGATAGGGCGAATAGCGGATAGGTAGACGCGCAACTTGACTTCCTTCGCGATGGTGCTAGACCACAAACACTTGGTTAGAGAATTAAATGCAGACGTAGCTTTCGCACATCGTTGTCGAATATCCGCTGCATAACTAACATCGTTCTTCAGCAAACAGCCCAAAAAACAGAAATGGTTTACCAGTTCGATACGTTGTCCGTCAACACAAACTCCCGTTGAAGGCCTCTGAGAGACCCACATCTGCTTGCATTTTTCGGGACGAAGACGAAGTCCATAGGCTGCGGCATACTTCGAAACGAGGTTCACAATCCTTTGTAGTTTTGCGTTGTTTTCAGCGAATAACACGATGTCGTCGGCGTACTCCAGGTCGACAAGGGAGCGTCCTGATAGTGTTAGGATCACATGCGCAGGAAACTGTTCTGCAACTCTACGCATGATGTCATCAACGGCGAAGTTCAAAAGAAAAGGTCCTACAACGGCTCCTTGCCTTACTCCTGTTTTCACCTCGAAAGCTGACGTAAATCCGACAGGTGTACGAACTGCTGCTGTTGTTCCTTTGTTCATGTCCTCGATTAACCGAACATACTTTCCCGGGACTCCATCTGCTCGCAGAGCACTGAGCAATCGATCACGATGAGGAGAGTCGAACGCGGCTTCAAAGTCTAAAAAAGCAAGCTGTAATGGCTTTGAATACCGCTGCCACGATTCAATTACTCTTCTCACGACGAACACTTGGTCGATGGTCGATCTTCCAGATCGAAAACCGGCTTGCTCATCTCTGGTCGTTCTTTCACGATGTTTGATAAGTCGCTCGAGAATGATACCTTCTAAAACCTTGTACATGACACGGAGTAGAGAGATTCCTCTGTAGTTCTTAGGATCCGTGACGGATAGCTTCTTGTGAAGAGGTACGATGATCGCATGTCTCCACGAATTGGGTATCCTTTCGCTCATCCATATAGCTCGGATGGTGTCGGCCATTTCACGAATCCCAGACGGAGGGAGAGCTATCAGCATTTCAGCAGTGATGTTGTCATCTCCACCAGCCTTTCCATTCTTCATTTTCCGGACACAATCCAAAACTTCAGACTCAGTCGGCGGTTCCTCACTGACATCGTAATGTTCTCTCTGAACATGCGGGAGCTCAGGTACTGATGGCGCTGGACGATTCAGCAGTGAACAGAAGTAATCCTTCCATATTGGCAGCGTCGCATCACCAACTGCAACTCCATTGGTAGTGTTCAAGACAGGAGAACATCTCTTCATCTTCCCGCTATACTGTCGCAGCAACGTGTAGGCTTTCCTCGGATTCTTCTCCTCCCAAGCCTTCTCGAACTCCTTAGCTCTACACCTCCACTCTCGCTCGCGGTCACTTTGAAGCTGCCGACGCAACTTCCTCCTCAGACGCCTCTCCTTCACGAAGTTTCCTGCAGTTCGGAGAGCACATACTCTGTTGTAGGTAGATGTTCTTTCTCCTGAGACGTAGGCGAACTTCTTCTTAGGCTGTACAACTGGGAGTGCCTCTTTCGAAGCGTCCTGGATACACTTGACAAAAGAATCCGCGTCGCAATGTTTCTTCTTAGTCCGACTCCGATGTGAATAGAAACGCGTTGTCGAAAATTCCTTCTGCACTCTTCATCTCTGAGACTTGTCATGTCAATCCTCTGGAGAGGCTGAGCCCCTCGCTTCCTCTTATGAATCCTCGCAGTGAAGTTCAACAAAACAGGACGGTGATCCGAATCGAATGCGACATCCCACACAGCTCTAGATCTTCGAATGTCCGATACTGGAATATTCCTCGTCAGGACATAGTCAAGCTGTAGTTTTAAAGTTGTCATCTTCCGCTTCCGCCGCTCTTCTGGAGATAGCCGGGTTGGTCCCTGCCACTCAAGCTGATGGCGGGCATGATTCCTCTTGAATGTCGATGCAATAATCAGACCACTGCGTTCACAAAAGTCGACAAGGCGGTAGCCATTTTCCGATGTTTGCTCCACTGGGTAGAACCATTTACCGAGTACTTCGGATTCCTGATCAAGTCCCATCTTCGCATTTGCGTCAATCCCTACGACAACAGCATGTGGACAAGGTATCCTGGCCAGCAACGTATTTAGTTCCTCATAAAACGCATCCTTCGAATTGTCTTCGGCGGTTTCAGTGGGCGCATGAGCACTCACTATCCACAGATTAAATCCTCTGTGATCCCGCAGTCGTACGAATGCATTCCGACACGACGTTGAGCCAAACTCCTTGACCATACCATTGAAATACTTCCTTACAGCTATTGCACAGCCTCCCACTCTCCTATCGTCAGCGTTACCGCAGTAGATGGTGTACTCTCCGACGCTGATGACAGGTCTATCCTTGAGGCGGGTTTCCTGCAAAGCGGCAAAACGGTGCATGGAAATAGCTCAGAAGTCTGATAGCGCAGTTTTTGATATCACTCGACAGCGATCGACAGTTCAGGGTGGCGAAACTGTGGCTTGTGACCAAAGACTCCATGAACTCCCTAGGTACGAATCCTAAGGTGTTATGGACCAGAGGCCTTGGTGTGCCGGACAGCGACACCTTTATGCAATGTGCGGGATACTTTCGCGATATAGTTGTGCACACTATATCGCTCGAACGTTCCCTGTGTACACTCAAATGTCTGCTGGGTTCAGTAGAAGCAGGGGCTCCAACGAGCAGGTACCAACAGACTTGTATACACACCCCCGTACACTCTACAATGGTGCTAACTCTACGCATATTCAACATAAAAACAAAGGCTTAATACACCAAATTGGTCTCGCTGTTGCTAAACATGTGATTTCTCACTCTTATCTCGCAGCGAAAATCTACAGGTTTAGCGACAGCCTGGCTACGCTGAACCCAGGGATACCGTTCGCTCAAGGTTGATCCAATCACCCCACGGGATAATTATTCGATACTCCGTGTCTGGTCGCTCGTGGAGGGTGACCCGTGTCGTTCTTTGGACGACGTTGTCAAGGATATATTCGACCTCGGGCTTCCTGCAGAAATTAGGAGAGAAACGGCAATACTGTCGGTCGCAGCTATGAACGCCTTTTCAGTACGGATCAGTACAGGGTGGATCGATCGGTCGAGTGCTGTAAACGTTCAAGAAAAGTCTGCTCTTCACGGAATGTCACACTCCTGTGACAATGTATGTAGGAGCTGTGTATAGGAATGAGGGTCGTTTTGATAGGGCAACAAATCATGGCACTGCATTCCAGCTCTCCAGTACGAAAATGGGTATTTTGTTATCACGAATCTTCAAAATTTAATTTCATCTTTCTTTTGACTTGCGTAACTAAAATGTACGAAGAAGAAATCAAAAATTTTATTAAATTGGTATTTATATTCGTTAATTTTTCACCTCCAAGTGTTCTGCTATGGCTTGTAACTTTTTCCCTGCTGATTTAAATACATAAGCAGACATTGAAAACGTCAACAAAGCAACTTTTTAAAGATCAAGGGAGAGATATACACTAAAAACCCGGAAGGCAGAACTGATATTTCCAATACGAACGAAACGTATGCAATCATAATTTTATGTTCGGAAAAAAAGAGAAATCTGCGACGGCTTGTATAATGAAGGAAGCAACTGCACTTCAGCAAGATGAAGTGAACAACTTCAAAATGTTGGTTACTGCAAATATGCAAAAAAGATGCCCAAAATAGGAAAGAAGTATAGCCTAGCTCCCTAATTTTTAACCGGTTGAAGTGAGGCTTATCGGGCTTATCATGTCAAAGTCTCCTTATCCGCCGGGATATATATGCATATTTTTTGAGGGTGAAAAATGGTCGACGAGTTTTCTCAGGCGTGTATTTCTCTTCATTAGTGATCGTTGCACGAGTGCGAGCCAGGGTAAGGAGACAATCCGGCAATGGACTGAAGAACGACGACTTGTTGAGTTCGTACATCCATCTAGCCGCTATCGAGATCGGAAATTAGGTGGGCCGTGGTGGTGAGAGAAGGAGGTCGGGCCTGTCGTAGTCGCTTATATCTCGCCTATTTGGAGAAATTGAGAGCTTGAACTTGGCACGAGTTATATGAGGGGGGTTACTACGTAATATGAATTCACACATTGTTTGAGGGTGTACTGTGCCTTTAAATCTGAAATCGAAAACTCGGATTTGACCAGAAGGAAATTAGTTATTATATCTAAAAGGAGGAACACATGGAATGTTAAAGATGCAATGGATGCTTGAAGATGGAATTTGGATTCTTGAAAATCGAGCTTTTGGCAAACTCGAAATTAACTGTCATGGATCGACGCCTTCATGCCACGCCAACTAAAGAACGTCACAACTCGATGCGTTCACGCCGCTTCAACTACACAACAAGAACACTACAACAATGTTTTTGAGGCTCGTGATTCTACAGACTTGAACGCTACCACTCTGAGAGGAATTATGGAGGTGGGAGCCTCATGGTTTGGGGGCGTTCTGTGCTTTTGGTACGGTGGCTTTTTCGGTTAATCCAACCAAAACCGATACCACTGACTACCAGAACCTCCTCCAAACGCATTTGGTTTCATGGTTGAGGGTTCGCACGCGAGCATGGTTTACTTTTCAATAGGAAAACGCAGCTGTACATGCGAGTCGCTCGAAAATGGCTTGGTTCCAAGCTAATAATATCGAAGTGATTAGCTGGCCGGCGATTCTAAGCACAGTAAAAACATCTGGGGCATCATTTCGCGTCAGGTATATACAAATGGGAAAGAGTATTCCACCGTGCGAAAGCTAGAAAATGCGTTCTTCAACGCCTGGCACAACATTCGTCAGTCAACGATCGGCCACCTCAAGGCTTCTCTGTCGAATCGTATTTAAAGGCAGTGGTCGCAATGAAATATACTTGTCTTCTTTTCCTCTCTAAACCCTTTTCTGGGTTTAGAGTAGTGGGACCAATGAGAAAAAATGGCGAAAAAACCGCTGTATGGGGCCAAATTTGGAGCTTGAACTTTCTTGTCTTTTGATGGTGGACGAGCCCACTCCACATCATCGGCAGCGATGATCTTTGATATCAAGAACATCAGCTGGCTTGAAAATGAATTTCAATCAATGAACATTGACTCATCTAGTTAAAAACATTGACTGAAGGGCTTGCTTTCATTGTTCAAGTGTTTTATTAGGTAAAATTGCATTCATTTCTTCCTCTGAATGTCGATGATTTTTGACCGCTCGGCATGAGACGGCGTTCTTTTTGAGAGGCGCTGTGCACGTGTGCACGAACTGGCATCTTTGGGCCTTAGAAACTCTAATTCTAGCGCATTTTTCACCGCGGTACCTTCATAGTTTTTCAGCTATTTTCGATCTACGCTGATTTTTATAGTTTTTTAGATGACGTTTTTCATCGCGACCACTTCCTTTAAAGGCAGTGTTCACGATGAAAATCGTTTTTCTGTTTTCTAGCCAATCTTCAAAACGTCCCCATGCTGATTCCAATGATGTCTCTGAAATCGTACACGACCTTCTGGGAAGCAAGTTATGGTCCCTCAAAGATTGAGCTATGGAAACATGGTGGACGAGTTGTCCGAGGCTTGTAACTTCCGTCTTTTGCAGCCGATCTATGCGAGCTGACCTGAGTAAAGAGAGAAGCTGAGAATGAAGGGAAGAACGAGGTTAATGATTGAAAATCATCGCTCATCTCACGATCTCGAGCATTCATTTATTCACGTCGGTGGGCGTGTGATGCGCTTTTGGGGTTTTCAATGCGCTCGAAATTGCAACTTCGGGCTCTTTTAGGGCTCTTCCTGGCTCGTTTTCATGCGTTCTTTCGACGTTAACGTTACAGAATGTCCCTCCACTATCCAATCCTAGTGGAATTTCGAAAACTTTTTTCATCGTGAACACTGCCTTTAATGGGTTACTTTAAGTCGGGAAATCCCATTGATTATTGATATGTTCTATTATTGTTGTTGTTTTGCAGTTTGAAATGAATGTTCTTGTGAACATGCCAGTGTCCCTATAATTATGGGACAGCGAAAAGAGACCGTTTTGTGCAAAATCGAGCGTAGAACCTTACAGAGACGATCAAATGCGCTGAAAATCGGTCTACTTATATACTTTTACCAAGGAAGCTGACGGTCTACGCCATAATAGTCTAGCTTTGAAGCTGCTGAAGCTGCGAGAAGTAGAGCAAAAATTCAGGTGTCCCTATAATTATGAGACGGACTGTATGTTCCATTATTCTTATCTTGCCGTCTAGTGTATTGCTTGATTATTCTGTGACTGTGGGGTTTGTTAACGGCAGCAGAGGCGTTAGAAAAAGCCGTTGAGATAACTAAGCTCTGGTACATCTCTAGTGACCTGTTGATTTCGATTATCACCAGGAGCGGAGCGGTGGGCCTCGATGAAATATAACTAATGATAAGGAGGTTTCGACGAAAAAGCCACCGCAAAAGCAACCGAGAACATGAGTTCACTTGGAATGAAACAGAGTCTACGTTAATGAGATCATAAGACGGCTAGCAGAGCCCTCAAAGCGTCACAAACGAGTCAAATTGGTAAATTTGAGAAATATCAAGTCCAAATATTTGCCTACTCCGCCTATGAGCTTCGACAACTTCGTCCCAAAACACAAACTCGTTCAGATCAATAGTTCAAATTACGCCAACATAGCTAATTTTTGGAGTTTCCTACGACTTAAGCATTCTAGTGCAGGATGTGAGATTCCATCGACTTCGTGCAGACAGTTTTCGTTGGTTTTTTTTTCTGTAATTTTCCCACACTATCAGTTCCAACCCAATTGATATCATAAAAATCGATATCATTTTGGGCGTGTCTGTTGCCTTTAGGGAATCTTATTGGAATTTGAAAGTACCACTTCTCCATCCTATTCGAACGAATATGGATCATGGAATCTTGTATAGTTATTTCTCCGTGCTTGTGGTGGGGATGCCTTCAAGTCATGCAAACGTAGAAAATCTTGCATTCAGGAGTTTGGTGAACTGTCAACAATTCCACGATATTTCTAGAATTGCACCGCAGAAGCAAATTACAAAATTAGGAAATCGTAAAGCCGGAAATCCGAGGCCAACTTACCTGCGGAAATGGGAAAACGTAATTCCACTCATCTGTGGTCGAAACCCAGTATGCGCTGGCAGCCCATGCAGTGTTAGTAGCCTTAGCTGTTAGTGAATAGGGGTTCAGTCCGATGCCAGCCCTGGAATGCGACCCCTATTGTACTCTTGTCCAACGTCGCGAGTGCGTGAGATGGGGCTCCTGATTTCCGTTCGCTTCCATTGTAGTTTCACGCGGCGCTCCGCGGGCTCCGCCTACTAACCTTGCGCGGTGATTCGGAGTCTCTTTAGATAAGGTTTCACGCTGTTATCTGCATTCTTACTGTGTGCCCTGGAGGTTCGTAGGTGCACAGATTTATTTACACCGGTTAGGGCGTATGACGGAGATCGCTGTGTTCAGAGGAAAGATGGCAGTGTAGGACTGAAGCGTGTTCCCTAGACCTCCAAATACTTCCTCAGCCCTAGCGTTTCTGATAGCCAACTTCAGTCAGGGACGTGAAAGCCCTGTCAAACAGATCCAGCGACTCACACATCTATCCAACAATGAAACAGCTCTACGTCTGCTTCGGGCGGAAGACCAAAAACGAATAAATCATAAATAGAGTAATGATGCATGCTTAGCGCTGTTCTCCTGAGTTTCCGTCCTCCTGTAAAAACGTTTTATTCGGTGTCCTGATGCCCTTACCTCGTCGTCTAAACACTTCCAAAATGACGCTCTCCCTCCTCCCTTCAAAATCTTCGCTCGACAAGAATCAATCTTTTTGTCGAGTATTACACAAAAGTATTGAGTCAGTTCATTTCACTCTGTTGTTTTACTCGGATTTCAAGTGTCTCGAATAAACAAATCAATAATTGAATATCGTCCTGAGGTATCGGTCTTCTATCTTGCTGCCCTGGAAAGGAATGGTATTTTACTCGTTCGCCAGCTTCGGCTACGTTTCGGGAAACTTGTTCTTCGAAAGTCAGTAGAGTTCTCCAACATAGGCACCTTATCATTCGCTTTTCCTAGGCTCTGAAGAAACGTGTAGGCCAGTGAGGCTATCTAACAACCTCTTGGTCCAGATCAAGGTAACTTCGATTGTCAATCTGACCTTGTTGGGCCTGCTCTGAACCCTAATGAAATCTTCAATTTCACCTTTTTGAGGGCAGCGTCCACGACAAGGTTCGTCTTAGCTTTTCTCCGGAAATCGAATGTTTAGTTGTAGCAATAAGCTCAGAATAACAAACAAAAGAGGGTGTTGGAAGAGCCCTATCCGGCCCCGAAGTCCGCTCGCCCTAGGCCTTTCCGCTCCCGGTCATGTTTTCCATGGGCGAATTTGGTTCATGGCTCGGAACACATTAGCATTAGCGAATGAATTTTGGCATAGGGGTGCACCCGGAGGTATTGTAGTTTTTTATCTCCCTACATTCCTTCTTCTGTTGCTTTGCTTCTTTCGTTAGATATTATTCTCTTTCTGACTGGTTTACTTCTAAATTTCTATTACATGTATTGGCGACTAAATTAATCATTGATTTAAACCAAAATTGAGGTACATAGAGATCAAATTGACGTCTTAGTTCGTTCAGCATAGGAATCTCCCTTTGTAAGAAGCAACTATAATTTGAACTTTTCAGTCGCTTTTTCTGTGGCTCTTCTTCACTGATGGGCCAATCAGGTCCCAAAGCTCCCATTTCTGGTGAAAACCAAAATATGATTTTTATCGTAGACACTGACTTCGAGCTTCCCTCGATTACTAGCGTTTGCCAGACAATTTCATTGTGAGTTTGGATTAAGAGAGTGCAGAAATAGAAAAAAAACTAATTGCCACGTAAGATTTCTTCATTGTCCTGAGTAGTGAAACGAATAAGCAACGACATGCTATGACATTTACTACCCTATTATTGGATCAAGTGCGTTGAAAGCAAAGTGCCAATTGTACTTCTGAGGTCTGTATCTCCCGCCTTTCATTACCGGCTCACATTTATACCGTTTTGTTTTGTCTATCTTTTATTTTACTCATTTTCTCAGTCAGCAAACGAAATGCTCTAGCGGATGTTGTTTGTTCAAGTAGTAGGCGAGGAAGGGCGTAAAATAGTAAAACTAACTCGAACCGGATGGCCGCAGCTTTATGGCGCGAATGCCTTGAATGACAGAAACCATCAAAATCGACATTCTTCAAGAACTGAGAGCAATATACTGAGAGAAAATCAGCTGGCGCGAGCAGTAACTCCAAATATTGTCAGATTATTGTTGAAGGCACTGTTCACGATAAACTTCATCCTCAAAAATTCCATGACAAACGCTTCTCGTGCATCTGAAAAGCAGAACAGCATCAAAGAAACGGAGCGAAAAGCTACCCAGGAGCCGCTAAACGGCTTAGAAAAGTGGGCAAACCCCGCCGCCTTGGGCACGTCCGGCCCCTTCTCGTCCCTCGACGTGAACAAAGGAACAAAAAAAAGCCCCGTTCTTTCCTTCATTCTCCACTTCTCTCTTTACTCAGGTCAGCTAGCATACATTGTTTTCCAAAAGACGAAAGTTACAAGCCTCGGACAACTCGTCCGCCATGCTTCTCTAGCTCAATTTCTGAGGGACCATAACTCCGTTCACCGAAGGTCTTGTGCGATTCCAGAGATACCATTGGAATCAGCATGGGACCGTTCTCAAGATAGGTAGAAAAATAAACAAGCGATTCTCATCGTGAACACTGCCTTTAACTATGATGTCAGATTGACCAACACTTCTCTCATAGCCTGTATGCCTTGAAATTGTGGTCCCAACACGGCATAAAATTCCTGTCCATGGCATATATCATATTGAATGCACCTCACTTTTCACCATAGCATAATGACTAGTACAGTAGTACAGTTACGGTATAGTTGTCTATCCGCTTTTCCGGGCTCCTGAGCACTACTGTAAGCCCACTAATTCTCATCCCGGCACGACCCTTTGGTTAGCCGTCGTTTTCTCAATACATAGCAGAGGGTTGAAAGCATTCGCTGCATTTAAGGAGTTAAACTAAGTACGATCAGCAAATAGCATACCGCTGCGCTCTTGGTATTCTGCGACTGTCAAGAGAAGCACGAACACAAAACTTTCTAAGCGTCGCGAGCAGACGCAGACTAGGGTTAGGTCATTCGCCCACTACCCTATAACCTCAGCTTCGACTCTGTTTTCAACGCAATTCCCGGTATCACGTATTATCCTTCTTCCTGAATTGAGAGTGCTGCGTGTGCAGTTGCGATTCTATATGACCTTAATCAAGTTTTGAACTCTCTTGTTCACCCAATTGATTCAGTATTCCAATGTTCCCATGCTCTATTTTCTGCCTTTAAAACCTTGATCAAAGTTCCGTTTGAAGTGTTCACAACAAGAACAGTCTCCTCCGAGAACCGAAAGCTCTGATGTCTTAAGGAACAATATGGTAGAGAAAAAAGGTTCCATCGGCTGTCAGTAATGGAGTGAGTGGGCGGGCTCATCGTGCCAATGTGTTGTCTCCGTCTAGGGCCAATGATAGCTGGCTCTTATCCATTTTTTCAACAAAATTGTTGCAATAGACAACTCTCAACGTTCGGTGAAAGTTCGAGACCGCTTTTTTGCTCGAAAACTGTCTTCGAAGGCAGCATACACGCCCACAATTATGTACAAGACAATAGCGTGAATTGGCGCGCACGTTTCTTACCTTATTTTCAGTGGAGATTGACTCACTGAAAATCATCCTTGATGACAGTATTTAAGCACATCTGTCGCGCAGGTCTGTATTTTCCCACTTTTAGAACCAGAGTGGCAAGTGAAACTTGAAAATTTCTCCTATAATATAGAGAAATGACACTATATGAGGAGAGTCCCCGAGAGAAGCAGCTTGATTAGCTGCATTATAACCTCCGATAACCGGATGAACTCTCCAAAAAACAGCCGGAGAAAGCAGCATCCTTGAAATTGGATGGGAATTCATTTTTGTGTAGGAATGTTTTATCCAGGAAATTAAGATGGCCCTATAATATCCTCCCCATTCGATAAAGCTATCTTTTCGAATCGACAGGGTGATACTATATCACTCCACCTTTTCACTGCCGTTTTCCGGTTGACAATGAAGTCGATCGGTTGGGACAAAAAGAGCATATGTGTAGATAGAAAATTTCTCCCAAACTTGCAAAAGACATCGTTATCTTTTTGAATAATACCAATAAAGCAGAGGCGATGCTAACGAAGTTGCACGGAGACTTGGAAAAGATTGGGCTGCGAATCAATCAGAAAAAGACCCGGTTCGTGAAGGCTGCCTGGTGCGTAAGAACTAGGATTGAGGGTCATGGCTCACCGATCACGGAAACCAACTCCTACGTGTCCATGGGACGCTCGATGAGCGTTGATAACGACTGTGAGGGAAAACTCGGAATGAAAAAAGAGCAGCATGGGCAGTCTTCGGGACTACTGGAGAACCGATTGGCTGACGAAGAACTTCTCGCTTACGTGTTGAACTCGACAGTTTTCCCTGTGCTGTGCTACGCGGCCGAAGCGTGGGCCGATACAGCGTCTTGGTATGCTACCCCCGGAGCTCTCGTGTGTTGTCTTCTGAAGCATAACCGGCGCACGCAACATCAAGATGGACTACACAGCCCAGTCCTTTGAAGCATACCCCGTCTCTTCGTGATTCAATGGAATACGCATTGAAAGTCAAGTATCCTCCCATAAGGGGCCGTTCACTATATGAGTAGAGCCAATGATAGATGTACAAGGAGAACGGCCAAATGAGCTCCGATTGGGTGCTCGCACCGACGACGGAGGCCACATGTTAGCTGGGCAGATGTTTTCGTTGAAACTGTTAATAACCTCTCTCGGCAGCGAATATTTGCACACAGGCTCAACGATCGTGATTGAATGGCAAGGCGGAACGCCACCACCATCATGGCCAACGATTGCGAGAGAACAAGGGGAATGGAAATTGTGCTGGGGTTCGCACGATCTGTGAATACGAGCCGTCAAAGTACTAAAGTGAGTGACTGTCACTCTGAACTATCACCTGTGCCTCAAGCTCCACTCTTCACTCTGATACTTGAAGGGGTGGAAAAATACCTGCGAGATCCTTTTGGCCTAGAACTCAGTGCTTGAAACTTCGTTTACAATGTGGTAGGGGTCGTGCGGGCCCACTTATGCTGATATTTCTACCATGTTTGTAAGCTTGCACACGCACTGATATTTGGTTCCTTGTTGTGTATTGGCACAAACTTGGCGCACACATGTTGTAACATATCGCCAATCTCTCTTGAAGGCAGTGTTCACGATGAAGATACCTCTTTCTTTTCTTGCCTATCTAGAAAACGGTCCCATTCTGATTCCAATGATGTCTCTGAAAGCGTACAAGGCCTTCTAGGAACGGAGTTATGGTTCCTCGAAAATTGAGCTAGGGACGCATGGTGGACGAGTTGTCCAAGGCTTGTAACTTCCGTCTTTTGCAGTCAATGTATGCGAGCTGAACTGAGTAAAGAGATAAGATGAGAATGAAGGAAACAACGGGTCTTTTGATCGGGAACCATTGCTCATCTCACGTCGAGGTACGGAAAGGGGTCGAACTAGCCCAAAGCGATAGGGTTTGCACACTTTTCTAAGCCGTCTTGCGGCTCGTGGGTAGCTTTTCTAGTGATTGACGATACGTGCAACAAGACTGCGCTAACGGGTGATGGGAAAAGCTAAGTATCAGTCGGATCCGTGCCGCCGGTGTTCTGGCTTTGAAAGAGCACTCACTCAAGATGTCATATCCTCAGAGCTAATCATGTAGTCTCCTGTCAACTTCCTCCGAATAATGTTAGGCGCTATCTTATTGGTGTGGACTGCGATCAGGAAGACGGACACGACTGGTCCGGACGATGTTGCTGCGGAAGTGTGGAAGTCGAAACATTGGAGTCTCGCTCGCTAGCTCACGCAATTCTTTAAACAAGTTGTCGAGGAGAAGGAGACGCCTGGTGACTGGCATCAAAGCACGACAACTCCTAATTGGAAAAAAAGTAGCTCCGCCGACCGTGCAAACTATCGGCCGATTCGCCTGTTGTCTCACGCTATGAAGATCTTTGAGCGAATTGTCGATGCTCGCGATGTCATCTAGATTTCTCACAATCAATGGGATTCGATGCCTCCTGTGGGACTACCGATGCTATCCACGTCGCAAGACTCTTGGTTTAAAAGCATGGCGAAAAACAAAGGGCACTTCATTTTGCTTCTCTGGACTTGGAGAAAGCCTTCGCCCGCGCTCCGCATGATGTCATTGGGTATGCTCTGCGATCTCACTCAGTACCTGAAGATCTCATTAAAGGCAGTGGTCGCGCTCAACTATGCTCGTCTTCTTTTCCTCTCTGAACCCTTTTCTGGGTATAGAGTAGTAGAACCTATAAGAAAAAATCGCGAAAAAAAAACGCTGTTCTAGGCCAAATTTGGAGCCTGAACTTCCTTGTCTTTTGATGGTGGACGAGCTTACCGCACATCATCGGCATCGATGATCTCTTGTATCAAGAACATCAACTGGCTTGAAATTGAATTTCAATCAATGAACCTTCGGATTTATGTACGCCTTTAGTCAAAAACATCAGCTGAAGTGCTTGCTTTCATTGTTCAACTGTTTTATTAGGTAAATTTACATTTATTTCTTTCTCTGACTGCCGATGATTTTAGACTGATTGGCATGAGACTGTGATCTTTCTATGCACCTGTGCACGAACTGGAAGTTTAGGGTCTTAATAACTCCAATTCTAGCCCGTTCTTCACCGCGCTACCTTATTAGTTTTTGAGCTGTTTTCGATCTGAGCTGATTTTTGTAGTTTTTTCGATAACGTTTTTCATCGTGAGCACTGCCTTTATTTGGGTCTGAATCCTGTACACTGATCCGATAAGCCGAATGCAGGCGTCCGCTGGAACGTCAAGGCGATTCCCATTTTTGTCGGCGTTTAGGAAGGTTCGGCTCTATCACCGCTCCTCTTGATCGTTGTTACGGATGCTGTCACAAGTGATCTGCAGATGCCTGCACCATGGACTTAGCTCTATTCAGACGATGTAATGTTAGCGACCGATGGCAAAGACGAACTCGAGAAGCAAGTGCAAGCTTGGAGTAATGCTTGGCGCAGTTAGGCCTCCGTTTGAGTATTAGGAAAACCGCATACTTGACAACCGATGCGAATGAGCCTGGGACCATCAGGATCGACGGTACTCAGCTACCCCCAGCTGACACTTTACAATACCTTGGATCGACAATTTTATCTGACGGCAGGCTCAATCGAGAAATTACTGCTCGCGTAAACTCTGCGTAATTAAAATGGCGTTTTGTGAAAGGCGTCATGTTATGTTCGACAAGAGCATACCGGACCACCTAAAGTGGACATTTTACCGATGTGTCATTCCACCGGTGGCACTCTACGGCGCGGAGTGCTGGCCTGCGACGGAGGAGGCAGAGCGCCGCTTCTGCGCAATGAAAACGAAGATGCTGAGTTGGACGGCTGGCCTAACGCGCCTGGATATCCTGCGGAATGATGACATTCGGGAACGGTTCGGTGTCTTCCCGATCAACGACAAGCTGTGTGAATCTCGCCTGAGATGGTATGGCCACACTCTCCGAGTTAGCAGCGATTCCGTTCGCAGCGTTGCTATCAATCTCAATGTTCTAGGAGTACGGCCAAGAGTTCGTCCAGAGTAGCGTTGGTTCCACACGTTGCACTCAGACATTAAAGCTGCCGGCGTACACCCCTATCAGGCGCACGATCGAGCTAAATGGCGCCAACGAACCAGAATGACTATTTCTGCTATGGAGCGGGACAAACGCTAAAGAAGAAGAGGAGGTAGATCTGACAAAAGTGAAAATAAGTAAAAAGTCGGACGAAAAACGCTCAGGAAGAAATTACAGTTGAGCGTCCGCTCGTCCTAAATAAACCAGATTTCTGGAACGCTTGTTCTGCCGTCTTTTGTTTTGCTCTCAAAGTAATTGCTGAACACTTCAAAAGCACAGTCCAATTTAGTGCGCAGATTGTGGGAATTTCATATAATGGCGGAGACCCTTCCCATACAGCACCTGCCGAGTGCAAGTTCTCAATTCCTCCAAATAAGCTAGGTATAGGAAGAACCCACTATAGCGCTCCAACAGCTATAAGCCCTTTTTTGCAATATCTCGTAGACGACCTATTGAGCTCAACATTGACAAAAATGAGTTATAATTTTCGATTAATACCCCATTTTCTTTCTTTCGGCCTCAGCCTCGCTTTTTACCCAGGTCAGTTCCCATACATGGGTACGAATGACGCAAATAGAAGCCTAGGACAACTCGTCCACCATGCTTTCACTTAATTTTCCGTCCACCATGCTTTCACGTAATTTTTTTTTCTTTCGTAAGTAATTTCGCTGTACGTTTTTCCTGAAAGACGATAACTACTCGTGCAGAGGGCTTTGTTCAATTCCAAGGATATCAATAGAATCACCATCCGACCGTTCTCAAGAAAGAAGAGGAAAATTCTTATGTTGGACTGCGCCTTTAAAGCTCTTTTCATAACCAACGACAAGCGCCAAATGACCCTTGGCGTTTGCATCTTCAACATTTGTTATTGACTTCACTCTTTAGCGCCGACTGCGGCCGACCTGTCGTTAATGGTGGAGGAATTGCAACAGTAACCGCTGTCACTAATACCGTGCGTATCATAACTACAGCAACAGACTGCAAGCTCTGATATTGATGTCCACTCAAACTTTCAGCTATTGGCCTTGTCTCCATTCTTCTTTGCACACCCTATCGCACAAAAATCTATCAAGAAATGAGATCTATTTTGTATACAACTTTTAAAGTCGTTATACCATAAGTATAGCGACAATTTCCATCAGAAGCGCTTCCTTGCTCATTTCTCAAAACATTTTCCGTTTCAAATACGTCTTGGATTATGTATGATGATGTATTAACAACGCATTTCCATTTCTACCACGCGTATGTTCTCTCTAAAGTGAAAAAGGCTCAGATTCTTGTCCTGGACAAGGCTAATCTGAATACCAGGTGGATAGCTGAGCAACACCGCCGTCACTTTACAACTGTCTACCAATTTCTCCATGATCCTGAGCCATATGGTTCAGGGAAAGGAACTTCCGGACTCAGAGAGCTGCCTGCCCATGAGGAACGTCGTGTGGGACGGGTCGTGTCCAACTCGACCATGTCGGTCAGTCAGGTCCAAGTCGGATTTTCGAAGTAGGGGCGATCAACCGCAACCTTATTGTAGCGCATTCTCGTATGCGTCTAGTAAAGCACTTCACAGCTCAGCATAAGGCCACACGGCTTCACTTCGCCTAGATTAGCATGGCCAAAAGCTGGTCTAAGGTCAGCATAACTTATACTCAGGCTTTATCTGAGTAAGTACTGTGTTCAGACAATCTTCTAGGACGAGAAAAGTTAATGTAAAGAATAGACCGAACCGGCACGCAAACTACTGGTAAGATCTACGCAAGGATCCGGGGAATTTCGGTGGAGGCAATCTCACGATATGTCGAAGATTCGATGTAGACGGTGTGCTCCAGATAGCATTCAGTTCATTTGAAATGAATTCTGCGGAATACCAGGAGATGTTGCGAACACGACTGCCTCCGTTCCTTGTTCGGCTCCAGCAAAATAAGCTCACCCTCCATCAAGACAATGCTGTCATCCACACGGGTCAATCAACTAGGAGTTGGTTTGAGCAGTACGGGGTCACTGTTGTGGCTTGACCGGCGTGCTCACCTAACGTCAACATAAACAAAAACGTCCAGGGAATCCTGCTTAGCCATAACTATAGTGGAGATAAGAAGTACTACTCATTGGAACACCTCACGAGAGCTGTAATCGCTGCCGAGAGCAAGTTTTACGTGAAAGTGCTTAGCCGACTGTTGAACTTCATGCCAAAGCAGGTTTTTTTAAATAATATCTAAACAAGGCAGACCGATAGACTATTGAAAAAATTGTTAACAAATTGTTTTTCCGGAAAAAAGTTGAATGGCAATTAAATACCGACTGTGTTGCTATAATTATGATCCAAGGTCCCTAGAAGTTATATAGGAAACACGTCTTATTTCTCGATAGTTTTCTGTAACATTTTGTGAACAAAGGTTTCCGGGTGCGCGGCGACGAATGGGGACAGTGCCAATGGATGAAAGTTCGCGTGGACATTGATATCAGAGCTTTGAGTGTGTTTCTATGATTATGATACGCACTGTATTATCGGTACCATCGTTAATCCCACGTCGTCCCCGGACGCATTGCATGCGGCACCCATCAATGCGATAGCGCTCAAGCGCCACTAATGCTATTATTACGCAGGACGCTCCAGCGACTTGACGCTTGCCGCTGGTCGTTGACTATGGATGTACCCTAAGAGTGAGACATGTCTGTCTCATGCTCACCTTATGTGACGTATTAAATAAGTTAATAGGATGCTACTCACTTCTTTAACAGCGAATTAAAAACGGTATTACGAGCAACTATGGGAACCTCGTAAGTTGGGGAGAGCGGACTCCCACAATGCAGCCCTTTTCGCTTCTTTCTGTGCGTTTTTTCCTACACTTTTTGGTTACTTCATCATTTCTGATGTCAGAACCTGCTTTTCTCTCAGAAAACTTAACAACCGTTCTCATCGCGAACCCTGCTTCGTTTTACACAGAGATATAGCGCTCTTTATATGCTGTGTTCTAGGTTAGCCGTGATGATTTTCTATGTCACCTACAAGCAGTAATCAAGCTTGGAGTGCAGGCTTGTGCCTTTTCATTTAGTTGTTCTTTCATTTCATGCATTTATTCCAATATGTTTCACGCAATAAAGTTCATACAGGTGATGAAGGCTCATCAGTTCAAACTGCAAATGCACTGACAATTGCGTTGTTCGCTATCTCAGCGTGTGCTGTAATTTTCAATGTACTTGCACTCCTCTTGCTTATTCATGGACGCAAGACCTTATTAAAGGTGAATCTTTTAAATCTCGAATGCCACAAGGATTGCTGTAGTAGTGGTGAGGGCATCAAGGAAAATCTGAAATTACTTGCACTTGCGACATTAGATAAGCCTTCTGATTTGGATATTACCTTCTCAAGTCTCGGTATTCCGCCGTTTCTCCGAATATAACCTGACGTGGACTTAAAGAACTAAAAAGTGGGAGACCGCTAAAACGTTAGCATGCCAACAAGGCCGTCTTTGCTCCTCGTGCCTGCCACAGTCAACGTACCTCCTGTGATTCTGATGCCAAGGTTCATCGAGAGTCAAACATGGAATGTATGACATCTCGCGTTTTCCATGATAGGATTCATTGCTTTGAGGCGAAACCCGGCTGGAGCTTTGATTTTTAGATTACCCACTTAATCGGAGCGTACTCGGTGGAAAAGATCCCAAAGAACGATGACAGAATTTTTTTCCATGCAGATGGGGAGCTTTCTCAGAATGGAGGGAAGGCGAAGAGAACCTCCCGACAGCAAATTGGAGAGGATCTAAAAGCAGGCCCTTCCTGGTTCTCCTGACAACAGGTTTTCCCCACCCAACACCCATTGATGTTTGATTGATCAAAAATCAATTCGCCGACATTCGCTGGTTCCAAGAGCTTCCGGTCTTGACCAAGCTGGTCTAGGAGCAAAAAGAATGACCCTCGACATCAGGTCACAGAAAATCGTTCTGTCTTTTCTTAAATCCGGACAAAGACACCTTGCACGGTATAGAAAGGTAGCTCTGCTCTCAAGAAATGCAAAACGCAAGACCACCCCAGATAAGGCAGTTTGTGTCACCGTATGTGTTGCGCCTTTGTTTTCATGTCCATCTTACACAGGTGGGGGGCAAAAGAGTTAGGCAGCGTCCTCAGACTCTGCGGGGGGTGTGCAAGCGCTTGACAATAGAGCACGTTTCCGACTTGGGGGAGCAACAGCAGAGGCCTCCCGCGAGGGGGCCTTCAGGGGGGGGGGGCGCTCTCCTCCGGCTCTTGCCCCCCCCCACCGAGAAGAGACGGAAAAGATGGGAAGAAGTCGTAGAATGTAGTTTACGACAATGGAGGCCAGAAAAGGCATAGTAGGCCAAACGCACACATCGTCATTCACGTCAAGTTTTGTCCCGATTTGACGTGTTTTCTCCATGTGATCTATCACGTGCTCAATCGGTATAAAAGGCGCCTCTCCTCATAGAGAGCCGCATTCGGCCCAACAGGGCCGGCCCTGGACGGGGACTTTGAGTCCCTGTCAAAAAGGGATATTTTTGAAGGAAAGCGGCGACGCTCCCCGGTGGGTAGGGTGACGTCGCTACTCCGGGGCCGTGACGTCACTGCTCCGGACCGTGACGTCACTGCTCCGGGCCGTGACGTCACTGCTCCGGGCCGTGACGTCACTGCTACGGGCCGTGACATCACTGCTCCGGGGCCGTGACATCAGTGCTCCGAGGCAGCGACGGGGGGCATCAGGGCTGTAACGGGGGAGCTTCAATGCAGTGACGGGGGGAGGGGCTTCAGAGCAGTGAAGGGGGCTTTGAGGCAGTGACGGGGGCTTCAGGGCAGTGATGGGGGCTTGAAGGCAGTGACGGCAGGACTCCGATCAAGCCAAATTGTCACTTTGGCGGTAGCTCCTCCCCCTCAATCGGGGCAAGCGCCGGTGCTCGGAGGGTTGCCTTCCTGTACAGCTGCGCTAGCCCCCTCCAGAGTGTGGATCCGTACTTCGCGAGGACGCGCGCTCTTGCCGTTTTACGCACTTCAAGGCTGATAGGTGCCCGCACAAGACGAAAGACAGCGGAAAATACATCCTGCCTCGTGTTGATTCGATTGAAAGGGCTTGATCTGGTGATCTTTGGTTTTGATGTCGGTCTGACTTTCATTGCTTGAGAATTTCAGCAAATGGCCTGAATGTGGCTGCTTCCATCACGAAATGAGCGTGTGCGAGCGAGAAAGGGCGTAAGTGTGCGAGAGCGAGTGTTCACGCGGGTGAGCGGCAAGAAAATCGTGTGCTTTCGATGAGCATCGATTTCGCGTAATAGCACGCCCTCGCAACGTATGGATGCTGCCTTACCGCGACGGGAAGTTCGCTTGTTCTATCTACTCCCACCTCCGCAATCAACTGTTTAAAAGGTCCTCGGTGGCAAACTCTTGGCAGTATACATTGGATACGGTTCGGATAATTTCAGATATCCGTCCGAATGATTTGAAATCCTGACGATTCGGTATCCGAATCGCCAAAAAATGTCAAATCTGAATCGAACCGAAATCCGAATCACCGAGAAAAATATTCTCTAGATCAGCTCAAAATCCGATTACCCAAAAATGTTTGCTTCGGATCCAATATGTGATTTTCAGGGAAGTTGTTGAAAGGAGTGAACTCACACCTTGGCAGTATACATTGGATACGGCTCGGATAATTTCAGATATCCGTCCGAATGATTTGAAATTCTGACGATTCGGTTTCCGAATCGCCAAAAAAATGTCAAATCTGAATCGAACCGAAATCCGAATCACCGAGAAAAATATTTTTTAGATCAGCTCAAAATCCGATTACCCAAAAATGTTTGCTTCGGATCCAATATGTGATTTTCAGGGAAGTTGTTGAAAGGAGTGAATGTCATGTAGTAGTTGGCACTGTGTCGAGGGAAAAACGGTGTTGCGTTACCTACAAGGGGGATGCCCTATCATCTCTTCTCGATTTAGGCACTAGCGAGGGATGATTGGGGGATAGCAAGAATAATCCCCTTAGTGTTGCGAATCGGTGTTTTTCTCCCGCGGGTCCGACACCAGACGTCAGTCCCGGGGTATCCGGCAGACAGGCTCTCTACCGATGAGGTAAGCGACAGTACTAATCACCTCAGTTAGCTGTATACTGTACTAAGGGCATAACAACGATTGTACCACATAATATGTACCTGATGCCACCAACTTGAAATTCCCTGGACACAACAAACACATATGCTGACTGTATGTAATATAAGTAATGCGAATATATGCATGCTACCCTCTTGCATACAAGACAGAACACAATTTAAATTAGATTAGTTTATACCACATGGTAAGTATGAAGACAGCTTGGATGAAAAAAGATTAGAAACATTGGATAAAAATTTAAAAGAAAAGGAGCATCACTGGAATATACATAACAATCAATAAATTGGGTCATGGCAGGTGACCGGTTCATTGAAGATGTTCTTAACGAGCCTGCTCTATTCTAGGTGTAATATGGGTGTTCTAAAGACCAGAGGCCTTCAAACGAAGCACAATACTGCGAGGAAGAGAAGAAGCTGCGTGGAGCTGCGTGGAGCTGCAGGAGAAAAGTCCACGCTTGTTCGCGAAAGGGGCGAAGACTGTTGACACAGACTGTATCGTTCTAAGCAGTCTGACATGAGGCTCGACCGTGCTTCCAGATTTCATTGCGTGACAGACCGCTGAAGGCACTGTTCACGATTAACTTCGTCCTTAAGGTTTCTTTGAAAAACAGTGGTGGTAGCCCCCAGAAGGAGAACAGTGTCAGAGAAACCGTTTCGAAAACCTTCCTAGAGAAAAAAAAACGGTTTCGGAGATCATCCCAGTGGGCGAAACCGGCCTGCTTGAATTTAGTTGTTGTCATGAACACCGACACTTCTCTGTCAGTGCCACGCTTTGAACTGCGATCATCGGCGGTGGTTTCTCCTAGGAAGAGACATTAGATTTGAGAAATACTCATCGAAAACAACCGGAAATCCTTGCCAGGCAAAATCTGTCCAGTCTGTTGCCTAATTCAATGAAAACAACTGCTGATAATCGCAGGTCAAAGCGTTGCAGTGATGCAGTAGTGTTGGAGTTGATAATAACAATTGGACCCGAAGAGACCGGCCTTGCCCACTGGGATAATGTTCAAAACCGTTTTTTTTTTGCCTGAGAAAAGGCTTTCGAATCTGTTTTCTCAACACTTTTGCTTCTGAGAGCTACCACAAATGTTTTTCGTTTAAAACTCAAGGACGAAATTTCTCGTGAACAGTCTTCAATTGAGTAACTAGTGGACGCCGGCAATGCACCACCGACCGTGAACACTTTAGACTTTTCGGCCGCTAGGGGCAAGCTATGTTCAATGGCCCAGGTCTGAACAAAAAAAAAGGCGCTTTGCATATTCTCTTCGTCATCTGAATTTTTTGTGACCTTATAAATTTTGATATCGTCTGCGTACATTTTCCATGTAATATTGAAACTAGAAATGCGAGTGGGTAATTCATGAGTAAAAATCAAAAACAATATGGGTGAAACTCCCTCCCTGAGGCACACCACTGTAGGTGGAGAAAGCGGAAGAGTACTCTCTCCCAACCCTAACTTGAAATGTTATATCCGTGAGAAAACTTCCGATCCTTGCAATGAAACGTGGTTGGATACCAATCGCAGCCAGCTTATGGAGCAGTTTACGGATGGGTACTCAATTTAAAGCCTTAGCAAAGTCAAAATAAACTACATCAACCCGATTCTTAGGCTTTGAATGTGAAGCATCTTCGAACATTTTCTTACCGAAGAGTAGGCATCGACAGTTTGAAAGATGTGAGCTTTCATATTTTCAGATCCCTTTTTATTGCCTACTCATTTTATTCACAGTCATGACAATCGCGTCAGAGTTCACTGAAATCATTGTTGATGCAGTTCTGATAATTTCTGGAGGCTTTCCTTTACTACTCAATGTATCATTGTGTATTCAATTTGTATTATGGTATTTCACGTCAGCTATCGTTTTCCTTACAAGCCTCAATCGACTAGCGGCATTTGTGAAAGGTCCGTTTCACGAAATCTTCACAAGAAGGTGAGCTGGTTGATGGAAATTAGTTAATGTACTCTCCCACAGGTGTATTTTATTTGAAGGCAGATGTAACCATTTTGCGTTCCGCAGGAAAGCATGTGAGCTTTGGCTCGCTCTGAAGAGAGTAAAGAAGGAAGTGCGACGGAAAACAGTCGGGAAGTAGGGGAAAATCTCAAGGATCAGCCGACCCACTGGATCGTCCCCGCACACGTCATATATGAGTCGTTCAGCCAAAGGAGCAGCTGCCGAAATTTTGAATGGTATACATTTCAGGAGATTTCAACACCCAAGTATGGGCATGGAAGCCATCTTAATTCTCAATAACTTCCTATAGTCTCTTACTCTCTCTTAAACGGTTGGCTTTCGCCTGACGCGGTCATTCCGCATCTTCACCGAGGTGTGCCGTCCTAGTAGTCAGTCGTGTCCATTAGTCACGGTCCTCAGCCACACTTTCAACACAATCCATCCACTGGCCGCTATTCCACTTCCTGCGAGGTAAAACAAGGCGCCTGAATTGCCTTTCATTGTCGAGAGATTTCAGATCCTCCTTCATAACTTCTATCCAGAACTTTCCGAATATCCGCTGCATAACTACCATCGTTCTTCAGCAAACAGCCCAAAAAACAGAAATCGTCCACCAGTTCGATACTTTGTTCGTCCACACAAACTTCCGTTGAAGGCCTCTGAGAGATCAACATCTGCTTGCATTTGTCGGGACGAAGACAAAGTTCATAGGCTGGGGCATACTTCGAAACGAGGATCACGATCCTTTGCAGTTTTGCGTTGCTTTCAGCGAATAACACAATGTCGTCGGCGTACTCCAGGCCGACAAGGGAGCGTCCTGATGGTGTTAGGATCACGTTCGCACGAAACTGTTCTGCAACTCTACGCATGATGTCATCAACGGCGAAATTGGATAGAAAAGGTCCTGCTTTATCTCCTTGCGTTACTCCTGTTTTCACCTCAAAAGCTGACGTAAATCCAACAGGTGTACGAACTTCTGCTGTTCTTTCTTTGTTCATGTCCTCGATTAACCGAACATACTTTTCCGGGACTCCATCTGCTCGCAGAGCATTGAGCAATCGATCACGATGAGGAGAGTCGAACGCGGCTTCGAAGTCCAAAAAGCAAGCTGTAATGGCTTCGAATACCGCTGCCACGATTCAATTACTCTTCTCACGACGAACACTTGGTCGATGGTCGATCTTCCAGGTCGAAAACCGGCTTGCTCATCTCTGGTCGTTCTTTCACGATGTTTAATGAGTCGCTCGAGAATGATACGTTCTAGAACCTTGTACATGACACGAAGTAGAGAGATTCCTCTGTAGTTCTTAGGCTTCGTGACGAATAACTTCTTGTGAAGAGGTGCGATGATCGCATTCCTCCACGAATCGGGTATCCTTACGCTCATCCATATAGTACGGATAGTGTTTGTCCTTTCACGAATCCCAGACGGAGGAAGAGCTTTCAGCATTTCCGCAGTGATGTTGTCATCTACACCTGCCTTTCCATTCTTCATTTTCCGGACACAATTCAAAACTTCGGCCTCAGTGGGCGGTTCCTTACTGACATCGTAATGTGCTCTCTGGAAGTACGGGAGCTCTGGTACAGATGGCGCTGGACGATTCAGTAGTGAACTGAAGTAATCCTTCCATATTGGCAGCGTCGCATCACCAACTGCAACTCATTGGTAGTGTTGAGGACAGCAGGACATCTCTTCATCTTTCCGCTATACTGTCGCAGCAACGTGTAGGCTTTCCTTGGATTCTTCTCCTCCCAAGCCTTCTCGAGCTCCTTACCTCTACACGCCCACTCTCGTTCGCGGTCACTTTGAAGCTGCCGACGCAACTTCCTCCTCAGACGCTTCTCCTCCACGAAGTTTCCTGCAGTTCGGAGAGCACATACTCTGTTGTAGGTAGATGTTGTTTCCTCAGAGACGTAAGCGACCTTCTTCTTAGGCTGTACAACCGGGAGTGCCTCTTTCGAAGCGCCCTGGATGCACTTGACAAAAGAATCCGCGTCGCAAAGTTTCTTCTTAGTCCGTACTCCGAAGTGAATAGAAACGCGTTGTCGGAATTTCCTTCTGCATTCTTCATCCCTGAGACTCGTCAAACCAATCCTCTGGAGAGACCTAGCCCCTCGCTTGTTCTTATGAATCCTCGCAGTGAAGTTCAACAGAACTGGACGGTGATCCGAATTGAATGCGTCATCCCACTCAGCTCTAGATCGTCGAATGTCCGATACTGGAACATCCCTCTTCAAAACATAGTTGAGTTGTCATTTCCCGCTTTAGCTGCTCTTCCAGAGATAGCTGGGTTGGTCCCTGCCACGTAAGCTGATGGCGGCGATAATTCCTCTTGAATGTCGATGCAATAATCAGACCACTGCGTTCACACAAGTTAACAAGGCGGAAGCCATTGTCCGATGTTTGCTCCACCGTGTAGATCCATTTCCCAAGTACTTCGGATTCCTGATCAAATCCCATCTTCGCGTTTGCGTCGATTTCCACGACAACAGCATGTTGAGAAGGTATCCTGTCTAGCAACATACTGAGTTCCTTGTAGAAGTCATCCTTGGAATTGTCTTCGGCGGTTTCGGTGTGCGCATGAGCACTCACTATCCGCAGTCGCACAAATGCATTCTTACACGACGTTAAGTTGGATTCTTCGATCATACCATTGTAGTCCTTTCTTACAGCTATAGCACAGCCTCCCACTCTCCTATCATCAGCGTTACCGCAATAGATGGCGTACTCTCCGACGTTGATGACGGGTCTATCCTTGAGGACAGTTTCCTGCAAAGCAGCAAACGGTGCATGGAAATAGCTTAGAAGATTGGACAGCGCAGATCGTTGGATATCACTCGACAATGACGGGCAATTCAGGGCGGCGAAACTGTGGCTTGTGGCCAAAGACTCCATGGACTCCCTAGGTAAGGATCCTAAGGTGTTATGGATCAGAGGCCTTACAATTAGTGTGCCGGACGGCGACACCTTTATGGAATGGGTGGGATACTTTCGATATATAGTTGTGCACGCCATATATATCGCTCGAACGTTCCCTGTGTAGACTCATACGTCTGCTGGGTTCAGTAGAAGTAGGGGCACCAACGAAAAGGTACCATCAGACTTGCATACACACCCCACACCTGTAAATGTATATTCCTGTAGTGAAAGCAAAAAACAACGAAGCTTATCAATGAGGTTTGAAGTGCATAGCCATTTGGATGTCTTATAGTTCGAAAAATTGCAGAGCTTCTAAAACACCAATTAGGGTGATTCTGTGAATACGTTCTACTCCGTGAACTCACCTACGCAAGACATCGATAACTAGGATTCGGCTTGTATCGTGGGCACTGCTTCAAACTCGAGATCGGCAAAGCTCTCTTGAGAGTTGCCCTAATAATCTCTATCCCAAAAGATTTCTGCAGCCGGATCAAGTAAAACTATAGGAGCTTGATAGAGAAGGATCAAATTTTGTTCGATGTGGGAGCGTTTTCCGGTACCTGTGATGGGAAAAATTCGAAGAAGGCCACGATGTCTGAAATCCTAGGGCTATTTGAATATGTGCGGCCAAACTAACATTATTGAGAAGTTACAGGCTAGAAAACGGCGAAATTCACTTGGTTCCTACGCGTGCTGGTGTGCAGCGGAGGTTAGAGACAGTGAGAGAGCGTAGGGCAGAAGGAGGCCAAGGCGTCCGCTCGCGCTTCGATTGATGTGAATCTCGGAGTTTTATAGAGGGTACATGCCGTTATCACTCAGTCAGTAGGCTGTACGCAGGTTCGGGCCGCTTCATGCTCGCCGCACTGTAATACAGATCTATGTTACCGTAACACAATTGTCGCTGCATCTCTGAGTCGCGGTATGTTGCTCCGATTTTCAATGGCGCAGATGGACAAGTTTTGAAACGATAAGGGTGGCACAGCTGTGAAGTATCCGTGACGGCGTAGAGCTCAGCAGCTGCCCTTTTCTGTGGGAAGCCACGCTCGCGGTGCTTATCCGAAAGCTACGATTTGTTACATCTTCACTGTTTGTTACACGTGATTGGGCGGCGTATCATAACTACCAACTCAGGAAAGTCATTCTGTGGTCGTCATTGTTTTTCTTCCCGCCCTCTCTGATTGCGGGTATCTTTGCAAGCGGTATCGCGTGTCAAATCGCCGAGCTTCTCTTGATGGACCTTTGGTCTATTCATAATACTACTCTGATAGTGAGTTCCTGATTTTTTTTCGATCTTAGCCTTTCAATGTTGTCAGGAGTACATGGTAAAGCTGTAAGGTACTCGTTCGGATTGGACGACCCACTGGAGCACAATGCCATGATATTCAAATTTCTATTCACATTTGTTTTAAAATTTTTACTGCACTCTGATTGCACAATCGTAAAATACAAGACGAATTATAAAGCGTCTTTGATACTGGAAGAATGAACAAAAAGCGAAGAAAACGCAAAAGAGAACAGCTCCATTCGTCACTACACGAGAAATGGCACTAGAACTGTTCTGCTCTTTACCGAACGCCGAAAATAGTTTGAATTCATTACAAATTCTAAACGAGTTAGGCGCTCAGAGATACCATTTAAGGCACAGTACACCCAAGAAATTTTTTTTCATCTTTCATGCTTGTATTGGAGACGGTCACACGCCGATCACAGCATTATCTTTGAATTTGTTCGAGACCCCCTACGAAAGAAGTTATGGCGCCTCAAAAAAGCCTGTTAATCGAGAGCGAAAAATTGGTGGACGAGTTGTCCTGGGCCTGTATTTCTCTTCATTCGCAATAGCTGCACGAAAGCAAAACAGGATGAGAAGATAGACCGGCAATAAACTGAAGAACAAAGACTCGTGGGAATTCACCCATCCATATAGCAGCTATTGAGTCCGAAAATTTGGTAGGGGGTCGGGCCTGTGGTGGTGAGCGAAGGAGGTCGGGCCTGTGGTGGTCGCTTATATCTCGCTTATTTGGAGAAATTGAGATCTCGCATTTCGCACGTGTTATACAGGAGGGGTCTTCTACACAATTACACGAAAATCTCAAAATTCATATCTGAAAGTGTACTGTGCCTTTAAAGAGGTGTTTGATGGGATCTCTGGTCGCCTAACTCATTTAGAATTTGTAATGCACCTAACATGGGTCGCCTAACATATTAGCAACTCATTCGACGTGCGCTATTGATCATTTATTTGGACGAGTTTTCAAGGTAGGCTAAGTCATCTAACGGTTTCTGCAGCACCAACCGGTAATTTCATAGAGCCATGCGCTCTATTACATCGTGTAGTCGAGAAGAACTACGATGTAATGAATCAGGGAAGCTGTAAACCCATTAGAACTGTACCTTGACCCTTACTAAAATAAATTGACCTCTTTCAATAAGCATCGTAGTATACACTCAAAATGGAAACGTACTACTTTCCAATAGCATTGTACTAACTGACGATAATCGTCCTGCATGAAGTGTGGTATAGGGTGTTCCGAAGAATAATAAATTCTCAGGTTAGGTTTGCCGTGCGAATGATACATTTTTTCCCAGAAACATCATCAAAGGAGCTTTTGACCAAATTTCAGCTTCCCTTCATCGTAGTCAGGGCAATTAGCATTTCTGTGCAGATGTCCGAGAAAAATTTAACATGTTAGCATTAAGCTTTCAAGAGTGTGAACAATCTTTAGAATTCAGGAAGAAAATACTTGGCAACTACTATTTTCGTTTTGTTTTCAACGGCTTTAAAACGTCATGACAGCACAACAAATGATTAAGAACTAGTACGTAGCAGCCAAATCAATGAGGGTATCGAATGAAATTTGCAAAAAATTTACTCTAATGAGACTCCACAAAACAGATTGAAGCTAGGCTCTTTTTTGACATTTACTGTCTCTGAACGGGCGCTTCTCATCATCAAAACGGCTGAAATGAATTTTATCAGGATTTCTGACCACTCAGGAAACACAAAGTGGAGGATTCATAGGGTGGCTGGAAGACCTTCCAGAGACATAGATTTTTTATTTTGGACGGCTGTAAGGGATTTTCCCTTTCAAGCAGCATACATTCTCGTCAACGTGGATGAAACGGCATTCAAACCTGTAGAGTACAGATGAAAAGCCGAATCTTTAGAAAATATGGATAGTTCTATCGTATATAATTGAAGTGACGTAAAAAGCCCATCTGATGTCATAGACTGCATTCAAATTTCGTCCAATCCATAAGGTTCGACTTGAAGATACATTCTTTTAGTTGATTTTTCTGAAGGGAGGATCTTTCCTTCAAGTGTACAGTGAGAATATCTGGTCAATATGGTTGTTCGTCAACTCTCAACTTATAGCGCGAATGCCCTAATTATCAGTTGGCTTCTAGAGCCCTTGTTACTCGTGGACCCCGTAAATGGGCAGACTGTTCGCTAAAGAACACCCAGGAAAGGCTGCGCCATTCAGTTCCTGGTTCTCCATGGCGATCTTGATCCAGTACTGACCGAAGGAATACTCACATTGCCCAGCCTTCTCGACCTAGGGTCTCGAACAAAGCATCGCTCGGAACTGTACAGGAAAAGAACTCAATGGGCACTGTCTCTCTGCTCCGAGCGAAAACCAGCCATCTACAAAGGCGACAGCAGCCGCTCTCCGGGCGACCACGATTACGCTCGAAACGATAATCTGTTTCATTTCGGAGCGCAGTTGCTGTCCGAGCGATTTTTTAAATTTTTCCAACTGTTAATTTCTTTTTTTTCCGCCTCGTCTCAAGAACATGAAGCTTCTCAAGAGGATGAGCTGCTTGTCACAGTTTATGGGTAAGAAGGCCTCCCTTAGGTCGCTACATGGACACCATCCCGACGTAGTCCGCAATGAAGAAGCCTTTCTCACCGCTGGCAATCGGGGATCTCCCCGGTGGCCTGAGAGTGGTCCGCAGTCAACTCAGGAACGGTCTCGGAAGGCCGACTGCCCCTCTACACGAGACGAGTCGCCTCTTATGCCTGTTTCACACTTCTATCGCTGATCGCCGCGATTGCATGTGTTGAGTGCAGATCGCCACGGGATGCGATCTCGATCGCTCAGAAGATTTGAAACAGCTTGTGCGCCACCAAAAGCAGCGTAAACAGGCGGCGCACCACGACTTTTCTGAATGCTTCTTGCGCGCGCGGTCGTTTTCCTGAACCGTCCTGCGCGCCATGAGGCCGAAGCTTGCGCGCAGCCCCGAGGAATTCCTGCAGCGAGAGAAGCTTGCGCGCAGCTACTTTCTGGCGGCAGCGACCTTGGAAGAGGAGAACCCTAAATTTGCATTCTTGCCTGTGAATCGATCGCCTAACACGTCCTGGCTAAGCTCACTTCCGATGACTTCTCCAATTCATCAATGCATGCATTTTATCACTCTCCTGGAGTACTACATACAGTAATTACATAATTCATATATCTTTCTTGACGTGGACAAGAAGTCAATAGGTCTTATTCTGAATATTTCCACCTGATTTTCCATACCCGAAGCACGTTTAGTTATGTTGGTGATTCTCTTCCAAGAAAACCATGTTAGATCTCTGTTTTTACTAACCCTGATTTGCAACCACGCGCCTTTAATTGAAGTTTCTCGAATTTCTCTTTTTGAAAAGTTATTGATTTTTTTTTCATTTTCCAAGTCCCTCTGACTTTTTTTTGGCTAGGTGTGATACATATAGCATTCTAAAACGCTTCTTCCCTTTATTTTAGGCTTTTTATAGCTTTCAGTGCAACTAGTTCTTGCTCAAGATTCGCATTTAAATTCAGTGAGTGGTTTAGAGGCAGCGTTGATGATTATCATCATGGGTGACTTTCCGCACTGAAATGATGGGCGAGAAGGACCCTAGGCTCCCAGTGTCGAAAGAACGGTAGAAAACGAGGCAGGAGTGACAAAATAACGGCTGCGAACAAGCGTTGTAGTGTACCAGAACCGCCCCGTGCTCCAGATCCGCCCCCTCGATATAAACAAAAGAAGACTCAGATTACAGGAATGATCAAGTCAGGGAAGTGCTGATAAGTGAGCTGATCGCTTGATTGCATTGAATTCTATCATCCTTCATACGGTCAGTTCCTCCACGCTTAAAAATCAAAGTAAACAAGGGAGGACCTATCTTGGCTCAAAAACGCGACTTTCGCGTCCTTTTCAAGCCTGCTTCCCTATATAGGGCACCAGACCTTTCGTAAACCGTGGAATTATCGAAAGTGAGATTTTTCGTAAACACTGCCTTTAAAAGCACAGTACACCTTCCGATATTAATTTTGAGAATTCTGTGTAATTGTGTAGAAGACCCCTCCTGTATAACACGTGGCGAATGCGAGATCTCAATTCGTCCAAATAAGCGAGATATGAGGGACCACCACGGGCACGACCCCCTCCAGTCACCACCACAGGCCCGGCAACCTTCCTGATTTTCGATCTCAATAGCAGCTAGATGGATTGATGATTTTCAATTCAGTCGTTTCTCTTCACTTACTTCCCGATCCGTCTCCTCATCCTGATTATCGTGCTGTAACTGCGAATTAAGTGAAATACAGGCCTGAGACAACTCGTCCACAAAATTTTCGCCCTCAAAATACAGACATTTTCAAGGAGCCATATCTCCGTTCCATACTTGGGCAAAACTGTGAAAATTTTCGACTTTCGAATTTTCGAATATATTTGGGAATCAAATTCCTCCAATTTCAAATTTTAGAGTATATTCGAAAATCAAAATTTTCGGATTTTCGAATACTTTTTTTGAATTTTCGAATATTTTTTCCTATTTTTCGAATCAATTTTCTCAGAATCACAAATGGTAGTCCGATTTTAAAAATTAGTTTTGAGCTGTCACTTACTGTGGCCCATCACTTTGTAGAAATATTTATCGGCTTACCACAATGTTAGGCGCTATTCATACGGCAGGCGCGCATGCTCCGCCATGGTGGCGACCGTAACAACTTTTTCGTCATTTTCATTATTAATCCGTCTTCAATTTCATTTTGTTCAATAATAATTACAGGGTGTCCCAAAATTATTGGCGCGCAAATCAGCTTCTAGTTAATTGGGATTTCTGATACTCGCCTTTCTGCTATTCTTCTTTTTCGTGTTCTTCTATGTCTATAAAATGTGTTTTTATCCCTATTCTGCTAAAATCGATTTTTAGATCCCCATGGTAAAGGCTAATCCGATGCGAGGGGCCATCATCGCGATGCACAAGTCTGGACACACGACACGCCAAATCGCCGACTACCTCTCCGTGCCGATGAGAACTGTTCAAAATGCAATCAGTCGTTTTCGTCAGCTGGGTACAACCTCTGACAGAGTTGGCAGAGGCAGAAAGGCCAATTTGTGTAGTTCTCAGGTTGTGAAAAGGGGTTCGCGCCCGAATCGACCGAAATCCACGACGCTCAATGGGGAAAATGGCTAAAGAGATGAATTTATCGAGGATGAACATGTGGAGAATCGTCAGAGAGAAGCTGAACCTTCGTTCATACCGTCTTAAACAGGCCCATCTGCTGTCTGCAGCCAACAAGCAAAAAAGAGTGAAGAAGTGCAAGAAGCACCTGCGTCGTTTCACAGGAGTCACGCATCGAGCAATCGTCTTCCCACATGAGAAAATTTTCACTGTGGAGCCTATAGTAAACCGCCAAAACGACCGCGTTGTAGCAAAGAGTACAGAAGAGGCTGTTCTAAAGGGAAAAATAGCTGGAAGGACGGCTCACCCAACATCCGTGATGGTTTGGGGCGGAATCACGAGCGATGGGAAGACCCCACTGGTTTTTGTGGACTCTGGGGTGAAAATCAATAAGGACGTTCACCAAAAAGCAATCATGGAGAGCGTCTTGAAGCCCTGGTCGGCCTCTCATTTCGGAAACAGTCGCTGGTGCTTCCAACAACACTGTGCGCCAGCTCACAAGGCGAAGTCCGTCCAGAAGTGGTGTCGGCGCAAACTTCCCGACTTCATCGCGCTTGAGGATTGGCCGTCGTGCTTGCCGGACTTAAACCCTCTGGACTTCTGTCTGGTCTGTGTGGAGGCCAAGGTTTGTGAATCCCGTCATGCCTATTTGGACTCTTTGAAAGCCGGACTCAAAAAAGCGTGGGGTGAAATGGATGAGAAGTAGCTGCGTGACTGCTGCGACGCCTTCTGGAGAAGTCTTCGGGCCCGTATCGAAGTAGAAGGCGGACATTTTAAGATCTGATTGTTGTTATGCCTTGATGATTGTATGGATAAACATTTTTATAATTGCTATTCTTGAAATTAGATTTGGTGTTCTAGAAACACTTTTATATCTGCGCGCCAATAGTTTTTGCACACCCTGTAGTTTAAAGGCAGTGGTCACGATGAAAAACATTATCGAAAAAACTACAAAAATCAGCTTAGATCAAAAACAGCTGAAAAACTATGAAGGAAGAGCGGTGAAAAACGGTCTAGAATTAGAGTTTCTAGGGCCCAAAGAAGCTAGTTCGTGCACACGTGCACAGCGATGACGAAACAGATCGCAGTCTCATGCCGAGCAGTCAAAAATCATCGACATTCAGAGGACGAAATAAATGCAAATTTAACGAATAAAAACAGTTGAACAATGAAAGCATCACTTCAGTCAATGTTTTTGACTAGATGTGTACATATATTCGAAGGTTCATTGATTGACATTCAATTTCAAGCTAGCTGATGTTCTTGATATAAGAGGTCATCGATGCCGATGATGTGGAGTGGGCTCGTCCACCATCAAAAGACAAGAAAATTCAGGTTTCAAATTTGGCCCAAAACAGTGGTTTTTTCGCGATTTTTTCTTATAGGTCCTACTACTCGAGACCCAGAAAAGAGTTTCGAGAGAAAAAGACGACAAGCATATTTGAGCGCGACCACTGCCTTTAATGCTATCTTCTGCTACTATGATAGTGATCGCGTGTACAAATTTTGCTTGATCGGCAAATTAGGACCCATTTTCATCCGCTCCGCCATAGCGTCGCTCTGGAGTATTCATAGTCTCCGCAAGCGCGTTAGCACAAAACGCTTGGCATCAGGCGAGGCTTGACCACCACTATTTCTTTCCGGGGAAGCGCCTTCTCGCACCCAAGCGCCGAGATCCTAGCGCCACTCTCAAGACCTACTACTACGCCACGGCGCGGCCTAGGGAAATTTGCTGCCACTGAGCTTGCACGACTTCTGGTGGGGGGGCAAGGGTGAAAACTCGAGTTTGAAATCCTTACGCTGTTTGGCCGCCGCGGAAAATGCCGCTTTAGAGCTAACAATAAAGCTACAATGAAGCCTGTGTTTTGGATTACTAGAAAATTAGCCGAAAGTTGGCAACTAGCTTCTTTCTACGTGAGAATTCTGCGAAACCGATTCGCGATCGAAACTGGTAACGAGAAAGTGAAGCGCGGCAAATGCCGCTATAGCGGTAATAGGGATCGAGAACGTTTTCTCCGCCACCGCCGCGTTTGTCGCGTTTTATCATTTTTCTTAAGGAGCGGCATTTGTCGCGGCAGCAAAGGTATGAGAAGGGCGTTAGGCCAGTGGTATAGTTTTGCGACACGAGGTCGTGTCGCTCTGCATAGCGACAGCGACCGCCTCCCACCCTTTAAATCTGTCACTTTCGCAGTACGCTGCAAAGTGACAGCGACAGTGGCAACATAGGCACATTTGCAGTATGTCAGCCCTCTACGACACGTCGCTGCTACGAACTCGGTACAACTGTTCCTACGACGGCTAGTGTCATTGCTCCGATTCTGCTTCCGCATTGTGTTGACTGATTTCCGTCTACCCGAAGGTTGTTGTCCTCGAAGACACTCCTGAGCAGAGCATGCTGCCCGACATTTGCAGCGGGATGTGGGGCATGAAAATGTGGGATCAAACCGCAAAGCATAGGAAGCCAGCGGTAGATCGCTTCCAAAGATTGATAAAAAGAACTTCTAATGAATTTATGATTGTGCATTTCGATTATTCGAGTTTCAGAAATTCGAATATGCTCTCAAACTATTCGAATTTCGAATATTAATCGAAGGTCTGTTTCAGAAATATTCGAATTTCAAATATTATTCGAGACCGCTTCTTACGAAGTATTCGAATTTCGAATATTATTCGAAAATCCAAATATTCGAATTTCGAATTTTGAATGATTCGAAATTCAAAAAATCATTCTAATATTTTCCGAATAATATAATTCGTTCCGAAGTATACTCCGTTCGTAGCGGATCTTGGACGATTTCAGAAATACCATTGTGATCAGAATGAAACCCTCTCCAATACAAGGATGAAACCTAAAAAACAATTTTCTGGGTGTCCTGTGCCTTTAAGAACTGTGATTGATTATACATCTTTATTTGTCTCCTATCTAAACATGAAAAATATCACCGCTACCTAGCAATCAACTCGTGTTAACTAGTCTTCGAAGGGATCCCACGTATCGTTAGCGGCGACATATTTCATGCTTTCATAGGCGATTAAAGCCATATATAGATAAAACCATCCTATAAGTCCTGATTTTGCTTTTGCTGCCCTGAAAATGTGTACTGTCGTTCTCTGGGCAAAATTCTGGTCCGCATTTGCGGACTACGGCTGTTTCATCATGCGGCACGTGATAATTGTGCTGGGAAAAGGGTGAATCGTGCTGAGACTAAGTACTCCCAGTACGATTAACTCGTGTCGCATGATGCAATAGCCGTAGTCCGCAGTTTCGGACCGGAATTTGGCCAGGAGAACGACAGTATACGCCGCTGTTTGAGCGAAGTCAACAAACACTGAGCAGTAAAAACGGTTACGAATTCTAACCCATGTATTCATGCATTGTGAAAAGTGAGAAAAAATCGTCGTGGAGTAAGACTCGAAATGAAATAAAATGTGAGTGAATAACAGGAAAGGAGCAGGAACAGGGGGAGAAGCAAGAGAAAGGGGGTACACTACGCCTGACAGCCTCGCTTGCGCCCACAAGGGCCTCCTGGGTAGACATGCGCTGTCTATAATATAGCGACGATCACACATTCGGTATGAAACAGGTGCTCGACGTCATTTTTCACTATCAAGGAAATCATAACTATTGAAAGATTGAACGGGAAAATGTAATACTAAATCTGAGAATGTTCAAGTGTGCCATTACAAACAAGCCTGTGTATCTCGCCTCTAGCCCTTGATCTCAAAGTAGTATAACATTGGAACGATAGGTTATTGTAGGCATAATGCCGTTCACCTACCTCAAGCTATCGGAAATCCCTTCTAAATACAGCTAAAGACGGATATCCAACTTGTGTCAGCGCCCCTGATAACCCCTGATCGTAGTATAGACGAACGTTGAACAAAACATTCTCACCCGCTGAGCCCTACACTGGTCATACTTACCTTATCAGTGAGAACTCATGACGTAAATCTAATTCTCACTGTATGAGTTGTCGTCGGTATATTACAGGTTGCGCGCCACTACCTAGCAAAGCGCGCTCTACTACCCAACAAGCTTGCGCGCCACCACCTATGAAGCTTGCACGCCACGGAGTAACAAGCTCGTTGAAGCAATCAGCGAGCTTGCGACGAAGTAGCGTGCAAGGTGTATAAAATCTTGTGAGTGATGTTCATGGTTATCAATTCCGTCGTGTCGCGCGGCTATCAAACTTTGAAAGAGTCCTTATACCCTCTGATCACGTGACCTGGACGTTACCATTTGAGGAACAACTAATCCTGCATCTGTCTACCTCTGGCAATGGCACCGCTGTCGCCCTGATAGTGAGAGCGACCGGACGAGGATCGCGGTAAAATTTTAACCCTTGGCCGCTGTCCGGACGATGGCGCCGAAATTCCGTTCCGAGCGATGGTTTGTGTGAGTACCACTGGTCGCTTGCTATGAACGTCTGGAGGATGGGGTTTCGGTTCGCGCGGGGTGATCTACCGTCGCAGCCTCGTCCATTCATCAGACTAAAATCATCACGCTACTCTATGTGTGGCACTGTGATCAAAGTTTGCAATGCAGGTGATCGACGCCGTCTTCGCGTTCTCGCCGGTGCTGTCTTTTACGTTCTACGTAGCAATATTTGTGCAAGTTCGATCGAAGAGAAAGTCGAGTCACTCAGGAGCGTCAGCAGTCGTCGAACTGCCCATACTAAAACAAGGATTTCTGATTGCAGTTTGCTATTCGGTAAATCGCTCTCTCTCTCTGTTCTCACGATTATTTAGTAGAAACCTACGAACTTGAAATATGCTCGTGATCGGCTGGTGGCTTGCAGTCTTGATGATTACGTTTCAATTCGTTACCATATCAATTTTCAGGTACCATTCGCAGCTGTTCTTCTCAAGGATTTTGCTTTATTCGGATATATTGATGTGGACAATTGCTTGGTTTTGGATGTTGGAAATGTTTTGAGTAACTTGCCATCAATTGCATTTCCGCTAATTGTCATATTGTTCTCCAGAAGCTTACGAATTCGTCTGTCTTTAACATTTGGATCTGCTCCTATCAGACAAATATTGCCAACAAAGGTCACGCCTAATATGGCAAAGAATGTGGTGTAGTGGATTAAAAAGCCTCATTACAAGTCCTGTTATCACTGTTCAGATTAGCTTACGTGATCTAAATGTGTTGAACTGAACTCGTATGAGTTTTCGAACGTCCCCATAGCATAGCGTATCTGAAATGACACTCTGTAGGATAATTCAAATTGTTGTGAATATTGAAGTCGACTGTTGCTGGCTCTATGACTATTTATCTTTTGAACAATGAATACGTTCAAACCTTAATTTTTTTGCCAAGAACTGATTTTGAGAATTAGGTGTCGGAGAGTCACTCCACGAGAAATGCGTTGTCTCATTGGTACGGGATTCGAATAATTGAACATTTGTTCATTCCAGGATCGACTGTTGCTTAATCTCGGCATTTGGATTCAATTATTTGTGGTGATATGCTCTAAGCTGCTGGTGGTGACTGCCAGTGATGTTGTAGCTGTTTTGTAAGGTAGGACCAAATCGAGTTGGGACTATTGTCAAGCAATGGATACTGGTCCGAATTTCTGTATAACATGTTGTTGGGGTTTGATCGAACAGCTTCTTGTATGGTTCTTGACTTTTTCAGGCTCTGAAGAAGGCGATTCGCCGAAACGCGTTAGCCGAATAAAGTCAAATACCAATCTCGTGCAGGCTTAAAGCATATCACCACGAATTTGTTCATTCATTCATTTGCTTTCAGCTATAAAAATGCGTCAACAATTAGATGTTCTGTCGATGATCGCAAAAAAACTAATAAGTGAAGAACGGAACAGGGGGAAGTGGAGAGCTCGGGGCAGAAGAGCAGTGGGCGCCAAACACTGCAAGCCCGCAAGAGGTTTCGATTGGGCTCCGACGAGATATCCAACATGCGGTTTTGTCGTTGTGTTCCAATCGTGAATTATGGACTCCGATTCTAGAATTTTTGAACAAGAACATGAAATCAGAGTGATGAAAAAGGCAAATCACTAACTGTGACTCCATTCTCGAATAACCGCCACCACTGCGCTCGGCTCTTGTTACTGTTATGTGTCGCTGCGCATAGTTGTTTCTGCTGATTGATTTAATGGCGTAATACATTTTTAGGGTTTCTCAGTTAGGATCACCGATGATCGGCGAAGTTTGAGTGGTTTTGTTGGTTTTATTGTTACGGCTACTTCCCTTTCGTTTCCCCTTTGCTTAAGAAAGCGAACCCTTCTGTGGTACTGTTTTATAGTCTGTGCAGAGTTCAAAGACTGCCATGCCTTACGGTGAGAGAAAAACGTCGAAAACACAAAGTCAAATTGTTATCTGTTGCGCTGTCGCACGTTGTTACCTTGTAAGGTTAGAGAATTGGGGCTTCCGATATTCTCGTGTCTATCCCAATGTTATCATTTGTCTGTTACTCAAGGAATATCGTGGTTCCCAATTATGCTCCCGGATGGTACGATATACTGGTTGTATGATTTCTATATATTAGTTTTTCAATGGTTCGGTGTTGCTGTTGCTTTGTGCCGAGCTTCCGATATTGTTGAAATTATTTTCCGTTTTGCCGTTACCGTTTTAGGTATTGATGTGAGTCGCTCAGGAGTTTCCAGCAGTGTATGATATTCTCTACATTGTTTCGTCTGTTTTCTGGTTTGTTGGGATATTGTTTGGCTTTCAAAATGAGTCGGGTTCGTCTCCGTTATCGCCTGGATGAGCTGTTGTTTGATTTTCTCCTGTGCGAGTAGAGGTTATGTTTTAACGATTTTCCGCTTTGTTCTTTTCTTATGCATAAGCTCTATAATATATTGTACAATACCCGCACTAATTTTCTCAAAAAAACCGCAAAAGTCGCGACTTTTGCGACTTTTTGTTATAACTCCACCCAACATGCTCCTTTTGAGCAATGAAGGACATATTTCGAATCACCATCGGGAGCTCTTTCTTTTGAGCCCTCACATATCTTACGGCAAAACAAGGCATATAGGGCTAACACAATCAATCGAGTTGGCGAAAGGGAAATTCAAGTATTTCCTGGTTATTTGACGTAATTTCACGTCCACCTCAACAGTGTTAACGTGATAGGCAACAGTTTAGTTAACTGTCTGCTACTGACCGACTTTTTGTGCGAAACCTCGGTTTTTTGAATTTCTTAACCCTAATATGTCACTATTTCTTCAGCTATGAGCCTCCTCTTGCTTAGATCTACAGAGAGTAGCAATTTTCTTCATCAACTGTGTCTAAATCCACCCATGGTGGAGAGCTTGGAGAAAATTTAAGACGTGAAATCGGTTCGCAGTGACGTCAAATGAGCGATCTGACTGCAGCCCTCCCAAGAAGGCCCGTACTCCCTCTCAGGGGCTGGTAATATTTCCAGCTGCTCGCTGTACATAATTAAACGTTTGAAAAACCATCTCAGATTTTTTGCCATCTATTCTTTTCAAACTCAAAATCGTGTAGTAATCATCGAAAACTTCTATCTGTTCTCCGATACCCACGATCAGCTGCTTCCCGAAATTCAGAATGCTGGTTGTAAGGGCTTTCCAATGGTGTAATGTTTGCTTGTTTAAGTTCGGATAAATACATCGGTTTCTCAAATCTAAAGGAGTAATTCATCGTTAGTCCCTCGCTTTGCGTCTTTGCGTCTCTGCCTCTCCGCGCCCAGCACACCCCCACTTTTGATGGTGTCGAAGGCGCACTGTGTTGCCTGTCTCGCTCAATAGGCGAAGTCCACGCGAAATTGATCGAAGAGCGTGGGTTGAATCAGTAAGAAGAGAGCAGAAAGAACAGGAAGAGAAGCATGAGGGGAAGGTAATCACACGGGAGGTTCCCTAGTCATCAACGGGCGAAGTCCACGCGAAGGTTGGAAGGCGACTCAACGAGTTGGATAGTCCCTAGCTCATCAGCGACTACAGACAGGCTGAAAAGGAAGTCACTCCAAGAGGCTCTTTACTAAATATCAACGTCTCGAATTCAATGTAGAGAACTGAACTTTTTGGATGGTCTCCAGATCATCGGCTCATTCCTGCCGCAGCGTTGAATCACAACGCGGCGAGGTCGAAGCCATGCGATGCTACACAACGAGGTAAGTTGTTCATAGGCACTCATGAGCCACGTAATGAAGACGTGTTTGATTTTGATGAGAATTTGTTCAAGAACGTACTTCGACTATTCACGGTTTTGTTGTTTGTTCGAAAAATTAAGTGATTACGCCAGTAGTCGTCCTTGCGACCCCGAGCGAGCGGTCGCGTCGCGTGCGCCCCAGATTTAGATATTAACAGATGCGTGAAAAATTAGAGTCGAAAGACGTAGCAATTCCAAAACGCGACAAAGAAGATTGACCGCGCAAAGCGTTGTTGCATAAATTCGGCCGCATTGCGTTGCGCTGCAGCGCGGCGATTTGAATTAGCAATAGGTTTAGGCCTGAATACGAAAAAAATGAAAAGAGGGTTATTTTGGACCGAAAAGTCAGCGCGAGCGGTAGCGTCGCGTATTCGGCAAGCCGCGTGAGGCGCAGTCTTAATGTCAGCAAATTTATGATAGATGTGAAATACAATCGCTCTCTGAGCCCAACCAATTCCGGTCCGCGACCGCGGGCCACGGCAGTTGCATCATGCATCGAACTATGTATTTATGACGTAAAGCTAGCAGCTGCAAATATTACCAGCCCCTGAGAGGGAATACGGGACTTCTTGGGAGGACTGCAGTCAGATCGCTCATTTGACGTCGCTGCGAACCGATTTCACGTCCTAAATTTTCTCCAAGTTCTCCACCAGGGGTAGATTTAGACACATTTGAAGAAAAACATTGCTACTCTCTGTAAATTTAAGCAAGAGCAGGCTTGTGGCTGTAGAAATGGTGACATATTAGGGTTTAGAAAGTCAAAGAACCGAGATTTTGCGGAAAAAGTCGTTCAGCAGCAGACAGCTTATTAAAGTGTTGTCTATCACGTTGACACGGTTGAGGTGGACGTGGAATTACGTCAAATAACCAGAAAATACCTGAATTTCCCTTTCGCCAACTCGATTGATTGTGTTAGCCCTATATGCCTTGCTTGGCCGTGAGACATGTGAGGGCTCAAAAGAAAGTGCTCTTGATGCTGATTCGAAATATGTCCTTCATTGCTGAAATGCAGCATTTTGGGCGGAGTTAGGACAAAAAGTCGCAAAAGTCGCGTTTGAGCGACTTTTGAGGCTTTTTTTAGAAAACTAGTGCGTGTATTGTACCTTGCCGATTCCGTCCACATTTCGCTGCCAATTGTAGAATTTTGTTGTGTCGGGTACAATGATGGAACGTGAAAGCGCCTGTTGTTGCAGGCAGGCTGCCATTGTAGTAGGTTTGCTTGAGATGATAATATTTCTGTTCATCGGCTTCTCAATTTTCTATGAACAGAGTGCTTACCTTTATCAGGATTCCGTAAGTATAGTTTTAATTCAACGTCTGAGAAGTTGCGAAATCTCTAAGTAGTTGTTAATGGTTCGCCTGAATGTCAGTCTAAATTACCTACTTCACGTGCTTGGGATGATTACACGTCAGTTCATCGACTTCGCGAATTCCTATGAATCCAGTGCTCACCAGTATGTTTTCCGTGTGAGTCGTTTCATTTCAATGGTTCCCAGACTTGTGAGAATTGTTATCTCCTCGTCTCACCTTGACAGTCGTGTAATACGTTTGGCTCATAATCTCACGCGCTTCTGGATTCCTAAGCTTTTCAATAGGACCTCTCTTAGTAGAATGTTAAGGAATCAAAATACGAGCTGAGAGACTAGCAGCACCTTCTCTGTGTATAATTATATATACTCTTCGTTCTTCTCTATATTATAAGGGCCTGTCCAACTGGAAATGTTTTTCAAGAACTTTTCTCCTTCCTCTAGCCCAGAGTCTCAGTTTTTTCACATCTAACGTTTTTTCTCACTGCTAAGCGCGGGAAGTTAATGATCTATGGATCTCAGAAAAAAAAATGAAAAGAGGAAAATTGCCATCAATCAAGTTTTTTGTCACACAAGCTGTTTTACACGATTTTTGGAAGTTTTTTTTGTAGTGCGATAAGGCGCTCCCCCGGAAAGGGAATATGATGCTGGTTCAATCTCGTCCGGAGCCAAGCGTTTTGCGATCAACTCAACACCTTGTGTAAACAAGCTGTTTTGTTAGCTATCCCTGTTCCCTTTTTCTCTTGGGATTCACCCCATAAATCTTTCTGTAACACATAATAACCTCTTTACGATTCTAGCCATTAGATACAACACGCGAAGCGGAAGAATCACAGCGCTGTTTACAGCCCCGCATTGGCTCTAGTGGGATGGCCGGAGATCTTCTCAGTTTCGGGCGAGAATTCGTCAGCAAGGGGCCCAAACCTAACCCAAACATCGGGTTTCGACCACTCCTCTAATCCCTTTTTTGGCTTAAAGGCACAGTCCAAGCTCAGAGGCGAAATCTGAGTTGTCCATAGAGTTGTGAAGCAGATCCACCCTATATACCATCTGCCAAGTGCGAGCTCTCAATTCCTCCGAATAAGCGAGATATAGGTAGAAGCCACCCTGGGGCGCCTACATCGGGAAGCCACTTTGGCACGCCCATTTTACAATCTTTCGAGCTCAACAGTGGCGATATGAGCGGTTTTCCGAGCAATGAACCTGTTCTTCCCTTCTTTATCAGCCTCTCTCTCTATTCAGGTCGACTCGCATGTATCGGTTGCAAATGACGGAAATTACAAGCCCCGGAAAACTCGTTCACCATGCTTCTGTAGTTCAATTTTTGAAGGGCTGTAACTCCGTTCCCCGGGGTCTTGTACGATTCCTGAGGCATCATTGGAATCAGCGTGGGACCGTTCTCAAGATAGGCACAAATACATAAAAACGATTCTGAGGTTGGGTGGTGCCTTTAAAGGCAGAGATTGCGACAAGAACGATTTCTGAACTCTCTTCTTGAGAATGTAGATTTGTTCATCGCAAAAGTAAAAATTACTGATGAAGGTGTATTTTTTTTGGGAAAAGGCACAAAAACAAGGTATACTCTGTTTATCTTGAATTGCACAAAACATGGTCCGCCAATAGACCTCTAATTGGCCCGCAGGTACCGTAGTGTACGTCCACGACGCGTTCTCGGCAGACCCGGGTGGCACGGTGGGTGGCCGAGTGACGACATTGACGAATCCATTGCTCTGCAGACCGGGTGCACCCCCGGGTCTGCCGAGAACACGTCGTGTACGTACATTACGGTACTAGCGGGCCAATTAGAGGACTATTGGCGGACCGTGTCTTGTGCAATTCAAGATAAACAGGGTATAGAACGGCTAATTTTAGGTGCCTGCGCGACACCCAATGCGGCGAGATTCCTATGAATGATTGTTTATCCATCTGTTAGTTTGCTCTGAAAGAAGTCACTTATCTCTATGAGTGCTGAGACAGTATTTAAGAAGCAAAATAAAAGAAATGTACCAGGCAATTACTTTGTCTTGAGCGTTTGGTCTCCAATATTTCACTCATTTTCACATTTGTGATGACCAGATTTACCTTTTCATGAGGACTGCTCAACATGTTTTTTTATCGCAAACCCAGTCTTTAAAGGCACAGTCCAGGCTCGAAAGACAAAATCTGAGATCTCCACATAAGTGCCGAGTAGACCCACCCCATATAGCACCTGCAAAGTGCGAGCTCACAAATCCTCCGAATGAGCGAGATATAATAGGAAGCCTCCCAGGGGCGCCCACATTAAGAAGCCACTTGTGTATGCCCCTTTGACGATCTCTTGAGCTCAAAATTGGCGAGATGAGCGATGGTTTTGTGTCAATAGCCCCTTTAGCCCTTCAATCTCAGCCTCTCCCTCCAATCAGGTCCGCTCGCATTTAGCGGTTGCAAATGGCCAAGGTTACAAGCACCGGACAACTCGTCCACAATGCTTTTGCAGCTCGATTTTCGAGAGGCCATACCGCGGTTCCCAGAAGTTCTTGTATGATTTTAGAGACATGATTGGAATCAGCATGGGACGGTTTCCAAGGCAGGCAGAAAACAGTACTTTGGAGCATCACGAACGCAAGTAGTGGGCTATTAATGGTACAAATTGCACGCTATTGTGAAGAATCCTAAAGGAAGAAAAACAGGGGGTTAACCAACTCGAAGCCATGTCAGAATCGGTGCGCCCATTGTCATGCGACGGTTGAACCTTTATATCCACGATTGCTTGCAGGTTTTGTGTCAAATATCTGTGTCCCATCTTATAATGTAGCTTAGTTGGAGTGCTGATGCGAGCAGGCCAAAAAGTTGATGTGTTACCAGTTATGAGTTGTCGCGAATTTCAAATCCGGAGAAGATCGAAATTTTGGTGTCGCATGCTCCATTCTTTCGCAGGAATCGGTGTGAGTGCAGTAGGAGCCAATTGTGTATGGACCCTTGTTGAAAGTCATCAGATTGTTCGACATCTGTCCTATGTGCACCCTTGCACAGCCAAGAAAGCCTTTGGGTGACGTCACTCTGTGAATCAGTGCAGGTTTAACACCGTTTCCGCCTATTAAAGGCAGTGTTCACGATAGAAAATGGGTTTCCGTTTCCAATAGGAATGAGTAGTGGAGTGGCACACTGTAACGTTGACGTCGAAAGAACGCATGAAAAAGAGCCAGGAAAAGCTCCAAAAGAGTCCGAAGTTGCCACTTCGAGCGCAGGGCAAACCTCAAAAGCGCAACACACGCCCACCGACGTGAACAAATCAATGCTCAAGATCGTGAGATGAGCGACGATTTGCAATCATTAGCCCCGTTCTTCCCCTCATTCACAACTTCTCTCTTTACTCTGGTCAGCTCGCATACATCGGTTGCAAAAGACGGAAGTTACAAGCCTCGGACAACTCGTCCACCATGTTTCCTTAGCTCAATCTTTGAGGGACCATAACTCCGTTCCCAGAAGGCCTTGTACGATTTCAGAGATATCATTGGAATCAGCACGGGACCGTCTTCAAGATAGGTGAAAAAGCAGAAAAACAATTTTCATCGTGAACACTGCCTTTACCTAAGAAGGCCGCTAAGCAACAGTGCAAGCACTCGAGAGGGGGAGGAAATATCAAAGTGCTGATTTCACTCGCATGGGGGTCTGTCGTCCCTGTACCGTAGCCCTGGTGCCAAAGGCCTGAAATGCTGCATTCACGGGCACAAATCCCTGTACTCACAATCTTGGAGCCTGGCCTTCACTACCTCCTTTCGTCAATCACTTAAAGGCAGCATACACGTACACATAAAAGTAATTGGTATAAAGGTGTTAACTAAATGACCCAACGATGGCGTCTTTTGCAATAGGAAGATTCCTGATCAAGTGTACAGGTCTGTGATGCGACATGTTGCCCTCTGTGGAGCTGAGTGCTATCCAGCGAGCAAGGGGCAGAAAGTCGTCTCAGTGTGATGGAAACGAAAATGCTGCGCTGGTATTACGCGTCTCGATCATGTTCCCAATGAAGACATTTGGAAGCGATTTGGTGTTGCTCTCATTGCTAAGAAGCTCTGTAAATCAGGATTGAGATGTTATTTTAATGTTTTGCTTAAAAAAGACGATTCCATTCAAAAGATCGCTCTTGATTTAGAAGTCCATGAGAGACGACCAAAAGGACGTCTGAAGCAGCGGTGGCTGGACACGTTGCACAACGATGAGAAGGATGCTGGTTTACATCCCGATCAGACGCATGATCTAGAAAATCGGCGGTAACGAACCATCTATGCAGACCCTACAAGGGAGCAGAACAAACGCTAAAGAATAAGAAATAGAATGAAATAGTTTTGCTAACATCAAATCGCCTACGCCTTCCGAAGTGTCCAAGACGACCTACAGCCAACGCCTCCACTTCAGAATAGCCACCGTACCGTCGACGACCAGCTGTTTTCTATTAAGCACTCCACACACGTTGCCAAGGGGGGGGGCGGGATCGGCACAGCATTTTGTTTTCAAGTACGAGGGCAAATGCAGAGAGCAGGCGAATACATGGAGCCAACCACTTACACATATAGCGACTTTAGAAATTGTTTTTGTCGCTTACAACAGTGTTGGCGCTCTGTTGTAGGCCGCATCGATCAATAATTTACATTGTTATCTCAGCTACGCTCACGATGTTGTATGCTGCCTCTAAAGCACTGCCGTATTTCCTGTCCGGAGTCAAAATGGCTGAATCTGTTATCATGTTTCCTTTACCCACTGCATTAGGGTTCCGACTATAGCAGACGACCTAGCGCCAAATGACCCTGGGGGTCTGTATCATTGACATTTGTTATTGATCGGACTGCCCAGCGACCAGTGCAGCCGAGCTGTCGCTGACGGTGGAGGCGGAGCGGCAGTAGCGGCTGTCACTAATACTATCGATACCATATTTAACCACGTGCCGTCCTCGGACACGTCGAATGCGCCAGCCGTCGAGCGTCATGCGCCAGCGGTAATGCGTTGGCGCATGATGCTCCGACGCATTTGCGCTTTGCCGCTGGTCTTCTGCTATGGACGGAGATTAAAGGCAGTGGTCACGATGAAAAACATTATTGAAAAAACTACAAAAATCAGCTCAGATCAAAAACAGCTCAAAAACTAGAAAGGTAGCGCGGTGAAAAACGGGCTAGAATTAGAGTTGTTAAGACCCTAAACTTCCAGTTCGTGCACAGGTGCACAGAAAGATCACAGTCTCATGCCAAGCAGTTGAAAATCATCGACACTCAGAGGAAGAAATAAATGCTAATTTACCTATTAAAAACATTTGAACAATGAAATCAAGCACTTCAGTCAATGTTTTTGACTAGATGTGTACATAAATCCGAAGGTTCATTGATTGAAATTCAATTTCAGGTCAGCTGATGTTCTTGATATTAGAGATCATCTATGCCGATTATGTGGGGTGGACTCGTCCTCCATCAAAAGACAAGGAAGTTAAGGCTTCAAATTTGGCCTAGAACAGCGTTTTTTTCGCGATTTTTTCGTACAGGTTCTACTACTCTATACCCAGAAAAGGGTTCAGAGAGGAAAAGGAGACGAGCATATTCGAGCGCGACCACTGCCTTTAATTGAACCTGCACTTGCCCCTCAGCATAAATGGTCAAAGCTGTTTCGATTGCGTCCTGCTAACCGCATCCGAAAACTCCTCGGGAGGAGTTTTTCGTTAGCCACCATTTCCTGTCGCATTTCAGCACTATTTCCGTGCTCTCTGCGAGAAGATGTTAAACGCGAACTTACCGGTAGGATGCCACATGTCGGAATTTTGTAAGAAAAGCAGCCCTGAAAACGTTTTGAAATCGCTATTTTCCGTATTTAACATATTTTAGTTTTTAGAGAATCTGATATGAATTCAATTTTCAAATTTGATTCAAACTTGAAACCTTTTCAAAATTTTGAGAATGGAGGCTCTGGCGAGGAGTCAAAACTTATATTTGTTTCAACTCATACATTGCCAACTCCCCCTCCCTTGGTTTACTAACTTTATTTTTAGTGATAACGGATGAGGCCAATACTAGACATCCTAGTGAACTATGGGCATAATTTCTTAGAATCGCGAGTTAGGGAGCAATCACTCGAAATTCGAGAGTTGCACTAGAGATCGGCTCAATTTCGACCTCACAAGAAGAATTCATCTTCTCGTCTGTGCGGGCCTCCTCCCCAGAACTTTGGAGCGAAGGCTTTAGTGATAGTGTCATCCGACTGGACTGCTCAAGGGCTCAGACCGTCTTCGAGGGTATTTATTGTCATGTTAGACTGGATACGGTCTGAAACGAGTCTGCCAAACACGTGATCGACGGGAATTCCGAGAATCAAGTATGTCCTTTCCACGATACAATTGAAAGTCGAACCGCGCACCCCACCGGCCTCGAAAAGATAGAACTCTGGTACTATAAAACAAAGAATGATTTGACAGATTGAAATGAAACTTCACATCCGTTTATATGAAGAATGTACCAACAAAACGGAAGAAATGGGCTAGTAGCAGCGCCTTCTCTTAACGAACGACGGAACTCATTGAACAACCTGAGGATGGATTCATCCAAGCATTTTCGGTGGTAAGTTAGCGTTATCGGCTAACCGCAACCGTTATCAGTTTTTCACACGCTTACTGACCGGATGAAAGAAGCGGTTAGTCGAAAGCACCGGTAAATGGCTAACCAGCCGCTGAAAATGAAGGGAGCTTGAACGTGAATTTGTTTTGTCTTGTTGTGTATTCTAGGTTATGAGTCATCATTGCATTTCCTCCGGTAAGTTAGCTAAACCGGTCGACCAAGAGCATTTACCTGCGATTCATACACTCGTTAACTGAATGAGAACTGGGTTATGCCACGGTTACGCTAACCGCATGTTGGGGTGGGTGAGGACATCGGTTAGCAGCTAACCAACCGCTCATGATCAGGCAAAATCATGCTCCATCGAGGCCTAATTATGGCCACGTTGACTGCGTCAGGCGAATTTTCGGGCAAATGGGTCCTTATCGCTCATTCTGGCTCAGTTCTACGCATCGATCTGGGACGCCTTTTGCTGATCAGGAATCTAATCGTGTGTCGTTTCTGTAGGTTACTTGGTAACGTAGATGTTAGTAACATAGGAGAGCTGTCAAAAGCAGCAAATTTTGGCGAATTAATTTTTGACCTTCATATGGAGTGTTCGCCGCGTCGTAGAAAGCGAGTAGCGCTTCATGCACAGGGAGCGCTGTGTCGTAGCATGTCAGTTGTGTTTAATGTAGAGCGTGCGCCGCGATATGTAAAGTGGTTTGTGCTTTATGTGGAATCTGTGCCGCTTCGCTGAAAGTGAGTAGCGCTTTATACAGGGGTGTGACGCATAGGAAAAAGCGATTAGCGCTTCACGTGGACTGGGCCCTCATGGTAGGTAAAGAGTAGCGCATCATGCAGAGCGTGCACAGCTTCGTGGAATAAGAATGGCGCTTCGCGTAGAACGTGCGCAGCATAGTGGATACCTAAAAGCGCTTTTAGAAGAACGTAGGCAGCGACAAATGTGATTAGCGCTTCATGACAAGCGGGCACAGAAGAATGCGCGGCATACTAGAGTGAGTAAGACTTTACGAAGAGCGTGCGCTGCGACGTGAAATACAAGATGTTCTTCATAAAAAGCGTGCGCAGGAGAATGCGCGGCATGTTAGAGTGGGTAGCGCTTTACGAAGAGCGTACGCAGCGACGTGAAATGCGAGATGCGCTTTTCTTGCAAGATCGCTACTCTTTAGGCGCTATTCATGTCCCATAACGCTAACGTGCGTAACGCGCAGGCGTAGATTGGAATACGAATGCCTTTGAGCCGCGCCACACGCTTGCAGATAGTATGAATACTGCAGCTGCGACGCTACAGCTGAGCTGATTAAAGTGGGTCTAAACTTCGCCGTGATGACAAAATCTGTACACGCGTTCAACTTCGTGGTAGCAGAGGATAGTAGTAGAGTTGATAATTATGAAACGGAATGAAATTAAGGATTGGTCAAAAATGAAGTTTCAAAAAAGTCGCTACAGCCGTCGCCGCCATGGCGGAACGGGCGCCCGCGCGTGATGCGAGGTCTTGGCCTCAGGCCATTCATGCTGCCACGCCACGCCCCGCAAGCCTCTTGGTGTTGGAAAATTTATATATAGTCATACTTATTAAGGCCAGCGCGGCGTGGGGCGCTGGAATATGGAGGGCCTGACTTCACGCCTGTGCCTCACTTCCGCTCAGCCAAGGCGACAACGCCCATACAGGTTTTCATATCGCTTTGCCATCACTCATGCATCAACTTCATTACGAGTCATCATTCCATGGTGAAGAACTCACTCCTAGTCCCTCTACGAGGGGCACGCGTAGAAAGTATTCAAACTACAAGGCAACGCCCGCGCGTGACGCGCAGGCCTTCAAGAGTAGGAATAGCCCCGAATCGTGCCAACATCACATTTCGGTGGCCTCAAAGAGACCCTTTTTTTTCTTTCTAGGTGACCCTAGCGATGGAGTGTAAAATAGGCAAGTCTGTTGCCTATATCTGTACAGGGCAAAATCACAACAATTTGTGCTAAGCAACTAGACTCAGGATCACTTTTAACAGAGCCCATTCCGTTGAAAATCTGACCCTGGATGCGTATGTTATGACACCGCGTAGAACCGTGCGAACTCAATCAGTTTCTTGACTGCCTAATCGGGCCGAAGATCGTCCAAGGTGCGATTTCAAACATGAACACAGCTTCTATCAATTACAAACATGCATGCAACACGTTCGAGTTCGGCCGCTCACTCGAATTTCGCTATAAGGAACAAATCTATCTCTGATTGATATCAACACATTCTGGTTGATAACACCATATTTTATCTTAAATCGCGTTTGGTGAATCGCAGTTACACCCCATTCACACTTTTGCGATAGCGGCAAATGCCGCGGGATACCAGCAGAAAAATTGAAAATTAGATGTCTGATACCGATATCAGACATCTAATTTCTCATTTTAGAACGGTATCAGACATTTGATTTCTCATTTTCCTACTGATAATCGCGGCATTTGCCGCTATCGCAAAAGTGTGAATAGGGTGTTAGTCTTAACCGCGGCCAAACTAGGTGGTTATCCGGTTCCGCTAAGCGCGGTAACACACTAAGCGCGATAAGATTGATGAATACGTCCTCTGGTACTTGAAATGAACCAGAGCTTACACAAAGTTCATCCGCATTAAGGTGCCCGCCCACTCGGTCGACCTGAAATCCGAGCGTTCGTCGAGAACGGTTTTTTTCAGACTTGTAAGTCGATAAGCAAGATTATTGGACAAACAGTGAATAATATCCCATCCAGCCGTTTGCAGCCGTGGGGAGGCTCGTCCAAGAAAATGCTTTCGGAGCTGCCGTTCCACGCGCACGCCGACTGCTTGAGCGGATAGTATTATTCGAACACACTTCAACTATTAGCCAAATTGCGTATGATCATCCACTGCGTTGTTGATGCCGCCGAAAATTCTTGCATTGACAAAGCCTTGAACCTCCAAAATCTTGAATTGTGTCCTAGTCTATTTCGCTGTCGATATGGATACATCGCTCTACAAGATGATAAAATGTCATTTGGAGTATAATTTTTGATCAAATTTTGGAAGTTCCGCGAAATTGCAATAAAAAAATTCCAGAAGGGGACTTTCTAATCCGTCACACCCTCACCACTTCCCCTCCATCCCTACAGCGCCTCCAATACTGCTCACAAGGGAAGTGTTTAGTGTGGTAAACGCATCTGCGAAAATGACCAGTATCGTTAGTATCTCTTCTGGCTCAGTAGTGAAAATGCGCAGTATCCCGCCCCGAGCTTCAGGTTCGAACAAGTTATGAGCATTTTTAAGCCCCGCGAAAACAAAAGGGTATCCATCAGGCATTTTTTTTTCGAGTTTCAAAAAATTTTCTCGGATTCAGCCCTAAACTTGTATGTAGGGGTAATCTAGGGTGGTGAACACGAGTCTGGAGTTCATTTGTCGAAGTTTCGGGGTCTACTGTAGGTTGCGGTAGGTAAGGTGTCACTTAGGCGGCAAAAGCCACCTTAGTATTTCGAAAATCGGTAAGCTGACGTCAAATTCGTAGTCTCCACTATACTTGGGCCGAATCGATTGATCGAATTCTCATCCGATTGAAAAGGTCGACTTCGATTAAATCGACTAAGTCGACTATTCGAAAAGTGGAAAATCCGGCTTAATCGAAAAGCCGATCATTCGAAAAAGGGCGATTTTCGGATAAGTCGAGAAGTCGATCATGCGAAAAGAGTTATATCCGACTTATTCAAAATTTTCGCCACTATCAAGAGTATCTGGTGTACTTGTCATCCGAAGATAATTTTTCGGATAATGGATATATTCAGATATTGCCGATTTTAAATTTTCCGGAAATTGGTTCAATTCAGAAAATGCGTTTTTTCAAATTTTCGGATGTTAAATAGATTTAGATAATGCCATTTTTTCAATGAAATGGATACGGATATCCGGTCGGATGATTTCGCAACAAAGTCCAATTGAGGCAAAACGGTAAAAAATGAACCAGGTACTCAAGGCAAGCCTCTGAAAACATCCATATGTGAAGAAACAGAAATGGTTAATTCCATTTTGCAGCATGTTCACATACAAACTTCAATCTTCATATATGCATATAAATAAAAATATGAAAACAAATCTTCAATTACTCTATCGTCGTTGGGAGGCACAGTATTATCCATACACAGGTTTTTCAGGACAACTAGCTAGTAAAAAGTATGCAAAGCAACTATACAAAAAACTTCTACATTGCATTACTAGCCACTTGGTCATTTCACTTGACCACGCCCATTTTTCCGCGCCGCAACGACTTTGATTTCGGAAGGAGGAGGAAAACCCTGAGATGATGCACTAAACAGAAGGCGGGACAGAAAAATGGGCGTGGGCGAGTGCAATTTTATCCCAATTTATCCGATTTTATCCAAAAATTATCCGAAAATAATCCGATTTTATCCAAAACTTTACCCGAATTTTATCAGATTTTATCCGAGTTTTTGACCCTTCGGATAAGTGCTTGGTTCAGATAATGCCAATTTTAAAATTCCCGGATATTGGTTCGATTTAGATAATGCGTTTTTTTCGAATTTTCGGATAGGATTATCCAATCTCGGATATCCGAAAAGGAGTGATTCGGATACTAAGTATAGTACCTGGCTACTGAGAAAGATGTTGGAAATGCCAGCTACTCCATCTGGACTTTGGGGGTTGTTCGGTCGTGAGCTATCCAATAGTGAATAAACAGCGGAGAAAAACGCTCAGAATAGGCTAAACTAGCTGTTTGTAACGTTCTGGGCGTGGACGAGCTTACGAGCCCTGCTAGTTTCAAGTGCGCGCTAAGAGCGAAATGTGCGCGAATCGGTCGGGCAGGACGTGGCGAAAATCCTTGAAAATTTGCCATCGAAAACGTCCGCAGCGCCACAAACTCGTCAGAACTGGGCGGGCGAGTTAAGAGCAGGCGCACTGGGCTAACGAAATCTTTTCGCCGTCGTTTTTTATTGATTTCTCACTCGTTTTCGCTGCTTTTTTCGACCCTATCCCCTCTAGCATCTGCTACTGTAGTATTTCACACTACAAGCTCAAAAGCGAGATTCATCATGATCACTGCTTTTAGGAGCTGAAATAGGCCTCGGCTGATATCTGAGCTAGGTACGGGGGTGTCAGCTTGTGCGCTACATTGAGAACGTCGCGACGCATCCGCGCGCGCACGAGGAAAAGAGGTCATCCTTATCAAAGCTCTGTTCATACAGTCAGCGCAGCTCGCACGGATATTTTGCATTCCCTGTTGTGCGGTAGAGCAAGCTCGGTGCCCCCATGTTATAACACGTGGCACCTAGTTTACACTAACCGTCGATAGGGACCGGCAAGTATTAGCACGATCCGAGCAGACTGTACACTCGTTGCCCCATACCTGGGTGAAATTCAGAGACTCACTTTAGTTTTCGATTGTTGTTTCCCCGCCGTTGTCCCCGGACAGTAGCCGTTAGGCCCTGTAGCCAGCTTCCATAATTATAGATTCTTTCATTTTCATTTAAAGACTTCCCCAAGTCGCAAATAATTCCAAGTGAATCCTTTCAACTTTTTTGTACCTAACCTATTCTTTTTTCGCATTCTGATTCCATAAATATGCGCCAAAATATGTAATGGAGCTGTTGCAGAAACGAAAAAGCCAATTTGGCTGTCATGTCTTCATGTACTCCGCCAACGCGTAGCTAGATGCCTCACACTGAAACCAGAGATGCCCAGGGTTTCGGAGGCATCTAGTCTGCTGACACGAGAATTTACGTAAGTCACGGAAAGTTTAGCCTCAGTTGGTGAACTTTCAGCTATAGCGCCCTCATATTCTACGTAAATTCTCGCTACAGCACTCGGTTGATCGATCTACCCAGTCTTGATCTGTACTAGAAAGGCGATCTTCGCTCCGACCGAGCGCATCGCCGTTTCTTCCCCACGGCCTGCAGCATCCCAGCGGCCAAAACTATCCCTAGCAAGGTCTTCCAGAGGGCGACACAGGGTTACCCTCCACGGCCAGCCACAGAGTGTCGAGTAATCACTCAATGCGGGTTTAAGATTGCATTTCAACACAGACTGTCGCTAAATCCGTAGATTCTCGCTACAAATTTATAGCGAGAATATACGAGTTTAGCGTCAGAGAGATCAATGTTTCGATTTTAGCCTTCGTTTTTACGTAGAATACGCGCAGAATTTGCACCCTTGTAGCCTCGACACAAGAATATGCGGGTTTTAGCTATAGTAGCCAAAAACCGTAGTTTATCGCTAAGTGGAGTGGGGGGGCGTTTCAGCCCCCGCCCTCGGAGGCACCTAGCTACGCGTTGGCAGAGTACCGTCCGAATGGCTGAATGGAAGGGTAGAAATGTTTTGAGTCGACTGAAAAAGTCGACTTTTTATTCGAAAAGTCGATCATACGAAAAAGTGGGATTTTCGACTTATCCGAAAAAGTCGATCATTCGAAAAGTGAAAACTTTGGCTAAATCGAAGAGTCGATCATTCGAAAAAGTCCAATTTTCGACTTATTCGAAAAGTCGATCATTCGAAAAAAATTTCAATTTGCCCAAGTATAGTCTCCACCCCGATTAACCCCGTATACATTTTTTGAGTAAATTCTATGATTTTGACCAAACTACCGTACACCCACCGTAATCTAAAGTAATTTGCGAAAAATCGATAAACGGTCTCCAGAGCTCGATAAACGGTCTCGTCTTCAGCACTCCAAATAACCCCTAGAGAAACAATTTGACCAATATCCACCGCAGCACTCCAAAAATCTCGAAAGTGGCGTTTTCCCTCGAAATTTTCCCCGGTTGGTAAGCTTTGAACGAAATTAGCCGAAAACTTTGGAAAATCGACTATTAAACTGCAGATTCGTAATCAGAAAAAAACCAAAAAACCTCACTGGGAGAATTTCAAGTCAAATCTTAAACGTTTTTTTTTTCAAACGCTCTCAGACCCTCTAATCGGTGTAAATATTCGGCCAACCGAAAATACGTACAAGTCCAAAACGCTGTCAGTCTGGGCAAAGTATGGAAAATGCGCCTTCACCGAAATTTCGCTCGGGGAGTTGTTTTGGGCGCTGAACACATTTATGGGGTCCGTTTCCGAATTTTCGAAAGATTAATGCACTTTTTGGAAGGCACAAAAAGCACAAAAAAAACGACATTTTTAAGCTTGTAACTTTTTGAAACCTGCAGCACGGGGCTGGATACTGCGCAGTTTTACTATTGAACCACTAGAGACACTAACGATACTAGTCGTTCTGGCAAATGCGTTTACCACTCTAAACACTTCCCTTGTTAGTATAATTAGCTCCTCGTAGATTAGGAGCAGGCATAATGGCCGGAAAAGCCTCGCGAGCCTGTAACCCTTCAGATCAATGACTCGCGGCTTGTTACCTAAACTATTTTCCCAAGCAAAGCATGAACATTCCTAAACGGTATAAGATTTCTACCGTTCAGACCATTGCAAGTTAAAATTCCCTTGTCAGCACAGTTGAAGCCCTAAGCATTCTAAACCTCGCTATCAGTCTTGAATTTGCACCGCATTATCATGCTAGCACGCGCACCATTTCCTAAACATATTGTTCAACAGATCATCACAAAATACTGCTAGTCGGTTGAGACTTATGAGAAAAACAACAGCCGGCGTGAAGTACCGCAGTGCAAACTGGATGTTCCATGATACTTCTAGCAACTCTTCGTAACCAGTGGTAGAAATCGAGTCAACGAGAATAACAATGACGGCCGTCTCTGATACTCTCGCCACTATACAGAATATGAAGAGCAAGCAGTAAAAAGGGATCTGGAAAAATGCATATCTATGAAACGGTGGCCTCACAAACTAGGGGCCGAATGCAGCACTGGACCGGGTTGGGGCTTTGGCAGGACAGTCTGCGCCCTTGGAGAACTCTATAAATCACCAAATCAATCGTGCCCCAGCTGCCCCACCTTGGAGGCTGGAGCAGCTAGAGCAGCGCAAATCACAGCTGGGGCACGATTGATCAGATCATCTTCTGCCCTCGCACTGCGATCTTTAATGACGCCGACTGCCCTGCCCCTACCCCCACCCTGCGCATTGATGCATGCGGCCCCAGTGTGGCTCTGTTGTCATCTGTGGCACCACGAATGCCATTCAAGCTACATAATTATTGATTAAGAAGCATCACGTAAAACAGAAACCTTGCTTGCTTTCTTCGATTTAGAGAAAGGACTCGATCGAGTTCTGCATGAAGTGATTTCGTTTGCTTTGCGGCTGCACGATTTTTCAAAGGAGCTCATTGACTGGATCAAAGTTTTCTACGCTGTTTCAAGATGTCGAGCTCAATTCGCAGCAGGAATGTCGGTAGTCTTTCATTCCTGTTGGTATGCAACAAGGATTAACTTTGCCTCCCCTTCTCATTGTCATCTTGATGGATGCCATCAAACGAGACCTGGTGAGACCAGTGCCATGGTCGCTTTTGTATGCGAATGATATGGTGCTTGCATCTGAAGGTAGTTCGGTATGCATCGTGAAAAGACTTCGGGTTCACTGTTGAAGGTTGGTGCAAACTCGGTGCGCCTATGTTAGGCTCCGTCCATACCAGACGACCAGTGGCAAAGCGTCAAGGCGTCGGAGCATAATGCACCAGCGCTCAAACGCTGGCGCATGACGCTCGACGGCTGGCGCATTCAACGTCCCCGAGGACGGCACGTGATTAACACTGGTATCGATAATATCAGTGACAGCCGTTACGGTCACTATGCCTCTACCGTCAGCGACTGGTCGGCTGTGGTGGTCGCTGGGAGTCAGATCAATAACAGATTTATTTATTTATTCTTTATATGCACTCAAGAAGCTTTATTAAGGATTATTGAGCTGCAGAGCCAAACCGAGGAGTATACATCAATCATAACATTACTTCCTGGCTGAGTCTCGAAACCGTGACTAACAAAAAAAATCATACCTAAACTGTTCACTGGGCAAGCTCAGAGGGAGGGTAACAGAAGAAAGAAACTTGTATACTTTTAGCCATATATGTATTGAGCAGTTTTGCCTTCACCCTATGTTTTAACGCATTTGTTTCGTCAGAGTAGTAAGGATGAACTCGAGAGAAGCATCAGTTGTGTGTGGTCTGAAATTGCAGGAAATTGTACTGCCATCACTGGTGAAGAGGTCAGCCTGGGCAACGCAACTCTGCGTGTGATAAAAGCACACTCTACATGCGATAAAGATGTTCTTGTAAAAGCATATAAAACTTACATAGGGCCAATCATGGAGAGTGGGTCATCGGATTCCGCTCCACATAAAAAGAAAGACATTCCTTTGCTAGAGAGAGAGAACCCAAGAGAATTTCACACGCAAATTATATGCAGGAGCTTTCCAGTTGCCTTACAGTCACATACCCAATTCAAAGAATCGAAACAGGGAGTTGTTGCTATATGCATTAGATATACGGCGGAAGGTTTGTGATGTCGTCACTGTTGCTAAAATGTTATCAGGTATTATGAGAGTAGACGTTTCTAAATGTTACCGTATAAATCATTCTAGAACCAGAAGTGGAACATAGGGTGTCCGGAGCTTGTTTTCATGCCCTGAGGGCACATAGGTGCGGTTCCGGGCATGAAAACTACATTCACTAATTGGCTATCCTGATATGAAAACGCATGCAGATTTTCATGGAAGTAGCTTCAGAAAATAAGCTTGCAAATAATATACGAAATTGAATACTTCGTAAAAAGCGGTTTCGAATAATATTCGAAATCCGATTATTTCAAGAGTAGACTTTGAAGTAGAATTTAAAACAGAAAACCTCCAAAAACAGACTTTCGAAAAATTTTCGAAATTAGAATACTTTGAAGAGCATATTCGAATTTTTCGAAATTCGAACAATCAAAATGCACAATGATCATTTCATTAGTTCTTACGCACACTTTATCGAAGCACCATCTTAACCTATTTATTCTCATGTTCTAATGTGCAAACAAGCTGGTTGTCACTCAAAAAGCGGGATTTTCCAACAAAAGCGTGGAAAGGCCTAGGGGTTTCAAGAAAGCGTGCTCAGCCCTGCCTCCCACCCTAAGTCGTGCAAGCCTGCCGGCAGAGATTATGCCTAAGTGGTCGTTTATACTTCCGCCACGGCGCGGCGAGGAGCATTACAGCCATATCGTTCAAGCGGCGCCGCCTGGCGGCGCCGCGAGACGTTAAGAGTTTTTCTGCTCGAAATCTTCCAACGGTGAAGCACGCGGCCGCCGCCTATGTGCTGCCGCGCCGCCCGAGGAAAGCAGGCGGCGCGACGGCCGCGTGCGATCCGCATTGACATAGTATGCTTCTTTTGCTGTTATTTCATACACATTCTCAATTTCGTTGTTCTGATTCATCTCTAAAATTCCTTCCAAGGTCCTGAGCGTTGTTTAGAGTAGGCTGGGTTGTGAATAGTTAATTTTTTAGCTTTTGAAATCATTTTTCTAAAGAGAAATGTTTTCGAGGACTCTATCCGCCTTCGAGTGCTGCGTTATGGTACGAAAGTTTGTAGATGTTTCCTTTGCACAAGAAATCACTCATTACAATCGGCCTATTGTGTTATGTCAGAGCTACTCCAGGCTGTGTTTAACGTCATTCTGCGACGTCGCAATGCAAATTCCACGCAGCCCAATTATACATCCTGGTGGCGCGATTTTTCAAGCGACGCGGCGCGCCGCTGCGCGGCGGAAGTATAAGCGACCCCTAAGCCGCGCCGCGACGTAGGGTTCGTGTGTACTTCAGCCGCGACGGGGCGCGACGCGCAGCTTAAAAAGTCGCGCCATTAGGATGTATAATCGGGCTGCGTCGACTTGAAGTGGCGATGTCGCAGAACGAGGTTTAAAACAGTCAGAAGTAGCTCTGACATAACACAAGGTTTTGAATTGTAATGATTGATTTCTTCTGCAAAAGAAATATCTATAATCTTTTGCATCATATCACCGTACACGAAAGCAGGTAGTCTTCAAAATTTTGCTATAGAGAAAAATTATTTCAAAAGCCAAAAATCAACCTCTACACGACCCAGATTACTCTAAACAGCGCCCAGGACCTCGGAAGAACTTTCAGCGATGAATCAGAGGAATGAAAATTGAGAATCTATATGAAATGCCACCAAAAAACATGTGATGTTGATGCGGATTTTACGCACCCGCCGCTCCGCCTGCTCTCCCTGTGCGGTGCGGCAGCCCCGAGCTGGCGGCCGCGTGCGGCGCCGTTGGAAGATTTCAAGCAGAAAAACCCTAAACGCCTCGCGGCGCCGCTTGATCGACATGGCTGTATTGCATCTTTGTGCGCCGCTGCGGATGTATGAATGACCCTTAGTGGCAGGTGTTGAGAGCGGCGCTATGATCTCGGTTCTTGGATACGATGAGGCGCTCTCCCAGGAAAGGGATGGTGCTGGTCAAGTCTGAGAAAACCTAAACAGGCAGCAGCGACTATATATCCATATGTGTATATATAGTCGCTCATACTTCAAAGAGCGAAATGTGTAGCTAGATGTTTGCAGCTTGGAACTTATTTGCCTTAATCTACACGTATCACCCATTGGGACTTGAAATTATCTTAGGATATCTTGCCCAGATACCTTACTGCGGTCGGAGGACCTTCATGGATCCGAGGAACCCGCGTGGGTAGAACCGCTTTCAACACAAACTTTAGAATTCTCAGGAACAGGAAAAACTGATGACTTCAGCCTTCTAGCACTACATCAGTTCTTTCTTACTGTCTCCTCTATACGTTTACCAGCTCCTAACTCTGACTAGGGTCGCCCTCTAATAATTTGTTGATCAAAGCATTAGTCTTGTTCTCCGCCGCTGAATAGTTGCATTGAGTTTTTTTTCTTTGTGTTTTATTTTGTAGCTTACATTTTTGTCCTTTCTAAGATTTCTTTGCGCTGTTTCGTTGTTTTTGAGCGCGTCGGCAACGGCGTATAATAAATAAATAAATAAATAAATAAATAAATAAATGTGTTCCATCACTTTGTTTTGCCAGTGTAGTTGTTCGACGAGTTTTATCATGTTTCAACGTCCCAACTTCATGAGTATTCAACAGGCCCCGTCCAGTCTCGCCTAAAGCCAAGCGTCTTTCCTAACATTGTGGTAGGTTCTCTTAACCACTTCCCACACATTCCAACCTCCTGGGGACAGGTTCTGCAGCCATCCTGATTAAAAATGCTTCGAGATTAAGAGTAAGTGTAACCGATGAATATTTCTGTGTTGTAGTAGTCGCAGTGAATCACAGCTTAAAACATAATACAAAATCGAAGCTATCATTTGTAATTTCGAGAAAATTCATCCGAGAAATGAAAAATTACTTGAAAATTAGAAAAATTATTTGAAAATTATTAAAATTATTGAAAAATTGATATATTCGAAAATCCGAAAAACACCATTTTCGAGTTTATTCGAAAATTTGAAATTCGAAAACGTCGAAGATTTGAAATTCAAAAAAGTGGTTTTCGAATTTATTCGCGAATCTGTAATTCGAGAAATTTGATTTTCGAATATAGTCGAAAATTTTAACGGTTTTGCCCCGGTATAGTTTGTATGCTCTCGTCACACTGACGTCGGCTGGTTAAACAATCGGTGAGTGGCAGAATAATCTCTGGTTGCGCACGACGTAATGGACTTTAAACAACGACGACATTTGACTACAAGTCATGGAGACTGTTTCATGCTCGGCACTTATAGCGCCAAAACAGCCTTTTCCGACGCAACTCTCGCGTTCTTCCTGCAGCAGCAAAGCTCACCAAGTTTTACGGGAGTGCGTTGCAGGATGCCGAGAGTAGGAAGACCGACATCCGACACCTCAATGATGGAACGCTCATCATTCATGAATAAACTTTTCTGCCGCGGAACTTTGGTGGCGTTGCATTTGTCCTGCACCCATCTGTCCTCCATACCATTGACTCTCAGATCCTGTCTTCTCGCTTGGATATCCTCCGTCTTTTTTCAGCGCGTCAAAAGACCATCGGTATCATCAGTGTTATTCCCCCCACTCAACATTCGACAAATTCGAACTTGATGCCTTCTACAAACTGTTGGAAGATGATATCTGCAACGAGAAGTCCTCCGACTGGTTTGTGGTTGGAGACTTCAATGTCAGGATTGGGAAGGATACCGACAAGGAATACACAGTTGGAACGTTCGGATTAGAAGAAAGTACATCGACGCTGGATGGGTAATCACCCAACGGCATAGCTCATGCTGAAACCGGCCACATACAGGCTAAAAGAAAATGGTGCCTGTTTGACACCTGCGTGGTGCCATGGCTCTGAGCATCGTCTGCTTCGCACCAAAATTAATCTCAGGGACAGTTTGGAGGACTGCTACCGTCGCGCCGGAGGACGAAAGCAGATCGCAGACGACGAAGCCGTCTTGAATTAAGTCGTATTCTGATATGACTAGCACATTAGGGAGGATCGCGAGCTACTCCTGAGAGGTCTTTGAGCCTGTGCAGGTTTCTGTATGTGTCGTTTAAAGAAGAGTGTGCGAAATTTCACAGTAGTTGTTGTTTTATATAGAGGTCAGCCAAGATTCTCCAGTACATGTGGTTGGGATGATTATATTTCTGTTCATCGGCGCCTAGATTTTTTAGGAATCCAGTGCTTACCGGTATCAGTTTTTCGTATGTGTCGTTTGGATTCAACGTCTGAGGAGAAGAAGCGAATTGGCTCCGCAGTTGTTTTTGTTTTGTGTTGGGATTAGTCTAAACTCTCCACTGCGTGTGCTTGAGATGATTATGTTTCTCTTCGTGCGCTCCCTGATTTCTGCGAATTCAGTGCTTACCGGTATCAGATTAGTGTCTCAGGAGAAGGAGCGAAATTGCTGGGTAGTTGTTGTTTTCTCCAAGGGTTAGTCTACACTCGATACTCCAAGTGCTTGGGTTGATTCCATGTTTGTTTGTCGGCTTTTCGATTTTCTAAGAATCCAGCTTGCTTACCGGTATCAGTTTTCCGTATGTGTCGTTTTAATTCAACGTTTGAGGAGAAGGTGCGAAGTCGCTTAGTAGTTGTTATTGGTTTGCTTGAATGTCACTCTAGATTACCTACTGAACGTGCTTGCGATGATTATATGCCTATTCATCAATCTCGCGAGTTCCTAATAATCCAGTCCTTACCGGTATGTTTTCCGAGTCGTTTCAATCCAATGTTTCCCAGACTTGTGAGAATCGAGATCCCCTCGTCTCAGTTCTACAGCAGAGTAGTTCGTTAGGCTCATAATCTCTAACTCTTCCGGATTCCTAAGATTTTCATTAGAACCTCCCTTAGTAGAATTGAAAGGAATCAAGATTGAGCTGTGAGACTTGAAAAACCTTTTCTTTATATATTTGTATACATTCTTTGTTTTCCACTGTATTCCAAAGGCCTGCCAAACGAAAAATGTTCTTCGAAACTGTTTTCCTTTGTCTAGCCCAGTGTCTCAGTTTTTGACACTCAAAGTTTTTCTCAATGCTAAGCGTGGGAAGCAATGATCTCACAGAGAGGAGTTATAAGGAGGAAAATCGTCATCAAAGTTTTCTTCCCACACATACTGTTTTTCCCGTTTTTCTCTTGAGAATAACCCCATAAGTATAACTGTATCACTAAATTACCTCTGCACGATTCTAGTCATTATTAGGTATGCACCGTGTATAAAAGTCTGTTGGTACCTGCTCGCTGGTGCCCCTTCTTTTACTAAACCCAGCAGACGTTTGAGTGTACACAGGGAACGTTCGAGCGATATAGCGTGCACAACTATATCGCGAAAGTATCCCGCACATTGCATAAAGGTGTTGCCGTCCGGCACACCAAGGCCTCTGGTCCATAACACCTTAGGATCCGTACCTAGGGAGTTCATGGGGTCTTTGGTCACAAGCCACAGTTTCGCCACCCTGAACTGTCGATCGCTGTCGAGTGATATCCAAAAAACTGCGCTATCCAGACTTCTGAGCTATTTCCATGCACCATTTGCTGCTTTGCAGGAAACCCGCCTCAAGGATAGACCCGTCAACAGCGTCGGAGAGTACACCATCTACTGCGGTAACGCTGACGATAGGAGAGTGGGAGGCTGTGCAATAGCTGTAAGGAAGGATTTCAATGGTATGGTCAAGGAGTTTGGCTCAACGTCGTGCCGGAATGCATTCGTACGACTGCGGGATCACAGACGATTCAATCTGTGGATAGTGAGTGCTCATGCGCCCACTAAAACCGCCGAAGATAGTACGAAGGAAGCGTTTTATGAGGCACTCAATACGTTGCTGGCCAGGATTCCTTGTCAACATGCTGTTGTCGTGGGGATTGACGCAAATGCGAAGATGGGACTTGATCAGGATCCGAAGTACTCGGTAAATGGTTCTACCCAGTGGAGCAAACATCGGACAATGGCTACCGCCTTGTCGACTTTTGTGAACGCAGTGGTCTGATTATTGCATCGACATTCAAGAGGAATCATCGCCGCCATCACCTTACGTGGCAGGGACCAACCCAGCTATCTCCAGAAGAGCAGCGGAAGCGGAAGATGACAACTTTGAAACTACAGCTTCGCTATGTCCTGACGAGGAATATTCCAGTATCGGACATTTGAAGATCTAGAGCTGTGTGGGATGTCGCATTCGATTCGGATCACCGTCCTGTTCTGTTGAACTTCACTGCGAGGATTTATAAGAGGAAGCGAGGGACTCAGCCTCTCCAGGGGATTGACATGGCAAGTCTCAGAGATGAAGAGTGCAGAAGGAATTTTCGACAACGCGTTTCTATTCACATGGGAGTACGGGCTAAGAAGAAACTTTGCGACGCGGATTCTTTCGTCAAGTGCATCCAGGACGCTTCGAAAGAGGCACTCCCGGTTGTATAGCCTAAGAAGAAGTTCGCCTACGTCTCAGAAGAAACAACATCTACCTACAACAGAGTATGTGCTCTCCGAACTGCAGGAAACTTCGTGGAGGAGAAGCGTCTGAGGGAGGAAGTCGCGTCGGCAGCTTCGAAGTGACCGCGAACGAGAGTGGGCGTGTAGAGCTAAGGAGTTCGAGAAGGCTTGGGAGGAGAAGAATCCGAGGAAAGCCTACACGTTGCTGCGACGGTATAGCGGGAAGATGAAGAGATGTTCTCCTGTCTTGAACACTACCAATGGAGTTGCAGTTGGTGATGCGACACTGCCATTATGGAGGGATTACTTCAGTTCACTACTGAATCGTCCAGCGCCATCAGTACCTGAGCTCCCGCATGTTCAGAGAGCACATTACGATGTCAGTGAGGAGCCGCCGACTGAGTCTGAAGTTTTGGATTGTGTCGGGAAAATGAAGAATGAACAGGCAGGACGAGATGACAACATCACTGCTGAAATGCTGAAAGCTCTTCCTCCGTCTGGGATTCGTGAAATGACCAACACTATCCGTGCTATATGGACGAGCGAAAGGATACCCGATTCGTGGAGACATGCGGTCATCGTACCTCTTCACAAGAAGCTATCCGTCACGGATCCTAAGAACTGCAGAGGAATCTCTCTACATCGTGTCATGTACAAGGTTTTAGAACGTATCATTCTCGAGCGACTTATCCAACATCGTGAAGGAATGACCAGAGATGAGCAAGCCGGTTTTCGACCTGGAAGATCGACCATCGACCAAACAAAGGAACAACAGCAGCAATTCGTACACCTGTCGGATTTACGTCAGCTTTCGAGGTGAAAACAGGAGTAAGGCAAGGAGCCGTTGCAGGACCTTTTTTCCAACTTCGCCGTTGATGACATCATGCGTAGAGTTGCAGAACAGTTTCCTGCGGAGGTGAGCCTAACACCATCAGGACGCTCCCTTGTCGACCTGGAGGACGCCGACGACATTGTGTCATTCGCTGGAGGCAACGCAAAACTGCAAAGGATCGTGAACCTCGTTTCGAAGTATGCCCCAGCCTATGGACTTCGTCTTCGTCCCGACAAATGCAAGCAGATGTGGGTCTCTCAGAGGCCTTCAACTGGAGTTTGTGTGGACGGACAAAGTATCGAACTGGTGGACGATTTCTCTTTTTTGGGCTGTTTGCTGAAGAACGATGCTGTGGGCAGCACCGAAGACGCAGATGGAAATGTTGGATTGCAAGGAGAGGAAGCTTTTAAGGCGTTTGCTTGGATATTTCTGGCGCGCGTGTATGCCATAACGAAGACCTTTACAAGGAAATCGACGCAGTATATCAACGCTTGACACGAGGGAGGTGCCAGCATCTCTTAACGCCATCTCAAGCAGCAATGGAAAGTCGACTTCGGTTGCTCGGGCATATACTAAGAAGAACGCCGGATCGTCTCGTACAGCACGCTTTAAGAATGCTTCCAAATCCTGTGTGGAAACGGCCACCTGGGCGTAGGCGAAAGTTCTGGACGGATGTGGTTAAAGAGGATTTTAAGTCACTCGGCATCAAAAGACAGTTCAGACGCGATGTTTCGTTTCGCAGGAAATGGAATAGTGACAGCTGGATGGAATGTGTTCAAATTGTGGCTGAAGACCGTGAAAAATGGACACGGCTGACTACTAGGGCGGCACACCTCGGTGAAGATGCGGAATGACCGCGTCAGGCGAAAGCCAACCGATTAAGTCAAGTAAGACAAGCACCGTGTTCCGCGATGTCACTCACAATCAGCAGTGCCGACCATTATTGGCAAGATAAAAAAAAAACGCAGAGAAAAATCACAGCACTGTAAACAGCACCAAATTGACTCTAGTGGTCATGGCCAGACACACTCGACTGCGGTAAAAGTCTTTTCAATTTTGAGCGAGGATTCGTCAGCAAGGGGCCTGAATCTAACCAAAGCGACGAGTTTCGACCACTCTTCTAAGCTTTTTTCTGGTTTAAAGGCAGAACGCGCGACAGAAATGAGTCCTTAGCCTTCTTTTCAAGAATGTAGATTTGGTCATAACTAAAGTAAAAATCAGGGAGGAAAGTGAGAATTGCCGGTAAGGGGCACAAAAACAACTCTGCCAACGTGTAGCTAGATGCCTCCGAGGGCGCGGCCTGTAACACCGCCCCATTCCCTGTAGCGAGAATTTACGGGTTTTGGCTACGATAGCTAGAACCCGCATATTCTTGTGTCTAGGCTACAAGTGTGCAAATTCTGCGCGCATTCCGCGTAAAAACGAAGGCTAAATTCGAGACATAGATCTCTCCGACGCTAAACCCGTATATTCTCGCTATAATTTTGTAGCGAGAATCTACGGATTCGGAGACAGCCTGTGTTGGAATGCAATCTCAAACCCGCGCTGGCTACGCGGAACGTAGGGATGGCGTTCGAACAGTGTTGGCCAAGTCAACCGATAAGTTGGCACTCTGTGGGCGGTCGTGGAGGATGACCCCGTGTCGCTCTCTATAAGAAATTTTGGCCGCTGGGATGCTGCAGGCCGTGAGGAAGAAACGGCGATGCGCTCGATCGCAGCGGGGATCGCCATTCTAGTACGGATCAGGACTGCTGGGTCGATCGACCGCGTGCTGCAACGAGGATAAGCGTACAATATGCGGGTGCTGTAGCGAGAATTCACGTAGAATATCCGGGCGCTGTAGCTAAAATTTCACCTACTGAGGCTAAACTTTCCGTAATTTACGTAAATTCTCGTGTCAAAATTAGACTAGATGCCTCCGAAACCCTGGGCATCCCTGGTTTCCGTGTGATGCATCTAGCTACGCGTTGGCGGAGAAGGTTTTACGGCTAACTAAAGGTGTCCGCACGCCCCTCACCTCCCCCAAATGAGCGAGATTTTCATGAGTGCTTGTTTCTCCATCCAAATGAACGAGATTTTCATGAGTGCTTGTTTCTCCATCTGTCATTTTGCTCTTGAAGGCAATGTTCGCGATAAAAAACCGTACTATAGTTTTCGGTATTCGTGGGTAGTGAGTCTACAGAGAGTAATCACCACAGAGCACTCAAATGCCGGAGAAAAACTGTTCAAGTTAATCTCTGAAAAAATTAAATACGCCTGTTTGTGCGTTTTGGGAGACTGCGGACCAAATACGTGCGGCAGACGATTCTGAGATTTCGACAAACGGCTATCGGCAAAAAAGTCTCAAAGACGGCCGTCAAACGGCAAAAAAACTTCTCCTGTTGGATTCATTTGTCTCCTGTTGGATTCATTTGGAAATGATTCATAAGCGCAACTCTCCTCTCCCCGGCTTTCCAATACTTGCGCCTACATTTCAGAAGTTTCAGTTCAGTACGTCGAGTACGTTAACATTCTTTAACAAAATTATACATGTGCGACCCCAACGAAATCCTTCCCTGCCCACGGGTTCCGCACAAATGCGTTTTACTTCGTTTAGCTACACTACTGTACGTTGTGACTGTGGAACAGAAACTAAAGCACCACCTTGGAATTGGACTATCTAGTGCACATACGAAAATAAATACTTTTTGTATGGACAAGCATCAGTTTTTGAGCCCGATTTTGAACCCGCAGAGATGGAATGAGGGCAGCCCACTACTCAGGAAATCGTGGATGTCTCCTGCAGCCCACAACTCCTGTTGTGACATAGAGGGCAAATGTCACCTGATGTGACGTGGAGGTGACGTCGCATATTTCGCAACATTCAACATGTTCTGATGTCCTATGTACTTAACTAGGGCATCATCTTGACAGGTCTACGACTGTTAGATAGTCTCTGGCGGTATTCCTGTTTCATCCCGTTATGCGGGTGAAAGGATGATTGCTTCGGTGAAGATTTACCGAGCAGTTGAGTGAGAGCGGCGCTGGGGCTTCGGTGGTGCAGTGCGATAAGGCGCTCCCCCGGAAAGGGAATATGCTGGTTCAATCTCGCCCGGAGCCAAGCGTTTTGCGATCAACTCAGCACCTTGTGTAAACATGTTCTGATGTGTTGCGACGGCCAGACCTCACTCCCGAATCTTAGTCATCACCCACCCTTCTGAACCCTCTGTCATGTCGTCATCGACGTCTTATGGGCATTTACAAACTTGAATGCTCAAATATTCCCTAAACAAATCATTGCCCTAAAAATTCACATTTAAGAGCGGTTTGTTCCCTTTTCTGTCATTCGTTGCCTTTTTTTTTCAAATTTTTGTCTCCATCTAATTAGACAAGTCGAAACTTTCAATTCAACAACCAATTTTTTCAACAGTGAAGATCAGACATGGGCATTCGACTTTAGTGTTCGAATGAATGAGTCATTGTTTTTTTGCAGTTCTAGGACGGTGGCGCATTCCGCTCCTCCACGTTGATTCCACTGGAAACTCCTCGGCTCTGTCGAAGTGAGCTGAACGCGGACTTTCGTGTTCCGGAGACAGACCTGGGCGTTTTACCCTAGGTCGGCCAATGGTCATCTCTGTCACACCACATGCAATGGTGCTTAAAGTACCTGTTAATGCTACGGCGTCCGCAGTAACCGACGTGCACTCACGGAGCCCGGTAATTGGTGAAAGCATGCTAGGGTCTTCGGTGCAAGGACGGCATCGGAGGGTAACCAGGCTAGTCCGTTCGTCCTTTGACGTTGCCAAGACTCGCGTTGCTACGCTGAATGTCGGCACGTTGTGAGGTCGCTCGAGCGAACTGGCTGTTGCTCTGGAGCGTAGGAGTACTGATCTCTGTGCAGTGCAAGAGATGAGATGGTCGGGTAGTAAGTCCAAGGATATTGGCAGAGGCTTCAAGGTCCTGTATCATGGTAACCTTAGAACCACGAAAGGCGTTTGCGTTGTCGTGCCTGAACGCTTCCGTAACTCGATTGCAGAGGTGCATCGTTTTGACGATCGTTTGATGAAGATAGTCATCGTGAGTGAGGAACAACGACAACATTTCTTCTCTGTGTATGCCCCGCAGACGGGTTGTTCTGAGCAAGCGAAAAATGATTTCTGGATGATCCTCGATGAGAAGACCGCCGATGTGTCACTAGAAGATATTTTTGTCAATGCGGGTGATAAGAATGGACACGTCGGAGAAACGAGCCAAGGCTATAGATGTCACAGCGGATTCGGTTACGGCCCAAGGAACACGGATGGCGAACGCATTCTTGACTACGCCGACTCACATGACCTGGTCATTGTGAACACGAAGTTCCGAAAGCGTCAATCCCACCTTGGTACATATTACAGTGGCAGCAGCATTACGCAAATTGACTTTGTACCTGTTCGGCGTCGCGACGAGAAGATAGTCACAGATGCGAAGGTAGTGCCATACGAGACAGTCGCCAAGCAGCATCGACCGCTGATCTGCACGATGAGCATTATGCCGCCAAATCGTAATATTGCTGAACGGTGCAGACCACCTCGAATAAAGTGGAGGCGTCTGAAGGAGAGAGAAGCTGCCGTCATTTCAAGTGTTGGGCTACAGCCAGTCACGACTGTGTGCGAATCTTGGCAGAAGGCAGTCAAAACACTGATTAATTCGGCGCGGTCTCAAAGGCAGCGTTCACGATGAGAATCGTTTCTCTGTTTCTTTGCTTATCTTGAAAAAAGGTCCTATTTCAATTCCAGTGATGTTTTTGGAATCGTACAAGACCTTCTGGGAACGGAGTTATGGTCCCTCAAAGATTGAGCTAGGGGATCATGGTAGACGAGTGGTCCGAGGCTTGTAACTTTCGTCTTTTGCAGCCGATGTATGCGAGCTGACCTGAGTGAAAAGAGAAGTTGAAAATGAAGGGAAGAACGGGGCTATTGATCGGAAACCATCGCTCATCTAACAATCTTGAGCATTCATTCGTTCACGTTGGTGGGCGTGGAAAGTGCGTCTGGGGTGTGACGAGCTGAGGAGTGTCCAACTTCGGGGTCGTAGGGGACCTTTCCGAGCTCATTTTTCTTAGTTTTTCAACGTTAGGGTTGTGCTAGGCCCCGCAGCTGCCGATCTCCACAAAAAAATCAGACATGGTTTTTATCGTGGACACTGCCTTCAACACGGGATAACGAAGCCCAGACGAAGAAGATTGATAAGGAAACGTGGGTTTGGACAGATGAGGTGCGAGTGATGGTTCAAGAGAAGAAGAAAATGTACCACGCTTACCTTGCTAATAAGACGACCGATAGTTGGCAGAAATACCGTAATGCGAAGAAGTCTGCCAAGAGGGCCGTCGCGAAAGCAAAGGCGACGCATTACGGAGAGCTGTAAGAGAAGTTGGATACGCGTGACGGTGAACGTCTCGTGTACCGACTTGCGAAGTCTCGCCAGCGTGGTACTGAACACATCGAGAAGTTCTACGGTGTTAATGACGATCATGGTCAGCTGCTTATAGACTGTGGTAAGGAGATGAGGAGGGGGCGCGACTACTTCGAGAGAATCTCGACGGAAAAATTCCCCCATGCGCCTATCCCTGAACACCCACCCACAAGCGGTCCTTTTCAGCCTATCACAACCGAAGAAGTGAATATGGCGTTGGGACTTGAAAGGTGCCGGGGTCAGACGATCTTGCGGCAGAGATGTGGAAGTCACGATGCTGGAATTCCTTTGTATGGCTTGCGCAGTTCTTCAACCAGGTCGTTGCGGAAAAGAAAGCGCCCAAAAAGTGGCAGCAAAGCTTAACCATTCCGATTTGGAAGAAGAAAGGCAATCCAGCGGATTGTGCGAAATACCTCCCAATTCGTTTGCTGTCCAACACCATGAAAGTATTTGAATCCATCATCGATCGTCGAATTCGTGAAATCGTCGAGATCACGGGCAATCAGTGTGGCTTTGTTACCGAATGTGTCACGAGGGACGCCATCCACGATACGCGATTACTGATTGAGAAGCACCGCGAGGAACAGAAGCCAATACGTCTTGCTTCTCTCGATTTAAAGAAGGCTTTTGTTCGTTTACCGCATGGAGTGATCTGGTTTGCATTGCGGCGGCATGGTGTCCCAGAGGAGCTCATAGAGTGGGTTAAGGTCCTCTACACTGATCCAAAAAGTCGGGTCCAAGCTGCTGCAGGAGATTGAGCCGAATTTCCCATATCGGTTAGCGTGCACCAGGGATCTGCTTTGTCCCCCCTCCCCCTTCTATTTGTCACCGTGATGGATACTATCACAGGAAACCTGCAGAGACCGGCGCCATGGACGATTTGTGTGCGGATGATGTGATGCTTGCATCTAAAGGTGAATTGGATCTCGAGCAACAGGTGCAAGACCGGAGTGACCGATTGGTTCGTTTTATTCTCCGCCTCAACTTCAAGAAGACTGAGTATCTGACTACGGATAGAAGTGAGCGTGACTCCATCAAGATTGATGGTACTTAGCTCCCGCGCACTGACGTTTTTGAATACCTTTGTTTGACCATTACGTCTGACGGTAGTCGAGGTAGCGAGGTCAACACTCGGGTCAGTGCTGCGTGGTTGAAATGGCGGTCAACGACTGGAGTGCAATGCGAAAAGAAGATACCCGATCGTCTAAAGCCAAAGATTTACCGAAATGTCGTCCAGCCTGTCGCGCTGTATGCAGCAGAGTGGTGGCCGGCCACCTAAGAGGCCGAGCGAAGGCTCGGTGTAATGGAGACAAAAACGCTACACTGGACAGCGGGTGTCACTCGCTTGGACCACGTCACGAACGACGACATCCGGAAGCGTTTTGGTGTCGCTCCGAGTGCCGAGAATTTGCGCGAATCTCGATTGCGATGGTATGGGCATGTTCTTCGCACTGGAAGTGGCAACATTTGCAAGGCTGAGCTCAACCTTGACGTGCCTGGAAAAAGACCCAAGGGGCGGTCAAGGCAGCGGTGGCTTGATACGCTGCACACCGATTTGAATACTGCCGGCGTGCACCCTGACCAGGCTCATGACTGGGAAAATGGCGCATAAGAAAAGCGGACCCCGCATTGGAGCGGGACAAACGCTGAGGAAAAAGAAGTTGCAGTTCTAGGACACCTCGAATGATTTTGATACTTCTTTTATACACAGTGAGTGGTTTTATCGAGTATACTGTTGAGGAAACTTGAGAATCAATGAGTTATTTCTAGGTAATATCAGGTTGAAGCGAGGATTTCCCACCACTATGGTTTAACGATTTTTAAACTTTAAATTTTTTTAATTTGCTATTGTGATAAAAGTCTATGGAAAAATGATTTGTTCACAACCTGCCTTTCGTATAGTGTGAACGCGAAAATAGGGAAGGGAATTGGTTGTTGCCACCTGGAGGAGAACAGGTTTTGGGGCTAACGCGAATATACCGGGAGGGACGAGTTCATGCCCCACCACACCCTTGCGACCTCCAGGTGACATTCCGTAGACCCCCAGGTGGCGCGGAGTTTATGTCATCTCGACGTCTCTGGCATGTCACCTGGAGGTCGTGAGGATGTGGTGGGGCTTGACTCCGGCGCTTAACCTGCAGGTCGTCTTCAGGTGACAACCGCGAGTTCCTGAATAGGTCAATGAATGGAGGAGGGGGCATTAAGGACCCATCTCAGAAACTCGCGTTTGTCACCTGCAGGTGACTTTCAGGTCGAGCGCCGGAGTCATGTCCCAACATATTCTCACGACATCCAGGTGACATGCCAGAGACCTCGAGGTGACATGAACTCCGTGTCACCTGGGGGCCTCTGACATATCACCTGGAGGTCGTGGAGTGTGGTGGGGCATGACTCCGCCCAACGACCTGCTAGTGACCTCCAGGTGACAGCAACCAAATCCCTCCCCCTATTGTCGCGCTCGCACTTTACGAAATGCAGGTTTTAAACAAACCATTTTTCCATGGACTTTATCACAATAGCAAGAACAGCAACAACAACAACTTACAAAACAATTACAATAGGAGCACGCGCGTGCCGCGCTGGCGTTAAAGACAGCGTTCACGATAAAAATCGTTTATCTGATCTTCCGCGTATTTTGAGAAAGGTCTCATTCTGATTCGAATGATGTCTCTGGAATCGTACAAGACCTTCTGGGAACGGAATTATGGTCCCGCACAAGTCGAGCTAAGGAAACATGGTGGACGAGATGTCCGAGGCTTGTAACATCCGTCTTTTGCAGCTGATGTATGCGAGCTGACCTGAGTAAAGAGAGAAGTTGAGATTGAAGGGAAGAACAGGACTAATGATTGGGAATCATCGCTCATGTCACGACCTTGAGCATTCATTTGTTCACGTCGGTGGGCATGTGTTGCGCTTTTGGGGTTTGCCTGGCGCTCAAAGTGGCAACTTCGGGCTCTTTTGGGGCTCTTCCTGGCTCGTTCCCATGCGTTCTTTCGACGTCAACGTTACAGTGTACCCCTCCACTACCCATTCCTGGTAGAAACTGAAACACATATTTCATCCTGAACACTGCCTTTAGGAGTATGAATAGCGCCTTAGACAGGAAAGAATTTTAGGTTTCGATCGGTGTATCGCACTTGCTCGAAGGACAAACGCTAGAAGGTTTTAAATTTGTCGAACTCAAGTGGGGGAAACTCCCGCTTCAACCTGATATTAGCTAAAAAACAACTCATGGATTCCAAAGTTTCCACAACAAGATATACTTGATAGAATCACTCATCTATCATATGTGGCGAAAAAGTACTCGAATCATTCGAGGTGTCCCAGAACTGAAACAAAACAAAGATTCGTTCATTCGAAAACTAAGGTAGAATGCTCATGTATGGTCTTTACTGTTGAAAAAATGGGGTTGAATCGAAAGTTTCGAGTTGTCCAATTAGATGGAGACGACATTTTTAAAAAAACGGCAACTAATTACAGAAAGCGGAAGAAACCGCTCTTAAATGTGAAATTTCAGTGAAAACGCTTTAAAAAATCCGCACCGAATGGGCAAATACATATTTGAGCATTCAAGCATTAACAATATCGCCCGCCACTCTTGAACAAACGGGTACCGCAACCCGCCGCATTACCGACGTCCCGTTCTCAGCTCAAACGGGACCGATTAATCTGGGACTCGGCCTACAACTTTACTTTGTGATCTTCTTTCGAAAAAGCACTGCGGCTGGCCAATCCAGGAAAGTCGATTTTTTATCTTCACATGTGCCAAGTCCATTCTCGCGTCAAACGGGACCAGGATTCTGTGAACCCTATATCCCATTAGAACATGTAAAATGTTGCAAAATATGCCAAGTCCACAAGTCACCTCCAAGTCACATAAGAAAAAAAACGAAAACTTGGCGAAACTAGGCTTCGAAATGAAAACGGGATGCTAAATTGCCCACCATGTCACGACAGAAAGGAGTTGTGGGCTTCAAATGACTTCCATGAATTCCTAAGACGAAGCTTATACCTGCGGCCATGAAGCCAAGGTCGACCTAGACAGTGAAAAATCGCTCCTCTCATCTAGCGCATCATGAACGCCGTGCCGCAACGTGATGAGGTGCTTGGGCGATGATAAAAACTAAATGCTGTTCAGTGAAGCTTCTAAAAAGGCTTTGGAAGCAGTCAGCTTCAAGGCGACACCCAATCCATGAGTGTTAGAAATCTTCTGAACAGCATATAGTCGCGCATGCCGAGCACGCAACACATTTCGCAGCGAGGCGGATTTCACGGTTAGCTGTAAATACGAGCTCTACCACGGTCTACCATTGGGCGGCGCGGCAGCTCGCAATGGGAGTATCAATCATGCTGCGCCGCGAAGTCGATTGTCCTACTTGCCTTGTAACCGCGGCAAGAGTTAACACGCACTGTGGGTGAAAAATGTCTGCTTGTAGCGAATGGCAACCTATCCGAATGACACTCTGTCCACGCGGTAGGCGCAAATGCATTTTTCGGGCGAGTGCAAACAGCTGAAGGGGTAATATTCGATACCTGCCTAATAATTTCCCTTATCGATTCACAAGTCCGAAAAAAACTTTGAGACGGCTTTTGAAGTCGCACTCAGACCGTGTGGGCGGACAATGTGATCCGGACAGACCTTGGCTGCGAGCTGGGGCGACATGCACGTACGCGGCGGGTTAGGTTGGAGTTGGGCAGGGTTTCGGGCGTCGTAGTGATGGCGTGGCGTCGAGTCGTGGAGTGGAGCGGTGGTGGTGCGGGAACGGCGTGACAGTAGCAGACGAATCCAATAGGATCTGTAACAGAGCGGCGGCAGGGGTTTATATAGCGCGGTGGGTGTTCTGTGATTGGCCGGTTTTCGCGCCTAGATCAAAACCCACCCACATGGTGATCAGTCGATAAGTCAACTGATGTTTGATCTTCCATCACAACAGGTTGAAGAATCGCTGATAATGGGGGCGGGGGGACGCCAAGCAATCGCATGGTCTTGTGATTTCACGAGTTATCACGGCTGCCATTTCTTTGGAGCATCGCGAACGCAAACAGTGTGATGTTACTAGGAAACGCACGAACATCATGCGCTCGTGAAGAATTTTGCAGAGAAAAAGCAGCGGGTTAACTGTCGCGAAGCCATGTCAGAATTGGTGCGCCTGTTGTGACGGCACGCATAAACGTTCATTTTCCACGAGTGCCTGCCGGTTTTGTATCAAATGGCTGCTTCCCATAGTATAACGTAGTTTAGTTGGAGTGCTAACAAGTGAAAAAGTTCGTGTGTTACTCGTAATTGTCGCGGATTTGAGACCCGAAAACGATTGAGATTTCGTATCGATGAGCGCCTGCTTCATCCTTTCGCAGGGCTCACTGTGAGTGCTGTTTAAAGGCACAGTACACCCTAAGATATGAAATTTGAGATTTTCATGTAATTGTGTAGAAGACCCCTCCTGTATAACACGTGCCAAATGCGAGATCTCAATTCCTCCAAATAAGCGAGATCTAAGCGACCACCACAGGCCCGACCCCCTTCGCTCACCACCACAGGCCCGACCCCCTAACAGATTTTCGAACTCGATAGCGGCTCGATGGATGGATGAATTCCAACAAGTCGTCGTTCTTCAGTCCATTGCCGGACTGTCTCCTTATCCTGGCTTTCTCTCACGCAACGATAGCGAATGAAGAGAAATACAGGCCTGAGACAACTCGTCCACCAATTTTTCATCCTGAACATCTAGGCATCTTTTAAGAGCCATAACTCGCTTCAAAGGCGGTTTTGGACGATTTCAGAGATACCACTGTGATCAGCGTGTGACTCTCTCCAAGATAGGCATGAAATCTGGAAATTAGTTTTTTGGGTGTCCTGTGCCTTTAAAGCCAATGGTGTGCAAATCCTTGTCAGATGTCGGCAGACTGATCCAATCGGTAGTCGAATGTACCAGGGCCCATTGCGACAATATTGGCAAGAGAACGACTTGAAGCGAGTCATACGTTTTCTTGCGCGGGCCACAAACTTGGTTATGCGTTGTGTGCCCCGCCCTCTCCCTCAATGTCCATCAAGGAAGTGGGCGGGTAAGGCGGAATGCATACAAGTTTGAGGACGGAGCTACCTCTAGCTCGTTAAAAACAGTTTTTTTTTTCCATTTTGTTCCAATGCACACCGGTAAATTCGCTTTCCGGTGAAAACTCGGGGACTGCTTTAACAGTGAACATTGCCTTTGGAAGCACAGTCCAGCCTGAGGGACGGAATCAGAGATATCCGTATAGTTGTGAAGCAGATCCTTCCTGTAAAACGCCTACTAATTACGAGCTCTCAATTTCTCCGAGTAAGCGAGATGTAGGAGGAAGGCACCTTGGCGGCGCCACAACATGAATCCCGTTTGACGACCTATCCAGCTCAGCGGTGAGAATATGAACAATGGTTCCCGATCGGTAACCCAGTATCTATTTTTATTCTGATCTTCTCTCTTCACTCAAGTCCACTCGCATACATCGGTTACAAACGGCGGAAGTTACAAATCTCGAACAACTTGTTCACCACGCTTTTGCTCAATCCTAGATAATTTTAGGGAGGCCAAAACTTCGCACCTGGGGAACTTACAGGCGGGTTTTTTTATAATATGCACAAGAGCAATGCTCTTTGAGAATAGTCGTCTTACAGATAGGTTGAGGCCGTGATTATGAAACAAGAGACGATCTGAAAGTTATTGCAAAACCCGCGTCATTCAGAGACACGGTTTGAAGTAGGAACGTGATAGATATTTCCTGGTTTCTTTGGTCTCAGTCATCAAGAAGAGCTCTCCCCCCTCCCGTAGAGTTATCTGCCTTTTGCACATCTCCATTACCGCTACATCACACGTGGTGCAGGTGGGCGTCGAGCGACGACAGGGAATCATGGCGTCGCCCTCACGAAAACATACGGTTTGGCGCTCATTGACACCTGTGCATGAGTTTCACCACCAGACGCCGGTGTAATCCTCCGTTTTGTACTTGAAAAAGACCCTTGGCAGAATGAGTCGCACTCCATGCAGCATATCCGCCCTTAGGACGTTTCACTTATCTTTTCTCTCATTCAGGTCCTTTGTATTGACGTGCTATGTCGTCTTCATCCGACTTCAACGGTAAGACACCATTCCCATGTTGCTTTCTCTGTTATACAGCTACTTTCCCTGTTTGGTGCAGGAGATTTTAAAATTGTTCACTGACGAACACTTTTTAGATGAACAAGGTTCAGAAATAGGACCTTTTGAAATTGGGCTAACAATAATGATGTTTGTGATGACGATGACGATTATTTTGAATGCCATTGTATCCATCTCTATTATACAAGGCCGCAAGACTTTATTGCCGGTAAGTTTTTTAATTTCTTCACAACAAAGAAATAATCAGGGGTCGAAGTAACAGATGCGTTTTCAACGCGAGTTCACCACCACCTTTAAACCGCGAGTTAACCATCACCTTTAAACCGCGAGTTAACCACCAACTTTACGCGAGTTAGCCGCCAGATTTATGCGAGCTCACCAATCTTTCTACTCAATCAAAAAGCTATCAGGACGCGGCAGAAAGTGTGGAGGACATTAGTGGGAGTGTGCAGGACATGACAGAAAGTGTGCAGGACCCAAGTGGGCGTGCTCACAACATCATGGAACGTGTGAAGTACATTGAGTGGGAGTGTGCAGGACATCATGGAATGTGTACAGGACAATAGTGGGAGTGTGCAGATAGATAAGACTGCTGTGTGTCTCGGCCGGCTCTTCTGAGCTGTACTTGGAAGGGGGCCTAGAGTCACCTTTCATTTTCCAGAAGATCAACCAGATGCTGGAGGATTATTTTGTCGCCTAGGGGATCTCTTTTCGGTTGGAGGGGGGGGGGGAAGGTTCCCCACTGAGGTCCTCTCTGTCCCACGGTTCGCAGTAGGGGTGCCATAACCGTAGACCGTGGCGGTGGGACTCTTCTTCCTGTGGATCCCTCAACAAGGATGGTTCCAGTTAAGGAATGACCCTGGAGTCCCCTCTAAGAACATGGGAACTCCAAAGATGCTTTGAGAGAAAACTACTAGCATGCACCCTACGATCGGTTTCACAGAGCCAACCCAGGCCTTGTAAAACTCGTTTATCTCCTCCCACTAAAGCCAACCAAGGCCCCGCAAAACTCAACCCTGTCTCTCTCAGGGAATTGGGGCTCTCTACACACATAGGGAGTTGTCCTATTTTTGCAGTTCGCAATGTCTCGCTACGCAATTCGCGCGAAGTGGTCCCGAGTGGAGATACAGCCGCAAAAGGATTAGGCGACTCCTCCCTTGGTGTGTAGAGAGTACATCATATCCCCTGTCACAGTGTCCACCTCAAAAGGGACCAGCTCCGCCCACTTCAGGAAATCGACCCCAGCTGTCTTTGGGGATGGAATGAGTTTTCGTTGGAGATCATCTCACTCTTTCATCAGAGTTTAGGAAGCTACATATGTAACTGACGATCAAATTCTTTGACTCCAAACAGTCGACTATCGAGTTTATTCGACTATTAGGGTTCATCGAATAATTGAGTCTCCGACTAATTCGAAATTCCAACTTTTCGAATAATCGAGTTCTCGACTAACTCGGCTTTTCAAAATCTATAATAATCGAGTTATTGACTAACTCGATTTTTCAGAATTTCAAATATTCGAGTAGTCGAATAACTTGATATCGACTGTTTCAGTCGATACCAAGACTCGATGACTCGACTCGACATAAGTACTCACTCCCACTGGGGCCCTGCACACATCTGTACACTCCCACTGGGGTCAAGCACACATCCTGCTTACTCCAACCGGGGTCCTGCACACGTCCTGCACATTCCCGCTGTGGTCCTGCACAAATCCTGCACACTCCCACTGGGGTCCTGCACACAGCCTGCACACTCCCAGTGAGGTCCTGCACACATGCTGCACACTCCCGCTGAGGTCCGGCACACATTCTGCACAGTTCACTGGTGTCTTGCACACATCCTGCTCACTCCAACTCGGGTCCTGCACAGATTCTGCACATTCCCGCTGTGGTCCTGCACAAATCCTGCACACATCCTGCTCACTCCCACTGGGGTCCTGCACACATCCTGCACGCTCCCACTGAGGTCATGCACACATCCTGCACACTCCAACCGAGGTCCTGCACACATCCTGCACCCTCCCGCTGGGGTCCTGCACAAATCCTACACACTCCCACTGAGGTCCTGCACACAGCTCTGCACACTCCCAGTGAGGTCCTGCACACATGCTGCACACTCCCGCTGAGGTCCGGCACACATTCTGCACACAGTTCGACTGAGGTCCTGCACACATCTTGCACACTCCCACAGAGGTCCCGCACACATGCTGCACACTCCCGCTGAGGTCCTGCACACATTCTGCACAGTTCACTGGGGTCCTGCAAACATCCTGCACACCCCGATTCGGGTGCCGCACATGTTCTGCTCACCACAGCGAGGTCCCGTACACATTCTGCACTTTATCTCGAATGTCCCGATCACCTGCGCACTCCCAGTTGGATCCTAAATACATCCTGCACACTCACACTGGGGTACTGCGCCGATTCATCGACGCCCTGGACCGTTTTCGCCACGGTTCGTGTACCCTCCAGCAAAAGCAAGCTTAAGAAACACGCGTCATCGTATTGGATTTCGCGTTAAGTTGGATAGATTTCGAAGAAGTCCTCCGTAGGGCATTTTTGGAAGCTATCCACCTTTCTTTTCATTCACACACTATTCCCATTTTTCTGTCAGCTTGCGTTAAGTTGCAGTTTTGCGCTAATTTACCGCGAGCGGGAAAAAAATTTTTAAAAATCTTCGGAATTCTTTTTCAAATAACTATTTTTTCCCAAAAAAAAGACGAACTTTTTCTCTGAGGTTTTTTTGCAGTGCTTATCTAGTGGCTCATACCTTGGCATGCGTGTGCTTAGTTTCAGGAATATCTGATCCTTCTCCTGAAAATCGTCAAATAAAAAGCCGAGGTCAGCTGCAGTTAAAGGCACAGTCCAAGCTCAGGGACAAAATCTTGGATTTTCACATAATTGTTAAGTAAACCCACCCTATATAGCCGCTAGCGAGTGTGAGCTCTCGATTTCTTCTCATAAGCGAGATATAAGAGGAAGCCACCTTGGGGCTCCCCCATCGGGAAGCCACTTCGGCACGCCCCTTTTACGATCTTCCGAGCTCAACAGTGGCGAGATGCGTGATTGTTCCCGACCAATAACCCCTTTCATCCCTTAATTCTCAGCATGTCTCTTTATTGTGGTCAGCTCGCACACATCGGTTGCAAATGGCAGAAGTTACAAGTCTCGGACACCTCGTCCACTATGCTTCCGCACCTCAATTTCAGAGGGGCCATAACTCCGTTCCCAGGTGGTCTTGTATGAATCCACAGACATCATTGAAATCAGCGTGGGACCGTTTTCAAGATAGACAGGAAAGTAGAAATACGATTCTAGGGTTGGACTGTGCCTTTAACAGTTAACCGCGATTTACCCCGCGGTTATCTGCCCTTTTACTGCCACCCCAGATTAAGTGCTATCGTATGACGGATTCCTCATATCAAACCTAGGGGCATGTGGTTTCCGCAGCATTCACGGCGGTACACTGCAGGTAGCATCAACTGCCGTAAGCACGGAGGTAAGAGCCGCGGAGACCAGACTCTGAGAATGGCCAACGATTGGGCCACAAGTTAAATGTCGACTATTCTTCTCCTTAAAGGCATCGTTCACGATGGATTTCGTTTTCGCATTTTCCATATATAATGTGAGCTATGGTTCCCTACATATACAACATCTACGTTGGAAAAACCGCGAAAATTCCACTGAAAACCCCTTTTCTAGACCCAAAATATCTCAATCGACTTTTAAAAAAGGAAGAGTCGATCGTTAGAGATAGCTGTTTTGACCGACGATCTCACGATCAAATGAACTTTATCTTTCTTTCAAGAGATTTGTGGAGAAGGAAAGGACAACCGATGTGTGTAAAAAAGTCATTCTTCACGTAATGGTATAGTATACTCCATCAATTTCCCCTCAGCTGTACTGTATCAATTGTTGATAATTTACCTATACGATGGCCGAGAGCGAATTGTGCCGGATGACTGACGGAGGGCCGGTCTCTTTTGACGGAATTTGAGACATTCAACCTCAATTATCTTCACAATAAGGCGTTTTCAACCGAACAAACTCTCCCTACGTTCTTAGGTGGGCCCAGAGAATCATTTGAACCGAAAAAAAGGTGAGTGGTTTTCAGCGCGTACGATGCCTTTTATCTTCCCCAGCGCTTGTCTCGCTCCAATGCGGAATCCGCATTTGTTATGCGCTGTAGCCATTGTTCCCTGTCATGTGCCTGATAAAGGTATGCGGGTGCAACTTTCTAATCGATGTGCAGCGTGCCAAGCTAACTGCTTTGTACGTTTTTTGGTTTATTATCCTCTGGTTCCGAGCCAGATTTACTCTGCTCCCTCGCGCGCCTGTGCGGAGTGAGGGTAGAGACAGCGAGAAATTGTGGGGAGAAGGAGACGCAGCGTACGCGCGCCGACGCAGGCGATGAACGGAAATAAATCACACTCGGAAACAGAGGATATTAAAAGCCAGGCATCAACATTGAGACCGGCCTTGCGCTCGGCACGAACTCCGCAGCGAAGAACATGCCCTCACAATCACAATCATGCTTCACGGAATTTCACGGTAATCGGTGTGACACCTGTATGCGTGAATGTTTTAAATGGAGCAAGTAAACGCAATGAAATTCAAGTGGATCACACCAACTGCCCAACGCGGCATTTCGTCTCCATTATGGCGAGACTTCGCTCTGCCTCGTTGCTGTCGAACCAACACTGCTGTATTCAGCGCAACTGGTCGGATCACAGTTTTATCGATCACACTGACACAAGAGTCATTTTCTCAGACACTGCGGGAGGGGAAAACGCCGGACAATAGAGCCCGCTTTTTGACTTGGGGTTTTTGGCAGTCACGTGCTCAACCGTCATAAAAGGCGCCTCGCCTCATAGAGAGCCGCATTTGACCCAACAGGGCCGACCCTGGACGGGGACTTTGAGTTCCTATGAGAATGAGATATTTTTGGAGAAGAGCGGATGACGATTTCCGGGGAAGGGTGACGCCAGTGCAACCGAGCGGTGAGGTCAGTGCTCCGGGGCCGTGACGTCAGTGCTCGGCTTCAGGGAAGTGACAGCAGGGCCTAGATCAAGCTAAATTCTCCTGGCGGTGGTCGCCCCCTCCGAGCGGGGGGAGGCAAGCGTCGGTGCTCGGAGGGTTGCCCCCTTGAAGAGTTGCGCTAGCCTCCTCCAGTGTATGAGTCGCCGCTATCCAGACTGCAGCCAGATGTGATCATTAGGCCAACGTATCATCAATCACTGGATCGGGGTAAGCCGCGACGCTGCGTGGCGGGAAAACCTTTGCGCGGTAAATGTTGAGAGGATGGCTATTGATCGAATGATTTCGTGCTAGATTGCTAAGCGCGGCTTTCCACCTGATGGACACTAAGGCCCCCGTCAGACTTCGTCGAAAAACCTGCTGAGTCCGACTGACTCCGAATGAGTCTGAGGCGGAAAACCCGTCTTCGACCGTCTGCAACCGACTGAGTCCGGTTGCCCCCAGCGCCACCCAGTTCCTCTGCAAAACACGCGATCGATAGTCAGCTGCAGCAGTAGGTGGGGCAGAGCGCAGACAACGAGAGCCGGGAAAAGGCGAGACTCGGCAGGTTGCAGTCGGCCGAAGGTAATGCACCCAAATCACGTGGGAAACTCCTATATCGACCGGGTGGCGTGAGGGTGATTTCGGTTGGGACGCAGCGGGACTCAGTGGGACTCAGTCGGTGCATTGGCCCTGCCCTTGTACGCATGAGAACCATCAGTATCGACCGGGGGATTGCGGTGGGCACCAGAGCAGTCGGACTCAGTGAATTGATTTTTTGCACCCGTCTCCCACGAATTCGGTGCGTATCGACCCGGTGGGACTCAGTAGATCCACCGACTCTGACGGGGGCCTGACGGTAAACTCTATGGTGAGCTCTCGATTCTGGAACTTACAAAACGTTTACCGCGATTAAGCCATGGCTTGTAGGCGATCGATCTGCACCCAGCGCATTCAAAGGCAGTGTTCACGATAAGATTCGTTTTTCTGCTTTACCGCCTATCTTGAAGACGGTCCCATGCTGATTCCGATGATGTTTTTGGAATCGTACAAGACCTTCCCGGAACGGAGTTATGGTCAATCGAACATTGAGCTAAGGAAACTGGTGGACGAGTTGTCCGAGGCTTGTAACTTCCGTCCTTTGCAGCCGATGTATGCGAGCTGCCCTGAGTAAAGAGAGAAATTGAGAATGAAGGGAAGAACGAGGCTAGTGATCGGAAACCATCGCTGATCTCACGATCTCGAGCACTCATTTCGTTACGTCGGTGGGCGTGGAAAGTGCATCTGGGGGTGACGAGCTGACGGGTGTCCAACTTTGGGGCCGTAGGGGACCGTTCCGAGCTCATTTTTCTTAGTTTTTTTTTCAACGGTAGGGTTGCCTTAGGCCCCGCAGCTGCCGATCTCCACCAAAAAATCAGACATGATTTTTATCGTGGACACTGCCTTTAACCATGGCTGTGCTACCGATAGGTAGAACGTGATTATCGTTTCGTGGATTCCACCCCTGGTGCCTAAACTGCCAGAAAGAAAAATGTCACTGCTGACAGCGATGTTCGGACAAAAAAGCGACCGCTGCCCTATTGTGACAATCGCAAGATACTAGAAATGCCCCAAAGCTTACATAAGGAAATCAGCGCGCGGGACACCAATGACAATAACCCTTCTCACTTCACTTTCATTCCTGCTCAGATCTTCGATTGGGGGACGAAGCAGATCTTTGATGCACACCGTTGGAAATGGTATGCTTGGCCGACGTTCCTATGAGAGCCTAAGCCCGATTTTCGGAACCAGCACAGAAATTTCCGCTCCAGCTGTTGGGCTCCTTTTGAAGTCCGTGCCGCCGTGAAACAAACCAACTCAATTCGTGCAGAGTTCAATCGGACGCCATCTCTAAAGAGACGAAAGCAAGACTGATCGGTTTCTTTTTTTTACGCGATGTTTCTCGATCTATAGTTATGTATTGATCGAGAATGGCATTGTTGAGACCACAGTTGAAAACAATGCCACACTGATTAGTGGGGCCACCATACCATAGATATGTACTTTTGCAGATCCCTTTTTACTGCTTGCTACTCATGTTCTGTATAGCGGCGATAGTATCGGAAACGGCAGTCATTGTCATTATTATTGATTTGATATCGACCAATGATGAAGATGATTTGCTGGAAGTATCATGGGGTATCCATTCTGCACTGCGATACTTCACGTCGGCTGTGGTTTTTCTTATAAGTCTCAACCGACTAGCAGTATTTTCTGAAGGCCGGTTGAACAACGTGTTCAAGAGACGGTACGCTTGCTAGCACGATAATATGGACAAGTATAAGGCTGATAATGACCGTGCTCTAGTGACGAGATTGAGAATGCATTGGCTTCCATTTAGCTAACAACGGAAGTATAGCATGGAGAATAGTACTACCATGCGAGAACGTTCGAGCCTAAAATGGCAGAATAGCATGAAAAGCCCGATCCATAGGTCTGAAGGGGTTACGAGTTTGAAAACTTCGCAGGCCATCGCACCTGCCCCTAGTCTACGAAGAGCTAAATAGGCTATGCAGCTTTGTAGGTAGGAATGGTGTTGTGCTTATGGCAAGGATTCAAAGTCTTTCTGAAGTTTTGTTTTTGCAAAGGCAGTCCTAAATTTCGAAGAAGACCAGCAGTTCTCCCGATAAGGGCAGGGCTGCTCGCGCCGCGGCGAGATTCGGGCAAGTTTTCCTTATCGTGATTATTACAATTGGAGCACGTTATACATATTTAATCGTCTTACTATCGGTGAAGACGAAACTGTTGAAGAAAAACTATTTATTTATTTAATTATTTATTTATTTGTTTATTTATTTGTTTATTTATTTATTTATTGAATACCTTGCTTAAGGCAAACGCAATAGAAAAACAGGGACGCCTACCACGTGAGTCGAAAGACAAGGAAAATCGAGTACATACTGGCATCATACTTCTAGACGCTCAATAACTTCTTCCCGGCGGGGCGTTTGAATTTGCACAGAACAGATGGAATAGGCAGCCGAGTGATATCAATATTGAGAGAAATGAAGGTGGATCCTGCTCTGCAAGTGAATGGAGAGGCTCTCGTGTTGCTTTTTGGAGTTGCATATGATATTTTCTGTGTGCTTACCCTGGTCCTAGAGGGATTTAGCTTAAAGAACTTTGAAATATTTGTTTTCATAGTGCCAGCCAGTATTTTGGAAACCGTGCAGGCATCATTCATTTGTCGGCGAGGTTGCAAGGAATGGTGTTTTACTTGTCTATTCCTTGTCTCTGCATTAGGTATCGCTCCAACCGCAGAAAACTTGCTAGAAAATTTAGTTTTGCCTAGACCTTGTGATCACTTAGAATTTTATAAAATAGTTTATAGAATCTTTAAAACAAAATTTCTGAAGATTTCTTTCTACATATAACTGAGGGGGTTCAGAACACACCTGCTGTCCAAATTACAGCCAAATCGGTTCACAAATAACAAAGTTGTGAGCCCGAAAGCTTGAGAAATTTTCATGGTGTGCGCCGTGAGCCGGTAATGAGCCGAAGGCCGTGGAGCACGTGGGCCGTCACGCTTTTCAGTGCTAACTGCTGATAGCCACTGCCAATGGTCGCAGGCAATCAACTTGGCAGAAAGGTAAGTTGGCAGAAGGTATGTGGGCTGGTAAGTAATCGATCTGTAGGTGAATGGGGATTCTGATGACGTTATCGGGACGTTGTGAAAAATGCTTCGGGCTTCTGATGACGTCATCGGGACGTCGTGAAAAACGCTTCGGGCTTCTGATGACGTCATCGGGACGTCGTAAAAAGTGCTTCGGGCTTCTGATGATGTCATCGGGACGTCGTGAAAAATGCTTCGGGCTTCTGGTGACGTCATCCGGGACGTCGTGAAAAAGTGCTTCGAGCTTCTGATGACGTCATCCGGGACGTGCGTGAAAAATGCTTCGGGCTTCTGATGACGTCATCGGGACGTCGTGAAAGTGCTTCGGGCTTCTGATGACGTTATCGGGACGTCGTGAAAATGCTTCCCGGAGCTTCTGGTGACGTCATCGGGACGTCGTCGAAAAAATGCTTCGCGCTTCTGGTGACGTCATCCGGGACGTCGTGAAAAGTGCTTCGCGCTTCTGATAACGTCATCGGGACGTCGTGAAGAAAAATGCTTCCGGGCTTCTATTGACGTCATCGGGACGTCGTGAAAAAATGCTTCGGGCTTCTGATGACGTCATCGGGACGTCGTGAAAATGCTTCGAAGCTACTGGTGACGTCATCGGGACGTCGTATGAAAAATGCTTCGGGCTTCTGATAACGTCATCGGGACGTCGTGAAAAATGCTTCCGGGCTTCTGATGACGTCATCGGGACGTCGTGAAAAATGCTTCGGGCTTCTTATGACGTCATCGGGACGTCGTGAAAAGATGCTTCGGGCTTCTGATGACGCCATTGGGACGTCAAATGAAAAATGCGCTTCGGGCTTCATGATGACGTCATCGGGACGTCGTGAAAAATGCTTCGGGCTTCTGATGACGTCATCGGGACGTCGTAGCGAAAAAGTGCTTCGGGCTTCTGATGACGTCATCGGGACGTCATGAAGAAGTGCTTCCGGGCTTCTGATGACGTCATCAGGACGTCGTGAAGAAGAAGTGCTTCGGGCTTCTGATGACGTCATCGGGACGTCGTGAAAAATGCTTCCGGGCTTCTGATGACGTCATCGGGACGTCGTGAAAAATGCTTCGGGCTTCTGAGTGACGTCATCGGGACGTCGTGAAAAATGCTTCGGAGCTTCTGATGACGTCATCGGGACGTCGTGAAAAATGCTTCCGGGCTTCACTGATGACGTCATCGGGACGTCCGTGAAAAATGCTTCGGGCTTCTGATGACGTCATCGGGACGTCGTAAAAAATGCTTCGGGCTTCTGATGACGTCATCGAGACGTCGTAGAAAAAGTGCTTCGGGCTTCTGATGATGTCCATCGGGACGTCGTGAAAAGTGCTTCCGGGCTTCTGATGACGTCAGTCGGGACGTCGTGAAAAATGCTTCGGAGGCTTCTTATGACGTCATCGGGACGTCGTGAAAAGTGCTTCAGGCTTCTGATGACGTCATCGGGACGTCGTGAGAAAAATGCTTCGGGCTTCTGATGACGTCATCGGGACGTCGTAAGAAAAATGCTTCCGGAGCTTCTGATGAGCGTCATCGGGACGTCGTGAAAAAATGCTTCCGGGCTTCTGATGACGTCATCGGGACGTCGTGAAAAGTGCTTCGGGCTTCTGCCGACGTCATCGGGACGTCGTAGAAGAAAAGTGCTTCGGGCTTCTGATGACGTCATCGGGACGTCGTGAAAAATGCTTCGGAGCTTCTGTTGACGTCATCGGGACGTCGTGAAAAATGCTTCGGGCTTCTGATGACGTCATCGGGACGTCGTGAAAAATGCTTCCGGGCTTCTGATGACGTCATCGGGACGTCGTGAAAAAGTGCTTCGGGCTTCTGATGACGCCATCGGGACGTCGTGAAAAATGCTTCGGGCTTCTGATGACGTCATCGGGACGCGTCGTGAAAAATGCTTCCGGGCTTCTGATGACGTCATCAGGACGTCGTGGCGAAAGTGCTTCGGGCTTCTGATGACGTCATCGGGACGTCGTGAAAGTGCTTCGGGCTTCTGATGAGCGTCATCGGGACGTCGTTGAAAAATGCTTCCGGGCTTCTGATGACGTCATCGGGACGTCGTGAAAAATGCCTTCGGGCTTCTGATGACGTCATCGGGACGTCGTGAAAAATGCTTCGGAGCTTCTGATGACGTCATCGGGACGTCGTGAAAAATGCTTCGGGCTTCTGATGACGTCATCAGGAACGTCGTAGAAAAATGCTTCAGGCTTCTGATGACGTCATCGGGACGTCGTGAAAAATGCTTCCGGGCTTCTTATGAGCGTCATCAGGACGTCGTGAAAAGAAAGTGCTTCCCGGGCTTCCTGATGACGTTATCGGGACGTCGTGAAAAATGCTTCGGGCTTCTGATGACGTCATCGGGACGTCGTGAAAAATGCTTCGGGCTTCTGATGACGTCATCGGGACGTCAGTGAAAAATGCTTCGGGCTTCTGATGACGTCATCGGGACGTCGTGAAAAGTGCTTCGGGCTTCTGATGACGTCATCGGGACGTCGTGAAAAAATGCTTCCGGGCTTCATGATGACGTCATCGGGACGTCGTGAAAAAGTGCTTCGGGCTTCTGATGACGTCATCGGGACGTCGTGAAAAGTGCTTCCGGGCTTCTGATGAGCGTCATCAGGACGTCAGTGAAAAAGTGCTTCGGGCTTCTGATGACGTCATCGGGACGTCGTGAAAAATGCGCTTCGGGCTTCTGATGACGTCATCGGGACGTCGTGAAAAATGCTTCGGGCTTCTGATGGCGTCATCGGGACGTCGTAGAAAAAGTCTTCAGGCTTCTGATGACGTCATCGGGACGTCGTGAAAAAGTGCTTCGAGCTTCTGATGATGTCATCGGGACGTCGTGAAGAAAGTGCTTCGGGCTTCTGATGATGTCATCGGGACGTCGTGAAAAATGCTTCCGGGCTTCTGATGACGTCATCGGGACGTCGTGAAAAGTAGCTTTCGGGCTTCTGATGACGTCATCGGGACGTCGTGAAAAATGCTTCGGGCTTCTGATGACGTCATGCGGGCGTCGTGAAAGAAAATGCTTCGGGCTTCTGATGACGTTATCGGGACGTCGTGAAAAATGCTTCAGGCTTCTGATGACGTCATCAGGACGTCGTGAAAAAATGTGCTTCGGGCTTCTGATGACGTCATCCGGGACGTCGTGAAAAATGCTTCGGGCTTCTGATGACGTCATCGGGACGTCGTGAAAAATGCTTCGGGCTTCTGATGACGTCATCGGGACGTCGTGAAAAATGCTTCGGGCTTCTGATGACGTCATCAGGGACGTCGTG